>OX381704.1:101675862-102339680 GCA_947462335.1 Harmothoe impar | reverse complement strand
GGGTATAAATGCCCAAAAAGGACACTTTCCCACTAATTATTGATGAGAAAAACATAAATTGCTCAACAATTATAGATATTTTACTTCATATTATGGTATATATGCATGTATCAACTTCCCGGAACAAAAGAAAACCCTTCACAGCCTCATTCATGTGGGTATACTGGAGAGGCAAAGTAGGTGTATTCACTGGCCCTTTCTTGGTGACTGGAGCTATAGTATTGTCCTTGGTGGCTTAATATAAGGGGGGACACTTTAGGCTTTCAGAAAAAAAAAAAATTTCAAATGTACAATAATTTGATGAGAGAGGCACCACAGGTGTGGGAGCCACTGCTGTACTGCAGGGAGCACTGGTGGGGGTACTTGGTAGCTGAGCCAAGGAGGACTGGGCCGACGCGAACACGCCGTCAACTGGCGGCCACTGGAGGAACTATTATTTAATAACAAAGCTCCGATACGAGGCGATAGGACGTCCAGACAAGCTGACCAAAAGCGATCCTAATGATGGTTTGGTAGTCCCCAACATATATGATACATTACAAGTGCATAAATAAACAATTCCTCATGCTGCATAATGTATAGTATAGTCCTGGCAAGGCCCAAAATAATAGAAAACACCTCCGATGCCAGTTGACAGATGGCGCCGAAATGGCTTCCCCTAAATTCTAAAATTGCCAATATTCAAGTAGGCCATACATATCATCCATTGAACCTCAATAGATTTAACTATTACCTATTAAACAATGGTTCTATCATGGTTAGCTGTGCATCTCCCATCGAAAACAGTGGACCAACGTTCATGGTGTTGGTCAGAGGACCAACACCATGCTCTGACGTCATTAAGGCCATTAAGGTCATTAAGGCCGTTTTAAGGTCATTTGAACATATTACCATATGTTTCTCCTGTGCAGTAGGTATGTATATTATTAATTAATTGATTAAACAATGATAGAACCATGTTTACACATGTCTTTGTCGCGTTGGATCCATCTTGGCCTCATGGGTCGGTCAGGGGACCAACACTCCAAACCCATGGGTAAACACGTAGGCATTTTATTTACCTAGAACCATTGGAGAGCTAAGAAGAGCTAAGGCATCAAAGGTAGTAAAATGTGTTTATATGCGAGTCTAACCTCGCCATGAGTAGCATGGGAGACCGGGGCAGCCGCAAACAGACCATACTTGGCCGTGGGACACCACGGCCACCCTGTGAATTGGCTCCCGGCGATGGTGAGGCAGGAGACGTAGCCCCTGCCCATGCGGTATTTTGAGGGAAAATTAAGGGAGTGCTGGTCAGTAAGGGTCCTAAACTTCTTTATATATAAGGATTAAACACATACTTTATAGTGACTGCATAACATCCACTTTTAAACCTATAAATGAGATTATAAACGATGTGTATTCAGAGGACTAGGCACCGCCCATCTCAGTCTGACAGCTCTATATTTACCTGAGCGAAAATGTAATCACTTTCCCACCAGGTCCAACTACGATAGAAATAGTCCTAAAAATGACCTATATCTACAAGATCCTCTCTAACTAATATATCACGATGTAGGACTAATATGTTTTCCACTCATTTCGATACTTAAATTAACATTATTTGTACTCAGGGGTCTGTACCAATTAATTCTTTTTGGGAAGGTTAGAGCTCATCGCGCAACAACGACATGTTTGAATATGGCGCACAACGGCCCAAACGCGGCTGCATATATGGTTCGTTCCGCTATAGAGGGCGCCACCGACCCAGCCTCCTCTGTAGCTGAGCCAACTTGTGTCCCACCAATGATGTAGGGCAGGCTAGCCCCCAGAGAGGGAACCACCAGAGCGAGGCAGAGAAGGAGCAAGTTGGTCATCATCTTGACTGTTGTCAGTGTGTGCTGGGTGAGAGGAACTGCTGGGTTTTTATATAAATTTCACCGGATCTTTTGATGGGAATACACCAGAAGTTTGATAGCTGATTATCAGTATATATCTGATCATTGTTTCAATGAATCATACACTCTGCATTATACCTCAAAGTTTGATAACCTTGATCTGATAAAGTAGCACACGCTCTTAATCTTACAAATCCCAGATATATTATAGTCTGGTCCAATACTACATTATACATACCATATTCAATGTAATCATGGTTCTCCCCAAAAAGCCCCCCCCCCCCACCTTTTGGTGCATTTTAAAACTGGAAAAGCCTCAAATCTCAATTTTGGAAGAGCATTAAACTTTTAACTACTAAGATGTCATAGAAATAATTGTCTAAGCACCCAGGGCACTGGTGAATACAGTGTTTGTATCATTTTTCATTTCTTTTACCGTAAAACCTCTCTTATAAGTCGATTTTTATTTTGAATTTTCTTTTGCTATAGGTCGATTTTTTCCCCCTTCGACCAATAAGTGAGGTTTTGAAAAACTGACATTTTTAGGGGCCTAAAAATATTAATTCTAAATAAACATT
Source organism: Harmothoe impar (assembly GCA_947462335.1). Lineage (NCBI taxonomy): Eukaryota > Metazoa > Annelida > Polychaeta > Phyllodocida > Polynoidae > Harmothoe > Harmothoe impar. The sequence goes on along the minus strand of OX381704.1, from coordinate 102,337,225 downwards.
TTTAGGTGAATATTTTCCTCTATAAAACTGCTTGTTTCTCTACAAGTAGGGGGTCGTCGTAATAAGGGCAGAATATCATAAATAATACTCAATTTTGACCAGGTAAAAGGTGCTTTATGGGGGTCTGGGGTGAGGTTTAGCCCCCAAAAAAATCCAATTCGACCTATAAGTAAGGTTTTCCAAAAGTTCAATGTATTTTGCTATAGGTCCATTTTTTTCCTCAAAGTTCCAATTCGACCTATAGGTGAGGTTGACCTATAAGCGAGGTTTTACGGTATATGCCAGAATTACAGTGTGCCTACCCCTGCTTTAAGACAACCCTGTCATGTACAAACAAACTTTGGAAAGCCCTGCCTTTTTTTTACTGCATGAAACATCTTTTATTCACTCATGTTAAAACGACCCCTGACTTTAGGGGTCTCTCCGAACCCGAGATCTCTAAAGCACCTAAATCATATGTTCTTGGCTACTTTTTCAGTGAACTTAGTATAGCGTCCAATACATATAGGTTCACAAGTATAGTTCCCCACTGAGTATAGTTCCCGACTAAGGTTTATTTCACGAGGTGAACCAGAGTAAAAAAAAACTGTATAGGAAACTATACGAGTGCTCCTTTGTGCTTATTTCATGCCATCATCAAAGTCCTCTAGTGCTTAGAAATGATTAATGAACTAAAAATTCCAAAAAGGTAGCAATGTGGATGAGTTATAGGAAGCCCTGTGTGTAATTTCAGCCCAGAGAACTGTTTGTTAAGCCCAGGGGAGTGAGAATCAAACTTTTCAGACCTTAAAGCCATATATACCCAAAGTAGTGAGCTGCAGCTTCGGTATTGCAGGCTATACTAGGTTTTACTAACCTATGAGGGGTTGGGTTCACAACCTAATACGTTATTATACGTTATACTTCTCTGGTCGTTGGTACGTTGATGCTTTCCCGCTTTGAGTGGTTCTGTGGGCCAACCACGAGAGTGCCTCTGATCTGCACCATGCTCCCAGACCATCTTTTGTGGAGAGGAGGTAATTCCTCAAACCTGTGTGAACTAATACTATGATCTGATAGTGAAAAATACTACTGTGATCTATGATGTATGATCGTAGCACTCACTGAACTGAATAAAACGAGCTCTGCATGCGACCGAAGTTGAACCTTGTTTGTGTTGTTCATTAGCTAAATAAATAGCCACACTCACAATTTCAAATGAATGTCATAATAATATGTGACCAAGTTATAACTTAAATCATTAGTTAATTAGGTCATCAGTCAATACTTTCTATGTCAGTCATATTTTGTTGCCAATCAAGCTTTTTCTGGCCCTTTCAATGCATCTCATAATACATGTATTGCGACCGTGGTGATAATCAGATGTTTAGGCAATTGTGTCATCAATCAAAATTAGTCTATTACTAAGTGGTAATTTCTTTTTGTTTTTGTTTCAGGGGTTTTCTACCGAAGGGATTGTGGTTCCTACATTGTATCAGCCTTCAACATGATTGACATGGGCCTCACCCCAGGTGCCAAATCCCTAAGGGAGGACAACCTGTTGTTAGACTACACCATCAAAGTACAAGAACAGGAGTTCAGGGTACATAAAGTGGTCCTGGCCTCTGTCAGTGAATACTTCAGAGCCATGCTTGGTGGTTCTATGAAGGAGAGTACAATGGACAGTGTAGAGCTGCAAGAACTCAGTGCTGAGGCTGTGTCCACCATCATAGACTTGATATATACCTGTAGGTGATGAAAATCTGATTGACGGAAATGCAACAGAACTGCTGGGATGTGCCGTGTACTTACAGATTCATCCTGCAATTTCTGCATGTAAAAAGAAACTCATTGAAGAGCTTGATGACAAAAATTGCCTGAGGGCTCTCCGCATGACAATGGCCGTTGACTTTTTTGATGAATCCGAAATTGTACAAACCTACATCAAGTCCAATTGGACGTCAGTTTTAGCAAACTCTGAGGAAGTTTCAATTGAACTACCTCAAGATAACTTTGGTCTGTGGAAAGGGTCAGAGTGGGAACTATTTCAGTTTGTAAAAGACTGGATTGCTGTGGACTATGATGATAGGATAGACTATCTGAATGAGCTCATGAGCAATGTTAGACTCCCCCTAATGACCGCATTGGAAACTCAGACGGTCAAAGCAATAGCAGGGTACGTGGGATCTGATGGCCCATGGAAAGATCTGGTTGACAGGGCATGTGGATATCATCTTCTGCCAGTTCATCTGAAGGTGTTAGATGAGTCTGAACAAACAACAGTCAGGGGTAGTCCTATGCCAGTTATTTTCAGTACGACCCAAAGTCCAACTACCATGTATACGCTGAAAGAAAACTATGAATGGAAAAAACATGACACTGAGAGACAGGATGTACCAGACTTCACAGTAAAGATGGAGGGGACTATCGTAGTGAATAACTTCCTCCTTGCATGTACTGAACTAGCTGAAGGACAGCGTTGGTATATTTTCAATTCCCGTACTATGACATGGTCAGGAATGCCTCCAATGTCTAGACCGAAGTCTGAGTTTACTGCAGTGCACCATGACAAACATGTGTACATCCTCGGAGGATGTCTAACGCCCCAAGGACCAGGTACAGATGAAGTAGAACGCTACAGTTTCGAAAGCAACACTTGGGAATCCGTCACGAAGCTCCCAACACCTGTCCGGGCACACGGTTCTTGTCTTTTTGATGATGCTATCTATACAAGTGGTGGAGTCTTGTATTATCAAGGACGTCAGAATCTGTCATTGGAATTTGCTCGATTCAACATAAGTTCTCATACATGGGAACGCCTGGCACCTCTATTGGGTGTAAAGCATTATCACTCAATGCAGACCATGAGAATCCGCAGCAGGGATACCATTGTCTCCTATGACATGCGTGATGCTGAAAATAAAGTGGAGCTCTATAATCCTTTGACTAATCAGTGGTCACTATGTCGGCACCTCAGTCAGTATTTCTTTACATGGCGCTTTGAAAACCATTGGGAAAATATCAGAATGGTGTATGTATGGGGAAACACAATCTTCTGCATTAACTGCAATGACTACAGGTCAGAACGGATTTCCAAAATGTTGGATATTCCAGAGAAGGGCGGGAAAACCCTTGAAGTTACATTCAACGGTCTCCCACTGCCACAAGGTTATATCGATCAAGGCGAAGAACTCCTTGGGGGATTGCTGTCAATGCCGCTGTGCATACACAGCTCATAGTTCTGATGTCGTCCCATAACTGTTAGAAAATACGGCTACCGTTCAAAGTACGAGAAATATATATTGAACTAACTGGCCAAAGCTCTAAAAATAGGTCCTGATTATATGAAGTTTCATACATGGTTCAATCAAAGCTGAAAACACTTTGGAAGTATTCACATGTTAGTGTATCATACCAAAATAAACCAGGTGTTGTTCGTGGATATTTGAAGAAGAAATAATCTTGATATAATCTGAAGATGGACACTTTTAGGAGAACTAATCCCAGTGATTACATTGCAAGATGGCTATTTTCTTATGCCTTGTTATTGTTGTTATTTTAAGATATTATTTTAAGATTAATATTTTGGCACTTTTGCATGATGATATTTTGTCAATAGATCTACATGAATAAACAAAACACAAGTATTAGGCCAATGTATAATAGCTCCATCAACAAGAACTCCAATTGTACTACCGTCTAGAGATGTGTCTACACCTCTTGTAAAAAGGATGATCTGATAATAATTACTATGTCTCAGCAATCACGTTATGGATTATATATAGATTATAAATGTTGATAACAAGTTTTATTTGTCTGTCGTTTATGATCTCCATTTTGATCTAGTGTTATTAATTCAGGTATCAGGACAAACAGTCTTTGCTAAAACATGCAGGACAGTGGCAATGTCCTCCTAAAATGCCACCAGTCCAGCAGATTTACAAGTGTAGCAGGACCAAATGTCCACTCACATTTTGGGCATCTCTAAACTAAAATAATTTAGTTGGGTTTCTAAACATGAAATATGTTTGTCAATATACTGTGTAAAACTATGTATTTTCCTGGTTTAGCCATAGATGATTATAAATAAAATGTATTTTCAATGGACAAAACAATTTCATACTAAAAATGCATAACTTGTCAGATATCCGGTCCTTCTTAAATGTAGCTGGTCCTGCAACATTGAAAATTTGCAGGACTGAATGTCATGTGGGATGAAAAAGATTTTGCAAAGACTGGACAAACACTACTCAACTTTATCCAACAGCCACCAGTGAATTAAACAAACTGAACATCCAAGATGAGATGAACACAGAAAAGAATGTCCATTCCCACAGGAGTGTACCCCTAGTCTAATGAAAATGACTGCCAACATACTTATATCCCATCCCCTATGCCCTGCTTTGATGAATTGCCTCAAAGCTAGAATTCTAGGGTAATTCACATTCTTCACCGCAATAAATCTGGCAGCAAGTGGTAATGTTTTTTGTTTGTTTTTATTTCAGCAGTTCACTACATCCTTCATCATGATTGACATGGGTCTAACATCAGGTGCCAAATCCCTATGGGAGGACAACCTGTTGTTCGACTACACCATCAAAGTACAAGATCAGGAGTTCAGGGTACATAAAGTGGTCCTGGCCTCTGTCAGCGAATACTTCAGGGCCATGCTTGGTGGTTCCATGAAGGAGAGTACAACAGACAGTGTAGAGCTGCAAGAACTTAATGCTGAGGCTGTGTCCACCATCATACACCTGATTTATACAGGTGATGAAAATCTGATCGATGGAAATGCAACAGAACTGCTGGGATGTGCGGTGTACCTACAGATTCATCCTGTGATTTCTGCATGTAGAAAGAAATTCATTGAAGAGCTTGATGACAAGAATTGCCTGAGGGCTCTCCGCATGACAATGGCCGTTGACTTTTTTGATGAAACCGAAATTGTTCAAACCTACATCAAGTCCAATTGGACGTCAGTTTTAGCAAACTCTGAGCTAGAGGAAGTTTCAATTGAACTACTTCAAGATAACTTTGGTCTGTGGAAAGGGTCAGAGTGGGAACTATTTCAGTTTGTAAAAGACTGGATTGCTGTGGACTATAATGATAGGATAGACTATCTGAATGAGCTCATGAGCAATGTTAGATTCCCCCTAATGACCGCACAGGAAATTCAGACGGTCAAAGCAACAGCAGTGTACGTGGGATCTGATGGCCCATGGAAAGATCTGGTTGACAAGGCATGTGGATATCATCTTCTGCCAGTTCATCTGAAGGTGCTAGATGAGTCTGAACAAACAACAGTCAGGGGTAGTCCTATGCCGGTTATTTTCAGTACAACCCAAAGTCCAACTACCATGTATACGCTGAAAGAAAACTATGAATGGAAAAAACACGACATTGTGAGACAGGATGTACCAGACTTCACAGTGAAGATGGAGGGGACTATTGTAGTGAATAACTTCCTCCTTGCATGTACTGAACTAGCTGAAGGACAGCGTTGGTATATTTTCAATTCCCGTACTATGACATGGTCAGGAATGCCTCCAATGTCCAGACCGAAGTCTGAGTTTACTGCAGTACACCATGACAAACATGTGTACATCCTCGGAGGATGTCTAACGCCCCAAGGACCAGGTACAGATGAAGTAGAACGCTACAGTTTCGAAAACAACACTTGGGAATCCGTCACGAAGCTCCCAACACCTGTCCGGGCACACGGGTCTTGTCTTTTTGATGATGCTATCTATACAAGTGGCGGAGTCTTGTATTATCAAGGATGTCAGAATCTGTCATTGGAATTTGTTCGGTTCAACATAAGTTCTCATACATGGGAACGCCTGGCACCTCTATCGGGTGTAAAGCATTATCACTCTATGCAGACCATGAAGATCCGCAGCAGGGATACCATTGTCTCCTATGACATGCATGCTGATGAAAATAAAGTTGAGTTCTATGATCCTGTGACTAACCAGTGGTCCCTATGTCGGCACCTCAGCCAGCATTTCTGTATATTGCGCTTTCATAACCACTGGGAAAATATCAGAATGGTGTATGTATGGGGAAACACAATCTTCTGCATTAACTGCAGGTTCCGGTCCTGCCAGCCAGAACGGATTTCCAAAATATTCGATATTCCAGAGAATGGTGCGAAAACCCTTGAAGTTACATTCAAAGGCCTCCCACTGCCACAAGGTTATATCGATCAAGGCGAAGAACTCTTTGGAGGATTGCTGTCAATGCCGCTGTGCATACACAGCTCATAGTTCTGATGTCGTCCCATAACTATTCCTATTAGTGAAGTTATACTTAACAGCCTCAAGTTATAAGTTTAGAAAATACGGCTACTGTTCAAAGTACGAGAAATATATATTGAACTAATTGGCCAAAGCTCTTCAAAAAAAAGTCCTGATCATAAGTAAGTTTCATACATGGTTCAATCAAAGCTGAAAACATTTTGGAAATATTCACATGTTAGTGTATCATACCAAAAATAAACTAGGTGTTGTTTGTGGATATTTGAAGGAGAAATAATCTTGACATAATCTGAAGATGGGCACTTTAGGAGAACTAATCCCAGTGATTACATTGCAAGATGGCTATTTTCTATGCTTTGTTATTGTTGTTATTTAAAGATATTATTTAGGATTAAAATTCTGACCCTTTTGCATGATTATATTTTGTCAAAACACAAGTATTAGACCAATGTTTATCAGCTCCATCAACAAGAATTCCAATTGTAGTACCGTTTAGAGACATGTGTACGCCTCTTGTAAAAAGGATGATATGTTAATAAATGTGTCTAACTAATTACTTTGTCTCAGCAATCATGTTGTGGATTATATATAGATTATAAATGTTGATAACAAGTTTTATTTGTCTGTTGTTTATGATATCTCCGTCTTGATCTAGTGTTATTAATTCAGGTAGCAGGACAAACATTACTCATCTCTATCCAACAGCCACCAGTGAATTAAACAAACTGAACATCCAAGATGAGATGAACACAGAAAAGAATGTCCATTCCCACGGGAGTGGGACTTAATGTACCCCTAGTCTAATGAAAATCTCTGCCAACAGTAGACTGCCAACATACTTATATCCCATCCCCTATGCCCTACTTTGATAAATTGCCTTAAAGCTAGAATTCTCCATTTAATTCACATTTTTCACCGTTATAAATCTGGCACCAAGTGGTTATGTTTTTTGTTTGTTTTTATTTCAGCAGTTCACTACATCCTTCGACATGATTGACATGGGCCTAACGCCAGGTGCTAAATCCCTTTGGGAGGACAACCTGTTGTTCGACTACACCATTAAAGTACAAGATCAGGAGTTCAGGGTACATAAAGTGGTCCTGGCCTCTGTCAGCGAATACTTCAGAGCCATGCTTGGTGGTTCCATGAAGGAGAGTACAACAGACAGTGTAGAGCTGCAAGAACTCAGTGCTGAGGCTGTGGCCACCATCATAGATTTGATTTATACAGGTGATGAAAATCTGATTGACAGAAATGCAGCTGAAGTGCTTCGATGTGCTGTATATTTTCAGATACAGCCAGTGATATCCGAATGCAAAAAGAAACTCATTGAGGAACTTGATGACAAAAACTGCCTAGAGGCACACTCAATATTCACGACACTAGGCTTTCCTGATGAAGCTGAGCAAGCAGAAATCTATACAAACTCAAATTGGATGTCAGTGTTTGCAAATTGCAAACAGATGGAAATGAGTTATGAAGTGCTTCAAGTTGTCATTGGGCTGTGGAAAAGGTCAGAATGGGAACTATTTCAGTTCGTAAAAGACTGGATTGACATGGATGAGAAGAGGAAAGTATGCATGGATGATCTCTTGAGTCATGTTCGATTCTCACTCATGCCTCCCAATGAAATTGTGGCTGTCAAGAACTCGAAACTGTATGCAGAATTTGACGGGCCATGGAAGGATCTTGTTGATAAGGCATGTGAATACCATGGTCTGCCGGTTCATCTGAAGGTGTTAGATGACTCAGAACAAGCAACAGTCAGGGCTGATCCATTACCTGTTCTTTTCTCTACTCCACAATGTCCGCCTTCAATGTATACCCTGAACGACAAATACAAATGGGCCAAACACGGAACTGGGCAACAGAATGCACCACACTCCACAGTAGAAATGCACCAGTGCATTGTTGTAAACAATTTCCTTCTTGCCTGCACTAAGCTTGATGAGGGACAACAGTGGTTTATATTTAACCCCCGTACAGTCACTTGGTCAGTAATGCCTAACATGTCAAGACCAAAGGGTAGTTTTGCAGTTGTTTACCATGGCAAACACCTGTATGTCCTTGGGGGACTTGTGTTAGGAGGAGCATATACAGATGAAATAGAACGGTACAGCTTTGAAAACAACACCTGGAGTGGCTTTGTAGTGCTCTCTGTTGCTGTTGCTTACTCCAGTGCATGTGTATACGAGGGTGCCATATACAGCGCTGGCGGATTCACTGCAGACCCGACGGAGGTCGAGGGTACAAGAAGATTTGAGAGGCTCAATATCTCAACACAAGCGTGGCAAACACTGGCGCCTCTGAGATATGCGGAATCTGAACACCAAATGCATGTCATGAAGATTCGAAACAAAGATGTAATTGTTGTGATTGACATGGATCAAGGTGTACATGTATACAACCCTTTAACCAATCAATGGTCAAGATGCAGCTTTCTTGGCACAGCCTTTATATCTGTAAGCTACACAAGTAGCTGGGAATATGTCAATCTTAAACTTGTCAGGGGCAACTCAGCTTTCTTCATCCATACCATTGAGCCAAGGAAGTGGCCTGACACTGATTCAGATTCTGATGAGGAACCAGAAATGCCGAGGTGTCGCATCTCCAAGAAGTGGGATTTCCCAGAGGTTGGAAAGAAAACCACTGACGTTACATTCGGAGGTCTTCCACTACCCGATGATTATATTGAGCAAGGTGGGGAACTGTTTGGGGAATTGCTGTCTATGCTGCCAAACATCTCAACAGTATCACTCAATTGAAGAAGTGCTTATGTTGATCCCAAACCTGTTACAAGTATGTTCATGATGATCAGCATTACTTTAACTGTCTCGGACCTATACCCGCAGGTTCTCTCTGACATCGAAATGACTTTTGTCCAAAGTGCTACTCTTAACAACTAGATTAACATCCCAGTGTAGCTGTTGGCTATTCTAAGATAGACATCTGCTATGAAAAACTCCAGATTCGAAAATAGGTTGTTCAGAAATTACATTTTATTCATTCTGACATACGGCTCGTAATCATACAGACGGATAGCAACAATCAAATAGGCTTCTGAACACCAGTGGTCATATGAACATACAGGAGGTATACGCTCACGGTCTAGTACATAATTCCCGAGTTCCAAGGCTCTCTTCCATCTTGGTTAACTCCACTTGGATCAGACTCCCCCAGAGGGAGTTCTGTACCCGGAGTTGTGCACCAGTGCGTCTATCTCCTCTAGTTCCCCCAGAGGGTGGAACAGAGAAAGACGCAGGGTGACCAAGGTGGAAGCAGCGACAGGACTAGGCCTAAAAGGTACAACAGAGTTCGGGGAAGCTCTGTTGTGGAGCAGCCAAGCTGGCCGAAGTGCGCAGCAAGACTGGGTCCTCGATTAGCAGAACCCCAGGTCTTATGTACTGGTCGTTATGTAATTCTCTCCATTACTCGTAAACACTTGAGTTCCCGAGGAACTCCGGGTAACCACGCGCCGGTGCATCCGAGCCGACACCGTACCCGAGATATGTCGGGTGACACGTGGCGGTCACGGCTCAATGCACATAACCAGGCCGCGCTCCACCATTCCTCAGGTGGGCTTATATAACCTTATACTCGGCAGTAGACAGGAGTGCGGCCTGGATACACGACAACACATATACCAAATATAACTCCAACTGGTTCCATAGAAATAGTACAGCGGCGACCCACTACACTACCCCCCTTCAGACAATATCATAGCGTCTAAATAGCAGCACAAAGTGCAGTATTATTATACTACCTTGATACAATGACAAATTTTATCTCCAAACAACCCAAAAAAACAAATATATTGTCTCCAAACACATACATAGTGGAGGCAAGCGTAACTCTTTCTATCAGAAACACTAATATATTTCTTGGGTATCATAGATATGTATTCATCCTTCTTGATATTAACGTCAATCATATCAACCATCAGGATCCAGTTACACAATAATCGAGTATCATCCTTCAATAACAGTCATGATTTATGGGACTAAGAGGATAAACTCCACACAGCCAGTCAAGCCCTATAAAACAAACTTGACTATATATCATAAAAAAATATATAAAACCTTTAAGACATATTTATCGCATACTAACCATGTCTCATCGAAAACGATTTGTTACAACAGGTATCGTATACATACAGATCAAATATGAGCACTTCTCCTTAAAAGTTACCAATTTTTTTAGTACAAGACATATTGGAAAACAAAAAAGGTGGCAAGTGTCGACTTTATAGTAAACCTTGACCCAACCCGTCTATTTGAATAGACTCACTCGCTTTACGTGCCAGAGTAAGGTTTGAAAGATCAATATTTTTGGAATAAATGAACATATAGCGTAGATCCGGTAAATGCAGTTTCCAATCCAATCAAGGTCTCCAAAACCTTATGCACCATGGTCACCCAGGTGTCCTTTTCGGCGCACTCTACACAATAACACAAGTGACACTCTCCATATAGGAATACTGAAAGCAATCAGATCAAGTGTCATGGCAACATATCTCAACGTTTCAGGGAGAATTAGTCTCCACACTTAGTTCAAAGATCAAAAACGCAGCAAGCTGAAAAATAGAATGATCCGGCTCCTCACTCGATACCTTCCTTCTGAAAGTAATCAACGGGAGCCTACGGATCTCCATAACAACTTACGCAATTTCCACTCCTAGTACCTGGATAAATTTTACGTTTCTCAGGTTCATTGATATGTTATTACCACAGATCTACACATAGTACGAATGCAGTCAAGCAACCTTTCAGTAGGTATCATCAGGATCCAGTCCCTCATACCTTTACTTATTGGACGGATAATTCAGAGTATCACAATCGGCATACAATAATCATACCTATAGCACATGTCATCAAATCAAACAGAACCCGTTTTACAAATACTGTCTTATGGCAAAAATAGAACACTCTTTGGTGATGGTTTTAACAGTTTCTTATATGACGACAACTGCAAACCTAGATCATATCAAAGTCTTTTCATAAATAGGTGATAATGATCCACTGTTCTTGTCATCTCAGTCTTTTATAAATATATATGTATATATAGTCATCCTGTGACCCATAGTTTATGGTATAAAGCATCATACGGTCCGTGGTGTATTAATAACCCCACTACTGCAAAAGTTCAACCTTGATGACGACACATGGTAGAGGTTCCATCTATGCTGCAACTGGGAATGTTTTTATGACTCGCCACTCAGCAAAAGTTCTTCATTTCTGGACACTGGAGACATGCATTCACTAGATCGATTGTCACTCATCTCAATGGATATGTCCATCCCAGACCCTAGCTGCAAAGCATCAGGGTTAGGAAAATGCACTTGAGTACCCATAGGTACACTCGCCATGGATACAGGAATGTCCAGGGTGGATGGACGATGGTTCCCAGACATAGAACCAGTCGTCACAGGTGGGTCCATTGGAGGATCCACCATCATGGATTGTTCAAGTTCGTTTTCAGGAGCCATAAGCGCCTCAGCATCACGGATAGACAGACGTAGGTCAGCCTCTGCAATTGCATCGTTCAGCTCCATCAGTATCTGAACCGCCTCTCTAGTCTCACTTTCCGTTATCTGGTAAGGTGACTGACAAGAGGTGGTATCGAGTATTGGTGTTGAGACAGGAGTCGAGTTATATGACTCTGCCTGCAGTTCATTCACCACCATCCTCGCTAGAGTGGACACCCCGGCTGGAGTATCCATAGTCTCAAAGGAAGACACGGTTGTGTCCACCCCCATTGTAGTATACTGCATCGTCTTAGCATCAGACGACACAGAGGTAGACGTCACAGCAACAGATGTCACCGAGACAGGTGACACAGGAACAGACGTCACAGCCACGGACGTCTTAGGAACAGACGTCACAGCCACGGACGTCTTAGGAACAGACGTCACAGCCACGGACGTCTTAGGAACAGACGTCACAGCCACGGACGTCTTAGGAACAGACGTCACAGGAACCAACTCCGATGACCCACAGGCCATGGAGGTGGCAGCCACGTAACTGCAGTCGGCCTGGTGCGCCTCGTCTTCTGTAGATGGAGGTGGAGGACTCCTAGGGGTATTACTAGCCCTGGAGTCGGCTCTCAACCTTTGTGCGTATGCATCACCGTCAAATCCTAAGGGAAGAGGGGCAGAACCCCGTTCAACCCTGTACACACTCTCGTCGTACCAACTTGACAATGGTATCTCATAGCAGTCTTCGAAAAACTCAGCCAACTCTTCATAGAAGTCATCGTTCTGCTGAGCTTCCTTTCTATAGCTAGAAAATTCTTCTGTTAGACCACCAATTTCGTGTTCTAACTTCCGAATAATTTTGGTTTTTAGACTAATTTCAGTCCTGGCAGCAGTTAGCTTATGTTCAGCAGAGCTGACCATATCCTTACTGCGATCCAACTTGACTTTGAGATCATCAATTAAAAATTGACTTTCCATACGAGATTTTTCAATATTCAATCTCAAATCATCTACTATTCTGCTTGAGGTTGTTACCATGTCATCTCGTTGTCCCAACTGTCTTTTGAGGGCTTCATTCTCCTCAGTCATTTTGGACATTTTAGATAGGAGTTCTGCTTTAGCAGTCTCCACTTTCTCTAATTCGGCCAAACGACTTTCCTTTACCAATTGCTCAGCTTGAGCCCTAGCTCCTTGCAGAGCTAGTTGACAAGCGAGATCCAGTGTGTCAAATGAACTTTTAAGTCCAGTGACATACTGTTCTTTCAGAAGATTCCTGATACTTATATTCTCAGGGTGATCAATATCACCAGTCAGCTTAGGCAGAGGAACCGACTCCAAAGAGATATCTTCCTCACCCACTCCAGCTGATGGAGAGTTTAGTGAGAGATCCCCCATACAGGTAGATGGTGATGGAACGGAGGATAGTCTACGACCAATCTCCTGTTCCTTCCTCATCTCTGTTTTACTTGATTGAACCCTGCCTGTGGGTGGGGTGAATTTCTGGTCCACCCAATCATCCCCCCCAGATTGGAAATCAATTGTTCTATAGGTCATCTTAGATTTGGAATCCTCTTTCCCACTTACTGACTCTATCTTCCCTGTTACATACCCTTGACTATCAGTAGAAGTATTTTCTGTCTTTAATATCTTCCTTGATACTCCCGGGTTCCCTCTAGCTTCAGAGATTGTGGTAGGAGGTATTACCTCCTCTCCCACAAATACACAGTCATCCTCCTCCTCCACAGGAGAAGCCAACAGGTCATTTACCATTTTCTCCTCTATGGCTAGCCTTGGGCTAACAGCAACCCTCGGTAATGATCCGCCAGAGCCCTCCTTGTTGGATTCAGTAGTGTTCCTACTAAACCCACAGGAAGACCCTGGAGCACGTCTTTTGGTTGGGGTCGATCGGCCGTCAGGTGATGAGTCTAGCCCAGCAGAAGCTGAGGACTCCTCTGAACCTGTGGTCCGCATCTCTCCTAAGGTAACCGAGACAGGAGTGTACACTCCATGGTCCACAGTTTTACCTTCAGACAGCATTCTACCTTTAGGAGGAGTGGCCAACTCCATTTTACTACGATAATCAGAGGCTTTCTCCGGAAAGTCCTGAATGTAGTATGGCCACGCCTTTCGATTCAACCACAACCTTCTCGGGTTATGGTTGAACACCAAGGTGTATGCCAACCCCTGTGGTACCCTTACACACTTTTCTCTGTCCGTGAGTCCTAAGGCCTCCGGACTATTCTCGAGAATATCTAGATTGGACATAGCAGTTTCAGCCTTCATATGGTGTACATCCACTAAATGCCTTATCATACAGCCCTTTCTAGATGTGCTGAAAGGTTCACCACCTTTCATACATTTAACTGAGCGATTAGACTTGGCCCGGCACTGCCACATCATCTTGGAGTGCGCGTGGAACTCCACTAGATGTCGTGCGAACTGGTACAGGTCCAAATACTCAGCTATTGGATTTCTATCCATACACTCATTGAATGGGCATTGCCCCGAACCTATTCTCCAACCTCTACCAGGTTTATAAGTAGGCATACCCGGCGGGACAAATGTCATCCAGGCCCACTTCAACCGATCTCTATCCTCGTTGGAGAGGTCGGCAGCCCTGTATGTCCCCATACTTTGCTTTATAACCTCATCCCAGAACTTGTACGCTTGATGTGCCCCTGAACTAGTATGCTCTAACCAGAACTCCATATCCCTCTCTGTATCTTCGTAGGATGGTAGCCTAGCTCGGCTCCCTATCTCCCCAGTAACCTCTCCTACATAGGGTCTGGACTTAGAATTATCGGAAGGAGATCTGAATAGTTTAGTACATTTCTTCTCGTTGAACTTGTCCAACTCTTGGATGTATGCCCCCCTGCATATCCTACTCCCGGGAATCACTGCATCCGGCTTAAATTTCTCGAATTTAGCTGCTAAATGCATTACTGCCATGTTTGGAATACGTTCCGGAGTTGACTGTGTAGGTGCATTCCAATCGGGTACAAAGTTACCATGCACCGGATGTAAACCATCCGCACGGTCATACGACATAGCACCCCACGGAGCGCCCACTGGAATGTCACTGACCGAGTGCACCGGTATCCCGGGCATATTCGGGTCAGTCCGGGTCACTCCCGAAGAAGGTGGTGACGCAATATTCCCAACCTGGAACAAGGGAAATCCCCCGGCCTCGAGTCCTTTCAACCCCGGCCCTGACACGAACCCCCTAGCCTGCGCCACTGATAAACCCATATCTACCAGTTTCCTTACATGTTCTCCCCGAGCTAGGAGATACTGTGTGGTTTTAACCTTTTCAGTTCTCCTTATCTCCGAGATATTACTGTGATTTCGGCGTCTCACACCCCTATTCTTCATCTTAGCCGGTGGTTGATACACAAATTTAGGTAAATCTGCATCCCGAAATCGTTTTGGAAGATCATACTCGACCGGAGCTGTTGACTCCAGGTCCCCCAAAGCTAACAATTCTCTCTGTTCCTGCGACAGAGGGGTAACTTCCGTCGAGTGACTCCTTCTATGGGAGTCCCCCGACGGATAGTTATCCGCCATGATAACTACACAGAGGGCGGCCCAGAGGAGCCCACTCTAAAAATGAGCTTAAATGAGTAGTAGAATCAGGAAAATTGTTACAAATGTGTCCTCCTGTACTACCTCACTTTAGTGTCTCCTCTCTCCCTCACATGTAGATGTTCTAACCGGTGTTTTACATACGCGGAGAGAGGTGCCTTCGCATCCACCCTCTCCAACGGTATGTGCAGGACTGACGCTTTCCGCGCCAAACCAGCATGCGTGCGCATCCAAGCGCAAAGGATCACGGGTACCGGATAGCCCTTCCCGAAGAAGTTATCCGGTATTATCCGAAGAAAACCGGGTGGCGGAGTAAACTGCGTAGTAGTTGCAATCTTCGCCGGGTTCTCTCGGATTGTATTTTACACATCATTTCAAGTAATAGCAATTCTTTAGTTCGTCACGGCTGTATTATTTGTAGCTTATGAACCTTCAGAACGCTGTTTAAACAAACATTATAAAAAAATACGTGTCAAAGTAAATTTCTTTGGTTGTCCGAACAAATTCGGAATACGTATGAGTCCCATTCTCATGTTGTTGTAACGAGTTCTACACCCGTACTTTCTACATAATATTTCTTACTAGGATCCTCATATCTATCCTTAGAAAAATTACTGACTAGGTTTGATTGGATTTTAATCCGAAACCATCACGACAAGTACTAAATGGGAAACCAACTCACAGACCATAGCATGTAAACATTCAAAACTAACTTTAGTAAAGCAGAACGTTGGGTACCCCAATGCCATCTACTGGTCAATTTCACCATTATTCCCGTCACAAAGACTAAAGAATAAAATCCGGTATTTCTCGTTGTGTTTTTGACAATTAGCACCAGTTACGCAACTTTCCGGGGTTTACCGGGTAAGTCCTTGGAGACCCGAACTATTTCGGGTAACCACAACAAACAAACCCAGCCCCGCCGCTCTTACGTAACAGCACCTCGACCCGCTATACGAGCACTTCTACGTATGGGTCCTTGGGGTTTCTTCTTCTCAATTACTGTAGGAACCTCCCTAGTTCCCTTTTCAGTAACCAACTTCTTCTTTTTCTTCCTACCATCGACTTTTCTAGCTGGCGTTGCTTTTCTAGTCTTCTTTGTAGGCGGGGGTGCCGTAACCTGTGTTTTACGCACCCACCTGGGTTGGGGCATTGGCACTTCTACCAAAGGCTCATTCTCATCGCCGGGCCGGCGACCTAGCCAAGGCTTCAGGCGATCCACATGGCCTGCAACTATCTTGCCTTTCACATTCTTCAACAACACAGTAACATCCGATATTACTTTTGTCACCTCAAATGGCCCATCCCAACCTTTCGAGATTTTTCCATGTACAGGTGGCTTCAATCTCACCACCTTCTGTCCAACTACATACTTCCTCTCTCTCAAGCCTGTATCATACCCTACTTTCTGATGGATGGCCGCTTTCTTCAAATGGCCTCTCACCAATGCATAGCCTTCCCGCAATTCTCTACGCAGAGATTCCGCAAATGCCACACGGCATGGGACATCCTTTCTCCGCAGTACACTGCCAAAGACCAAATCTGCAGGCATTATGATCTCAGATCCAAATACCAAGCTGTTAGGAGTGCAGCCAGTTGAAGCATGCACCGTACCGTTGTATGCATGAGCCACATACTGGGAAAACGTGTCCCAGTCATCCTGATTAGAATTAACCAGTGTGGTCAGCCCTTGAATCAACGTGCGGTTGAATCTCTCAACCATCCCATCCGACTGCGGTCGGTACGGATTAGTGCGTGTCTTAACTATGGCCAATTCTTCCAGCATCCCTTGAAAGAGACTCGATTCAAACTCCCTACCCTGGTCTGAATGTAACATGAGAGGTGCGCCAAATGTTAGTACCCACTCCTCAACCAAAGCTTGTGCGCAAGTTAATGCCGTGTGATCCTTCATTGGGATCACCCTCACGTACTTTGTATAGTAGTCTTGTACCACCATCATGCACACGTTGGAGTTTGGAGTTGTCTGGAAGCCAGTGATTATATCAATGGCTATCCTCGCAAATCTGACTCCGAACAGTTCTTGTCTGAGAGATGTTTTACCTTTCCCAGGGCCCGGCTTCACCAGGCAACACGTCGGGCATTCACTCAACCAACGTATTACGTCCTTAGACATCCCAGGCCAGTAATATCTCCTCGCTAGTTTGTCCAAAGTCCGTTTCCTGCCAAAATGAGCGGAAGTCTGATGACCATGGAAAAACTCGAATACTTCCCATCTCAGAGAAGCTGGCAAGACTATCTGTAGCCTTCTTCTGGCTTTGCCCTCCAGAGTTTTCCATCTACACAATAGGCCGTCTCGCACTACCAACTGCGACCATTGGCCCACCAAGTTCCTTACTTCCACACATTCTAATGACAGAGCAGGTCTGACGGGACGAGCAGCTCTCTCCAGGATCAGATTCCGTATCATATTGATACCATCGTCCTCCTGCTGAGCTTCAAGTATGGACTCCGCCGACCAAAACACCAAGTTCTCTTCCCAGGCCGGATCAAAATTCATTATTGGCGCCACCAACGCGTTATGTATGCCACAGTCTTCACAGTCCATTCTTGCACATCTTCGGATTGGTCTCCTAGACAAACAATCCGCATTCACGTGCTTCACTCCGCTCCGATGCTGAATCTGGGTATTCTCTATCCCTAATTCAGACAACGCAGAGATCCATCTGCCCATCATCCCATCTGCCTCCTTGAAATTAAGGAGCCATTTCAAGGATGAATGGTCTGTTCGTAGAATAAAATTCCCACCATACAAATAATGGCGGAATTTCTTTGTGTATACTACTATGGCCAACAACTCTCTCTTGGTGGTGCAATAATTGCGTTGAGTTTTACTCAAGCTGTTGCTAGCAAATGCCAAGGGCACTTCCCTACCCTCCTGCACTTGGGATAAGACAGCGCCTATGCTATCGTTGCTAGCGTCGGTGTCCAGGATGAACTGATCACCCTCAGTAGGATAGCTCAGCACAGGAGTTACCGTGAATAACTCCTTCAGCTTCTGAAAAGCCTGTCCAGCTGATTCCGTCCAAATAAACGGTGGTAGCTTCAACATTCCTTTCCTTTTTCCTACTACTAGCGCCTGTAAAGGAGCCGACACCTCAGCAAATCCGGGAATGAAATCGCGGTAGTATGAGCAAAAACCCAAAAATGACCTCACTTCTTTCTGGTCCTTTGGTGTTGCCCAACTAGCTACTGCCTCCAATTTCCCTGGATCCGCCGAAATACCCGTGCCACTGACTATTCGGCCCAGATATTCCACTGATTGCCTGAAGAACTTGCATTTCTTAGCTTTCAGTCTCAGGTTATAGGATCTCAGTCGATCCATCACCATGGTCAAATTCGATAGACACTCCTCCCGAGTTTTCCCGAAAACTATGATGTCGTCCAGATAAACCAGACAGTTTTTCCACAACAATCCCCTTAGCATTGTCTCCATCATATTCTCGAAAGTAGCCGGAGCATTGCATAAGCCAAATGGCATTACATTGAACTCGAACAACCCCCTGTGGGTTGTGAATGCTGTCTTTTCCTTATCCTCTGGGTGCATCCCAATCTGCCAGTACCCTGACTGGAGATCTAAGGTACTAAACCAGTGATTACCTCCCAAGGAATCCAGACTTTCGTCAATGCGTGGCAAGGGGTAGGCATTCTTCCTCGTAATCCCATTTAGTCTCCTGTAATCTATACAGAACCGACAGGTGCCATCCTTTTTGGTAACCATTACCACCGGACTAGCCCATGGACTATCTGAGGGCCTTATTATCCCTTCCCCTAACATCTTGTCCACCTCATCCTCCAATGCCTGCTTCTTAGACAACGGGAGGCGCCGGTATGGCAAGCGCAATGGTGGGCTAGAACCGGTGTCTATCCGATGAGTTACTCGGTCAGTTCTACCCAATTGCTCCCCTGGAGCGGAGAACAAGTCTGCATTCTCGCATAATAGCTGAGCCAGACTCTGTTTGTCCTCTTCCGTCTCCAAGTGGCTATCTGTCACTAACGGTAAAAGATGCAGTGGCAATCCATATCCTTCCTTCCTATCCTGCTCCCCAGTGTCTTGCAATACCACTGGCATAGCGGATGGATCCAAAGCTCCTATTTCCACTGCTCTCTTTACTGCTAACTCTACTTCTGGTGAGTCAGCTCTTCCTACCACGTCAGCATATGTTACGTCCCCAAAGGTCGTCCCTTTTTCCAGGTACACATCCTGAAAAGTCATATTACTGACTGGTACTACTGTACAAGACATCCAAAAACGAACTTCTGACATGAAAAGAAAAAAGAAAGAAGTACTTTTCTGTTGGCTACCGAGTCACATTGGAATTGAAGGAAACGAGGAAGCAGATGAAGCTGCAAAAAGAGCACTGAGTCTGAGACCTCGCCTAACCCCGATTCCATACACTGACCTGTTACCATCAATAGATAGCCACATAAAAGCAAAATGGCAATCAGCATGGAACAAAGAAAAAGGCCATAATACAATGTATCTGATTCAACCAAAACTAAAAGGAGTGACAATGAGGAAAAAGCTTAAGCGTGCAGAACAAGTTAAATTAAACCGTCTACGGATCGGCCATACCAAACTAACACGAGTACAGACTGAATGGGGAATATGAACCAACATGTCAAGATTGCAGTACCCGTCTAACAGTGGAGCATCTACTACTCCACTGTAGAAGGACTGCTGAGGGCAGAAGGAAACATCTTGCAAACGCAACATCCCTGTACAGTGTTTTCAACACCACTGACGACGAAAATATTCTCAAATTCTTAAAGGAAACCCAACTATGGGACAAAATATGAAAAAGAAATTCAACAACAAAAATATGTATATATAAAAATTAAAAAACCAAAAAAAAACAACAAAAAAAAACCCCACAAAAACACAAAAAAATGGGGGAGAGTAGTTTGGCGGGCTGGGATGTATTACTCCAGACTGATGGCACACAGTTGTATGAGCGTGGAGTTTTCACTGCTTCCCAACTTTACCTATAGCTGCGCTTTCCCATGCTGTGGTAGACTTACAGCATAACAAAGGCCTGTCCCTCTCACACCATGTCTATGTGGTGTCGGAGGTTAAAGAACCCTTGCTTCGGTAAATGTGTAGGAGCAGGATTTCTATCTTTTGGCTCATCTCATAGATTCGATCATCCTGGATACGATCACCCGAGATAGGCCTTCGGCCTACCTTTTAACTTGTGAAAAAAAAAATGTAACTTGAGTAAGTCTCACCTGCATAGTCAGTGGGACGTTAAACTACACAAACAAACAAACAAAGTTCGTCTTGAACTCTGCACTAAGGCACTGGTGGAAACCAACCCCAGCTTACTCAAATGCTGCTGATTCGGTTCCACCACCCCCATGCGGTCGAATTCCATTTCCCGGCAGTATACAACTACATTGCACACATGGCGGGGAGGAATTCGCACTGTCTGAGAGACAGACGAGACGCCTGAAATCCGGCGGAGTACACACTGGACCTTCATCTCTTGTGGATACTGAAGAGTGAGTTCCCCTGTCACACTATCCAATACCGCTCCATACAGAGAACAAAAATCTACTCCCAAGATTCCCTCATCCGTCAATTCAGCTACAGTTGTTGAAACAACAAATGAATGTTGATTCACCCAAAAGGGTATCACCTGTCTGCCATGTGTCCGCATATGAGACCCATCAGCACTTCTGACCGACCCAGACCCCACAGGGTTAGTCGACAGACCTGCGAGCTTCTTGAAGAAATGGTGACCCATCATGGAGTGACTAGCTCCAGTATCGATCAGAAATTCCCCCGAGCAGCCCTGAATCTGCACAGGCAAGTACCATCTCTTCCCTTGTAAAGGAGAAGGTTGCAAGGCAAATCTCTGGATTCCAGCTTCACCGCCCAAGTCATATCCCCTCGAGTTGAGAAACTTAACTATAGGATCATCGGGTTTGAGTCGCGAAGCACAAAACCTTTCTACTTCTTCCGCCAACTCAATTCTGCGGACAGTGTCCAGATGAGCTAAATCTTCAACACCTTTCTCGTCCGTTCCCTGGGGCCCATCTCCACCTGGCGGATCAGACTCAGGTGCGGCTAACCCCAGCGGTTCCCATGAAATGGAATCTTTTGATTCTCCCCTGATAGTACCTTTGACAATCACAGGTGGGGTTGTTATCTTGTCATCGACAACAACCCCTGTTAGTTTTCCGTCGGTGGTGGGCTTTGGTCAGAAGAGGGTCCGTCTTTTTGTTTCTCGACCGATGATACATTCTTAGTATCCTTGGACCAACATGTCCTTGCAAAGTGACCCTTCTTCCCACAATTATAGCATTTCGTGTCTTTGTTGGGTTTCCCCTTACCGCGACCACGAGTTGCGACCTTTTCAGCCTTCTCAGCCTTACTACGCTCCTCCATGACTTTTCCGATCATGGTCTTCAATGCACCCTCCTCTGGCGCTTGAGCGTCTGATCCTGGAACCTTTCGTCTTACATAAAAAGAACGACGTCCTTTCCATTTAGGATCTATTGCTGCCACCTCTTGCACTCCCTCTGTAGACAGTTCAACCTCTTCTACGGGCATCTCTATCACTGCTACAGGGGCTGCCTCTACAGTTTTCAACAGCTTCCTCTTTCTCAGAGCATCTTCCGTAAGCTCGAAGATATCTGCTAGTGACATAGTGGTCTTCCACTGTGAAGCAATCTCGCTCGACAATCTTTCGTCTTTAAGTCCATCTATATACAGGCTGGACAACTTCCTTACCAGCCATGGATCACTTGGACTCATAGATGCAAATGCTTCTGCTGCTAGCACTCTGAGAGCCATTCCAAACTGTCTGTGCCCTTCACCGGGCTTCTGAACTCTTGCCTCTAGCTCAGATGCGGGATCCGCACCGGATGTGGAACCTAAAGCCCAAGAAGCTGTTTCCACTAATCCCTTGTACGTTCTTCCCCCGCTTAATTCAAAGCTTGTTAGGGCGGGATCACCAGGACCATCCCGCAGACACCATGACAAAGCTGCAAGGCACTCATCGCCTTCCCAACCATTATGTCTCATATCTGCTGAAAATCGTGTGAACCATTTTCTCCATGGAACCGAGCCATCATACTGCTTCATCTTGATCGCCTGTTTCCTCACAGGTGTCATCCCCGTTCTCAACGGTATATCAGCCTGGCTCAAAGCATAGTCCACTGCCTTAAAGTTCCCCACGTCATTCGGTACCGCATCAATCCCCAATCTTCTAATTGCTGGATTGCTCTGGAACACTGCCTCATCTTCCATTGACATATTTCCCCTATGTTGATAGGGTGTCCCACTCTGGTTAGTACCTCCGGTCCTTGGTGTATACATGCTTCCTGGAGTTACATGACTGCCAGGTAATGGGGGAGGTGGTATATTGAACATAGGCCTCGCGTTCCCATAACAGTTATCCGGTCCCACATTGCCCCATCCCCCGTAGGAGGTGTTAGGCCCAGCCAGATTCCCTTGACCTGGCGGCCGAGCATTCATGTATGCTCCACCGGGCAAACCTGGTCTGCCTACTGTGGACACATTTACCGGAACTGTAGGAACTTGCCTTGTCCCTGGAGCTGGAGTAGAATGAGCACCTGGAGCTGGAGCAGTGTTAACTGGTCCCACAGGAGGCTTGTTCCCTGTAGCCTGGGCTACCGGAACGTCTCCTTTTACTCCCTTAGTGTCATTCTCCACACTCACCGATTCTGTTTCTTCAAGAAAGCAATCTAACTTTTCCTGAAACAGTTTTACCACACAGTTCTAACATGAACTCCTCATTCTTATCAAACTTACTGCCATGCATCGATGAGTGTCCACTCACACTGGATAACATATCTGCTGTATGTATCACCATGGAACTATCTAGATCCTCAGTGACAGGTGGTTTCACTACCTCCTCCACCGTATTGACTATAACTACTGAGGGCTCGTCGGCAGTCACAAAGGTCTCATCTCTGGACACCTCCTGCGCCTTTCCCACCGGGTCCCCAATATCCTTCGTCCCTTTTGGTTCTAGCTTATTCATCATGTGATTTTCAGCTTGTTGAGCTAGTGCCTCTAACTCTCCCAGCTTACTATCCTGCTTCTTCAACAACTCATCATACTGCGCTACTTGTAACTGTCTTGCTAGAATCTCGGAACTAATTTCTTTATTCCGCACCACTAGCTTTTCTGTTTCAGACTTCAGTCTGACTTCAGTACCCTCAAGTAGACCCACATTGACAGAAATCTGCTCCAGATGTTTGATCTGAGCTGCATGTTCCCCAATGTTTCCTGACCTTTTTGCCAAAAAACTCTTTTCAAAAGCTTCCCTTTCCTCCTTCAACTTCCTGAGGGATTCTTCCTCTAGCCTTATCCCTTCCTTCATATGCTCATGCTCGTTTCTCAATCGGAGCGTCCTTATGTCCTCCAGGCTCAACCTTCCCCTGGGCTCATAAGGCGGAACCTCTAGACCACGTATTGTCAATGTAAAAGGATCCGGGAACAGCTTATCTCCCCTGGAGATTACCTCAGCTGTCTCTTCCCCTTCCCCAGGAGTTTCCTCTAGGTCGTCCCTTTTGACAACCTCAACTCCTTCCTGACTAACTGGGACTACCACTCTAGTCCCTCCCACTGCTTCTACAGTGGGTACTGGTCTACGTTCCCATCTCACTGGTACATCTACTGTACCCTCCAGACTAGGTATACTAGAGTCACTATCTTCCCCAGCATCTTCCATGGTCACCTGTCCAAGCGTCACATCCTCCCGTGAGGTGTCCCCCACCTGGACAGGTCCTTCCATAACCCTATCTGACTCTAGAGCTGGACGTTTTGCTGGAGGATCCCCTTGTGAATCCTCAGATCTCACCTCGTGGGCCTCCTCCTCTCCTCCATGTCCAATTTCCCTACTCTGATTGAAAGTATGTACCTTCTGCCTAGCATTAAACCTCACCCTAGATCGTAATCTAGGACGCATTCCCTCCCCTTGGTTAGTAACCAACGGGGGAGGTACCTCCGTATCTGACATATCTTCACCACACAAAAGCAACCTGTAATAGCTATCCTTGAAACCTACCAATTCTGGTTCAAACATATAAGAGCTTACCTCTCAATTTCAGAAAGAAGAGTAAAAAAATAAATGTAAATCAATACTTACCCAAAGTGGTCACGGCACCAGTGTAGCTGTTGGCTATTCTAAGATAGACATCTGCTATGAAAAACTCCAGATTCGAAAATAGGTTGTTCAGAAATTACATTTTATTCATTCTGACATACGGCTCGTAATCATACAGACGGATAGCAACAATCAAATAGGCTTCTGAACACCAGTGGTCATATGAACATACAGGAGGTATACGCTCACGGTCTAGTACATAATTCCCGAGTTCCAAGGCTCTCTTCCATCTTGGTTAACTCCACTTGGATCAGACTCCCCCAGAGGGAGTTCTGTACCCGGAGTTGTGCACCAGTGCGTCTATCTCCTCTAGTTCCCCCAGAGGGTGGAACAGAGAAAGACGCAGGGTGACCAAGGTGGAAGCAGCGACAGGACTAGGCCTAAAAGGTACAACAGAGTTCGGGGAAGCTCTGTTGTGGAGCAGCCAAGCTGGCCGAAGTGCGCAGCAAGACTGGGTCCTCGATTAGCAGAACCCCAGGTTTTATGTACTGGTCGTTATGTAATTCTCTCCATTACTCGTAAACACTTGAGTTCCCGAGGAACTCCGGGTAACCACGCGCCGGTGCATCCGAGCCGACACCGTACCCGAGATATGTCGGGTGACACGTGGCGGTCACGGCTCAATGCACATAACCAGGCCGCGCTCCACCATTCCTCAGGTGGGCTTATATAACCTTATACTCGGCAGTAGACAGGAGTGCGGCCTGGATACACGACAACACATATACCAAATATAACTCCAACTGGTTCCATAGAAATAGTACAGCGGCGACCCACTACACCAGCAACAAGGGCCATTTATTACTGAATGTGGAAGTACTTGTAGAATAAGTTGACTTTAAATAAATACATAACACTCTTTAAGGTTCTTCCAAAATGCAATCACATATGATGAAAAAATTGATTGTGGCAGGCTGAGTATGTTATGATTTATTTAATGTAAATGAATGAAAGAGAGGTATTCTGTCTAGTTTCTCAGTCATTGAATAAAGTCAGGTAACACTCAAATTAGGTTCTGTGCTCATTATTGCAAAAATTGTAGAAGTGTTTGGGGGCATGCTGTCCATGCAACCAGAGACAGAGACGGGTAAAAGTAGCAATGTTGAAATGTACCTACCATCTCTCTGGATTGAATAACAGTGAGGAGACATCTATAAAATTCGTGAATCAGCTGACCATTTAAGGAAGATTATTAGAGTTTGTACTGTACCGCTACTGTTTAAGATACAGTGTTGTATCGAAACTCGCATTTCTTTTACTAATAAAGACTTTGAAATACATTGAAAATATTTCATGTTTGATAACCTTGGCTGTAGCAACGGTAAACACATCCTGTTTTTTTTTTATTATGATATTGGTTTGGTTAAAAAACTGGTCATAGATGTATTGTTTGCAATGGTATACAGTGTCATTAGTTTTGATTTTGAGATCTATGTCAATCACGTAGCTATGATGCTCATCAATATAGGGAATGAAGTAAATTACAGTTGTTGGATATGTAATTAAGACTTATTGCACATTTTGAGTCAATTGTGGGTACTATAGAACTTGTGGTGTTCAGTTTCATTAATAAATTTCACTTAAAAAATTTACATTTCTTGTTCTTGCTCTCATTTATTTCATTGTAAATTTTGCATTACTTCTTACATATTCTTGATGATTTGTGGATGGGAGAGAATACTACAAACATATGCGAGTTAATATTCATTCATATGAAAAAAGGATTTTTTAATTATTTACAGATTGTTTCTTGACTGAATACCAAGTGAGTAAGATGGACTTTGGGTTGACATCAGGTGTCCGGAGCCTACGGCAAAAAGACCTGCTCCTAGACTACACCATTAAAGTTGAGGGACGGGAATTCCGGGTGCATAAAGTCATCCTTGCTGCTATCAGCGACTACTTTCAGACAATGATCTGCAGTGCTATGCTAGAGAGTAATTCAGACAGAGTGGAGTTAAAAGAGCTGAGTGCTGATGCTGTATCCAAACTCCTTGACCTGATCTACTCTGGAGATTTGGACATTCTCCTAACTAACACAACAGAGATACTTGAATGTGCTGGATATTTCCAGATGCCTGAAGTTATTAAGGAATGCAAAGCCAGATTGATATCAAGTCTGAACTCCGCGAACTGTCTTGAAATTCTGGCAACATTGAAGTTGTACTGTTTCGACGAAGAAGCAAAGAAAGTCAGGAATTTCATAAAGCAGAATTGCGAAGCGGTGGTTGAAAGCTCGGGACCAGAGAAAATGTCCTATGATGACATTCAGGTGCTCATGGAGTATTGGGGAAAGTCTGAATGGAATCTCTTCCTGTTTGTCAAGCACTGGATCTACATTGATTATGAAACCCGTAAGGTCAATATCAATTCCTTGATGTCACAGATCAGGTTTTCCCTGATGAAAACAGGCGAAATTGCAGCTATATGCGAGATGGATATATTCACTGAATTAAGCGAGTCCTGGAAGGAACTGCTATATAAAGCCACTGAATACCATAAGCTTCCCATACACCTCAAAGTATTGGATGAATTATTGCAAAGCAAAGTTCGGAGTGCTGCATTGCCAACGCTGTTCCCTGGGGATCGCCTTTCGATGGGAGCACCTGTGTATGCTCTGGATGAAAGTAACCTTTGGAGAGAACGCCAAGTACCGAAGATACCCTACATAACACAGACTAAACCACAGGTTGTTGAGGTCAACAACTACTTAGTGGCTTGCATTCAGAAGGCCACCAACCATCAGCAATGGTACATTTTGGATGGGCGGAACTTTGTCTGGAATGAAATACCCAACATGGCCCCACAGAAAACACGTTTTGCTTTGGTTCATCGACAAGGCAAGAGTTATGCTGTTGGGGGCTCTGTGCAATCGGAGGATTATTACGGAAAAGAATTGGAAACAGACAGCATCGAGGAATATGATCTGACGACTAATACCTGGTCTACCATAGCTAAAATGCCTGCAGCACTGTTAGAGGTTAGAGCTTGTGTCTTTGGGAATTCTATCTACATTGATGGTGGGAGAAAAGTGCCACCTCATGGACGTTACACAGCAGCAATGTATGGTCGGATTTCAGATCCAACAAATGGAGCGTGAAAACACCAGTGAAAGGAATCGGAGACTCTCCTTGCACTCTGATGCATGTCATGAAGCTTCACGACAAGAAGGTGATTGCGATTGTTGGTTTTCATTCACACATTGACTACTACCATCCTGTGACAGATCAGTGGTCTGTCTTTAAAGCAGACATCATTGAGAAGGCTGAAGTGGAATGGGGTGATCAAAATATGGTGGTTCTGGCTCGTGGTAACTCAGTGTACTTGCTGAATGCAGCTGGACTTGACTTTGAAAATATGGAATATTCGGATGAATCGGAATCCGATGAATCAAGATTTGATGAATCAAGTGACAGCGAGGGAAGTGTTGATTTCTCTAGAAAGCTGAGGGGTGGCCGGTTCTGTGTGAAACGCTGTTATCCCAAAAGTGGAACGGCAGTTAAAGGCGCACTGAACCCACGACGTCATTTGCGTACAAAACTCGGCAGGGCTAGGTCCTGAGCTCAGTGCGCCTTTAAGGAGAAGACCCTGGAGAAACTTCCAGAGGAGTGGGGGGAAAGGACTACACAAGGCTTCTGGGGGGCTTTCTTGACAAAACCCCAACAGTAAAATGTAAGGTTAGGCTTCTGAAAAACCTACAAATGTTAGTAGAGGAACCTTGATGAAACAGGAATATCATTTTGTGACAATAGGATAGCCATCAACTGTCACTGTAAGAACTGTAGTGTCTGACTAATGCAGAAGAAGAATTTAGTACTGTGTATTTGGATTATCATCTGCTACAAAACATTGTAGGGTATGCCATATACTTGACTAGTTCTGTTGTTTCATATTAAGAAAGGGATTACTTACAAGGCATACTTTAGCACGTTAAAGTCTTAACTAGCGTATAAGCTGCACCCTTATTATTGACAAATTCTCAAAGCTGCACAGGGTATCTGAAGATTGTTACTGTAATACTGTAGAATACTTATAAAGACCCTTGTATAAGCAGCACCCTATATGAGCACTCAAGCCACAGTTTATATGAAGAGTTTATGGTAGTTTATGGAATGACATCTTCATTTACAAAAACGATTTTCCAATTTCAAAAATGACATTTTCTTTCAAAAATCGATTTTCGTTTTTGGCCCTCTTGGGCCACTGTAAGCGGCAGTTTATATGAGGAGTTTATGGTAGTTTACTTGTATTGTCTGATTATGAAAAAGGTAAGGGCTTGTAATAGTTAAAGAGGTCATGGCATCCCTGTAGCTGCAAGTTATAAATGAACATGACATCTTGAAAGTAATTTCACTCTAATTGCAAAGATACCCCTTACTGCCCGACCTGTGAAGTAGAATTTTTCTGTGGTGTGGCTAGGGAAAACCCTTCCACATCAATGAGAGCGTAAAGATGAGGTGAGACGTCAGTTTGAGTACTTGGTATCTTTTATTAATAATAATATTAATATCAGAGTACCAGTCACTAGGGCTCAGTATAGATGGTAAGTCGGTGGTTGCTGAGATGGTTACTGATTTCCCTCTAGCTGCCTGGGGCTTAAGTACAGATGCCCGGCAGGTAGAGGAGGAGCCCATGTGACCGGAAGTGGATGTAACAGTGGTTTTCATTGGATAATATACATTTGACATTTGATTGGATAATTATATATTCATGGCTTTAACATGTGGTGTGCGCTGGACCGCGGGTGGGGAGCCTGGGTCCAGTGCATTATGGGTAATGGATTACATAATAAGTAGCATGCACACGTGGGGGCTTTGTCGCCTGCCTCCAGGTGGCCTCCAGCCGGCTCAAGTGGCTTTGGCGGTGCCACACTGATTAAGGGTGTCCAGCTTTATAGCTTTGTTTATGTGTAGACAGTTAATCCTTGGGGTCAACATATAGTTCATTTGTTTTGTGTATAGGTGACCGGTCAGTGCCTTGTCGTCTGGAGGGGCTGACCGTTACCTATTGTCCCTGGGATAAGGGTCTGTTTGTGATCTATGGATTAGTTATGTATGGGGGTCAGTTATGCTTGGCTTTATGAGTAACAGGTATGTCTGACGTCTAGGTGTACTTTGATGGACATATGGATTGAAAATATGTATAAAGTATTGTGCGTATTACAAATAATAATAAATATGAATATTAATAATCATAAACCATAATTATGACGTAATATGACGTAATATGACGTAATACAATTGATGAAGGTATAATAAGGGGTTTTGTGGCGTGACAGCACCCCCCAATACAACTCCTGCACGCCCTCGTGCAGGCTGCGAAGTAGTAGAGGAAGAGTTATGTCACGCTTCAAAGGTATTTGTATGAACTTTTTTTTTTGTATTTTATGATTTTTGATATATCTATCTTATGCTATGACTATGACTAGGTTCTTAATCACATTTTCTAGGTTAATACGGTGTTTTGTACATACATGTTATGCAGTGGTAAATTAATAATATTTCTATGGTAACGTACTGGTACTATATGTCTCGCTTCCGTTCTATTTATATGATTATACCTTTTGGAAGCTTTTAACCTTACCAATTATTTACATAATACGAGTCGTGGTACGGTGGCAATAGTAATTTGACGTACTGATTCTATATGTCGCGCTTCCGTCCTAGTCTATAATACAATCAATTCATACAATAGGAAGCTGTAAGAAATTCATTTCAATAATAATATAGATGTACTAAGCGTTTACATAGGCCATGTGTAATACTTAGTATGGTATGATAGTACATGTATAACAATAGGTTTTGAGCAGTGTATTTTGTTTATGCAATGATCTTTGGCAATACTTGATCTTTGATATTCATTCTCAATGTCGAGGGGCAATGGAGGAAGTTCGTTCTGAGTTATCACCTTCTATATTAAATTTTTATGTTTCATTTCCTGTCTCACTCTTTTTCATAACAATGGCTGTCAATAGTTCGGTAGTGGTCATGTCTTTTGGGTTTTTGATAAGTGACGTGGTATTGTCACCGTCGGGGTCAATGTCAATGTTGTCTTGGGTTTCAGTCGGATGTAGGGATGTAGTCATTTCAATAGTCTTCAGGGTTAATCCTGTGGTGGTGGTGTCGTCTTTCAGGGCCGGTATGATAGAAAACCGTGCCGCTAGGGGTAGTATGACGTGGTTGGGTAGATAGTATGACTTCTGTTTTCCGTTGATGTTGAATGATATGGGGCCGTTCCATGTCATGTTTATGCGTGGGTATGGGCATGACAGGGCTGAGATGGCCGTCAGGGTTGGTATGAATTCATTAACAATAGAGTCACGTTCGTAGGGTAGGGATAGCAGTGGGATGGTGTGATTGACGTGTCCTTGGTAAATTTTGAGAGTAATAGTAGGATTGGTCTTATGTCCAGAGTTTGTCATTCCAAAGTGACGTGTAATCTTGTTTTTACACTTGAAGATGGTTTTGATAACAGCGTATACGATTAACGCTACAAATATTAGGGTAAAAATGTTATGGGCATCGACGTATTGATCTAGATTGATAATGTGGTTTTCTTTGGTTTCACTCTGAGGGATGGGGTTAATAAATTTCCAAGAAATGTTGTTGGGTCGAGCACTAACGGTTGGGATGGTAGCGAATAGTGCTTTTCCTTTGGACACATATAATAAGTAGAAGAATCCTACAGCGTTTAGAATGCAAGTGACTGGTACTATATAGTTCCATACAGGGCTAGCAAAGAAGCTAGCTATGTTCTCTCGTATGGGTGTGTCCTGGATGGGTCGGTCTAAGATGTCTGCTGCGTTGGTGGCTTCTATTAAGATATTCCTGGTGAAGGGTTCCAGGTCCAATGTAATGTCTGATGACAACTTGCTGATGTTTGTCATAGATTTGATGATAGCTTGTGTATGTAGGTGTGGTATGTGTATTGGATCGTGGTGTAGTGATGATGCTGTGATGTTGAGATTGTTTGTGAGTGCTAGTAGTATGGGTGTATTGGCCGCGTGCATTAGAAAATGTGTTGAAGAAGATTCATTACAAGGAATTTTGGTGTTTGGGAGGTACAATGAGTCAAACTGTAAGTGGCACATACATGGGACACCAATAACTGCGTAGGCCGAAGCTTTCTTAGTAGTTGGTGTCATGTGCTGACAGATGACGTGGTAGTACTCCTTGTTAGTAGTTACTAAGTATTTGTCTTTACCAATAGCTATAGCACAGGTTTGTATGGGTCTCAGAGGGTGTACTTGAAATGTGCAGAGTCTGGCTATGTCTGCCTGGTTACCTTTAAAGGCCGCCATGAGGCAGGTTGGCTGGTCACTGCGTATTCTAGGCATGGTCCTAGCGCATACTTTCAGTATCGAGCCTTGGCACGTAAGCAAATCTGCGTTTGTCATCTCTAAGTACAATGTCTCTGCCTCGTTGACAGCGAGGAAAGTTTTGTCAGTGTGTAATAGGGTAGATCCAGAACTTGTCGTATTTTCGGTGTTAATGGGGACATGAGTTGTAATTACTTGATATAAGTTAAATGCTGCGTCTGTGGCAGAAATGATAACATCAATATGAATGTATAAATGAGTTTTGGAATAGGTGTATAGTGCAACTGGTTGTGAGTAGTAATATGCGGTGTCAATAATGGTTACCTCGGATCCTGGGTTCCTAATTTTGAGTTGTGTGTCTAAGGTGGCTAGCTTGAGGGCTAGTTCTGTGGGTTGGATCATATCCGGTGCTAGTATTCCAGTAGACAGAAATCTGAGAGAATTTTCCACCTTGTATAACCCTTGTTGGTACGCGATCCTGGTCATTAGGACAAATTCCTGAGCCGATATGATGGCTGACTGGGTAATCCTACGATCCTGGTCGGCTTGGATGGAGGTTAGGGTTGTGGAGAAATCATCAGACCACGAGTCTATGGATTCGGTAATATTAAGTAGGGATTCCTGTACAACGTCCTGTTGTTTTATATAAGTGTCTAGAAACTGCTGGTGTTGCTGGGTGACGTCATGTAATCCTTGTGCAGTTTTAACATCGACGTCGGCCAGTGTACCAATTCTAGCATCTAGGTGATGTATGACGTTGATGATAGAATCCATGTCTCTAGTGGTTGCCAGGCCAAATATTGATTTAAAGAGCTCCCCTAAGAATCCTAGGATAGCTCTCTTTGGCCTGTTAGTAATAGGATCCGAGAGGAAGTGTGCAATGTTCTTTAAAGTCTTAATAATGTTAATATCTACGTTTTGTAGTAGTCGGTCGAGGTCAGCAGCTTGTTGTAACATCTTGGCGTCATGGCTGTCATGGGGTCCTAGTGAAGTCAGTTGAAGAGTCCTGATGGTGTTGTAAATGAGTGGCTTCGGACGAGGAGCCATTGGGATGTTGTAGGGGATGGCCAGTATGACCTCGTGTAGGTCATGACCGGTGATGATTTGTCCCGGCAGCTGTTCATAGATGAGGCCGATATTTTGCCTCACTATTGGTTGTGCTGCCGTGTAGATGATGTGTGTGATGATTAATAGGAGGTATGGTGTATACCTCATGATTCCCGAGTTGTTGGGATTTGATAGTAATAATAGTAGTAGTCGATCGTTTGTAGTAGTAATAGTTGATAGTCGATAGTTGGTGAAGGATGAGTGTAAGTGCGCAGTACTGGCGGGGATCTACCAAATTAACCGTGGGCTGCTCCTGGCTGAATCGATGTGTGTAGGGGTGTGGTCACTGGGTGACTGTGGAAAGATGGGGGGATGTGTGGGAACTTATACCCTTTGGTCTGGGTACAGGGTGGTGGCTATGTCACCCTGCCATGTTGGTCGTTATCACACTCCCATAAGTGGAGCTTTTGTTTGCGCGCTCCAGTGGTGGCGCCATCCAGGGCTCAGATTGCGGTCATCCTCCTGGTGTTGTTGACACCTGCAATGCATATGGGTGGCCACCCGCATACAAGGCTTTTCCACTGGTCTATGGGGGGGGGGGGTTAATAAGAGTGCGCAAACTGTCCTTTCATGTCGGATTTTGACATGTTGATAATAGTTCTATTTGAAGTGTCAGTTTGTTAAAGGAGCAGCAATAATATGGAGTCGCCCTGCCACTTACTTGTGTGGTGAAATGGGTATAGATGGATTATAAGTTATAATAATAATAGTTGATGAAGCTTGTGCGCTTTTTGATGATAAATACTGTATTTCCAGTATTTCTTTATGATGATCAGTGTGTCAGTCGTGATTCTTTGTGAATCATTATAATAGTAATAGTGATAATAGTAGTTGTTGTAATAGTCAGTGTTTGATCCTTTTGATAGTAAATATGATGTATGACAGTTGGTGTCTTTTTGTGATAGTAGGGATAATATAGTGAGCTTTTTGTTGTTTATGTAATACAGGTGATAACTCTTTTCCTCTTATATATTCTATGGTTTATATTATGGTTTTAGTCCCACCGGTGTCCTCCTCTTGACCTTGGAGTGGGCCGGCTTTGCTTTATATATATTTTTGGTTTGTAGAAGCGCTGGTCTCGCTTTATATGAATCTCCGTCTTTCTTCCATAGTTTGGTTATGAGGTCGTCGTTCGGGTCAATGAGTCTGTGTATGAAGTCGTTGTTTCTCACGTGACGTACGAGTTTCAGTCTATCTACATGGACTGGGTTTTTCATTGTCTTCATTGTGATCACAGATTTGAGGAGGACGGATGTTTTTGAGACGAATTTGCACACTATGTATGGACCAGAGTACACCTTCTGAAGTTTCAAACATTTTGTTCTATCCATCAGTCGGGGTACCTTGACATACACTAGTGATTCTTTCTGCACCTTTGTAGGTTTTGCCTTTTTGTCGTGTTGTTGTCTCATTTGTTCTGTCCTCTTTTCAATGTTTTCAATGACCTGATTGTATGTGTAGTCTATTTTCTTTAATTTGTCAATGATGTGGAGATTTAGACTTTTCTCTTCTTCCTGATTGAGTTTGTTGTCTATTATGGTGTTTGGGTGCCTTCCCTTCATAATGAAGAACGGTGTGAAGGCAGTGGTGGCGGACTCTGTGTTGTTGATGGAGAACACGAGGTGTGGTAGGAATACATCCCATGTGTCCTGGTGTTCCTCACAGTAGGCCCGTATGCCTTCAGACAGCGTCTTCACATATCTCTCAGCCTGGCCGTTTGATTTTGGTCTATAGGCCGAGCTGAAGACATGTTTTATGTTGAGGGAAGATGTCATGTTTCTGAATTTTGAATTTTTATATGACGTTCCATTGTCTGACTGGAGGTATGTTGGTATACCCTCGGCCAGAACAACCTTCTCTATGAATTCTGCGGTAGTTGTTTCCGCGTCTAATGATGTAGTAGGGTAGGCTATGCAGAATTTAGAGAACCTGTCGACCACTACCTGAATGTATACGTTCTTTCCTGGTGTTGGTGGTAGTGGGCCTATGGCATCTATGTGGACAAACTGGAATGGGTAAGAAGGGGTACTATGGGCCGTCATTGGCAGGTTGTTGGTTAGGTTCATCTTTTTGGCTTTCAAACAGACGTGGCAGGTCGCTGTGAATTTCTGGACGTCGGCCGCCATGCTCTTCCAATATACTTTGGGAAGCATGGTCGACAGCATTCTTTGTGTGCCAGCGTGTCCTGCCATTGGGAGGTCGTGGAAAAGCTTCAAGATGGGAAGTCTCGTGTCATCTGGGATGACGGGTTGGAATGAGAACTCCTTGTGTTTCTTCCATAGTACCGTGTTGATATGGACCAAAATATCATTCAGCATGATGTGGTCATCAGCTATCTTGATAAATTGCTCCGTCTCCTCCTTGTTTTTGTCGTTAGGTACCTGTCCGTTCTCTAAATACGTGATGATAGCTTTCGTATGTAAATTGTATCTTTGTTCTCTTTTGAGGTTGAGGATGGAGATCTGTGGGTCAGAGAGGCTTTCTATCATTTCAATCAGATGATTGGTCTGATTGGCCAAGTGTTTTGCCATGTCTGTGGCGTCTCTTCTAGGCTTCTCATTTTTCTTCTTCGTTTTTGGTTTATCTGTGGTTTTCTTAGGTTGCGGTGCCGGGGTGTGGCCTGGGACCGGTCGGGTCGCCGCAACCTGTTCTATATTTTCTGTTTGAGTCTCTTCTATGAATGTTGATAGGGCTTCTAGGGATGTAGAGGGTACTGTCAGCTGCTGTGGGGCGTGGCCTGGGACCGGTCGTGCAGCTGAATCCACTTCCTGTTGTACCGAGGCCACTATGGCTGCTAACAGTCCCTTGTATTCTGTTTGTGGAAGCCCAAAATGATGTAATTTGGTACTTGGGATGTCAGGATTTGCTCTGAGGTTGGGGGTTAATCGTTTTACTTCTTCTATGTCTTCTGTGTTTTCCTCCATACATTCACAATAGAAGTGATGGGTGGAGCTTCTCTTCAGGATTGATTTGGGTAGTCGTTTTGGTAGCGTCAATGGTGGTTCGTCTTCTTTGAATTTCTGTGTGTGTATGTCATCCTCAAACATAATTCTATGTTGCACCCTTATGGCTTTGGGTTTTGGTGGAGGATCTGTCATTGGTGTCTTGTCTAGTGGGTAGTCTCGTCTTGACATAACGTCTGATGGTATGTTTAATTTGCCTCTTATGTGTCTGATATTAAATTGAAATTGTTGAATTTTGAGTGCCCACCTTGCCCACATGTTTTTGTTATCTGATTTTGTCAACATGTGGATGAGGGCTTGGTGGTCAGTATATAGCTCGAATGGTCTTCCTTCTAGGTAGTGTCTGAAGTACTCTATTGCAAATACTACTCCCAATAGTTCTCTTTGAGTGGCACCATAATTCCTTTCGTGGTCATGGAGTGCTCTGCCCGCAAAGGCTACTGGTCGTAGAACGCCATCTTTCTCCTGGGAAAGAGTAGCTCCCAGGGCTGTACCAGATGCATCTGTTGTAAGATGGAACTGTTTGTTGTAGTCTGGATACAGTAAGATGACGTCATTGCATATAGAGTCCTTCAGGGTCTGAAATGCAGTCTCACATTCTTTTGTCCAGACAAATTTGTTCCCATTTTTGAGCAAGTTGAATAGAGGTCGACCAATTTCACTGAACCCTTTGATGAATTTTCTATAGAATTGGGCGAGTCCAGTGAATGACCGCACCTCCTTTGTGGTCTTCGGTGTGGGGAATGTCTGGATCTTGTGGACTTTGTCTGGGGATGGTTTTATATCGTCAGTGGTGACTTTCATTCCTAGGAAGTCTAGTTCCTCTAGGAAGAATTCGCACTTGGTTTTCTTCAACTTTAGTTTGCCATTTCTTAGTGCTTCGAATATGTTTCTTAAATCGATGAAATGTTGGTCTATTGATGGTGATAAACACAAGATGTCGTCTAAGTATGGGATTGCGCATTTGTACTGCAGGTTCTGTAGGATCAAGTTGACTACAGCTTGGAAAGCCTGAGCACTGCTGGCAAGTCCCATGGGCATGGTCTTGTATCTATACTTTTTGGTTCTAGTGAGAAAGGCTGTGATGTCCCTGTCGTCCTCTCTAATTGGTATCTGGAAGTACCCTTGTTGGGCATCCATTTTAGAGAACACGGCAGGTCGCATCTCACCAATCATTTCTAGGCTGTCGTCTGCTCGTGGTGATGTAAGTGCTTGGTTGATGGATTGGGAATTCACATATCTTAGATCTGTCACTAATCTGTAACCCTGCCCGTTCTTTTTCTCTACAAGAAAACTTCTGGATGACCAGGGACCCGTTTTGGTTTCCTCCAGAATGTCCTGCTTTACCAGCTTCTGACATTCAATTTCAAGTCGTTCAGCTTTGTGCGGGGCCATTCTGAATGGGTAGAACTGTAAGGGTTTGGCGTCTGGGATCAGGTTGATTTTATGGGTGTACAGATGGGTTCTTCCAATCATATTATCTTTTCCCACGAATATGTCGTCGAATTCTTCTATTAATTGACAAAAAGTTGTGAATTGATCTTCTGTGAGGCATTCTGGTTTTTGGAAGACGTGTGATTTTTCTTTTTCTGGTTCTATGTCTATGTCCTTCCCTATGTACATGTCTTTGTCTATGTCTTGTTCGTCGTGACCTGTTGTCTCTTGTACCATATTTATATGGTCTTCGTCGTCTGACATGGATTGATCCATGTCAGAGTCAGAGTACTCTGAATATGTTGGTGTTGGTACGTAGAATGTTTTGTCTGACCCTGTTGATGATGCGCTGTCACTGGTAGTAGAGTTGTTGTCTATGTCTATGTCTATGTCTGTCTCCTCGGGTTGTGTGTCGTCGTAGCCTGTCGATAATATATGATTTTCTTTGTCTATGTCTGTTTTTGTATATAAGGCTACGATTTCACCCTTCTGGATTTTACAGATTCTAGATGTGATATTCAATAATATCAGTGGGTGTCTGTCTCTTTGGTCAGGTGTCACGACTGAACGTTGTACGATGTAATTTGGAAGTTTGTCTGATCTGTCAAAATTGTCTGTTATACCATTGATTTGACTGACTGAGTGGTAGCATGTGACTTGGCCTGTTATGGCCATTTCGGAAAATGGAGGTATCGAAATAGCTCTCACTGCCCTGATTGGTTGGGATTTTGGAGTTGGGTCAGTGGAGTAATTGATTTTGCTTTTAGTCTTTGATAGAAAATCTGTTCCCAATATGATTGGTGAGGAACAATTTGGAAGAATTGCAAATTGATGGCTGAATGTTTTGCCTTGAATTTTGAATTTGATTTTGATAGCTCTTTTGATGTGACACAATGCTCCATCGGCAAGATAAACTTTGGACCTGATTCGTGAAAACTCATGAGGAACTAGTTTCGATAGAGTGGAGGCTAGACCCTCTCTCATGCAAGAGACGGTGGCTCCTGTGTCTACTAGACTGGGGATGTTGGTATCTTTGAATTGTAGATCTATATTGCCATTGACCATGTTGATAAACAAAACACTCTGCTCACCTTCTTCCATGTGTAGGTCGGGGAGTGGTGGGGGGACGACTTCCAGAGTAGCTTGGACGTCGGCAGGTTTCCCGCGCACTGGTGCAGCGTTGTGGTTTGTCTGTGGGTCATGTGGCATGGTGTCGATGGGCGATGCTGTGTCTTCTGTGTTGGGGACTGTTTTGTCATCCTGATGAGGCCTATCCATAGGATGACAATCTAGTTTCCCGTCGTCTTAGTGAGGTCCTTCATCATGCTGACAAGCTGTGCCATGGTGTACTGTGGAGTGGGGTTTTGTGGCGTTGGTTGAAGTTGAAGTTGTTGTTGTTGTTGTGGCCATTGTTGTTGTTGTTGTTGTGGCCATTGTTGTTGTTGTTGTGGTGGCTGCCATGATTGCTGTTGTGGCTGCCACCTTTGTTGTTGTTGTTGGCTCTGGATGAGTTTGAAGTGATGTGGGGGTAGGGAACCCGTTTGAAGAAGGGTTATAATGTCTTTGGGTCCCCCTTTAAATCGGTGGGTGGGAGGGATGAGGCCCATTGAGCGTGC
The DNA here is from genome assembly GCA_947462335.1 of Harmothoe impar. Lineage (NCBI taxonomy): Eukaryota > Metazoa > Annelida > Polychaeta > Phyllodocida > Polynoidae > Harmothoe > Harmothoe impar. The sequence goes on along the minus strand of OX381704.1, from coordinate 102,298,338 downwards.
CTTCCTGATGTTGTCGACGTAATTGATGTCGAAGTCCTCTCTCCTCCCCCTATAGTTGGGTGGCAATGCGAAGTCAGTGGGTGGAGATTGGTGTGTAGGTGCAGCTGCTTGTTTGTGGTAGGTGGGTTTTGGTTTACCACCCCCCATAGCAGCTACTGTATGTTCGGTCTCCATTACTTCCTGTTGCTTCTGAAGAAGGTCTCTCAGTTTCTCATTCTCCCTGTCCTTTTCCCTTAACTGAGCAGCTATGACTGGGTCTAGGGTGTTGTTGGATAGGGATGATACCTTATGTGCGGAGGTCTTTTTGTAGAGGTACGCGCACCTGAGTGCTCTACAGAGGGAAGCCCATGTAGTAGGACTTTCCGCTCTGATCGCCTCTCGGTAGTCCTCGTTTAATACTGTGGCTACCTGGATGATGGCAGCTTCTATGTCCACCCCCTTGTTTTGGAAGTGGGTATTGGCGTCCTTTAGCCATTCTTCCATGGTGTGTAGGGTGGGGTCAAATGGGGACAGTGTCAATAGTTTGATGTCGTTCTCGACATCTTTGAAGTGGTGAATGAGTCCCTTCTTTATAAGATCGTAATCGTCCTGTATACTAGTGGGCTGCATACTGTACCACTCGTATGCTGGTCCAGTTAGATAGACTGCGCAAGTGACGTGGATGAGGTGATCTTCTTGAGGGTATTTAAGTCTAACAAATCGTTCTAGGTCAGTGAACCACTTGCTGGTGCTCAATTTGATGTCCGGTTTCGAAAATCTGATTGGTTCACAGATGTGTATTTGTTGGCTTTTGAAATGGCGCTAGCCAGGTCGCTAATGGACTTGTTGTTTCTATAGTCTGCGATATCAGATTTGAGTCTTTCTAGCTCTGCCTTGTGGGCTGCTAATTGTTCGTCTAATTTTCTTGATATCCTATCGTCTAGTTCTCGTTGTCTTTGTACTTCTACCTGATCGTCTCCGGCCATGTTGACAGTGGGTTCAACACGAATGGGAGAGGTGGGTGGGGTAGCTATGTCTATAGGTATAATAGGTACAGTGTCTATAAGTGTTGTTTTAGAATGTCTTACTGTGTCCTTGTAGATGCAGGAGGTGGACTTGGTGATGTGCTTGTTGTTGCTTGGTCCTTTCCTCCTGGTGGGTTGTAGACCTGATGTTGGTGCTGGTCCCTGGCTCCTAGTGTGCCTCCGTGATGATAGGTCACTGAGGGACTGGTGTCTCTGCATTAAGAAATTTCTTCATGGTCACAGGTAGCTGAAAGTTGCCCGGTTCTCTACCACTCTGTGGCTAGGGAAAACCCTTCCACATCAATGAGGGCGTAAAGATGAGGTGAGACGTCAGTTTGAGTACTTGGTATCTTTTATTAATAATAATATTAATATCAGAGTACCAGTCACTAGGGCTCAGTATAGATGGTAAGTCGGTGGTTGCTGAGATGGTTACTGATTTCCCTCTAGCTGCCTGGGGCTTAAGTACAGATGCCCGGCAGGTAGAGGAGGAGCCCATGTGACCGGAAGTGGATGTAACAGTGGTTTTCATTGGATAATATACATTTGTGGTGGTTCGTAATTAACTCTAGGTTAAAGAACAACGATCACGGCAGTTTCCAGGTGCGAGAATATATCTATCTTTATTCACAAGAATAACAACTCTAGTTCCTTTACTAGGGAACGATCAGTGTAGAATGAATACACACAGGTAGATCAGGTTTCTCTATAAATAGAGGAAACGGTCAGTATACAACTCTTAGCATACAACTCTGTCCGCACGGTTGGACATGTGAAGTCTCTCGTCAGTCGGGCCTGCACTGACTGTCGTTCCAAGTAAACACATGGGTCTTATATAACACCGGCTCTTAGGTCACGTGGCCAGGTGGGTGGGTCGGCCGCCCACCTGAGAGCGGCACACGGTCACCTGAAGAGGACCTGCGCCCTCTCCCGGGAACTGTGTGCACTAGCTCCAGGTGGAGAAGCCGAGTAAACAGACGTCACCCGGAAATACCGTGTATGAGATTAATATGTAATATCATGCCCCTACACTACCCCCCCTAGACAAAACTAGGTGGTAACGAACATATATACTGTTTTCTTAGTACATAGAAAACCTTTTAGAACAACGACTTTATAGTTATTGTCTATACAGTAACTAGGGGCGTAAACATATTATTACGACATACTACACAAGCGAGATCATAAAACTCAATATAAATATGGCATTACACTGTAATAGCAACCATAATGGATGATTATTAATGACATGTGAATATAATATCATACATACAATCGAACGGCTTGACACATTTCGATATGACTTCCTTATGAAGTTTCCTTACTCGGTTTAAAAAAATGCGCGTGGGGTGTGTATATATTTAAGTTGAACAGAAAAGTTATTAAAAACCAGTCCTGATAAGGACTCACAACCACCAGCGTCTTACATTGATTTGTGATTTAATGAAAACATTCACACAATGAATAACAGTAACCACAGCCTTTGTTTTAAGCCGGGTAATCCGATTATATAACCGGAGTATTAATATCTCTCGCAACATACAACAGAGTCAACACACACGACAATACCTGGCGGTATATTTAGTATATACACATAGTCTTAACGACTTCATATAAACATTACGGGTAGCCACGTTTCCTAGCTTATCAGATCATACAATCTTCATATGTAGCATATTATGAAACCTGATTCATAAGGTAAATATGAGAATACCTTATTGGAACACCTGAGGTGATATGTATCACATAATAATGATATATTTTATATATTAAAAACGTTTTAATGAGTAACCTGGCAGTGTACCCGGAAACCCTTACAATTAAATATAGCTTACTGGTGATCTAGTTGTGGTCAAGGTGCTCTCCGCTTCTAATAGACGAATGAGTGAGGTGCTCTCCTCTTCTTAATACTGTTTCTTGGATAAATATCACCCGAAGGTAAGTTCATATGTATACAGCTCGATAAGTATCCCGTCCTCGCTCCAGTAAAGTTCATGACATATATAACTATAATCCGGCTGGAAACCACGAGTACTGTCCGTTTAACACGTAATCCTAGCTCCAGGAATGTTCATGAAATATATAAGTAGATCTGGAACCACGAGCATTGTCTGTTTGACACGTAATCCTTTGGACGGGAACAGTTTATAACTCAGCATAATAGTATCAGGAACACATCATGGTAACGTATCCCAAAAGTTAGTTTCAGGGACGTTAGGTTGGTAGCTTCCCGGTGGAGTCCTGATTCCCCATCGGTAGGCTATAGTTGAGAGTTGAGTAGTTAGGTAAGTCCAGAGCTTCCACGGAAGGTTCCCCCCGTTTTGATCCATATGCCTCTAAAAAGATGCCCCTCCCCTCAGAAAGGGATACCCCGTCATAAACAATTTATGACGTCAGATTAAATGAAACAACAATTAATCTATCCGGAAACTATTATATTTCCCTCCTCTATTCCTAAAAGAATTAGAAATAGACTCTGAACCTTTTATCAGTCTTTTTAACCTAAAGGTTCATCTCTTGCCCTCATTAAAGCAAGCGCGTGCTCAGTGGTGCCATCCCAGGTATCGATAGTCACGCCGAACACCCCGTAAAATTTTACGTTCATGTCCTGTAACCGTTTGGTTAACTTCTCGTTCTCTTGCTGAACGAACCCTGCGGCGGCCTCAGCGGTCTTTTGGCCTGAAGCAGCTTCCCTTGACTTTTTAGCCAAGTAGTCAGCATTACCGACAGCGACCAATGCTTTCTCCTCCCGATGGGCAATCTTAAGGCCATGCGTGAACAGGCCTAACATCTTGGTGTTATATTCCACCGCCAGCTCGCGTTGGGACTCCTGGAATTCTGTTACAATTCTCTGTCCCACTTCGCAGCTCGCCTTCTCTTCCCTAGAGAAGTAGTTGACTATCGGGACGTATTTTAACTTTACGCCACCGGTAGTTTCCGTGCGGGAGGTGCCCGCGACTGGCTGGATGACAACCGGCTCCTGGGTTGCAGGAATCACGGGTTTAACATCCGCTTGCGGCGCTTTCGCAACCGCTGCAGCCTTCGGGACAGTTATGCCCCGAGGCGTCACCACTGAGATTAGTGATTTTGGTTCCGTTTTCACGGTCAAGCCCTGCATGTCCCGAGTTGGGGTAGTGGGTGACCGGACGTCCCTGGGGGTTAGCTTTGCAGTTGTCCCCAGATGGTACGTCAAAGGCAGGGAAGCCTTTGTTCTGGTAGCCGGTTCTTTAGGCCGGGCACCTCCACAGTCAGGTTGACTGGTGGCACTGTCTGAACTGCTCAGACGTCTGGAACGGTAATCCATGTTAGTCGCCGCCGCTTGACCACCGGAATCACGTTTCCGATCTTTCCGGTCTGTAAACAGCGGGTCTGGATACTCGCGATAATAGTCGCGACCTTCCGGGGCATGATAAATCCCATAGTAGGAATTATCGAGATCCTCTAAATTGGATCCGGCATGTCTCCGTTTTGGTCCAGGTGAGACCGCAGGAGATCGAGAGCGGTCGCGGGCGGGCAGGTCATTCCCGGGGGAATCTTCACAGTCTGTGCCACACTAGCGACACTACTTATCACTCTCAACTTACAGAGTATGGTCATATCATACGGGTATTCAATTTTCAACTTCCCACTTTTCGGATTCAAAGTCGCACCGAAAAGCGCCGCAAAATCCAAACCAAGAATACCATCATCTTCAATCTCAGCTATGGTCGGGGCCCAAACAAATTCTTTCCCGGCCACAGAGATTATCAGAAAAGTCCGTCCAAATGTCCTCATTCTGGTACCATCGGCCGTACATGCGTTTACCCTCATTGTGAGGTTCTCACACATATTCGGCAATAAGCTGATGAATCTCTTAGAGACCATGGAGTGGCTAGCTCCAGTATCCATAAGAAACTCCCCAGTCTTTCCTTGTACAGAACAGGAAACGTACCACCTCTTCCCATCAGTTACTGAGGGATTCCTAGTAAACCGGTGAAGGTCACTATCAGTGCCCAGGTCGAATCCACATCCTTTCAGGTGTTCCAGACAAGGATGGCCCGGGGGAAGCCTGGTTCCTCCAACCTTAACCAACTCTTTGGTTATTGACTCCTCTAAACTGGCACTAGGTTTCCCATACGCGCACCCCTGGGCGCCTGTTGTACCAGTCTCCCCAGCCTCATGGTTTCCGGGATGTACGGTCCCATCTCCCTTCTTGCTGGACGCATTCACTGCTAATGAATCTTCACCGCCAACGTCGGTGATAATCTGACATATTTCCTCAGGGGTTACCGTCCTGCCATCCCCGGTAACCCCCTCTAATTTCCCGAAACCTCACTTCTTAAAACAGGTTTCTCGGCTTTGCATTCAGATGCAAAGTGCCCTTTGACTTGACATCTGTAACACTGGACAGTGTTACGATCGACCCTAGGGCGGCGCCTGGTTTGATTATCAAACACCTCGTTCATGCGTTTAATCATGGACTCCATTAAGGTATTTAATGAGTTTCCTGACGCATTTGTTTTATCCGGAGTGGTCGTCTCCGGGGTCTGGGTTTTCTGACTGGGTACAGTCTGAGGCTCCCGAATGTCGGGTTTCGGGGTGGTTTCCGAATAACCTTTGTTACTAGGAAGTTTCCCGGAAGCTGGGGTTGAGTTAGATTTCTGTCGACCCTTGAATTTAAGGGCGTCTACTCTCTCCTCCCCTTCAGATTCTTCCGCGGAAGAATCGTCTCCATCTAAGGAATGTTCAATTCCAGAGACGCGCTGCCCCCTATTAGCGGGTATCATACCAGCCAACAGTATCTTCTTTTTGTCATGTTGATCAATCGCCATGAACAAATCTGCTAAGGAAGACCCAGCTTCCCAAGCTCTACCACAAACTTTAGCATGTTCAGGATCACTCAATCCACTAATAAATCTTACAAATAGGGATTCTATGTAATATTCAGCATCCCTACTCCATTCTGGCCTAGCCTGCCGCAATAATCGCTGCAATTCTAGCCCAAAAATTTTAGCAGATTCCTTTGGTTTCTGCGTTCTTCTCTGAAACAGAGTCCAGTGATCTACTGTCACCATTTTCCCAAAAGTATAACAAGCTAATACTTCCAGCTGGTCGTATGTAGCTTCTGGCCCGTAAGTGTCCCTCCATTCTTCAACCACTATCTTACCCGGGCCGTCACTCAACCATATCACAAAAGCTCCCAAGGATTCCTCCTTGTTCCAGCAATTGTACTTACAATCATCTAGAAGTGATTGATATTCTTCCTTCCAGGGTCGTACACCCCTGTAAGGCTTAGTCACACGTGCAGTTCTTTTAGCGGCATAATTAGAATGCACTAATTGACCCGACATGCGTCTACTCCAAGCCAGTAGGTCTGTACCGTCTTGACCTCGGCTAGAGCAATCTAGTCCCAAATTACCTATGGCGGGGTCTCGATTATGTAATCGGTGCTCCGCCGGGGTCATTGTGACTCGCCGGTTCAAAGGAACCTTTCTCTTGGGTACATCGTCAGATGATTTATCTGATTCAGATTCTGAACCCTCATCAAAGCGTGGGCCTTGATAGCCTGACAATCCCGTTGTGTTTTTATGCACCGGGTTTGACCTTCCCTTTGTTCCCGGTTGGGTCCCCTTATTCATCCTATCCCTCGGCCTAATCTCAGGATCTTTATGGACTCCCGAGTGTGTTTCCGTGGCCGGAGGTGGGTACGAATAAGTTGCATCTGGGCAATACCTATAATTACCCTTGCTATCATAACCCCCCGGATTCTCATACAGAGCCGGGTCATCTCCCGCAAAGGGGTTCAATGAGCCATAACTATGATTCACCACTTCATCTCGAAATTTATTTTTATAATGTCGAGACACTTCCTCCTCTGGAGACATTTCCCTGTTAACCGGACCAATACTGGCATGATTAACTGGTTCCCATCCAAGAGAGCGCCCGGTAACATTCACTCTCCTTGAATCTTTCTCTCTGTTCTTATACACAGAGTCTTCCACATTCCTCAATCCATTATCATTAATAAATGGATCGAATTGAGGTAATGCTTCCCCCTTACTAGTAGTAGGAGTACTATCCGGAACAGTTTCCGGCCTGCCAGCTGGAACTTGTTCCTCCCCCTGCTGTTCCATTGCCTTCGACAATTCACCCCGCAGGAGAGTTTTCCTAGCTTCAAGGGAACAGACAGCTTCCACCTCAGCTTTCCGTTTCCTCTCTAACTCTTCCGTTTCTTCCAGGATTTGTATCCTGGTGGATTCGTTATCCTTGACCAACTGGTCTCTGCCCTTCTCTAGCGCTTCTGTCCCCTTCTTCAAGGCATACCATTCTCTAGAGTATTTTTTCAACTCCCTCTCATACCTCTCTTTAAGAGATTCGGAATGTTCATTCTCCTTCTGGTTCTCAGCAATCTTTGCCTGAATCTTTTGGTATTCATGCGATTCCTGAGCAACCTTCTTTTTCATATACTGGTTGTCCTCTATCAACCGTTCTCTCTCTTCTATCAGAGTTCCTTTTACCCTCTGATTCTCAGAGAGGATCTCGTCCCTTTCTTTTACCAGGGAAGTCAATTCCTCAGTCAATGCAGCATACTGATCTTCCATTGACTGTTTGTCCAATCGGACATTTTCCCAGTAGAGGTCATCCTCTTCCCGAGCCAAACGCTCGTCATATTCCCTTTGGAATCTCTCATCCCCTACATAGGGTTCTACCCAGGAAAGATCCTGCAATTTCCTCTTCTTCTGTCCTGGCTTTAAGCCCTCCCCAGGGTCCATCCCTGGCACCTCCAGGCGAGTTGATTCCAACTCCCCTTCACTCAGCTCTGGGCCAGAGCCGCCCAGGCTACCACCGGTAGCCATTGTCCGTCCACTAAAGGACTGTCTGTCCACTCAAGGACTTCCTGTTCAGTATAACCCGAACATATTCTCGAACAACTAGCTTGTTCTGCTACCTTTACTGCTACTGGTCACGGCACCAGTGTGGTGGTTCGTAATTAACTCTAGGTTAAAGAACAACGATCACGGCAGTTTCCAGGTGCGAGAATATATCTATCTTTATTCACAAGAATAACAACTCTAGTTCCTTTACTAGGGAACGATCAGTGTAGAATGAATACACACAGGTAGATCAGGTTTCTCTATAAATAGAGGAAACGGTCAGTATACAACTCTTAGCATACAACTCTGTCCGCACGGTTGGACATGTGAAGTCTCTCGTCAGTCGGGCCTGCACTGACTGTCGTTCCAAGTAAACACATGGGTCTTATATAACACCGGCTCTTAGGTCACGTGGCCAGGTGGGTGGGTCGGCCGCCCACCTGAGAGCGGCACACGGTCACCTGAAGAGGACCTGCGCCCTCTCCCGGGAACTGTGTGCACTAGCTCCAGGTGGAGAAGCCGAGTAAACAGACGTCACCCGGAAATACCGTGTATGAGATTAATATGTAATATCATGCCCCTACACATTTGACATTTGATTGGATAATTATATATTCATGGCTTTAACATGTGGTGTGCGCTGGACCGCGGGTGGGGAGCCTGGGTCCAGTGCATTATGGGTAATGGATTACATAATAAGTAGCATGCACACGTGGGGGCTTTGTCGCCTGCCTCCAGGTGGCCTCCAGCCGGCTCAAGTGGCTTTGGCGGTGCCACACTGATTAAGGGTGTCCAGCTTTATAGCTTTGTTTATGTGTAGACAGTTAATCCTTGGGGTCAACATATAGTTCATTTGTTTTGTGTATAGGTGACCGGTCAGTGCCTTGTCGTCTGGAGGGGCTGACCGTTACCTATTGTCCCTGGGATAAGGGTCTGTTTGTGATCTATGGATTAGTTATGTATGGGGGTCAGTTATGCTTGGCTTTATGAGTAACAGGTATGTCTGACGTCTAGGTGTACTTTGATGGACATATGGATTGAAAATATGTATAAAGTATTGTGCGTATTACAAATAATAATAAATATGAATATTAATAATCATAAACCATAATTATGACGTAATATGACGTAATATGACGTAATACAATTGATGAAGGTATAATAAGGGGTTTTGTGGCGTGACAGTGGCCTTTACAATTTAATACCACCCATACCTAAAAAGGTTTCATTTCAATTTCAATTACCGGTAAAACTTTTTATTATCCTGAGCATACAATCTATGAATCAACATAGGAATCACTTGAATTGCTCAGTTAGGGAGGATTCATTATTTATGGCAGGGGTGGGGGTGAGCTTTTGGCAAATTGAATATGTCAAAAATAATTGCCCCCCCCCCCCTCGGAATAGATTTGAAAAAAAGGCCCTCCCCCTAGGAATAGGTTGAAAAAAAAGCGCCCCCCCCCCCCCACCCTAGATCGTTTTCAACTTTATTACAAAAACGACATTAGCATCTATACTAATTTTATGCATGTAATTCTGGGCACTTTTTTATCTACAATCTACTACCTTGCAATAAATACATACATTTGTAAGGTGTTTTCGTGTCTTGATATACTTGCTGGTGAGTGATCATAGTCAAACCTCTATACCCAGGGATGAAAGTCTTCAAGTTTTTCCCTGAAATCAATTTTTTTTTTAAATCAAAAAAATATAATCAGGATTAGGATATATTTGATAATTACTCAATATAAACTCAAAGAAACTTATTTTGTTTGTGTAATCCTATGATAAGACGGCAGAATCATCACTGGTTCATCCTCAGTGGTCCTACCCATACACAGACAGGCTACACCACACTGATCTCAGTGTCAAGTTTTTCTCAGCCAATTTCAAGTTAACTTGAGAAACCTTGAAGCCCTCTCTCTCCTCTATAGTCCTATGCATTTACACTCTTCACATGAGGCTTAGCCACTGAAACTAAGGTGCTGTGCATGGAGAGTGTATGGACAGATTTCTCATTCTCCTCAGCAGGAGATAACGTCCATGATCACATGGACATGACAAATGCTTCTCCTCAGCAGGAGATGACGTCCAGGAGAATATAGACATGACAAATCCTGCTGCACAGCACTAGATATATGTGTCTATAGATGCATAAACATTCATATGCTCTATAATGTAGTTATGAGGTATGTTATATCTTCAAGTTTTTTTGACATAGTCGACTTTCATCCCTGATACCGCTACTTCAGACACTCGATCACAGTTTTTTCGACTTACATACCGAGTTTAAGGGCCCCAGCGCTTATGACTTGGAAGGTCCTGTACCCCCAGTGCTTACATGAGGCCAGCGCTTTTTTGAAGACTGGCAAAACATTGGTTGATTCTGAGTGTCAAAGTGATGCAGTGAAAAATTAGGAGCAAGAAGGTTTTGTATTCTTCCTTAAATCTAACAACTAATATGACAAACATATGAAACCTACCGTAAAACCTCGGCTATAAGCCGAATTTTATTTGGCGTTTTTATTTGCTATAAGCCGAATTTTAAGCCCCAAACTCCCATTCGGCTTATAGGCGAGGTTTTAATAATGTAGAAACATAGTGAAAACAAATTTCAAGCACTTTTGTTATAAGCCGAATTTTTACTCCCAAACTCACATTCGGCTTATAGCCAAGGTCGGCTTATAGCCAAGGTTTTACGGTATTCTTTAGCTTTGTTTGTATTTGGAAGTATTTAAGAATCCTTAGATGATATTACTTAGGGTATTGAGGGAGGGGATGGCACAGACAGCCTGCCTTTTGGGGCTACTTTCTTCCTCAACTTGAACATATGAATGTAGTAGTGATAACCTTACTACTACCAGATTCACACAGTAATTTGAATTTGAACCTTGAACAATTGTGTGAACCTCCATGATTCCTGAGTTGGACACAGCTGATACATACATATACCTCTATGGGAACTGCAAACACTGATTGTATTCAAAATTATTAATACTGAATGTAAGAAACATGTATTGTCGTGGCTTCCTGATACTGGGTGTATTGTATTGTGTATGAGGGTTTTCCTGAGGTGTGATTTAGCATAGATGTTATGTTTTAATGTTAAAAATGTGTGTAAAGTGTCCTCTACGCTGAAAGGTAGGCACAGCTGGTGCAAATGCCCTTACACCTGCTTCAATATAATAATAAGTGGTAATGATATTCATTACCTAAACTGGAAACAGAACCTATTTTTATGATTGGTTTTTGTTAAGAAAATGATTATAGATCACTTGTAATGAACTTTCATATATTCATTAATCTTTTGAAGCATATGAGAGCCATTTTAAAGATGTTTTCATACAAGAAAACTTTACTGTCATAGTTGATATTCTCCAGTGATGTAAACATGTCCAAAAAATGAGTGGATACTTTTTGCTGAGTTCCTAATTCGAATAAACTTCTAGACCATACCAATGCTTGTCCCGTTTTTACTTTGCAAGTTATCTTGACTTCTATTTGCATAATTGATTTTCAAAAAATTGTTGTGTAAAGAGTATTGTTGTTATGTCATCAATATATTAGAATGTGTATACACTGCACTGGCTCCAAAACGGGAAGTTCTATTAATTTTGGTGTTTTAAAGGATTGGTGGATATTTGAATGATTTCCTTGTAATTGCAAATGAACCTAGTAAAATACTGTCAAACATTAAATCGAAATTCCCATGGTAAGGAACTACTAATTTTCCAACCAAATGATAACCTTTGGCAAATCATCACTATAGACTAGTACTGAAGCTAAAAGTAACCAAATTGAAAAGAGTTTCTCAAAGGGCTTTTTTCTTTTTGTATTTCAGAGATTCCTTCTAGAATTACTGAATCATGATAGATTTTGGGATAGAACCGGCTAGATGTCAGCAGTGGCAGAAGAAGGACCTGCTGGACTACACCATCCAAGTGGAAGACCAGGAGTTTAAAGTCCACAAAGATGTCCTCATCTCCATCAGTGACTACTTTAAGGCCATGCTGTGTGGGTCGATGAAGGAGAGCGTCATGGATAGAGTGGCACTGCCAGGGCTGAGTGCTGAGACAGTGTCTAAGATACTTGATCTCATCTACACAGGCCAGCGGAGTATTGTCACAGATAATGTAGCTGAGATCCTGCCCTGTGCCATGTACCTCCAGATGCCTCGAGTCATCCAAGTCTGTGTAGACACACTCCTGCAGGGTCTCACTGTACAGAACTGCCTGGAAGTCCTTTCAACATTTGTGACGTACGCCCTCCCTGAGGCAGTAGAAGGAAAGCACTACCTAGTGTCGCAGTGGAAGGCAGTCATGGCAAATTACAAGCTGGAAGAACTGCCAGTTAAATGGCTGAAACACATTGTCAGCAACTGGCAACAGTCTGATTTGGAGCTGTTTCTCTACATCAAAAAGTGGATTGAGTTTGACATTGAAAACCGCAGGGCTTGCATTGACTCGCTGATGTCTCATGTAAGATTTCCTCTCATGACACCTGTTAAAATGGAGGAAATTAAAGATATGGACTTGTTCAAGAACTGCCCTGGTTCCTGGTGTGAGTTAGTTAATGAGACCGTTGAATACCACAAGTCACCAATCCACCAGAAGATTGCAAACGCTTCTGTACAGACCAAGATGAGAAGCGATCCACTCCCAGTCGTCTTTGTTACAACTGATGGAAACCCTCCAGATTACGTGGATGTGAATGCCCTCTATGCCTTAGAACCAGAACACAATTGGAGTGACCACATAACAAATCTGGCACCAGCGTTCTTGAACAGTGCACCAGTTGTAATCGAGGTCAATGACTTCTTGATTGTTTGTTCAGGACTTAACCAAGACCAGCGCTGGGATGCCTTTGATCCTCGCACCATGACCTGGTACCCCATGTCCAAGATGACCACTCCGAAGACTGGCTTTGCCATGGTTCACCATGATGGAAAGTTGTACGCAATTGGAGGTGAAACTGATGCAAACAACAATGTAGAGTCGCTTACTGATAGTGTTGAGGAATACAGTTTTGAGACAGGAACCTGGCATGAAGTTACCAAACTGCCGTTTGCAGTGTCCAAGCATGCAGCCTGTGTCTTTGACGGTTCTGTCTACCTCTCAGGAGGGTTCAGGAACGACAGAGGTAAGTACACCTGCTCCAAAGATCTTGATCTGCTAGATTTGGCAAATGGTACCTCCGAGAAGAAAGCTCCAATGCCGAAAGTTCTGGATGAGCACCAAATGGTCGTAATGACACTACGTAACAAAGAGGTGATTGTTGTGATTGACTACAATATAAAGATTAGGTGCTACAACCCTAAGAATAACCAATGGTTTGGTTTCCGACCAAAAAGGGTAACATCTACTAGAAATCTTGATCTGCAGTGGAGCGATGAAACAATTAAGCTGTGCAAGGGCAACGTTGTGTACTTCATAAACATCCTCACCACCAGCAAGGATTCGGGCGAATGGTGTCTCTTCAAGCAGGACTGTGTGAAATGGGAGTTCTCTGAGACAAAAACTGCCATTACTGAGGTCTACCTACAAATGTTCCCCATGCGCCGGGAGATGGATGCTGATGGGGTGAATGCCTTTGGGGCCATTTTCCCACTTAACCTGAAGTGATTACCAGCAAGGATTCAGACTTATCTAGTCTTTCTGACTCCGGGAGCCCTGCTCCTACAGTCTTATGCGACGCCTCTGTGAGACGTTTTGCAGGGGAATTTTTTTTTTTTAATTTTCCCAATTTTTCATAGAACCAGTTATAAATTGTCAATTCAAACCAGCGAAAGACTAACCCATTTTTTAATATAGGGTAAACATTAGGCCCATCGATCAAAAGTACACATAATCGGATATTTAAAGTGTTTTCCTACACAGGGATGCAAAAATCATTTTTCTACCCCTACCGGAACCCCCTGAAAAAAATTGCTAAAGTAGACCTATCCAAAAAACTCTGTAGACAAACAGGAACAGTACTTATGTGGACATTTCGTCAATTTCGGCATTTAGTGTTAAACCTATGGGAGATCTGATTTCTGGGTGGGTGAGACACTTTTTGTCAGACCAGTTTGCCATCTGTGGACACATAATTGACACTTGGGGTAGGAAGGGTTCGACTTTTGGTTTGACTTTCAGTCTGACTTCGGGTAGGATTATATACGATTTATCCTAAGGGAAAAAAAATCCCTGAGTCTTTTGTGATTAGGATCACACGCTAGATTTTTTCAAGCAGGACTGTGAAATGGGAGTTCTCAAAGACAGAGTGTGCAGTCACGGAGACTTACCTAGAAGGGTTTCCTATAGAGAGGGATGGTGTAGATATTTTGGTACCTTTTTCCCACTTAATCTGAAATGTTAACCTTATTACTACCAGATACATTCACATTACTTGAAAGTACAGTAGTTCGAGTTTGAATCTTAAGGACCATCAAAAATCTCTGGCTAGAAGCATATAGTTGGACATAACTGGTATGAATAGCTGTAAATGGTAGAGAAAATTGCTTAAATTCAAGTGTTAATGATGTATTACTTCATCTATGGAAACAGCAACATCAATTGAATTCAAGATTGTTCATACTGATTCGCCAAGGTTTTCTTGGCATTTGATACAGCGTGTTTGAGGGTTTTCCTGATGTGCAATTTAGCATAAATGTTACATGTTATTATTTGTAAGAAATTGCAAAAAGATGAAAGATGTCCACCATGCAGATATCAGGGATGAAAGTCTTCAAGTTTTTCCCTGAAATCAAGTTTTTTTTAAATCAAAAAAATATAATCAGGATTAGGATATATTTGATAATTACTCAATATAAACTCAAACAAACTTATTTTGTTTGTGTAATCCTATGATAAGACAGCAGAATCATCACTGGTTCATCCTCAGTGGTCCTACCCATACACAGACAGGCTACACTACACTGATCTCAGTGTCAAGCTTTTCTCAGCCAATTTCAAGTTAACTTGAGAAACCTTGAAGCCCTCTCTCTCCTCTATAGGCCTATGCATTTACACTCTTCACATGAGGCTTAGCCACTGAAACTAAGGTGCTATGCATGGAGAGTGTATGGACAGATTTCTCATTCTCCTCAGCAGGAGATCACGTCCATGATCACATGGACATGACAAATGCTTCTCCTCAGCAGGAGATGACGTCCAGGAGAATATAGACATGACAAACCCTGCTGCACAGCACTAGATATATGTGTCTATAGATGCATAAACATTCATATGCTCTATAATGTTGTTATGAGGTATGTTATATCTTCAAGTTTTTTGACAAAGTCGACTTGCATCCCTGAGATATAAAAGTGAGCCTGCCTCAATGCAATGGTATTCATTCCCTAAACTGGAAACTACATAAAAGTCTGCCATCTGTCAAGCTTGATGTTTTGGTAATTAATTACAGATATGTACTTTCGCTTGGAACAAAATCTGAAGCATTTCTTAATTGTTTGAAACAAAACAGAATAAATGGCTGTTTTATGTAAGAAAGCTTTATTGTTATGGTTCCCTTACATTGGATATAATTGATGTATTTGTATTGGCACAAGTTACGAAGTTGATTATCTGCACTGTATGATGAATCAAATGTATTGGTTAACATTTGTCAGTCATAGTTAATAGTTTCAGCCACGTCTGTCACACTATTGTTATGTTAAGATGTTGTGTTGTTCACTGAATGTGAACATGTCTACATGTCTAATGAATTGGTTTCTACAATAATTTTGGCTAACAAGTTTGAATAAACTTCTAAATCACATTTGGACTTGTCCTGTTTCTAATTTGCATGTGAAGTGCCTTGTCTTTGCATGTTTGACAAAAATAAGCTGTTACATTATAAATAGAACTTTGGTCACGTTGCATTGTTGTTATGTTATCAATATTTTAGACAATGTGGATCCAGTGCATACTTTGTGGTTTAAATTTGGGGAATTCCATTACATTATTTCACGTTAAATTTGATGAACATTTGATAGTTAAAGGCTATTTCCCTGCTATTGCAAGTATGCTTTTTAAGTACTGGTGAATATGAACTTGTATTACTTCCATATTGAGAAATTAAAACCATATTAGAAGCAATAAGCATACAGTCTGCTTTGCAAATATATTTAATATATTTCAACTTGTAAAGAGTTTAAAGATTAAACATTATATCTTGGTTGTTTAAGGACTCAAAATCTGCCCAAAAAAGGGGTTGTTCATTCATCAGGGAATGTGTGCTAATTGTGTTCAATATGGTATTTCCAACTCAAATGTTGATTTAGGAAGCAAACCTTTGATTAAATTATATTGGAAAGAGATTTGCTCATGAGAGCTTTTTCTCTATTTCAGAGATTCCTTCTAGATATAGCCAACCAAACCGATCATGACGACGATAGATTTTGGGTTAGAGCCTGATGTTTGTAAGCAGTGGCAGAACAAGGACCTCCTGGACTACACCATCCAAGTGGAAGACCGGGAGTTCAAAGTCCACAAAGATGTCCTCATCTCAATCAGCGACTACTTTAAGGCCATGCTGTGTGGGTCGATGAAGGAGAGCGTTATGGATAGAGTGGCATTGCCAGGGCTGAGTGCTGAGACAGTGTCTAAGACACTTGAACTCATCTACACGGGCCAGCGGAGTATTGTCACAGATAATGTAGCCGAGATCCTGCCCTGTGCCATGTACCTCCAGATGCCGCGAGTCATCAAGGTCTGCACACAGGTCATGCTGGAGCGTCTTACAATAAAGAACTGCATGCACACCCTCTCAACATTTGTGACATATGCTCTCAGTGAGGCAGTAGAAGAAGGAAGGCGCTTCCTGAGGTCAGAGAGCAAGGCAGTGCTTGAGTATTACAAACAGGATGAGCTGGCCATTGATACGATGCAGCATATTGTCGGTGGCTGGGGACGCTCTGAATGGGAGCTATTTCTTTACATCAAGAGCTGGGTCGAGGCTGATGTTGAAAACCGCAGTCTATACATTGACTCGCTGATGTCCCAGGTTAGATTTCCTCTCATGACATGTGCTAAGATGAAGGAAATCAGAGATATGGATTTGTTAAAGAACTCTGACGGTTCCTGGTGTGAGTTACTTAATGAGGCTGCTGAATACCACAAGTTACCCATCTACCAGAAGATTGCAAACACTTCTGTGCAGACCAAGAACAGGAGCGACCCTCTGCCTGTCGTTGTCCTTACTCCTGAGTATGAACACGATGTAGGTCCTCTGTATGCCGTACAGCCAGATAATACTTGGGCTGAACACAATGCATATCAGGCACCGACATTCGTTAGCGGTGACCCATTTGTTATCGAGGTCAATGACTTCTTGATTGTTTGTTCTGGACTTGACAAACAATTCCGCTGGGACTTGGAGGTAGACACGCAGCGCTGGGACATCTTTGATCCCCGCACCATGGCCTGGTTTCCCATGGCTGCGATGCATACTTCAAAGTCTGCGTTTGCCATGGTGCATCATGATGGAAAGTTGTACGCAATTGGTGGAGAAACCCGTTCAGACAGCCGTGTAGAGTCCCTTACTGATGGTGTCGAAGAATACAGTTTTGAAACTGGAACCTGGCGTGTTGCTAAAAAGCTGCCGTTTGCAGTCTCGAGGCACGCTGCCGTCGTATATGACGGTTCGGTTTATATATTAGGAGGCGACAGGAATGATAGAGGAAAGTGTACCCGGTCCAAAGATCTCGATCTGGTAGATTTAGCAAATGGTACATCAGAGAAGAAAGCTGGAATGCCCAAGACCGTGTGTGAGCCGCAAATGTTCGTCATGACCCTGCGGAACAAGAAAGTTATCGTCGTAAACGACCTGAACGACTTCAAAGTACGATGTTACAATCCACAGAACAATCAGTGGTTCGCCTTCAGACCCAAAATAACATCTGCAAGGAATTTCGGCCTGCAATGGCGCGGTGAGGCAACACTAATGGCAAGGGGGAACACCATGTACTTCCTGAATTGTGAGGCCATCGACAAGAAAACCCGTGATTGGTGCTTCTTCCATCAGGACTCCGTGAAATGGGAGTTCTCCAAGACGGAGACGGCCGTCACCGAGACCTACCTCCAACTGTTCCCCAAACAGAGGGAGCTGATAAGAGACGCTGTGGATGCCTTTGGGGCTGTGTTGTCACTTAACATCACTGACCACCTGGGGACCAGGAACAGGTACCCTGCTAGTCTGAGGTTGTATTGTCAACACAGGTAAGAACATGTAGAAGTCCAAACAAGGTCTTTCCAACGCCGGTGCCTGGACATTTCATATTTCACAATCTTTAAACAACTGGACTAATGCCTCCTTTTTAATTAATCAGTAACTCTCTGGCCTAAATGCCTGGATAAGTTTTGGGGAATATTTCGCAATTTAAAATGTATCCATAGTAATCTTACAGCCTTCATTATCTTCAACTTAAAAATGGGGGGGGGGGGGGTTGGACTTGCACTTGATGTTAACAGAGTCTGAGATAAAATCTGTTTTAGATAATGAGAGGTACGTAACGTCCAGGCACTGCCAAGGGAATAGCCATACAAGGCCTGTAGAAGACCCTGGATGGAAGCATGATGTGGAAATAGCCGATATATATGGTTCTGGGCTATCACTTAGCGAAAGGGCCCTATTTATTCCCCTATTCCATAGAAACATAAAAGACAAATGGAAATGATTATGAAACAAGAAATGAATTGCCATGGTTTCCCTGGGACTATCTGTTTTTGTGTCCGAAGGTTTTCATGAGGTGCTGACAATTTAGCATAGATGTTAAATGTCTCCGTTGTTGAGAACTTGCACTAAGACAAAAGGTGCCCCCTACGCAAAATATCTGGTGCAAATGCCCTTGTGTTAATTTAAAATGAATGGTAAACAGTATTCATTCCCTGAAGCTATGGAAACTTCACAATAAGATCTTCTATGCTTGTGGTTTTCATTATGTAGTTTATTACAGGTTTGCATTTCCACTTAAGATGAAATCCTGATCTATTAAAGCGTAACAGCAAATGGCAATTGTATACAAGAAAATATTCTTGCCGTGGTTCTCTTCATAATACATTAGATGTCATCTGTGCCAATGTCTCCATGGTGCTAGATGGAGCTGCTCATGTGTCCGAGGGTTTTCATGAGGTGCTAACAATTTAACAGCGATGTTAAATGTCTCTATTGTTAAGGCCACTCAAAAAAAAAAAGTTGTTTCTCATCACCCGGCACTGAAAAATATGACGAGGGCGTTTTTAAAAAAAAAAAAATTGTTTTTTTACTGGGGGCCAAAATACATAGGGAAATTAAGACTTTCCACGCACCATTTTCACATTTTAGCAGTCAACAGTTTATTGATCCATACAGATTGTTAAAATGCAATCTATTCCTATCTCTCTGCGTTACTCACTGTATAAGCTTTGATTTGATACCAAATATGCCTATATTTGTCCATTTTTTGACAGATTTTTCATTAAAAATCTAAAAAAAAAAAAAAGCTTTCCCTAAATCATGATTTTCATGATGCGCGCGGTGATGAGAAACGACTTTTTTTTTTGAGTGGCCTAAGTATGAGGCGAAATGTGCCTCCTACGGCTACGCATAACAGCTGGTATCATTTTTGGGCCGCGCCTCAATTTGAAATAACGGTATATTTCCCCATATGTATAGAAACATGGAAAATTCAAAAATGATCGTTTATACTTGCAGTCTTAGTTATGTGTGTAGCTATTAAAGGTCTATATATATGTGCACTGAAAATGAACTCCGACCCAAACCTGATCTATTGAAGCATAACCGAACAAATGGCAATTGTATACAAGAAAATGATATTGCCATGGTTCTTTACATTGGATATAATTATTGATATATTATTACAGTCAGTTCAGTTTTCTGCACTCAGTTGACAAACTTTATGATCAGTTTATAGTTAGCTTGCTTCATATGGAGACAGGTATTCAGCATAGATGTTAGATAGTTCCCTTTAATGAAAAGTACAAGAGGTGACAACTAGTAAGATGCCCTTACGCCTGTTCAATGTAGTATCACATAAATTGTATTCATACTCTAAACTGGATACTCTACAAAAGTCATACTCGATGGTCATTATTTTGGTTATGCAATTGATAACAGGTCTGTACTTTTAATTAATAAAGGTATAAACTGATTCGCTCATCTGTGGGAGCATTACGAGAACATGACACTTTGTTAAGAAAACTTTATTTCACGGCTCCTTCATTGGATATAACGTATTCAACGTAATTAGAACAAAGTACGCTTAGCAAATATTATCCACATAGTTCAAGCTGTATGAGTTTAATTTGGCACAAAACAGATATTTAATTGAGTCCAAATATCTGGCAAAATAAGGGGGTGCTTGTTAGGGGATGTACTCTAATGAGGTTGAAATAATTTGTATCGGCACAAATTTACAAATTGGGTTTCTGCACTTTGTTGACAAACTTTATTTGCGGTTATATTATCTCCCGTTAGTCCTAGTTTATAGTTACAGCAACTTCTGTCGTTCTTTTAGTTTAATAGATTTAGATGTATGTTTCATTCAAGCAAAATCTCACACAAATGAAATAAAGAAGTTTATTTGCTATGTTCTTTGTCATTGTATCATTTTGTCCACAGGTTGGTCTTCTGGTCTTTTATAAACTACCAGAACTTTTAGCTGACACATTCAACATTACTGATCTTCAATTTGACAAACACTGTTTGGTATCTTTAAACAAGTTCAAATATTACGAATGTACTGCACCCATGGGAGCTGACAAAGTACCCCTAAAGTGAAAACAATATATAGCAGCTTTTTATTCATACTTCGACTGAAGGTTATGGCACTCTGGATCATAGACTACACGCATGTATATTATGTGAATTGGTGAAATCTTGTTATAAGCAGGGCTGCTATAAGGAACTTCCTGTTAGAAGGAGCCTTTTTTAAATTTGACTGGTCCCAAGCCCTACTCATAACGAGATTGGGCTGTACATGTAATAGGAACAACAATAAGAATGTTGGAAGTAAGGAAGCACCAGTTCGATTTCTGAAGTGACCATTATATATACAAAAATTATGCGCATATGTATTCGATGTAATATTCCATCTAGAAGTCCTTTTCCATACGAAAGGCATATTTGTACATGATTCAGAGAACTCCTGTTAGGAGTGATTCTAGAAAAAAAAATCCATGGTAGATGGGGAGGTGATCATCTGAACATAACTCTAGGTCGATGCAGCAAGAAAGTGTGACCTTTTAGAAAAGTTGTTGATGAAGTTTTTGAACATTTCTGAAGCCTGACATACAAAAACATAACCTCAAATTCCTGCATTCTAACATACACAATTTGAAAGATAATTGTCCTGTGAAGAAAAGGTCCTCCTTTCTTGATGCATTGACCTTTAGTCTATAGCTGTGAGGAGGGCGGCACCAGTTTCCTATTGAAGAAGGTCAGTATGTGCTGCCAGGACTCCATCTGTGCCCGGGCGTGTGGGTCCTTACTGCCGCCACACAGCAGCAGCGAACCTGCAGGGAGGGGAAGAGAGGGTTATTTCATCTGAAGAAACAAACTTGCTATGCTTAATCCTTTAAGGATGGCATCATGCCTCAATGCATCATGACCTTGGTCGTCATGATGCATGAATGCAGCCCTGGCGAGTAACTTGCCAGTGCTTCATTCGAGCATCATGCCGACCCACGGGTTGAGACACTCCTGAAGGGTTGGCATGATGCACCAAGGCAGCATCGGCGAGTTACTCGCCGGGGCTGCATTGGTGCATCATGATGACAAATGTAATCTTTTAGCGAAATCAGTCCTTTAAAGGTTAAGTACTAGAATGGCCTTCTCCACACCCCCGTGGAGGAACTGATGCTCATTCTCCATGGGGTGCTTCTCTATGATGATGTCACCAAAATAACTATGAAACAAATATTTAAATGTATATTTTGATTAAATTAATCAAGAATTACATGAAATAAATAGAGATTCACTCTAATCAGTCTGAACTCCTGGTTTCATCACTCGTGGATTGGATCGCATCACACTCGGCTCTGCCTCGTGTGATACAATCCTATGCACCAGTGGCCCACTTGTTGGCCAGGACAGGACGGCAAAGTGGTCCACTATGCGGCCCTTAAATCTTAAAGGAAGACATGTCGCCAAAAGATGACATTTGTCATGATGCACCAATGCCCTGGCAGGTAACTCGCCAGTGCATCATGCTGACCCTTCGGGGCTTGATCAAACCAGTAGGGTCGGTGTGATGCGTGAATGAAGCCCTGGGAGTTACTCGCCAGTACTGCATTCATGCATCACACGAACCAAGGGCATGATGCATTAATGCACCCTGCCGTCCTTAAAAGGTATGATTTTAGTACGCATACCTAGTACTTTATGGTGCACCCCGGTACAGACGGGACTGTAGCGGGGCTCCAGGAGGTGCCCGGTACCCGGGTAGATGTGTAGCGTCACGTTGTCACGGCCGTGGTCCCACAGACGACGCATGATGCGCATCCCGTTATACGGCAGGATGAGCCGGTCGTCTGCTCCGTGTATCAGCAAGAACTCAGCCGAGTCGCTCTTCTCTACCTGAAAAACATAAAATAGATCGGAGTTTGTGAGGCGCTATATTAGCATTTGCGCAATATAAAAACTTCAACATAGTCAATAATGAGTAATAAAACAAGTCGAGGGGTAGGGTAAGAAACGTATGTGTGCTGTTACATTTTAAAATCCAAAACTCTTGTAGGTTCGGACCGGCATACAACGGCATTTAGAGCCTATGCCAAAATAAAAATAATTTGACGAATAAATGCAGGTTTCTCAGGCAAGTTTTAATGTATGCTCTATGCAAGTATATAGCTCACGTGTGCGCACGTACAAACGTGCTAACCACAATCATCTATAATCTTAAGGTTAGGGTGTTTCATGGTTATGGATTTTTGAGATTTCTTAAAGATGCGTTAGGAACTAATTTGGGGTCAATTTTTATTTTACATTTTTTCAACATATTTGTGTTCATACTGTCCATATAAATATGTGTAGCTTTTTAGATCATTCAGACACATTTAAATCCATATAAAATAGAGGAAATTATGGTCAGAATGGGTGATACGACCCAACTCTATTACAGAAAGTTGTCTCCTGACCTGGGTTTCTCTATATCTTATGCATTTACACACATCAGAGTGATTTAAAAGGCTACACACATATTTATATGGACATTATGAGCACAAATACGTTGAAAAACTGAAAAATAAAAATCTACCCCAAATTAGCTCCAAAGCCATCTTTAAGATTATGGGTAAAAGGTTTGTCGGTGCACTCCATGAGGTACACCTGACGAGCATTATCTAGACCCTTTTTAGGTCCAGGCAGTAAGTATACCAGTATCACGCCTCTACGTGTTAGATAGACTACACCTGTAGTTTGGTATGCCTCATAACCACTGCCCCACAAGGTCAAGACGAGGTGTTATACACCGAGTCGCTGACCAGTGGGCAGTGGTTATAAGGCATACCGAGGTACAGGTGTAGTCTATCTGATTTAGCCCTCAGGTATGCGATATACCCAACGTGTGAAGCCTTTGTTTCAGCCGCCCACCGTGGGTTAAGGGATCGATAAACTCAGGAAGGATCGTCATGATACATGAATGCGACCCTGGAGACTTCTTCCTATAGGGCGATATTCATGCATTATGGCAACCAACGGAAATGGTCCATTCAAGCACCATCTTGCACTTACAGGGTTAAATTATCTGATCTATGAAGCATTGTTCATGGTCCCCAGTAGCCATATGAGACATGTATAAAGCAGGATGAGCAGGATGGCGGTACACTTACGGGTATGTAGCATTCTTCTATGTTAGCTACTTTGTCATAGGAGTCCTCTAAGATAAACCAGTCACCCTGCTTCTTGGCATAGGCCATGTCAGGACTGAAAAGGACAAGTGTTGAAGGGTAACAATATCATGGATTTACATTCATGAATATATATGGACATAAAACCACATTTATACATGCAATAGATATGATAAAAGGATAAATGAATTTATACTGAATAAATAAGGTTACAGTAGTAAGCTCCCCATTCTCTTTCAGTAAAACTACTTATTTTCTAAAGTGCAACGCAATATAATTTCACGATATTTAGGATAATCATAGAATTCTTACTTTACGAATCCATAACAAGTAACACCTGTTTATTACAACATGTGAAGATTTATTAAGCTCCCAGCCATAAGCCAAATTGTAAATACCAGTATCCCCCCCCCCTCCCCATTATCCACCCAAAATTCCCCATGTCCGATCTGGCAATTACCGTAAAACCCCGCCTATAAGCCGAATTTTATTTGGCGTTTTTATTTCCTATAAGCCGAATTATTTCCTTCAAACTCACATTCGGCTTATAGGCGGGGTTTTGTCAAAGGATATTTGAAATTTTAGTGTAGAAAAGTATTTAACTTAAGTCAGTAGTTTTACTAAATCTTAAGGCCTTATATATCTTTTTCACGTGAGGTATTCATGTTTAACCTATGACACATCGTATTCCAAACAAATAAAAGGATCAAAATCTGTTTTAATAACTTCTTTAGTAGAGTCAGGGTGGGGGCTAGGGGGTCCCTAAGATCCCAAAAGTCACATTCGGCTTATAGGCGGGGTTCTTGCAAATATTATAATGATTCCATATAAGCCGAATTTTTGTCCTTAAACTCACTTTCGGCTTATAGGCGGGGTCGGCTTATAGGCGGGGTTTTACGGTAGTGACACGTCCCTAACTATATGGCTGTGTCTCACGACCTTGGGCCAATGTTTTTGTTTCTGACCGGGTGCCGTCTCTGACCAGGTGCTGTCTCTGACCGGCTTGGCCTGATAAGGTCAAAATACCAACAGCAGGAGGCTAATTATAATCACAATTATAATTATATAACAACCGCCATAACATTTTTACAAATCCTTATATATATATGAGTATAATTCTTTTTAAACACGTTTTTCTGACACCTGGTCAGAGACGGCACATGGTCAGAGATGGCACCTGGTCAGAGACGGCACCCGGTCAGAGACAAAAACATTGGCCCAAGTTCGTGAGACACAGCCATATACAGTCGATATAATGTAACAGTGTGTGTACGTACAATATACAGGGTATCTTGATGCCCCTGTAGGTGTGTGCTATGGTCGAGTTGTAGAAGTAACTGTTGATGGCCACCACAGCCTTCACCTGCATAATAAACACAGAAAAATACATCAACCTTCTAAATATGGCATTGTGAAAGAGGTGGGGGGGGGGGGGGGGGGTGAACGCCGCAACAAGGACACCTAGTGGTGAAATTACGAACTAAAGGGCACAAGTCTTGGTCTCCAGCTCAGCATACCTTAGGGAAATCCAAATTACAGTAATATTACAGCATGTGGCGATCAATCAATGTTACAACAATATTAAATACACTCCCCTCTTTGTGTCTGATACATTCTAGAGGAATGTCTATGCATGAGAAAGGAGAATTCAACTGGTTCAGTTGATAAGGGGCGTTTTCCCCCCATTGCATAGTGATTTGTGTTTGTCGTCATAGATGCAGCACTGGCGGGAAACTCACTATTGATGCATCCATACCGAAGAATGTATGAATGCAGTCCTGGCGAGTAACTCACCAGTGCTGCATTCAAGCATCATGTCGACCCTACAGGTTTGAGACACTTCCGAAGGGTTGGCATGATGCTTGAATGAGATCGCTGCATTTATGCATCATGCCGACCCTATGTGGCACCCATATAACGACTTAGGCCACATAATAAAAGGTTTGTTTCATGTAACATGGGATGAAAATCTAGGGTCGGTAGGTCGGATTTTTTTTAGAGCCCCTCACCAAAAAAGTGTAAACATCGGGGGGGGGGGGAAATCCAACATTTTTGAAAACCTAAAATTGACCTAAAAAAAGTGTAAAAATAGTGTTTTGATAGGGTCGGTCGGGTGACCTGAAACAACCCCCCTTTTTTTTGCCTTACTCGCCGTCACTGTGTTGGTGTGTCATGCCACCTTTATTTTGAAACGTGTGCATCACGGGTGAATTAAATTTCTAATGATACGATTATTTTACACCCTTGATCTTGAATTCTTAAAAATAATAGTCCAAGAAAACAACAAAAAAAGAGAAAATATAGAAAGGCAGAATTCTGTATACCTTTTCTGTGAGGGTTGAAATGTGAAGGGCCATCTCTCCCCCTTTAGACAAACCGATCACGCCCATATTGTTGGGGATCACGTTAGTATGACTGTCCAGCCAGTCCACAGCTTCCTGCAAGTACAATGTCTTAGATTTAAAATACAATTCCATTGTTTTGATTGAAAAGTCACTCCATAGCTTTATTTATATCATATATGTAATTTTCGCTGATTTATATGTACACAGTGTACTGGTAACGAAGCTGAGATGATTTCTAAATCCGCTCTTGTGGTAAATTTGCTATACCAATAATATGTGTAAAAGCAATTTACCTCAAAATATTCAAGCTCAACTGGCTCTAGTGGTTGCGGCAAGTCGTCATAACCGAAATATGCCAAGGCTAAAGTAACAAAGCCGTAAGATGCCAGGAGAGCGGCCCGGGTCTCCAGTAACCCTCCTGTTGTACCATACAGATCTATGATACCAGGGTACTTCTGGTTGGGTGCACCTGGAAGCGATTGCCAACTTTAATTATGCAGTATCCAGAAACAATTAGGACTCACACTTTATGCATATACAAAGCAGCTTTTTAGATAGAATAATTTCTTTCTTTTTTCTTTAATATGTCTTCAAATTATAAATAAAATGTGATCGTGAATTCCCCAACTGCCCAAACCATATGAAGTTCGAGTGAAAATTACAATAGTAATTTGGCTATTTCGTAGTCTTTAAGGACAATATAGTGCTTTGATGATTCACTATGCCCATTAGTCTTCATTATTCATGAATCCAATATCCTAGTAAGTAAAGTGTCATTGCCATTCATACATCATGCCGACCCTATTGAATCAATATACTACTCAGGGGTGGGATTATTGAATAATGCAGCGCTGCATCATGAAGATTATGACTTGAGACATCATGGAAACCTTAAAGGATTAACACATGAAGAACCAAAGACACCAGTCACCGAATACCTTTCGGAGTGAAGAGCGTTCCGCGAATGCGCCCGACACGGATTGGTGTTCTCAGTACGTTGTCCATCTGGAAGTAGCGCTGTACGGTGGTGTGAGCGACCGGCTCCTGCTCACCGAGCTGCTCGGTACTTAAAAATAGATATATCCATTTACATGTGTAACGGGTTGACTATAAGTCTAACTGTTATTGTTGTATATCTATTATATGTTGTTATGATGTAAAACGACACGGTTTCTATTGTATACTAAACTGTTTTATTCATCCAACTAGTATCGTCGGTTCGTTACATATACCGACTCCTCTAGTTCGGTTATATACTGTAGTGTACCGGTACTACCCTCGGTTACCTTCGGTAGTAATTATATAATCGTTTTACATAACTAAACCTAACAGGTGGCGCTGCTAGTACGGTCACGTGGCCTACGCAGTGGTGTATATAAGGTGACTGCTTCCCCATTGGAAGTCAGTCAGGTTTGGGACTGTCGTGACAAGACCACCCTGTGCTCCGGGCTTAACACTACGCTGAAGGGTTACTTCCCTGTATTATAATCTGTTCTGATCTTGTATATCCGATGGTTATACTTGTACTATAATACTCAAGAGTTTCCTTCGTAATAAAGTCGCCGTATATTAAAGTCTAATTTACCTTGTCTGGTTTTTGATCTCATGTGTTACACTCGTAGTAAGAGACCAACTACACATGTATCTTTTTTGACTAAATTCTAAATCCTACCTATACATGTTCCAAAGACTAAAACTACAGTATTAAGAGATTAGAAGGCATTGAAATATTATCCATGGCCAGTGGCAGCTCAGAAAGAGGGTCCCATGGGGCCTAAGCCATTGGCCTTTACAGTGTATTCTGAAAGGAGCGAATAAAGGTGTGCATGCTTTTATGCCATCAATTGACCACAATATTTGGCCAAAAAGACTGAATTTGGGGGATATGATAAGTAATGAGCATTATAATAAGTAGGAAGGGAAGTATGGTCTTGGTCATCATCCTGGATCAATTTTAAGAAGATCGAATTTTGAGTCCCAATCATTAGAGTACATTAGATATACTCACTTTAAGTGACCTGGTACCACCGACAGGTTTGTGACGAGAGGAGAGTCAATATCTCTCTTAAACAGCCTGGCTTGGGGCTCCCCGGCCACTGAGATGTCCCAGAACAGACCCATTGGCACTATGCCTGTTAGATATAAAAAGAATTATAGTTTATACGTTTTAGTAAGGACAATTTTTTATATTATGTTTTTGAAAATACTAATTAAAATTACTTGAAAATAAAAATGTCTGTGGCTTTTTTGCTCCCCTCATTTTTTGACATCTTTGTGATATTGGCAATCAAAGTATTGCTTGCTCATCATGTTTCTAGACATAAATTCATTCGATATGAAAAAATTCTTTTAACATTAAGAAAAAAATCTCCACTCGCTCGCACATTAATGGGAAAGAGATATTCATAGGCGCTAAACATTACATGCGCTCTCGAGGGGGAGGGGGCGTAAAAAATGTTCGCCCCTCCGCGCGAAATCTCACCACCCCCCCCCATAATTAATAAATGAACACTCCCTTACCTTTGAAAACGCCTCCCTCAGAGACGGCTTGTGTGAGGTCTATCTGACCGTCCCGCCCCGCCGTGTAGTGTGCGTGACTCGTCCACACCTTGGCAGACTCCGTCAGGCTGGACGCTACCGTGACTTTCTCCCCCGGCTCCAGGCCCTGTACCGTTACAAGGATGTCATCCACGGTGCGCGCCTTAGCGGGAGTGGCTGTGATCACCGCACCGCCGGACATAGTTCTAGCTATTAAGTGACTCCGCGAGCCTAAGACGTTGAAATTCCTTATTGCTGAATACACTGTAAATAGAATTAAATGATTATGGCAAATGGATTTTGAGTGGGAGAAAAGACTCCTTCAAATAAACAGGGCGTTGTATTGGTGGGTAGGGTTATCTAATACAATCGTTCTAGAATCGATAGTGCCAACCCTACCGTTTGGTCCTGTGTTAGTGAAAAGGTGTATGTTTATCAAAGGGAATGGTATTTATTTTCTAACCAGGGTTCCCACAAAAAAATTTGATTGAATTCCATGACATTTCCATGACATTCCATGACAAAAATCTCATTTTTCCATGACATTTTTGCGGAGATTGGGGGCTTGGTCCCCGAGAAAATGTCTAAAATCTAGAAAGCAAATGGTACATTCTAGGAGATTTTGTAATATCAATTCCATTATTTTCAAATTCCATGACATTCCATGACACACAGCAATTTTTTTCAAAATTCCATGACATTCCATGACTTTCCAGACAACTTTCAAATTCCATGACATTCCATGACTTTCCATGACACGTGGGAACCCTGTCTAACTAAGTGGATTTTCACCTGAGGATAGACCCTATTATGAATCGTTATCTCCCTCCACCCCACCGAAAAAAAAATCGATTTTTTTATTTGTTGGGGGTTCTCTCCACTCCCTGATTTGTTAGACCACCCCTAGAGAGATCCAACTTATCCCCCCCCCCCTCCAACCAAAAAAACAACACAATTTATAAACAAGATTTCCTTTTTTGAGGGGGGGGGGGGTGAACCAAGGGTTTCAAATGGTAGGGGAGGGCCGACCTAGGCCCAGGGATGGTAACATGTGATATTTATCTATTAAACACCCGGATTTTGTTTTTTTTGTATGTCTTTTTTTTTTGGGGGGGGGGGTGCATTCATGACTCAGTCACTTCATTCAGGGATTCAAATGAGAGGTACGATATGTGTGGTTGAAACCAAGAATAACTTCACATACTTCTATGATACGCCTCTTCCCTTGATACTGTAGATGAAGACCCAAGTCCCAACTGCTTCAGCACTCTTGAACGGCCATCCAGGCTACGGGCACCTGCTGCTTGCTATTCAATAGCCTATTGCAGTGGGCTGGCCTGGTTGTCAGAAATGATTTCACTGTCTGTATGAATTACAGCGAATGTCTCCCAATACACTCACTTCCTACCAACCAACTGGATCCTAATTGTTTACAAAATACAACTTAATCAGGGATGCTAAGTTTAGTGGGGTTCCAATTTGGGTCTGAAGTACAAAGGTTGACTGAATGTTCACAGATTTTGACTGCGGCGCCATCCGGGGCGGAAGTGGGATTCCCCCCAGAATGCATCACAGCCAAGATGGCGGGGAGAAGAGTTGTGAGTTGATTGAACCGGCAATTTTGCTTTAAATTTGATGTATTTATAGCGATTGTAAATATTTCAACCATGGGGGACGACAAGAAACACATAGAGGATAAAAGGTATGCGATTTTATCGCGGGATTCGATCCGAACTTACGGAGAATCGGTCGGACACAGTGAGATTTCTGACGATGCCGCGGCTGTCCTGGCCGAGGATGTTGTGTATCGAGTCAGGGAGGCATGCATGGTGAGTAATTTTTGTTGTCACCTAGATTCTGTAGAAACTATGCTATATTTCCAATATTTTGTGCTATGCTGCACTAAAGTAAGAACAAAATATGAACTCAAGTCATCCATAACCACTGATTACAGATCCGTGAGATTTTGGCGGCCACTGATATGACGTTTGGAATGTAGGTCAAGTGAATTCACACCAATCACAACATGATTTGCATTGTTTACAGTGCTGACAGTCACGCCCACAGCTACCAAAGTACATGTATCACTGCCGCATTCAAATGCCCTCAATATTAAAATCCCAAATTATTTTGATCTATATAATAAAAGCGTAGTTGTAACTTCACTCTGCAAACACTCCATAAAAATTACAAACCAGGGGGGATATGGATTTTCCCGAGGGGTGCTGCCCCCACCCCTCCCACCCCGGTCCCCGTTCCCTGTATAAGAGCTTTCAAGAGTCAAATGTGAGTCCATCCGCCACCCTTAGTAAGGTTCACATTTGTTTGCCCCCCTCCCCATCTCAAGGGATCCAAATTTAATTTTGCCCCCCCCCGGCTCTGTTTAAAAAAAAGCACTAGACCTACCAGCATATCGTACCATAGACATACCGGATAGAGGTGAAAATCTATATCATGCTAGGCCACACCAAAGAATAAGTTGCTCTATCACTATCACTTTTGAAAAAATACCCTAAATGGTGCAAGCGAGCAAATTATGAATGCCAAATTTATCTTTTATAAATGCCAAATGTATCTACCGTAAAACCCCGCCTATAAGCCGAATTTATTTGGCCGTTTTATTTCCATGTAAGCCGAATTTTCCCCTTCAAACTCACTTCCGGCTGATAGGCGGGGTTTTCGTAAAGTATATTTGAAATAATAGTGCAGAAAAGTATTTAAACCTTGCCAGCAATAATCCAGAACTTGAAGGCCATTAAAAAGCATTATCACATGATGAGGTTTACAGGCTAAGCCATTCACACATGGTATTTCAATGAAATAAAACGATCAAAATCTGTTTTAAAACGGAACTATTTTTTTGTATGGTTTAGGTGGGGTCTGGGGACTCCCAAAGACCCCCAAAAGTCACATTCGGCTTATAGGCGGGGTTCTCTAATATGTTAAAATGATTTCATATAAGCCGAACTTTTTCTCTCAAAGTAACTTTCGGCTTATAGGCGGGGTTTTACTGCATTTTTTTGTTCACGGATTTTATACCTACGAGCAAGCGACACTTTTATTGACTCAGGGTCCCCCCTGAGTCAAGTGTGACGATTCTGGACACCTCTTTTCCTTGAAAAAATGAAATTGCTCCCATTTGGTCAATATTTCACTCTTTGCATCTTGCATGGTGTCATTAGATCACTTTCCACAATAATATCTATCTAATGGTGTATTTGTTTTTTTACAAATTCCTACTGTAACCCCCTAAAAAACGAAAAATAATATTAGGCAGTAATTGCTGGTAATTTGCTTCAGCATAGAGCTCTATGGGAGTGTGTAGATAACCGACAACCCCAAATTTGGATATGAAGTGATAACCAATGCTATCTCTATGGGAGGGAGGTGAGACGTTTTTTTTCAGACATCTATCAAACACTTAAGTACTAGAGGTAATTTACAGGGGAGGTTACTTGCTATTATTTGTGTAACAGATCAGTGTTGCAGGGCTGCCAAGTAGTACGCTTTTGGCGTATTAGTACGCTTTTTGGACCCATTTTGACCCAGAATACGCTTTTACATTTTGAGTACGATTTAGTACGCTTTTGAGGTATGCAGTACGCATTTTGGCTTTAATTGGCTATTATTTCATATATATTGAGTACACATTTTAGTTCTAGATAATTCTCGCTTAGGCCCAAAAAAAAGTTTGTTTCAGGTAAGATGGTCAGAAAATGTAGGGTCGGTAGGTTGGATATTTTTGTTTTTTTAACTACTTTTCTTTAAACATGAAAGTACTGGCCAGCCTTTCCGAAGACACTAAAATTGACCCCAAAAAGGGTAAAAATACAGAAAATTCTTCACAATTGCATAAGAAAAAAATAGGGTCGGCCCTGTTTTTTGGTTCCACCCCCCCTTCAAGGGATCCAATTTTTTTTGGCTTTGGGCTATAATGGAAGAGACAAATTATCGTGTTTTTGTTAATGTTATATTAATGCAGGCACCCTATATCAAAAGTACGCATTTAGTACGCTTTTGGGGGGGGAGGGAGTACGCTAAATACGCTTTTCAGGCAAAAAATGACCCAAAAAATACGATTTTGGAAGTTTTGAGGTTGGCAGCTCTGGTGTTGTGATAACCCTGATTCACTTTGCACTGACAATGCACGTATCGCAACAAAGACTATATGGAAATGTGAGTACCCCCCTCCCCCTCTCTCTACCGGGGTAATTGTTTACAATATGGACATGGGAGCTTTTTATTCAGGGTGTGTCGGACACAGACGTGAGAGGACAAAAGACATAGATAGCCAAGATCGGGGGACATGAAAATTTGAATTTGGGCTCAAGTACCCCCCCAAAAAAAGTCAATGTACAGAGTATACCCTTTTTTTGCGCGGCTTGCCTCACTCGGTGTGACTTTCTTAGGGCACCTGCGTCATGCGACCTATAGGTTGTGTGGTGCAGGCCTATAGGTAGTTGTCAGTTCCTGACTTGTGACGCACAATTTGGGTATGCTATCCGAAACGGTCCAGCCAGGATATAATAGGGGGAGCAATGGATGGATATGGATAGTGGACTAGGGTAAACCAAAGGTGCTGAATCCATTTCTGTTATGTGTAGGATGATATCTAGGTCGGAAAAAGGTCAAAATCAAGGTCAAAGGTCACATCTTTAAGAATCCCATTAATACAAGAGTGCACCCTTTCTCTTTCTTACTATGATAAATGATACATTTCCCTTCACACCTCTACCTGACCCTGAGTCTAGTGTGATCTCAATCACACGTTCAATCTTTCTACTCATGCTATGACATTTTACCAGTCAATCCACAGCAATATGAATGAAGATTGATCCTTGAAGATTATTATTCTTGAAAAAATGAGGCGGGTGAAATCCGTAACCCAAACTTTTATTGGTCTGGTCCTAGCTATGTATACCAGATAAATCAAAATATGTACCACTTTTCTTCCAGAACGCATGTCAATTCATGAGACATTCCAAAAGAAGAAAACTCACAACTGAAGACTTCAACAAGGGCTTGAAGAATGCTGATGTCCAGGTATGTTGTAGACTTTTTACATCTGACAGTTATTTACTCTGAGATGTGTAGGAAAGCTCAGTGAAGCCCGAATGTACTTATAGTACGGTAGAGGATAATCACAAGAATAAACTATAACATATGAGCAGAATGAAAAAAAAATATCAAAAAAATTGTCAACAATGTATTTCTAATTTTCGATATTTTATTTTAAAACCCTGCCTCCTAAAGTTAAAGCCAAATTGAGAATCAGGGCAGTGTTGCCGAAAGCCCTAACTATGCTCCTAATAGGAATATATGAAAATCTGTCACTGTTGGAAAGCTGAGACCATGACCGGACATTATGGCTAGTGTCCAAGGCTCCTACACCGTTGGGACTTTACACCAGCAAAACCCAGTATGCCGGTCTTGGCCTATGCATGGGGTATAGTACATTTATATCCCTGGCCTATGGCATCAAGTAGCCTACTAGATTAGCCTAACATATATGTTGCATCACACAACACTTGAATCCATAAACAATCTATTCTTTTTATTGTAGCCGTTGATCGGCTACTCGCATCCCACCAAGCTGCCGTTCCGCCACACCAAGGAGGGGGACGTGTTCTTTGTGGAGGAAGCTGAAGTAGATCTTACCGCCGCCGCGCTCAAACCGCACACCGTCAACCAACCAGGAACCACCACAGTCAACGGTACGATGAAAAACGTGCACACAATCATATCTGGATATACTGAGAAACTACCAGCAGTGTTCCCGTTCCTCGCCAGACGGCGCGCTATGCATTACGTCATATTATCGCCCATTGTCGTCAGGCAGCCTTAGTGCTAAGTCAATGGGGTGTCTCAGTATTTTGGCTCTGGAACCTTTAGTAATTTTCAACCACAGAAATGGTAAAGGAATGTGGAGTTGCCCAGCGGGAGACCCGTATGTTAGGGTTGGTGCACGATTATTTCCTGTGCCCTGATGCTGGTAGATGAGTAGTATATGATTTCAGTTTTGTCCCTTTTATTTATAAAATTAACAAAAATCCACCAGGGTCACTCTCCCAGTTCCAAAGAAATCATCTGTTAGCACCAGACAGATATAGACTGTAATAAAAAGTCTTAGCTGATTCAACGTTTCTTCTTGCAGCACAATGGCTGGCAGTGGAAGGCATCCAGAAAGGTGGCGTATTGGGACCAGCTATTGCAGGTGAGGTTTGGATGAGGAATAATTCTTTGTCATGGGCAGTAGATTCAAGTATCATACAGGGATGTAAGTCATAAAGTGATTAACCGGTAAATGTATATATATATTCAGGTCGATGTTTGAAGACACAATACATGTACTATTTCTCCAGAGATTCTAATCTCTGATACATGTATACACATGGATTCTTCCTCTCCTATGTATTTCTTCAACGTATTGATATGTCATGCCAACACATTTTTTATCTATAGCCAAGACGATTGGTAAAGTTGGTCAAGGAGTCTCGGAGGATCTGCTGGCTTACTACGACAATATGACCAAAGCTATTCTTGGAATAGATGAACAAGTGATGAAGGTAAGTTTAACCCTTTAAGGACTGCATGCTTTATTGCAGTGTGCCATTTGTTGACCATGCGTCTCTGACACCTTGGTTATCAAGTCTCGATATATTGGTATGGGAATAATACTAGAATAAGCAAGCATGATGGTTGGTTATCCATGACAAAGGCATGAGGCGCAGCCGAGTGCCTTTGCTATGGATAAACAGCCTGAGTGCTTTGTTATTCATGTATTATTCCGTTTATACCACAGTTTTAACATTTGAGAAATACCGGTAAATCTGATCTAATTTCAACCTAAATTAGTTTTTATCATGAAAACCCATCATGTGACGTCATAGCAGTGCAGTTATCCGCTGCTAATGCACGGTTGTTATCCACTTCAGGCACTATTTTCAGTGCCTAAAGTGGATAACCGTGGTATAATCTTTAATAAGTCGTTTGACTAACTTTAAAGTTAGTACATCCGATGTGTGTGACAAAAAAATAGATTTCCCTAAAAGTGAGTCAGAATGTTCAGAAACAATATATTTGACTTCCCATCTCTTCTATTCCCACTAATTCCCTCTGATTTTGCTCTAATTAAGCTTTATTGTCCAAGATATGGTCATTTTGGAATAAAAGCGTGCACGCTTTTATTCTCCCCATTGAAAATACACTAGAAAAGCTCAAGGTTGGGGGACATTGGATCCCTTTGTGACCTATTAACACCCATTGCTGACATTTAATTGACCTCTGTTCTCTAAATGTTATAATTTTACAGTGTTTGGAATACATTTAAGTAAGATTTAGAATTTGAAGAAAAATCGGATATACCCACTTTAATCATCCAACTGAAGAGAATTAATTAACCCATTGATTTCTATGGTAATCATGCTTCAGAGAACCGGCCGATTCGGTAACAAGCGAATTTTTAATCTGAAACGGAGGTGGCCGGTTTATTGAGACGTGACTGTGTATTAGGCTGCATAAAATTGATAATCAGCTTTGCGGACACTTTCCAAAAAAATATGGTGCGGGAGGGAGGCTTTTATTTTATTTTGTTATCAATTTTCTAGGCCATGAGGGAGGTGACTTTTTTTTTTTTTTACATTTCAAGTGATGAGGGAGGTCTCTTTTTCTTTTTTCGCTATGTCAGATACCCCATATACTACATGTATACATTATTTGAAACATTCCTAAGATTCAGATATGTGACAACAGTATTCCAGGTACTCATGAGATTCTCAAGTAAATCTATGGCATGATAGAGTACTTTTAAGGGATTCCAGAACTGTAAAATGTATGAAAATCGATCAATTGGTTCCAAAAAAAAAATGCCTTCAAAAAGGGGCGAAAATTTGAAAAAAAAATTATTATAAAAATTCAGGGATGCGGGGGTTTTGATGTTATTTTTTTGTAAAGTGATGAAAAAAAGCTCCCATGCGGCCCCTTTTAGAGGGTGCGGGCGGTGTCTGCAAAGCTGATAATTTTTTTTATGCAGCCTTACATAATTACGTAATGTCGAAGAACACAGCGTCGCATACTGAAAGCGCAACCCATTGGGTTAGCATTAATCTGTATGTAGCAGATTTGATGGTGAATCTCTCCCAAGACATTGTTACACCCTCGTCTACATTAACGTGTGATATCCCATTTCAGCACGCCTTCAAGGACCTGAAGAACAACGCAAAGATTGCACCCCTTCTGCCATATTTTGTTAATTTTGTGAATAATGGGGTAGGTTCAACATGATCAAACTTGCATTCCTTACAATTTAATAATTAAATAATATTAAATGTCCGCTGGATATATTTATTAGTTACACGTTACTAATACAACAGGATAGCGAGGAATACCCCTTACCTTCAGCATATACTAGTATTGCTACATTTATAAATGATGTTTAATAGTAATAGACTCCTTCGTAGTTAAAACGCAACACCTGGTTTAAACAGCTTGTATGTTTTATATCAGAACCCATGTCAATGTTCCTCAAAGTCTATTGTTTAATGTTCTGATTAAAGGACTCTTGTTTGTCCCAGTATCAATTATGAAATACCAAAAAGTTTAACATATTATTAAAAGTATTAAACTTTTTCAACAGGTTAAAACAGTGAGTCATGACATATCTCAGCTCATCAAACTCCTCCACACAGTCAACGCCCTGGTCACCAACCGGGCCCTGTACCTGGAACCTAAACCATATGTAAGTCACTCAATCATGGTTTGCCTCTTATCTCAAGTATGCCTCAAGATGAATGTATTACTGACAGTCACAGTGAATTCTTCAATGAATTGATAATAGGGATATAACGTGTTCACGGCTCTAACCTCAAAGTTATGAGTATAAAATAATTCAATTGGATCTTGGTTTTCAAGGCAGGCTATTTACATTGTACAGAAAAACCTGGTACAAACATGTACAGTTAATTCTTGGCTATAGGCCGAATTCGTGTATAAACCGCACCCCTAACTTTGACAAATTATATAGCCGCAGAGGCTGTCTGTAAATTGCTAATTTGGTACTGTAGTATACATATACAAAATCTCTTATTAGCCTCTCCCTATATAGGCATGTTTGGTATCAAAAGAAAGCCGTGCAAGAATTTACGGTACCGTAAAATCTCGTGTATAAGCCGCACCCTTCTTTGGCCGACCCTATCAGCCGCATCAGAGACCTAATTATGGTGATTTTTGGTATTGTACCATTGTAGCAAAAACTCGCGTATAAGCCGCACCCTGACCCTGGACCAATCT
Source organism: Harmothoe impar (assembly GCA_947462335.1). Classification (NCBI taxonomy): domain Eukaryota; kingdom Metazoa; phylum Annelida; class Polychaeta; order Phyllodocida; family Polynoidae; genus Harmothoe; species Harmothoe impar. The sequence continues at coordinate 102,260,482 of OX381704.1, read as the reverse complement.
GACTCGCGTATTAGCTGTGGCTTATACGCGAGTTTTTACATTACTTTATATAGAAACCTATGGTTAATGAAGTGCGTGTTGTGTTTATTCCAGCTGGACCTGTTGGTACAGACTGTCCTGTACTGCCTCTTGGAGCCGCTGGCCGCCTCCATCAACCCCCTGAACGACCACTGGAGGGTGCGCGACTACGCCGCACGCCTCCTCGCCTACATGACCAGGTAAGGATATAACCCCACCCCCCAGCTTTCCTAGCCAATTCTAAAAGGGTCTTCATCTCCTCTTTCCTGTCCCCTCTTTTGTTTGTCTGGTGCCCATATGCGCGGACACAGACCTATGTATATATCTGTAAAATTGATGTCTAACGTAACTTTCTCGCCATGAATATGACCTTAGCCGTCGAAATGGTGTTAAAGAACTATTACTAACTCTCACACTACCCCCCATGATCAATGAATGTTCTATTGCCTTAAAAAATGTCAAAATATCAATTTCCGTGAATATTTTTGACAAAAAAGGGTGTGCGGGAAATTTTCTTTTTTTAGTTCTTTTCACAACATCGCAAAGTGGAGTATTTATTTTCATTAATTTAGATAGATTTAGAATATTTCAAGGTTTTTCGGAATTGGTCACTCTTATTCTTGCAAATTTCCGGAATATAATGGCTTGTTGGAAAAGTGATAAAACTTAGGGATGAATAGGCGAGTGTTCATCGACAAGTTGACCCTTCACGACAAGGCAGATTTTATTTTATTTTTGTATACCCGCTTACTTTCAGTGAGTGGACGACGACGGTGAACCAGCTGCGGCGACACAACATGTCGGCACTACAGGAGGTGCTGTACGACCTGGGGCGCCCCTTCTGTTCTCACTACGGCGCCGTTATGGGGCTCATGGCATTTGGCACCAAGGTAAGGCCACTCAAAAAAACAACTTGTTTCTCATCACCAACCGGTGAAAAATATGACGAGGGCGTTTTTTGTTTTTAAATTTTTTTCTTTTACTTGGGGCTAAAATATATAGGGAAATTCAGACTTTTCGAGATCAATTTTCACAGTTTAGTAATTTGGAGTTTATTGATTGGTAAAAGTTGTTATAATGCAAGCCCTTCCTAGCTGACTGCATTACTGACAGCAAGAGCTTTAATTTGATACCATCAAACATCTTTAAAAAAAATGGGTTTCCCCAGATCATAATTACCCTAGATTTAGGAAAGCAAATAGACAGATTGGTCTTTGATAATGATCGGATATTCGTCTCACAGCACACCTTAAGAAGGTTCCTTTGTCGTCATGATGCACCAATGCAGCACCCGCGAGTAACTTGCAGGTGCTCCATGCCAATCCTTTATCAACTGTAAGGGTTGACATAAATACAATACATGAATGCAGCACTGAAGGGTTAACTGGGCGTTTTATTAAAACATTGATCTGGCAAAGAGGAATTGAAACTCTTTAATTAAATCATTGACTTCTTCGATCATCATGGGATGACATATAACATCTGTGTAGTTTAATGGTCACCCCATCCTTATGTAACTGTTTGAGGTCAATACGTGTCTGTATGCATAATAGTCACCCCCATCCCTAAAAAAACTGTTCTTGTCCACATAATACATCTACAGTAAACTCTCCTTATAACGAGGGCCTGTTACTACTGTAAAACCCCGCCTTTAAGACGGATTTTATTTGGTGTTTTTTTTCTCTACAAGACGGATTTTTTCCTAGAATTGGGGGGTCGTCTTAAAGGCGGGGTTTTCATATATAGGATAATAGTGAAATCAATTTTTAAATGTTTTTTGTACAAGACAAATTTTTTTCCAAAGTTGGGGGGTCGTCTTAAAGATGGGGTCGTCTTAAAGGAGGGACAGATTTTCTCTTAATAAGCAATGTTCCATATAACTAATACTAAAAGACATGGTCTCCTTATAACAGGAAGTTCCTCGTATCAGTCCTCCATATAACGAGATTTCACTGTAATTGATGTAATTAACTTTTGTCGTCACCCATCCTTAACCCGTGTCCGTCTCCCCTGTAGGCGGTGGAGCGTATCCTCCTGCCGCACATGGCGCGGTACTGGACGCACCTACAGACGGTACTGGAGGACCCCTCCTGTACCTCCTCAGACCCCCGCAAGGTCTACGGCGCCATACTCGTACGTACTACGCTAGAGAATATCTAACCCTATAATAAGGGCCGCATAGTGGTTTAATGGGTTATGCCTTTTGTCGTCATGACGCATTAATATCTATGGCGCCATACTGGTACGTACTATTGTGCACTAGCAGATGCCTGCTTTCTGTTAGGGATTTCAATGCTTAAAGATGGGTTAGGAGCTAATTTGGGGGTCAATTTATATTTTTCTTTTTTTCAACGTATTTGTGTTCATAATGTGCATATAGATATGTGTGTAGCTGGTTTTCTCTATATTTTATGTACTTACAAGTATCAGAATGATTTAGAAAGCTACACACATATTTATATGAACATTATGAGCACAAATACGTTGAAAAACTGAAAAATATAAATCTACCCCAAAATAGTTCCCAACCCATCTTTAATTGTGTTGAATTCCTGTAAAATATTGTAAGATTTTCTGCGTCTCTGCACTAGAGAATATCTAACCCTTTCAGGGTTGCATAGTGGTTTAATGTGCTATGCCCTTTGATGCATGAATGCAGCCCTGGCGATATTCAAACATCATGTTGGGTAAAGAATGCTATGCGGCCCTTTAAGGCCTGATACTGCCCCCTATTTATTAACTCAAGAAGGGTCCGAGACATGGTAATTACTTTTACAGGAATTCCTATTTCCTGCCATTGTGCTTTTTGTAGAGCTTGTACTAAAGACTACGCGTTATACATACATAAAGATAAAAATGAGTGCAGAATTGTATGATTTTTGCATGAGAACTGGTTTCTTTATAAATGTTTTTTTTTCTCAAGAATTACTTGTTGCTTGTATTTTTCTGGTTCTAAATAAACATAAATGCTATAATGAACTCCCTTTGTGTCTGTTTCAGTTGGCGATGGAGCGAATCGTGAACGAGCGGGGGACGGAACTACTCAACCCCTCCCCACAACAAATAGACGAGCTGGACGACCCTAACGACAGCTTAGCGGGACTCGTAGACTTCAGCTTGTACGCGGTACAGTCTGCCGTCCCGGCCGCGGTCCCCGTGCTAAAACCAGGAGCCACCACCTCAGCCTCCAGCTCTAGTGGCACGGCAGGACCCACCACCTCCGGGGATCCCAGTGACCCGGCCACATCCACCCCGGTCAAACCGGGCATTCACTTCCCTCACCGCGACCTCCTCGGTCCGGTCATCGAGCTACCAGACATGAAGGAGGCCTCGGTCACACCGGCCATGGACCAGGAGACGGAACTCATCGGTACCGTCCTCAACATCCCGGAGACTAACGGGCTGCCCATGGAGCAGCAGCCACTGTCTGCCCTCTACATGCAGCTGGCTGAGTACTTCGGGGACAGTCTCTCCGGGCGGCTGCCCATCCGGCAGGTCGACAACTTCTACGTGAGGCACCAAACGGAGCCGGTTGTGTCGCTCGCTGACCCCGACAGTAGGAAGTCCGGTGAGGAGCTTCTTCAGGTGTTTCTCAATGTCTCGCGGCTGGACGACAGCGAGAATATGGACATCAAGAGTGAGAACCAGAGTTACGAACCCGCCCAGGATGATATCGAAATGGAGGAAGCCGAGGAGAAATCTGAGCGCTCCTCGGAGCATTCTGATGACAGTACATTTATGGCAGAGAGCAAGGTTACTGTTAAAACTGTTATTGGTGGGCCGAGCACGGGAATTAAGTTAACTTTCAAAATGTTGCCGAAATTCGAAGCCCCTGCACCAATACCCGAACCCCCTCCGCCACCACCTGAGCCGGAACCCGTCAAGAAAGTAAGACGGAGGTATTTAGATGAGGAGGTGTTTGAACGCGAGCCGTTTGAGCCGCTTCATCTGCGGGTCTTGTTTGTGTTTAGCTATGCGGGTTGTGTCCAGGAGAGCCAACCCAAGCCACGCAAGGAGCGGACAATCTTTGACGACTCCCACCTCCAGTGGTCGGGCAGGTTGCTAGAAGTGAACACTAAACAATACGGCAGGCGGAAAATAGAATATAAACAAAGACAGGCCGCTCAGCGGAGACACAACTACTCATGTTCCTTATACAATATGTTGTAAGGAAACTTATTTCTGGCCTTTTTTTTTTCCTTTTTTATCTAAACAGACTTCTTAGAATTCATTGAAGGCAGCATTTGCAGATTGACCGAAAATGAAGCGACCTAATATAATACATTGTTACTTATTGTACACGAGGTTAGAGTCTCATCTTTTATACAGGTCAGTCTCCTGGACTTTAACCCAAGTTACCCTTTAAGGACTTCATTGTGCTGTGGCCTCCATCAAGCATGAATACAGCCCTGGTGAAGAGGTCGCCAGCATTGCATTCATGCAGATCTATAGGGCAATCCCATAGGGTCAGCATGAAGCTTGAATGCAGCACTGGCGAGCTACTCACCAGGGAAGCATTCATACAACATGACGACACGGGGCATAGCACATTCAACTGAAGTATTATGCGGCCCTTAAAAGTTTAACTTATGGTGCGGTCCGTGAAATCAACGAGTCAAATATTCATGTCACATATTCAACACAGAGATCATAAAAAGGAGAAATTATAAATTCAGTTTATAATGCCATGGGGACAAAATATAGATTCACCTCTTTTGAGAAGATATGTATATATGTATAGAATTAAAAACGATATCTAAAGTATAAAGATTTTTTCTTTCTTACTTTTTTAAGTCAAGTATGTCAATGCTTCAGATATGTAAATAGGTGGGAAACTGGTTCCAATGTTGTAAGCACCGTGCACTTACGTTTTAGTGTAATTGCCAGTTAAATTGCTACAGTAGGCCCATTTTACTAAGAAAAAGGAAAAAATCATTAGCGTGAAAATCGATTTGGTTCGAGTTTAGGATTCTTTATTATTCATTTCCCTTCGCAGGGTTCACATTATTCTATATACATAGAGAAACGACACAATATTTGTTATGTACATCGTTGTGGCACTGCACGGTCCTTATCACAGGTTTATTGAATGTCTCTTGGATATAAACAATCATGCACGAGAACCAAGTGAATATATCCTTCTATAAATTGATCCTCTAAATGTCCTTTTGGAAAATCGCCTACCATCTATTTCCATTTGAGTCTTTTTTTTCCTTGTGGATAAATTCTTCAGTTTTCATAACATCATTTTGATGAAGATAATGGTAGTATACCTTGTACTATCCAGCTCTCACAATATCTTTAATATCCTTTTAATATTATATCCCTTTATAGACAGCATAATGCCATGCGGTTCATGTGGTCATGTGGTAGCTCGTCTGTGCTGCATCGGTGCATCATACCGATCCTACTGCACAGCAGTGTACCAAAGCCATAGGGTCGGCATGATGTATAAATGCAGCATTCGCGAGTTACTCAACAGGGCTGCAATCATGGATCATGAAGACGAAGCACTATGCGGTCCTTAAAGGGTTAATTAACAAGTAATAAATAGGGAGTGGTTGTCTACAATTGTGGGTTCCCGAAGCCCACCTCCTCCTGCACCGCGTGGATCTCGTCCAACAACTCTTGCTCCTGCAGATTCAACTGAAAAGGGAAAAGATAAAAATGAAATCAAATATATATTTCGTCCTCCCTGAACGATATTGACTCACCCACAAAACACTGGGGATGGAAAGAGTATCATATTTGGATGTTGGGGTGATCAAACGTTATCATAGAACAGTAAGAGCTCAGACAGGGGGTCGCATGGGGCCTAGCCATGGTTATTTAACAGTGTATTTTCAATCGGTAACTCTTTCTGACTAATTTAGAGGAATGCTCTAAAACCTCGGTTATAAAGCCTACCTTAGGTTATAAGTCAAATTTGAGTTTGAGAGAAAAAAAATCGGCTTATAGTAAACGTGTTAGAAATACGTTTAACTATATTTCAATATGTTAGAACCTAGCCTATGAGCCAAATGGGACATTGAGAGTAAGAAAAAATCTAACGTGTGATTCTAATCACAAAAGACTCAGGTATTCGCATAAATAAGGGGGAAAAGTCAAAATATTTGAAATTTTAAGACCAAAAAGTGGACAGGACAGCGCTGGAAATGATGGAATCGACGCGAGCTTACTGCAGTTTACTGCCACTCCGAATCTCGCGCCCTCTCGCGGCCGACGAGAGCAGACGAGACTTGAAATCCAACATGGCGGGCGTCAACTCGCATCGATTCGAATCGATAAAAATGCTCAAAATCACCTAAAAAAAGCATCTTTTCCACCCCCCCTACATGTTTTCAGCGTAGAATTCGAAAATAAAGAGAATGGGACAGGTTTGAGCCTTCAAAACGGAGTAGTTAGCGAGCTATTGACTCGTCGGCATGCCGAAAATTGTCAAAACAACAACAATTTCCGAATCTCGCGAACGGCGAGAGCAGACGAGACTTCAAAAGTGGCAGTAAACTCGCGAGTTTTTGGTCTTAAAAAAAAAGCGAGAGATCACATTGAATTAACTACTACTGCCATAGACGATCCCGAGGCGATTACAGGTCTTAGATGTTTGCCAAAATAGCAGAAAGACCAAGACGATTTTTGGAATGCTTTCTTGTAATCCTTTTTTTTCATATAATGCTTCACTTTACAAGGGTAATTCTAGCGGCATAAGTTAGGGGAAATGTTGTATTTGATGTGACATTTTGAATTTTTGATGGGAAATTCGTCTTTCTGGTTAAAAAAAGGAGTTGAAGTTTTTTTTGCCTTTCAAAAAAAAGCGTCTCACCGAGGCGTCGCATAAGACTCAGGTAGTGACCTACCTGAGTCAAAAAGCCACAATATTAAAAATCGGCTTATAACTGAGATTTCCGGTAGTCACCTTGATGGCGTATTTGTAGGCCTGTTCTGCCTCCAGTTGGCGGCCGGTGCGCAGACACACCAGGGACAGGTACCCCCACACCTCGGGGTCCGTGTTGTTCAGGATGTTGGCCTCGGATAATGCGTCCTCCGCCTCCGACAACTCACCAAGCTGAGGAAGGAACATAGGTTTAGGTAAAGTGTTTGATAAAGGGACATCACAGGTGGTGTACACAAGACAGAGATAGTTTTCATAGAATACGTTTTACGCCTTTTAGGATAGCATAATGCATTAAAATTAGTTCCGATAATCTACATTTACGGTCGTTGGTAGGGTTTTAAGTGAACATAAAGGGGAAGCTTCTCGCACTTATGTTAACCATTTAAGCGCGCATAATGGATTAGTGCATTTTCTTCGTGGAAATTATGCATGAATGCAGCCCTGGCAAGTAACTCGTCTGCATTCAAGCACCATACCGACCATACAGGGTTGAGACAGTCCCAAAGGGTCTATATAATGCACTAATGCAGCACCGGCAAGTTACTCGCTGGGGCTGCATTGGTGTATCATGACGACAAATGTTATAGGGTTAAAGGGTTACTGAGTTCACAGTTGTGCCAGTACTGACCCTGTAGCAGGCGATGCCAACCCCGAGCCAGGACACACAGGACGGGGACCGCTTACAGGCCATCAGGAACTGACGCCGCGCCTTGTCAAACTGAAAATAAACCACGACATGTTAAACACACAATTAGAGGTACTGGGAGAAATGGCACAGGAGAGCAGCTTGTTGCAAGTGAGTAGCTCATCAGCTGGTGTTATACAAGTAGCTCATGAGTTCCTCTTAACGGCGTTTCTTAAATAATGTAAGTACTGGTAGCTAAAGAGCTACTCCGAGCAGCTCATTCTATGTACTAGTAAGTTGGTCATGAGCTACTCTGAGCACCTTATCTCGTGTAAGCTGTTACATTAAAGTCGGTGTTGTCTCTTTAAATGAGTGTTTAATAGCGAGCTTTTACAGGCTGTACATAGACAAATGCTGACGCCCATTGATGACCTCTCTGACGTATTTCAGAGATGGTATCAATGTGCAATGAGGGGCATTGAATACAGCACTTCTAGTACATAATAAGCGTAGTATATCTTGTATTTCAAAAAAGATGAAAGTAGATTGCCTATGCACCCACCTGTCCGTCCTGGAGGTAGATGGAGGCCAGTCTCAGGTAGATAGAGTGCATCTCAGACGCGTCGGCGATGAAGGAGAGGGTTCTCTCGTAGCAGTCCTTAGCCACCTCCGTCTCCCCGAGCAGGAACTTAACGTGACCGAGAATGGCCCACGCGTCAGGATGCTGAAGTGCAAAACATTAATGAATCTGTTAAATTTGAAAATATTGCATCGGAGAGATTGACACTTAATTTTTATACCGGGAGGTATAGTTTTGGTCTGCCGTGTCACATTTATGGGCAACCAGGATTATTTTTTTCAAATCATCACTGTATACAACATTTCATATGTCACATTCATTGTCAGCTGGGTGTACAATGCAGCCTATATAGTCAGGGTTCTCACTATTTTTCCATTTTAACTGACTTTTAAATGAGAAATAATTCGTTTAACTGACACATGTATAGCCCTAAATTCCTGCGGGCAACTCACATTTGGCGTAAAACCGTACCCAGAATCTTTTTAAAATCCTGAAGTCAACTGGTGCATTATGTAAATTTTGCTAAAAACAGTTTTAATTTTTTTTCAAATCTAGAAATATCTGACAAAATATGACAATCCTTTTTTTCAGCTGACATTCAACTGAAAGCAAATAAAAGTTTTAAAAACTGAACTGACTTTTAACTGACTGGTAGGACCCTGGTATTGTTACTTAAGGTTTGTGAGACTTACTTGGTGGTCAAACTGCAAGGCCTCCTTGAGGCTCTGTTCTGCCTCCTCCAGCTGCTGTTTCTGCAGCTCCAGGCGCGCCCGGGCAATGTAGTAGGCCGCGCTCGGGCCGCCCAGCGGGTCCAGCAGGTGGTGGGCCAACGCACGCTCCGCAAACTGTGGGCAGGGAATAAAGGTTTTAGTGAAGGAGAAAGATAAAGTGAGTACCGTACTGTCATATTTAAGCACCCAGGCGCTTGTATATTTGGAGTCTCGTTTCCCCCGGTTCTTTTACAAGACCTGTCGCTTAAAATGTGACAGTACGGTATATGATATCCGATGATTGGGACCCAAAATTAGATTTTCTTAAAATTGATATAGGATGTTAGCCAAGACTAGACTTCCCTTCCTATCTATCCCATTCATGCTAATTGTCTACCATTCCCCTCAAATTTGCTTATACATGTACTAGTATTGACAAATGGGGGAAATAAAATTGTGCCCTATTTTACTCTCCCCATTTAAAATACATTGTATAAACCATGGCTGGGCCCCATGGTACCCCCTTTCTGCGCTGTTCCTGGCCATGGATAACATTTGATTGTCCCCAGTTCCCTCAATAGTATATTTAGAATTTATGATGAAATGAAGAAAATTATCCTGCCTTTATTCTTATTCTATTTTATTACAGTAGAAACACATTATATCCCTAGACTATGTCCTCTGCTATATACTGCTGGGTGCTATGTACTACGCTGCTTAATGATGATTACAAATTGTGCTATACATTACATACTTATAGGTGTTGAAATTGGGAGAATGTTGTTGGAAATACTCCATGGGAACTTTGCATATCTTCAGTAGGTGTGTGTGTGGCAGGGGAGGGGTTGTTAGTAATTGGGTGTCCAGGGTGTAACGAGAATAATGAATTGTTTTATAGGAATTGTATAATGAGAACGAGTCGAGTTTAAGTATTTACCGTCTATTCCACAAATAGCGTTGCAAGAAAGTTGTAAAAGCAAATCTATGCATAAACTCAACATTATTTTGAAATGAAAAATTATTTCTACAATTGAAATATTTGTTCCCACAAGATACTCTAATACTATACCCTCTACCCCTCTAATCACTACCATAAAACCCTTCTTTTAAGACAACCCCTAAAATTCATGACGACAGAAAGCACTATGCCGGGCTCAGGGAGTGGGGGGCATAGTAATGCGAGGGCTTTTCCTGTCAAACAGGTGTAATTCTTTTGACCCCCCCCCCCCCAAAAAGGGGGCCAAACTTTTAACAATCCCCCTCCCCTTGTTAAAAAGAGCACTCCCTAAGAGGGTTGTTAGGCGAGATAGTCTCAAAATTGCAAGATAGTCTCAAAATACTATGGTTTTGTGACAACCTTGCAACCCTCAGGCTAGATAGTCTCAAAATTGCGAGATAGTCTCAAAACACATGTCAGGCTAGATAGTCTCAAAATTTTGAGACTATCTTGCAACCCCTCAGGCTAGATAGTCTCAAAATTGCAAGATAGTCTCAAAATACTATAGTTTTGTTAGTATCTTGCAACCCTCAAGCTAGATAGTCTCAAAATTGCGAGATAGTCTCAAAATACTATAGTTTTGTTAGTATCTTGCAACACTCAGGCTAGATAGTCTCAAAATTGGGAGATAGTCTCAAAATAGTATAGTTTTGTTAGTATCTTGCACCCATCAGGCTAGATAGTCTCAAAATTGCAAGATAGTCTCAAAATAGTATAGTTTTGTTAGTATCTTGCACCCATCAGGCTAGATAGTCTCAAAATTGCGAGCTTGTCTCAAAATACTATAGTTTTGTTAGTATCTTGCAACCCTCAGGCTAGATAGTCTCAAAATTGCAAGATAGTCTCAAAATACTATAGTTTTGTTAGTATCTTGCACCCATCAGGCTAGATAGTCTCAAAAGTGCAAGATAGTCTCAAAATAGTATAGTTTTGTTAGTATCTTGCACCCATCAGGCTAGATAGTCTCAAAATTGCGAGCTTGTCTCAAAATACTATAGTTTTGTTAGTATCTCGCAACCCTCAGGCTAGATAGTCTCAAAATCCTGATGGATAGTCTCAAAAATGCAAGATAGTCTCAAAATACTATAGTTTTGCTAGTACCTCGCAACCCTCAGGCTAGATAGTCTCAAAATTGCGAGATAGTCTCAAAATACTATAGTTTTGTTAGTATCTTGCAATCCTCAGGCTAGATAGTCTCAAAATTGCGAGATAGTCTCAAATTAGTATAGTTTTGTTAGTATCTTGCAACCCTCAGGCTAGATAGTCTCAGAAACCTGACAGATAGTCTCAATATTGTGAGAAAGTCTCAAAATACTATAGTTTTGAGACTATCTAGCCTGAGGGTTGCAAGATACTAACAAAACTATACTATTTTGAGACTATCTAGCCTAAGGGCTGCAAGATAGTCTCAAAATGTTATTATCTCACAGTTTATCTGTCAGGATTTTGAGACTATCTCGCAATTTTGAGACTATCTAGCCTGAGGGTTGCGAGATACTAACAAAACTATAGTATTTTGAGACTATCTAGCCTAAGGGCTGCAAGATAGTCTCAAAATGTTATTATCTCACAGTTTATCTGTCAGGATTTTGAGACAATCTCGCAATTTTGAGACTATCTAGCCTGAGGGTTTCGAGATACTAACAAAGCTATAGTGTTTTGAGACTATCTTGCATTTTTGAGACTATCCATCAGGATTTTGAGACTATCTAGCCTGAGGGTTGCGAGATACTAACAAAACTATAGTATTTTGAGACTATCTCGCAATTTTGAGACTATCTAGCCTGGCTGTTGCAAGATACTAACAAAACTATACTATTTTGAGACTATCTCGCAGTTTTGAGACTATCTAGCCTGACTGTTGCAAGATAGTCTCAAATTTTGAGACTATCTTGCAGCCTTTTGAGACTATCTCGCAATTTTGAGACTATCTAGCCTGAGGGTTGCGAGGTACTAACAAAACTATACTATTTTGAGACTATCTCGCAATTTTGAGACTATCTAGCCTAACAAGGGTTACAATGACTTACGGGTAGCGCCTTGACCTCCAGCAGGAAGTCTATGGCCTGCATGTAGATGGACTGGGTGGGTACCGGGGTGAGTTCCCGGGGCGGCTGGCTCTCTCCGTCCTGCTCCTCCTCCCCAGTCACCGGGTTGTACACACTGCCGGGTCTAGAGGCCAGGTTGTCCTTACTACTCACTCGGTTACCCATCTGACCTGCAGACACCAGCGGGGAAGGGTTAATCTATGTTGTGATCCCAATCTTTTAACCCGTTAACTCTTAATGCATCATGTCCTTAGTCGTCACGATGCGTGAATGCAGCCCTGTTGAGTAACTCGCCAGGGTTGCATACAAGCACCGTGCCAACCATATGGAGTTGGGAAACTCCCAAAGGGTTGTCATGATGCACCAATGCAGCACCAGTAAGTTACTCGCCAGGGTGGCAATCGTGCATCATGACCATGAATGCTGCACTGGTGAGTTACTCGCCAGGGCTGCACTCATGGCAGCAATGGGCATATAGCACATTAAAGTACCATCCATACTAAAGTGTTATTCATCAAAATTCCAGTGGGCCCTCAGCTATTCATTACTGGTTAATCATCATTGTACATTTACAATTTCATGTCAATTGGATAGATAGAATTAAAAATTGATGAGCAAAAGTCACATTTAAAAGAATGAAGTATCAAATTTGCAAAGTTTCAATAAATAGCAATAAAACATTACAAGAAAATCTAAGCTATATTTCCATCTATAACATGTGCAAATTATACACACATCTCTCAAAGAACATTGCACCATATACGGTAGTAAAAGTTTAAAATGTGCATATATTTATGAAAAGCACTGCAAAACCACAAAAGAATAACACTTGCAAATATGCTGTAGCAAACATTGGTTGGGTGAAAATCCTCCAAACAAAACTGGTTACATTTGGAAATCATAATATTTTGCTAAGAGGACAGCCATTGCTTTAAGTTTTTCCCTGTGTAATGTGCATACACAACACCAAAGCCTTACCTATCCATGAGTGCTTCTCTCACCAGACATTTGCATTTCAATACCAAGTTTATTTCTCTAATTCCTATTAAAACCAATAGCTTTGCATTTAACCCTACTGCCTCTCCAGATACACTTTTAGTTTATGGTTTTTAAGCTTATGAATAATAAAGTGAGGTTAAAAAGCTTCATGCTGGGGATTTTCATTATGTTCACCGGTCTTCATTTTTATATGGTAAAACATGTCAAGAAACTTTCCCAATGAAAATTCTGGTTGATGGATTATATCATACAACAGTACATTGATTTACATGAAGTTGTGGTGCCTATGCTAAACTTTCATGCCTAAGTTGTCATCTGCAAATGGCAAATGGTACATTTCTACAAAATCTAGATTTTCATTGGACAACTAGTCATGCAACAGGGTAAAGGAATTGCATAGGTCCTACTGCTTACTAGATGTCAGGACACTTTCACATCACTCTGTAAACCATGTAGACTAAACCTCTTTATAAAAGTAACCACCAGAATGTGACAATGCAAAAATATGCCACATGTTCACATCATTGTTCACACAACTGCAGACCTGTAAGCCCCTATAGTCTACCACTTAGGGACAAGTCATTTATTACAAACCTGGTTCGGGCGCACTTAGTCGATTTCTTTGACGCCTGCAAGTTTTTCCGTCTCCACAACTGAGCAATAACATTTGCGAAATCTCCCCTCCACGGACTTGAAAAATGACCCCAAGAATTTTGTATGCAGGTGGAATGACCAGTGGTTCATAAGCACATAAAAGGACCGTCTTTAGTTTTGACTGCCCTCTCCTTAGTCGTGCCCCCCAGCTGGCACTAAATGACTCGTCCCTTCCGGGTTGATACAACTAAAGGTGGTGGGAGTAAAGCCAGTGTACACCAAACCTTACCTTTGTCACCTGGCAGTGGATCAACAACTGAAACACCAGGCACATTTTTGATAAAAATGAATAAGCTTCCTAGATTAGTTACGGGAACAGTGATAATGCAGAATCGCTTCTCAGGACAGACCTGGGAAAGATTTTAATCATTAAAAAAATGTCTGAATTTTGTTTGCCTAATTTTCTCTTTGTGATGTGAGGCAAAACAACTTGTTGACACCAAATATTAAGCAAGAAATCCATTGGAAAATTGGAAAGCTCTTAGAAAATTCACTTGCTCACACAGTTCTTTTGGAAAAGAGAACTCCTTAGAGCAACTGAAGTTTTATTGCGTGGCAAGGACAAAGCCATCCAGTCATTTTACTTCATTACAAATGTTCCTGCAACTAGTTTCCCTGAAGCTTAAGATACAGCTTTAATCTAACATGTGGTAGGTGTCCTGATATACATCATACTAAACTACAATGTACTTGATGACTGTAAGGCTTACACATTATCATTTTTGACTGATATGTATTACCGGTTTGTCTGATTAAACATGTGTGCTTTAAAACCTGGTTATATGAGTCATAGAAACTTTGGACACTTTTCAAAGCCAGAAAGTTTTGTGCGCAAATGAACTATCAAGGCTTGCGTGTGTGCATCGCTTGATATTTCTTGGAGAAGTCGGACCATGGCTTAAGTAGTATTTCGGACCCCATTCCCTTCACTTACCCGTCACATGCTTGCCTGCTTTAGAGATTTTTCCTTCAGAGGCATTGAAGAGAGGAATTTATGATGTAACTAAAACTCACCTAACCATCAACAACCATTGTCTTAGCAAAGCCCTGGTGACATTTATGTGATATGCTAAAACCCAACTCAATCCGACACAACCCGAACTATATGAAAGTAGGGTTGATTGCCGGGTTGATTTGGGTCTCGTCAGAGCAAAATGCACTTGGCCATTAAGACTACACCATATCTAAATTAAGTACATATGTCTTCTTTGACAGTTGTTTTCTACTTTTGTGATGTGTTAGTTCCAGGCCTATTGCTACATCTTGTTATTTGACATTCGTGTATTCTACAGTTTTGAATGTTTTAATAATTATGCAGATTTATTACAACACCATAAATAAAACTATATTGGTGAAACAAATGCTTAATATTAAGGCTTCACTGGTTTAATTGATACAATATCAATACTTATAGTTCTCACATTCACAAGGGTTATTGATTATGGCAAATACTAGTGTGTATATTCCTCAATAAACAGTTAGATCTGACACAGGTGTGGACATGGATGTTGTGCTCATCTGTGCTGCTCATACTAATATATATATGTATATACACCTGTGTTTTATGCCTAAGTCAGACCTATAGCTACATAGCTCATGTTATGAGTCATACCTCCTGTGCTAGTGGTGCTGTTACAACATAGTATTGAATTAGTCTAAGTGGCTCACTGGACATGTACATGCATGCTTTATTTATTTTACTATATTATCTTTTCTTCATTTTAATATGGGGGGGGGGTACAAATGATGGTTTTGAAAAATGTGAAATGTGATGAATGCCAAGCCAAATTTACAAAACTGGGAGAGAAAGCAAGCAGAAAATCCTGCATATTACAATATTGTCGAGCATTATTGATAACATATCTACAGCGACTTATAAGTGTGTTTCACTGTAATTGTGGGTGAAAGTGTACATGAATATGGTGAAGCGAATACTGTATGTGACATCACAAAGGTGCGTTCGGTAAAACTGCATGGTGTGGGTGGCGTGAAGCGCATGGCTTGTGTGTTGGTGGGTGCGCGCCCGCTTACCTGGTTTGGCGGTGGTCGAGAGGCTATTCTCAACCTCCGACGTAGGATCAAGAACTGTAATAATTGGTGCCAGTAATTGTAATGATGTAAAATTATTTCTAAACTACTAACCCTTAAGGATGGCATAATGATTTTAACAGTGCTACACCCTCTGTCAGTGTGATGCATGAATGCAGCTGTAGCGAGTAACTCACCAGTGTTGCATTCGTGCTTACTCTACAGGGTTTATACACTTCTGCAGCGTCAGCGTGATACACCATTGCATCAATATTATAAATGTTGCTTTGAGGTAACATGCCCTCCTTAAAGTTAATATGACCGGTGCTGTTTGTAACCCAGTACTACCAACAGTATAAGTAACCGTCTTGATATTTTATCTGAACTAATAAAGATAGCATAAACAAGAATAAGCTCAATACATGAGGTTTTCTGATACAGAAATCAAGGTCTAAAAACACCCCAGTTGATTTTTTTTTCTATGAAATGATATCATATATCAGAACACATTTTTATCAACCAGTATGTGAATTTCAGTGATGACTGAATCTCAGAAAACCTTTGCTATCTAAGGTCCATGTATTTGGCTAAAGGGAGATACATCTCTAAACCTGAGAGATAAAGATACTATGGGAGAGGTGACTTTCAGATAACATGAATAAAAAAGGTTGGTACTAATCTTAGCCAGTAAACATCTTTAAACTTATTTTTCCTATTTTCATAAAAGAAACTAAAAAAACAGTGCAGTGTTGATTGATCCTAAAAATGTCATATGGACAGTGACAGCTCTTTGGGTGTGTGCGATTGCTACATAAGCTACATTGTGGCATTGGGGAGGGGCCTGATGGCGGGTAATCAGCCGGCATCACTCACCAGTACTGAACTGCCTCGAAAAACCTCTGCTCACACCCACTGACCCAAAATCATCACAAAGACGTGAATATGTGAGTGCTCATGGCTAAAACTAAGGCTTCCTCCTAAGAATTAGGAAGTTTACTAAATTTGTGTTTTCCTTTTGCAATACAGATGATAGGAAACCATTAAGTATCTATATATGTACAAATGTATACAAATAAATTATGCAGTGTTAAAATGAAAAATAGCATAGTGATACTGGTATGAATACTGATACATGAACCATGTCATATTTGCACTGTGAGCTCATGTTAAGAAAAGTATGTGTTCCTTGTGGTCAACATAAGTATTGTAAGGAATAATGTATTATTTTTATTTCAGAACATACCTGATTTCCCTCGAATTGCTGAGCCTCCACGCGCCTTGCCCTTTTTGTCGCTGCCTACTTGTGATGTAGGGGTAGCTGGGGTAGCCTTTGCACCTAGGCCATCACCAGGTGTTGTGCCATCTACAATAAATCATCATTATACATTACTTCATGCTTATACCAGAACCCCAAAGAAAAATTGTCAATAGCTTTCACTTCCCTCAAATTCTGACATTTTCTTTTTGTGTACCTTTAAGTAATTTTTATGTTGACACACACCTTTACTTGCGCCATCAGAGAGCCCAGTCTCTGCCTCGGCTATGGGGATGTCAGTCTCGGCGGCGGCAGTCACAGTGGCTGCCTGTTCTGCCTCCTGCTGTTGCTGCAGTAATTGTTGCGCTGCACGCTGTCGCTCTCTCTGCTCACGTTGTTCCCGCTGCTCCTCTTCTTTAGCTGCTCGTGCAGCAGCCATTGCTGAGGCCATGTTAAGTTTGTTGCCTTCTAGTAATGCCATCTCTGTGCCTATTTCATTACCAATGCTGTTATAGAACAGACCTGGAATTTAGGAATGAAATTTATTATTATTTGCCTTGATAGTGTAAAAGCAAAGGTTAGGAACAATCTCAAAATCATCATCTTGTAAAACTCAGACATCTCACAATCTCATTATTTAAAAATATAATAAATAATAATCTAATAACAATTCAATGATAAAAAGATAAATTAATTCTCAATATTTGTGAATCATGGGGGGTATGAAAACTCATAATATTAGAATTTCCAGAATTATATTGGTAAAACAAAGGTTGAAATTTCTTACCTAATGTTGTCCAGGCTAGAATGCTCTTTGATTCGAAGGATGTCGCCGCTTCAAAGAAGGTTTCAGCAGCCTCGTTCTTGTCTTGCATAGTGCAAACAACACCGTAGAGTAGCAATCTGTGAAACAGACAATAAATTATGACCATGATGAACGATACTTCATACTATTTGTCATCTATCTAAAAAAATTCTGAAGTGTTCCTATTATAGTATCACCATTGTAATCTTTTCCTGAGTTACGAGACAGATACCTTTGGAGGAAATTTCATTATCAAACTATATAGGTTTATTTTTCTATACATGCAATTATTGGATATACCTACCCTGCTATATGTCTTTGGTCTATTGAAACACACTCCTTGAAGCACTCCTCAGCCTGTAACAATATAAACAGGTGGAAGGTCACATATGTGGCACAAAAATATACAAGTACTACCGGTGGTAGTTCATTGACAAATCATTGTCAGTTCATTGACCACTGACCTACTTCATACCTTGTATTGCTATGGAGAATCACTGCCCTATTCCATGCCTTATTTTTCTATGAAGAATGTCTGCCCTGTAACATACCTTGTATTGCTGTGGAAAATTCTTGCCCTACTAGAATGTCGTTTAAATACCTATAAAATTGGATTCTGTTAAGGACAATTCTTACTCAACTTCATACCTATATTGCTAAGAAAACTCCTGCCTTACTTCATGCCTTGTGTTGTCATTGTCAATGGGCACCTCACTACTGATTTCTGATAACTCAGCTCATAGATTACTGACCAGCTGCTGTTGCTATGGAGATTTTTTGTGGAGAATTTTTTTTTGTCCTAGTTCCTATGGGGATTGTTGACCTACTTTATACCACATGATGGAGTCGAGAATTGTTGTCCTACTTTATAACCCAAATTGCTATGGAGAATTGTCCTACTTTATACCCCAGTGTTGCTATAGAGAATTCTTGCCCTCTTCATACTTCACATTGCTATGGAGAATTCTTGCAGTATTGCTGTAGGCAGTTCAGGGCTGATACTGTTCAACTATCAGTTCTTCTGAACTTAGATTAAAGACTAGATGAATAATTGTGGCATCATAATATGTTTGCATAATGCTAAATACCTTGGTGTAGTCATTGATATACAAGCAGAATGTTCCATAGTCCAGCCAATGGTCAGGGTCATTTCGGTCACGTGCAATTCTCTGAAATAAAATAAGTCATTTGAGATTAAGATTGAGTGTCATTTTCAGTATATAATTTTCACTTATGAAAGTATACAATGTATGAAGACATCTGAAACTGAGACAAAATATGTAATTTATTATGAATTATTATTGGGTTTCAATTTGGCTGAAATAGATGTATCATATTCGAGGTAATAAGTGCATTTTAGTACCTCATTATGTCAAATATGGTACTTCAGATACAATGTATTTGTTGATGTATTTTCTGCCTTACACATTATCTAGAGTTCTTACCTCTTGGTAGTATTTTGCTGCCAGCTCAAAGTTCTTGTTCACTTCAGCCTCACGAGCAAAGTGCTTGAGTTGAGCTGAGTCTGTGAGGGGCTCGGGAACTGGACTCTGGTCCTCAATCGCCAGGACCTTGTTAAGACCGACGTGCATTTGGTCCACGAGATACACATACAGCTCACTGAGGAAGGTCTACGGAAAAAGCACAAAGAGGTAACATACGTGTCAAAAATGTGTTGACACACAAGTGCAAGATCAAATATATTAGCCATCGCATTCAGTATTTTTAAGAATTGCAATAATACCTAGTTAGACTTCATATCAATTTGTTCGTAATAATAACAATAGTTGAATCTAAGTCATTGTATAAGTGATAATCTTACCTGCAACTCCTCCTTGACCTTGAAGTTCCCAGTTTTGAGATATTTCTCTCGCACTATTTTGACAACGGCATGCTTCAGTTGCTCCTTGAATGCGAAGTACTTGCCGGATGAGTTGAGTTGGTAGATGAGCTTCTGTCTCCTGTCCTCCATGGCCTCTGAGCTGTTTGGTGCCGTACCAGATGTGAGCGAATCACCAAACCGCTCCCTATTCAAACGTAATAAATTCAACTATGAATCAAGTATTTTAACATATAATAATAATAATAATAATAATAATAATAATAGTAATAATAATAATCTTATATTGACAACAAAAGAGGTCATTACTGAGCTATGTGTCATAAAGTTTATATAATAAATATCTTAATAAACATAACTACAATAACAGACATAGTTTAGATTGGGCTTTTATTTCTTGAAGAAATACCAATTTAAAGATATTTGTCCCTTTGTTTTCCTAAATTTGGATGTCAAAACATGATTTGGGAATACCTTAAACTTCATAATGTAATAGAAAAGTGAAGCATCTATCTTTAATGAAAAAAGTACAATTATTTTAATGAAAGCATGACTGACCGGAACTCGTCCAATATAAGACCCGCTACATTAGCCACTTGACCATGGTAGTCGTCAACAGCCTGAAAATGGGAAATTATAATATAGTGAGAACAAGTAAGTAAATGCCACGTCAGCTATAGAAATGATAATATAGGTTTATTAGATATGGATAAAGGTAGAAAGATTCTGCTGAATAACACATTTTTCTGTTTTAATACACTCTAAATCACATATGACGAAAGATATTTCTTTGAATGGATAATTCAATACCCTTTCAGCTCCATCTGTACGTTTAGGGAAGAGAGGTCTTGGTGGGATGTACTCTGCGACTCTGCAAGCAAACAAAAGTTATGATGAGGGTGTTAGCTTCTTGGCTGTTTCACCGTGGAAGTTGGTTGGTCCTTTGGTTTATTGTTGCACAAGATTCCCGAAGCAATCGTTGATATATCAGACACTGGTTCACAAAATAATTTTCTTTACCGTGCTATATTATAATTATCCAATATCTCATTTACGTGTAAGCCTACCCTGATTTATTAATGAATTATAATATAAATACCTCTTAGCAAGCTCCTCTTGCTGTCGTTTTGGGACGAGGGGACGCTGAAGGGAGATCTCGAGCATGACGTATGAGCGGGCCTCTACGTAAAGCTGTCCCTCAGCGTTCACCATCTGGCCTCCATCTGCCTCAGACGCCACATCAGAAGCCTTCAAAGAGGAGGCCTGTACACATTATAGCACTTGCCGACAAATCACACTCAACCAGAAACAAATAGTTGGCTCCCAGGGTTAATGATCCCAACTTGAAATGTTGGTATACTGTTAAAGACAGGTTACATAGACATACTTTTGATATATTGAATATTTAAAAGGTAGAATTTAGATGGTTGACTGCTGTGATTATTTGTGTCATTAGTAAATCTGTATTTCATATAATACAAAGTTATTATACTTCTATCATTCAGGAAAAATGTTTTTGATACCAAGTCTATTGCGATTTCCTTTGTGCATTACTTGTCTAACTAGTATGGTGATGGACCATCGTAATGGCATTACAGTGCTTCATTGTGAAATCAAGAAATAGAGCAGTTAATTAATGCATGAAGCAAATAAATTGATAAGCTTTGGGAAATTAATTTGTTATGCAGTTAGCAAGTGTTTTAAGCTGAATTCTTGACGCTTGTGAGCTAAAAATTAAATATGCATAATAGTGTGTCAAAGTAAGTAAGTTTATTCAGATAATGATTACAAAATTCTCAATTATTGTTATGTGAGCTGCTATGAATCATATTTCAGACATTCCTGAAAATCTCTGAAATCAAATGATTAGAATTAGCATAGATCCTAGAGCTACTTCTAACTAGATCAGTAAAAATAAAAATCTAATCATAACTAGATGCTACTTCTACTGCATGCCACCTATTAAACCTTTAGAGACCGCATAATGTCTTAAAGTGCTATGCCCTTTGTAGTCATGATCCATGAGTGTAGCCAGTGTTACATTCCTGCATAATGCTGATGATGCATGTAGGCCAGATGAGTAGGCTTACTAGGACTGAATACATGCACCATGTTAACAAAAAGCATAGCACATTACAGAAATATGTAGCCCTTAAATGGTTGAAATGAGCACAGAAAATAAGCCCGGTTTGTGTTGCGATCGCCGTGCGGAACTTGGCTATGGTGATAGTGTAACCATGGTTACTGTGAGCAGTGCGCTGCCATGATAGCCATGGCCGTACCTTAGGTTCCTTGTCTCCTTTATCTTTGCCCTTTCCTTTCTCTTTCTCCCCCTCTTGGGGCTATAAAGCAGCAGGAGTAACAACAACATGCAGGTCATCCATTATGATACTAATACAACAAAAAGAGACCTGGCATTTTCCACACTTAGCTGTATAATCTGGGTTATACCGGTACTATAAGTCATGTACCTTGAATAGAAGAGTACTTTGAGAGCTGATGTATAGCTGATTTATTGAGATCTGATAACCCAGTTTATGTGTGCTCAAAACATGTGGACAATGCCTTAAATTCTCTCAGGGCCTTAGTAGCTTTTGGCAGTATAAAGAAAGAGCATATATCTTGAATATAGCAATATTGAACAAAAGTAACCTTCACAAAATTGATTGAAGCTTAAATTGCTTCGAAGCTAACTGATTGAAAAGATATCTACACGTTAAAGCAGATGGCGATTTCTGCAGGAACTTAAAAGACACCTTTTGATTGGAATTCATTTGGTGGAAATGCTAAGAAGGAATTGCATTGTTTTGATTGATTTACCGTTCTACCAATCACTACTACTGTGCAATGGAATTATCCAACGTTCAAAGGTGCAGACCTTAAAACTGTATGTTTACAGGAGTAAAGACTGTAGTAGGCTTTGATGCCAACAAGTAGATAACAGACAACCTTAAGTTATAGCAGGCTTTAGGGTAAGGGAGGGCTGTCGTGTTGCATTCGCTTGAAACAGGATAAAAGATATATTGACTATAGGGAGAGGGCAGAACGCACCTGACGAGCTTTCATCGCTGACTGAAGCCGTATTTGGCTAACCTATGACATGGGTCAAAAGAATGCTGGTCATATCAGGGCTGATATATAGAACTGATAACTGTACAAATATTACCAGGCAGACTGTGTATAGAACACCATGGTAACTGGATCTGTAAACAGACCACATCACCATGGTAACTGGACCTGTAAACACACCACATCACCATGGTAACTTGACCTGTACACACCACATCACCATGGTAACTGGACCTGTACACAGACCACATCACCATGGTAACTGGTCCTGTATACACCACATCACCATGATAACTGGACCTATACACACCACATCACAATGGTGACTGGATTTGTAGACAGACCAAATCGTCATGCCTACCATAACTGTACGGACCGCATCATCATGAAAACTGAACCTGTTCACAGAGCAGGTCACCATGGTGATTGACTATGTCCACAGACCATGTTGCCTTGAAGACCCAAAGAGGTTTTGCTTGGTAATTGACTTTCAATAGCCTGAGGTAAAAGGTACATTTGGGACAGTTGCTTTATGAAGTTGAAAGCAGAGTCAAATTAAAACCCTTAGAATGCTGTTTACCTAGTCTTTTATTGTAATTAATTACTTAGGTGACTAGTTGAATGATTTACTTGTGGGCTAATAACAATAAAAAAACAATACCAGAAAGACATTCTGTTGCAGAAATTGTAAAGGTATGGTGTATGAAAGACTATTTTCTAAAACAGTAATAGTAAATATGGAAATGTCATGATATCTTCTCAGTGCATTTGACGGTACTAATATATTTACCCCTGCCTTGGTGGGTTGGGTCTGTTCAACAGTAACAAAACCAATCAGCGCTCAACCAAATAAACAGAAAAGACATAAAGGTTCTTGTTCACACCATTTTGCTAACTGAGCATGAGCAGCATCCCATGCTCAGTCATACACAACCTTTCTTCATCTGTGTGGATACCTACTAAAACTAGTAAAACCAAATTTCTAGCCATATTAGGGTTCATGACATCTATATCTATGGTAACATGCAATTGGCATCTCCAGCTAGCACACCTCTATATAACCTATGTAATGGATTCAAGGAGTATAGGGGGCAACAAAAAAGGGAGGTAACCTTTAGGTCCAGGGAAGGTACGATCATCCTTTTCTTTTTTTTTGTTCATCAATTAAAATTGCAGAAATGTTCAGATTCAATGTGCTTTTTTGGTGCTTCTAAAGTGTAATTCATCCAAAATCCTTTTATTTTTATAGCATATTTCTGGAAATCCCGTTTCTTGGTCTCCCCCACCTTCGACATAGTGGTAGATTTCATCAACACCAGTAAACATGCTGGATAATATGGTAGGGATAGTGGGATGTAAAATCAAATGTTGGGTATTCATCCTTGGTTTGGGTATGTTCTCGGGTTGGGGCAGATGCTTGACCATCTACAGACATACCTTGTCTTGCTCCCTCTTCATAGAGGTTCCAGTGCGAAAATCATTCTGACGAGGTGATATACAAAGACACGCATAGTTAGAACAGAATCGACCCGTGGGAGTGGGATTCAAGATTGAGACATCAAGGATGACAAAAATCGACACAACTGATAACCATGACTGTGCTGACAGCCAACCATGGTTCCAATATCCAAGTTTTATACATTAATGTAATCTTTTCTATTTGTTTTCAAGTTTCTCTTTCCTTGGTTGTAGAATTTCACAGGTTTCTGTAGTTTGTTTGTGTGTGTGAGTATTTTGCTAACCCCCCTCCCCCTCACAAAGTGTAGAGAAGAAACAAGAATCACTAGTACCACCCTACTTTCTCCAAACCAAAGAACATAACACAAGATATGACACACCAATACAGATCACTAATAGAGAACTACCAGATCAATCAGCCACCATTTTGTTCTGAACCATGTTTAGTCAATACTGCTAGAATACCACATATAGTAAGGTACGTCCGGTTATGTATCTTTACAGAAATGAAACTGCAGATTTCAATTGCAAGAAGCAGGCAGGAATGATATTTTCCCTTTTAATGCTTCTGATCCCTTTCTTACTGTGATAATTCTCATAATGTAGGTTGAAATGTATGTACACAAGTCATCCTTAGTTGAAAAACTTAATTGCTCAACACTTAGCCCTTATTTCAAATAATAGACATCCAGAGTTTGTACATGTTCAGAATTTATAACATTATGCTGGTTTCAACCATTTTCCTTTTACTGATTATGGCAAATTTTTAGATAATTTAAAATACATTTTTTTATAGAATGGTTACTGCTGAATTCATTGAGGCTGTCTACACATATTTCCATCACTCCTTCATTTAGGTATTACCAGTATAATGTATACATACTATATAGTCTACATGGTGCGAGAGGATTGCCTCTGATAATGAGACTCCACGCTGCCCTAATTGGACGACACATCACAGAACGCACGGTCACAGGGCGTCTCAAAAAGAACATCTTCAGGAGATGCGTATACATTTTCAAACTGTAGACTACTTCCTATTGGAGATGAAACCTTACAATCTCTACTACATAGCCATCTAACACCCAAGTCCTTATCACCCCTGTGACCTATATGGACTAAACATGATAAACACATAATACAGCACACAGTTGGAACATACAGATCGACTTGCCGACTGGGCAGAAGAGTCTCCACGGCGGTTACCACCCTTCAGGAAACAAAGCATATGATGTCAGTCTAAAAGAAGGCCGACCTCAATGATAAGCACTGAACATCTTGGGATTAGATACATGTTCAACCCTTTAAGGTCTGCATAATGTGTAAATGCACAATGATCTTTGTCGTTATAACCCAGTGCTGCATTCATGCATTATTACAACAAAGGGCATAGCACAGCATGTTAAAGCACTATGCAGACTTTTAAAAGGGTTACAATAATTTGATAAGAAGGGATAATGGCATTCTATTCCTCTGCTTTCCACCAGTAGTTGTAATCCCAGTTTTAATGGTATTGATATCAAAGAAATATAATGGTATTGATATCAAAGAAATATTAATTTAGTTCATATTAATTAAGTGGATCTACAA
Source organism: Harmothoe impar (assembly GCA_947462335.1). NCBI lineage: Eukaryota > Metazoa > Annelida > Polychaeta > Phyllodocida > Polynoidae > Harmothoe > Harmothoe impar. The sequence goes on along the minus strand of OX381704.1, from coordinate 102,234,911 downwards.
TTAATTGGTGGATATAGCATCTCTATTGCCACATGGCTGCAGTAGCATTGGTAAAGTTTGTGTATGAATACCCATTCCATATATTATGTGGTAACAAGAGCTCAAGAAGTTCTACTTCTAGCATATCAAATTCTAGCAGAAATTAAACTGAGAGAAAATAAAGAAGAAACCTTACTGATACATTTGTTTGTGTTTATATGTATTTACAAAAGATCTGTTCGCTACCCACTACTGAGAGAGAAGAGGGCAGTAAAGATTCTGAAATAAGAATAAGATCATCTTATTCCAGAAAGACATCTTAATTGGGCATAGATCTGATGTTTACCTGCAGTAGAGATTTAGACTCTGTGCGGATCGCCTTCAGAGAAAAAAACAGCATAGATATATGAGATGTAAAGAATATTCCTGCAATACATTGTAACCCAGTAGCTTCTCAATCATGAACTGGATATCACATTTTTCCTCATCCTAAAGGCATCTGTGCTTCTGTGCCTGTTTAGAAGTGTTGTTAGAAGTATTGTTTCATATACATACGTACATGTACTACAGACTCTGCCTGATTAGAAGTGGTGCTTCATATACTACTTACAGATTCTAAGCTTGTTTAGCAGTTGTTTCATAGGAGGTACTGGTGTTAGAACCAGTCAATTGTTATGTGAAGCAGAACAGCTTCAATTTTGGCCACTCATTACTACACTATAACTGAAGCTTGATGCGACTGCGCATTCACTACTGTGAGGTCCTTGATCCCTATGGTATCAGAGGCTGCTGAAACATGACACAGAAATGCTACTAACATATACTGCCTGTTTATGAGGTGTAATTCATACAGCACTAACAGATTGTATGCCTGCTAACAGGAGCAGTGTTTTATAGAATGAGTGGTTCTGGTGGTAGAACTGGTAAATTGCTATGAAAATCAGATCCGCACAAATGGTGAATATTCATCATTGTATGAAGAACAAATGTGACTGCACATTTATGACAGTAGGGTGCTGGATGAGGCTGCAATTGGAAGCCAATTCAAGCAGTGGAGCCCTCTACCTTTTGTTCTATAAAGATCTGATATTGAAACTCATGTGAATCTCATGCGCTTAAAGAAGGCTCCATAATTATAGCTTTGCCATTTCTTCATTGCTTTTGCCATTCATTTTGTAATGTAACTCATATCCCATTTATCATCATTTTCAGTTCATTATTAAACAATAATTTGAAGTGTCAATATTGCCCTTGTAAAAGAAACCCTAAATTATTGCTGTGCTAATAACAAAACAAACTAAAGGTGCCTCTTGCAAACAAATGAACAGTCAAACAATTTGTGCATCAATTGTAATGGAATCTTTTGTCTTTGGATGAGCAGGAAAGTTGATGTTAGCCTGGAGTGTGCTCGATGCTGATAATGCAGTTTTCTTTTTTGTTTGTTAAAATTTATTAATTTGAGTAGCTTTTGTTTCAGATACAATCAACAATCAATTAAATGATGCATAAAAGAAGGCCACGGCAATGTAAATCAAGACAAGCATCACAGAAAAGGAAGAGCATTGGCCGTATTCATTCACACAAAATAAGCTGAGAATCTTCTCTGGGTAATGTTTAATTTGTTTGATGCACAACGTTAATAAGTCATACTCCTAGAGCATACATGGACAGCTTCGTCATTCATCAACGCCACTTACACCGGTGGGACCTGGAGGCACCGCTGCCTATTTTAAAGTATTCACAGAGACAAACAACTTTAAGGTCAATGGTTATTGTACGGGTCTCTGAGACAATCAACAACAAGACAGAGACAGCAAGGAAAAAACTGAAACCAAAGCGCGACGTTTGACTTACTGAACCGGGGGACCCCTTGGCCCGGGCCTGGAGGGAAAGGGTAGTTCTGTTATATGCAGGTACCTTGTCTACTAGACCAGACCTTTCTATCCTGTCTTGACTTAAATCCTCATCCTGCATATTATGATCTATTTACCCCACTATCTTATTATTGACATAGTTTTATCCCTATTCTATCAATGTTCACTTGAAATCAATATTTGATGGCACAATACAAAGGTATGGATCACCAGAAGAGAAAGTTGCCTGAGAGAACTAAAGATAACATATTTGACTTACCCCTTTCTTGGCTTCCTTTGCCTTTGCATCATCCTTGCCCCCTTTGCTTGGCTTTGGAAAGGGAGAACTGCTACTGCGGCTAAGAATTCCGTTTGCGATTTTCATGGCCTCCTCAGCCAGTGCTCCCTTACGCCCAGTCTGTAAAGTCATAACACTGGGATAAATAGATGACACAAGCAGTTACTCTAATAGGGTCGTTTATTCATGTATATTATTAGTATAATGTCTTTTTCATTGGATTATGAGTTCAAAACAAAGTGGTGGTCCTTGGGGTTGCTTCTCTGACCAGCTCACTGTTATGGGTTAACATATTAGTGCTTACTTGTTTGATTTAAAAGTTTATTGAATTGACAAACCCTGCAAATTTTTAGATGTAGGTTAATGATTTGTTTTCACACTTACCTTCTCTGTGAGTTCCTGATCAGAATATGCTACAACCTTGTATGCCCCACGGATTCTTTTTACTGAAAATCAAAACGTATATATTCATCTTTCAGTAAAAGCATGAGAAAACTGAAGAATAATGGCTCAGGTAGATTCAATGGAAACAGATGTTACTTCCTCCACATCTCTTCCTTCCTGATTAGATGATTGAGTTTAACGTTAAGTACAACTTTGTTACCCAAAACTACAGTATATCTCACCTCCAGGATACAGCAATGGGGCGAGGTTAACAAAAGCAACACCGTGGAATGAAAGGTGGCCCTCGTCTTCCTGAAATAGTCAAAAGCAATGTCATTTCGATAAATAATAGTCTCCTCTACTGAAAGGAATTAGATTGTTAAATCAAGCCAGTTTAGCTATGAACTTTTCTGTGTAATTTTATGGTATGTTCTCTTGTTGTGATCACTGTTATTCTAGCGAAGAAATGTCATTCTATTTACAGAACTAGGCTTCCTGAATACTATTAAATGTGCTGATGAATTTGAGCCAAGATGAGACGCAAGTCAAAGACTTCAGTGCTTCTAGATTTATAAACAGCTCTAGCTTGACAAGTGTACTATTGATTTCTATTTGTAGTTCAGTATGAACATATATTTAATTTTGAGTAACTAAAAAATATGTGGGTTATATGCTATGTGAAATCAGAGAATACCTTACATTAAAAGGTAAGTACTTTATAGCTGCATATTGTGATGACATAAAAGATTCACATTGCAAAATGTAACATTCTCTATCCGGGGTTTAGTGAAAAGTGAGAAGAAAGTTCCTTGCATAAAACCTTCAAAATCAAAAAAGTTGTAAAACAATCCAGTGGAAAATTTGATACACTTATAACATTGAACAGGAGACACATATATATCATCAACCTGAGTTGTCATTTGAGCAACTTCTTAAAATAGATATTGAAAAGTTCTCATTACATACATGGTGATGGGTGTGATGAGTACTAGTTTCCTGAGAACAAACAGCACCAATCAATTCAAAAAGATTTAATGTTTTGAAAGGAAATTCTCATGAACTCTGCAGGTCTATTGCTTACATGATCATTTAATGAATTCCTATATTTCCTTATTCTATTGTTCTTTAACTATTGATATGCTTTGTGTGTAAACATCTTGCAAGCAGCATTTCAGGAAAGTGGGTTTACTCTTGTTTCAAAGTGTACAGCTCTAGGATGAAAATAGCCATAGTTTACAGCATTCCAGAAGTAGACAATCATTTTGTACTTTTCTGTGAATACAAACATGAGATGAAAATATTTTGTCAGCATTAATCCATATTCACTTGGCCATTATTTCCAGATGTTACATGTTAATATGTGAAAGGTAGGGGACATTTCGTTGGAATCAGTTTGAAACCCAGCACCCATGAAGCACCCTATAATTACCAGCTGGAGTCAGTTTAGGTTAGTCTGGAGTGAAATACACAAGTGGGTCCAGCTCTTTCTGGATATCTCTCTCAATGTATGAACTATCTATATGGCTGACAAAATATCCATCAGATCTTTGTTTCTTGTCTTGCATGATTACGTGAATATGTATCATGCCATGCATTAGTTGTGTTGAGTATAGAAATTTTCAAATAACCTGAGCATCCTGGAATGATTGATAAAATATGGAATATCAAAATTAACATGTTGTAGATGTATATTTATACTGTAGCCTACCCCTGTTTAAACATTCGGTGTTGATATTAATTTAAGTACCAGTGGAAAATCCCGATAGTTTGGTTGTTAAAATATTTCTGATATTATCCCAGTCACATCTGTGTATGTACATTGAACACCACATGTTAAATCATCTGAGTTGATGAGAGTCTTAGCAGAATCTTTAGTCATAAAGGGAAACTTCAGGGCCCTGATGTAACAGAGCCCAAAGATGTCACACAAAAATTAAAATCCACCAGGTGCCAAATATCTGGGTGAAAAATGATTATGGAGGTTTATTCTATACCTGTCCATTGCGCTCCTTAGCGCTACTGACTGACTTAAGTATATGAAACAATAACAAAACTATCACTGGATGGCCCCTCAACATCAAATATGTATAATGGAGAGTTGAGGTATTTAGGAGAAACTGTATTTTCATGCAAGCAAAGGTTAAAAAAACAATCAAAGTCATTGCTAAATGGAAAATTAAGGCAAAACCAGCTGAAAACTCCTTTAGAAAGATACAATAGTTCAAGATAAAAGAATATTCTGTCAAAATCTTTGACCCAAAAGATTGGCACTATATGGCTGATACAGGTTACTGAAGTTCATATATACAATTTATGTACATGCAGTAACTAACCTTCTTTCCCTTTGCACCTGATGGCAGTGCGGTTCTGTAGATCTCTACCGGCCAATACCGGGTCTTGGCAATCTTATCCTGCAAACTGCAATATGATCAAATTATCAGTTATCATTTGTATCAGGTGTGCAACAGTTGTTATTGTAACATAAGTATTGAAGCATTTTCATATAATTTTAAATGCAACAACCTGTCTGTTTTACAAACATCTTTTTAATGTATTTATATATATTCTTTTACTTACCCATGCCTGTGGAAGCTAGCACAACCAAAAAAACAACTACCAGCTCCGTAATAAAGTCATATATATTCTCAAGTAGATTAGCCAAATATCTGGAGTTGTATTATAACATTATGAATGTTTACCTCTTTGAGCCAGTCCCATCCATGAAGCAGCGCCGCTCTATGTTCCACGTAACTCGGTTCTTGTCCTGTTCAGATGTTGTCCGATGTTCACGGTCATCTTTATTTTTAAAGTCACCATCTTCTTCTTCAATAGAGTCAGCTGCAAGATTTCTATTTAAAAGGAAATTTCTCATTAAATAATTACCAATTCTTTAATCTAAGGCCATGTAAGTGGCCTTATTATATATTTAAAAATATACCAACCCACTACTTTCTATACATATTCTATTTTCTATAAATATTTCTCTACTGTTCAGGTAGCAATCAAAGAATGCAGCTCTGACAAGTAACTTCCAAGTGCTCCTGATGCACAGGATACCCTGGAAACAAATTCCCGTGAATTCCCCCTGAATAACACGGGTTGAACTGGGGTCATGGGTTTGAATCCCATGCTAGTAGACCTGATTGGTTTTAGTGAACCTGTCTAGTGTGATTTATCTAAATATTCTTACAAAAACATCCACATACATTCCTTTTGACCACTAACCAACATATGCTTGTCCTGTTCGGGAACTGAACCTGCTACCCTTAGACCCATAGTGCCGTGCTCTAGCGACTGACCTACTGGGACATGTATTGGGAGAGGTACATGATCTGTGACCAGTGGTGACTGTACTATGATATATTATGTATACATAGAGTTGTTGTTGACAAAGAGAGAAGCAGGATAGACATGAGGGACCTTTAGCAAACCTAATGTAGCCAATTAAACATAGACATATCCTATACTTTTAACACTGCTACGTCTGCGTCTAGTAAGCTTAGATTTACACGAATGTAGATTTTCCCATTATTTCTTTCATGCAAAAAAAAAAGATCACTAGGGATTTGAACTATCCACCTTCAGATCTACAGTGCCGGGCTCTACAGACTGAGCTAACCGGGCTTGCTGAATGGTTGATGCTTAGGGTGATAGAGTTTCATTCTGCACCCTCTCTCTGTGATACAAATAGGGACCTTTAGCAAACCTCATGTAGCTCCTTAAACGCTGATGTAGCAATGGCAAAATTGTAGGCTACATCTGGATCTAATGAACTACCTTAGCTTTGCTAAAGGTCCCTATTTTTCCCATCATAGCTCATTAGGGATTCGATCTCTCAACCTTCAGATCTAAAGTGCTAGGCTCTACAGACTGAGCTAACCGGGCTTGCTGAATGGTTGATGCATGGAAAGGTAATAGGGTCCTGTGGCAATGTCGACGCAGCCCATCTAGAGATGATGTAGCTTATGTCTGTAACATTGCTATGGTTGCATTAAATGAGATATGTCAGGTTGCTAAAGGTCTCTAATGTTTCATTCTGGACCCTCTCTCTCTCTGATACAAAACAACTGTATGAAGGAACCATTTAACATGGGGCATTTTGCACGTTTAACACATACACACACTTGTATTCTCCCATTAATTGCGGTGTTAAAGTGATACTTGCAATCCCTCAGGAGATTCATTGCCTTGGCTTTTGATTTCTAATTCTAAAGTAATTAGTAATAGAAACTAAGCTTTCCAACTACAAATACATTGTCCCGTGCACTAGCATGTGGACCATTGAAACAGGGAGAGGGTGCAGATTAAACACTATCATTCCATGCATCTACCATTCGGCAAGCCCGGTTAGCTCAGTCGGTAGAGCCTAGCACTGTAGATCTGAAGGTTGAGAGGTCGAATCCCTAGTGATCTTTTATTTTTGTATCAGTCATTTAGAAAACATTTCTTTCACACTAACATGTAGAAGATACATTTTTATATTTTTTATCATCAACTCATGCTTGAATAAGGTAGAAATACACCTTTTGCTATGGTGTGCACAATTCTACCCCATTGGTTCAATAAGTGAACTGACAGGGGTTCGAACCCACATCCTGCTGATTTGCTGGGGTAAATCCCGTGATTTTACAAGATTCTACATGTAAAATCACGTCTTTTAATCCCGTGATATCACGGGAAATTTTGCTCACAGAATCCCCAAAAATTCCCTGGAATATCCCGTGACTTGTTACCAGGGTAGACCCTACTGGGTTGATGCACTCCCAAAGGCTTGGTATGATGAACCAATGGTGCATCATGATGACAAATATACAACCTGCCATCCTTAAAGAGTTTAGCCTTGTTGGCAGTGAAACTCACCTGTCTTGCATGAAGATGGCATTGCCAAGAGCACCTCCGGGCACGGCCCACTTCTTCTGTTTGCCTGGTGGCTCTTTGTCGATGCTTGGCTTCAGCTGACCACCCGCGTAGACTATAGTGTTCTCTTTCTACAAGAGGATACAGACATCTATTCATAGAATCATACAGTTGGCTCTGTGTTTTTCAAAAGACATAGCCATTCTAGTCCATAGTTTTATATACCTTTATATAAACAGGAAGAAGCAGTACAAGTCATGTCAATCGGATAATACCAATATCTGTTATTCCAAGACAGAAGCTTCTTCTGGTAGATTCACTGAAGACATTTTAATATATTCCATTTAACAGTGAGACATTATTTTTGCCTTATAGATTGTATTTTCTGATACCATAAACCAGTATTATTTGCGTACTAAGTTTCAGCTTCGGTGGAGTCCCCATTTCCATATATTGAAAAATGAAATGTACCTCAGATGTGACGGGCATGGGTAGTGTCGCTGTGTAGACGTACTGTACCCCGGTCAGGGTGAAGGCATCAGGAGGTGAGTAAAGTGTCTCCACAGTGAGAGCCATCAGGTTGCACTCCTTGAGCTGGGTCTCAGTCAGGAGGGTATTTTCCACTGAGATGCATACATCAACCTCAGGCTGCAGGAACACACAAAAAAGTATTAGTGCACATAGACTTTAACCCTTTAAAGACCACAAAATGCTATGCTATTTGTTGGCTTGATCCATGATTGCAGTTGATTTTTTTTCTTTTTAATCATTATTCATGAACATTGCATAGCAGCCAACATTACAATGGGTAAACTCAATTGGGATTACTGTTCTTTATAGCAGCTTGATCTCAACTTTCAAATTTGACTAAAATGTTCTGACTGGATATGAAAAGCATTATACAGAGAGGAAGTATCTGTATTTGTTTTGACTGTACCTTCGGTTGGTCGGGCATCAATGCCTCAAGTGGGGACCCGGGAACAGGGTTGACGACAAGTGTTGTTCGATGCTTCAGTTCACCTGTAATTAAGTCAAATATGTGTAGACTAATACAGGGTGAAAACAAAATCATGAATGATTCTAAAAACCAGTCTCATTATCAAATTGATATCAATAAGACTTGAGCTTACCTTGAACTAAGGGCATCAGGTCTACAGAACATTGTCCAAGGACCACAGTCTTTTCTTCCTTCTGCTTCTTTTCCTTGGGTAGAACCTCAATGAAGGTCACTGAAAATGAAACATGTTCATCTTGATAAGCACTACAAATGGTAGAAAAGCAATTTCCAAAATGGCATCTTCACATGGAGAACACTATTCTCTGCATTGCTGACTGACGGTATACTAAAATGTCACCTTTTCAGAGATACATTCTTCTCCCAAACAGTCCAAGATAAATACGCAGTTGATACACGGTGTAATAAAATGAAAAGCTTGTATGATGATGCATGCTTAAGTTTCCCGAAAGAATGTAAACTTTAGTTTCATTGGATTTGTCTCCTCTGTCAATCGAAAAGAGGAAAATTTGAAATGTATTTGTTCACAATTCTGCACGTTAGATAAATCATACTGTTATGTACTCACAGACGACTGGTTTGGTGGAAAGCTCATCCAATGTAAGTGGGTCTTCAAATGTAACGTTGAGCGTGGTGTTGTAGTTGAACTCTGCTGGTTGGTTTGGTGCACAGTCCTCCTTGGGGGACTCGCCCAGAACTTTCTCACCAAACTCGACTTTGACCAGTGAGGTAACTGTATCGCCACGCTGCCCCCGCTGCAAGACAATCCAAATCAAAATGACCAATTGTTATATGACTGATAGCTATTATATTCTCTACTTTTCATCTGGAATAAATCACAAAAGTAACATTATCCCATGTCCTCTGTTGGTTTTATCTGATAAGGACATTTTTATGAATGTCAGTGTTTTAAAACTTTGTTTGATTTCATCGTATTTTTTCCTTCATTTTCTGTGTGTGTCCTCGTGTATCTGATTATCAATATCAGTCGACATTCATCTTGCACTGTTCGATTCTAATGAGTTCAACAGATCTCATGATACTATAATCATATTCATCTTGTGTCTGAAGGAAAGTGATTGTAACTGGATTGGTACAGAGCTCAGGTGAATGAATGCAATATTTGTAACATGTTATGATCTCTCATCAAGAGAGAGTGTGTGCTGTAATGTCTCCAATGACTTTCACACTGGTGGTAAGCAAAATTGGTTCAGCATTAAATATATGAATATTCAATGGGTTTAAATCTTGGCATATAAACCAAATTGATACCAGTAAATAGGAATAAAGGTCCCTCTCTTTAAGAAACTTGGAACAACACAAGTATGTACATTTGGTTTGAAATCAGATGGGTGGGTTTTCAAAATGAAAGGGTTATAATTCCAAGTTGCAACTGATTAAATGAAAAGCAATAGAGTAGTATGTGTTTCAATCTGGTTTATACATAAAGTTTTAAGAAGATTGTGAAAAAAAAAGTTGTAAAACGTTAGAAATAGTTATACTCACTGAAGAACTCATTCCAGATGGTATATTTCGCTGTTTTTAAGGGTTTGGGAAAAGGTCTTTTCTTCAAACAAAATTCTAATTGCTGTAGATTTCAGAAGTGCTTTGTCTGTATTGTCTAGATATTGTATAACCCTAATATGTTAGCTTACCCATTTGAGAATTTTCACTCACTCTATGTATAGTAGTCATCGATGTATATATATATATGTATTCTGCAGGTTACCAAGCATGTTTTGAACCCTATAATGAGTAACTGTATTTTGTGGATCTTCATTCGGATTAACAATGGAATCAGCATCTGATGCATTTGGAGTGGGATATGCCTATTTTGTACTGAATTCTGATTACATGAAAAAATGTTGCCCTAATTTAATACCATAGACTAAATACAGAGATATGTAAAAATCAATCAAATATATCTAGAACCATCCTAAGGATAAATTATGGGTGCCGGCAGTACTTACTGAATTTCCCATGGCGGACGGGGCATGCCTCTGAGTTGGGGCAAAAAACAAACTGTAGATGCATGCACTAATTTGACCTAATGGTATTATTTGTTATGCCATAAATGTTATCTGCACCTTTTAGAAATAACTCCCTTCTTTGTGATTTCATTGAAGTTTGTGTTGCACTCTTACAATTATGTATCATTATTACCCTAGGGCATAGCTATGTTATACTTTTCTGAAACATATCACTTTTAGTTTTTGAAGTAAGTTCATATGTGTGACAACAAATAACAGTAACACAATTCCAACTATCTCATCCAAACGTGTCCCTGGTCACAATACCAGAACTATTGGCTACCATGTCAGCATAAAATATATCTATGGGGGGTACACATATTTGACGAAGGAGTCTCAGATGAATAGTTGATGAAAGATCAAATCTCATAGAAGGAAGCAACATGCTAGTAACATACTGAAAAAACTCCATGTAATAAACATATCTCTCACTTGTGCTAACTACAGAGAAGTAGAAACAAAAACTATTGGTTGGTGAGGAGGGCTACATAAACAAATATTTCAATGGTAAATGTCTGGTATCAGACTAAAATATTGGAATCAGGTAATCAATGTCCTTGCTATAGGAAAAGATCAAAGTATCTAAATATTTAAGTGGGAAAATCTATATCAGAGTAGAGCCAAATAATCAATGGCCTTGCTGGAGGACTGGGATGAATGGAGGTATGGAGGTCTACAGTGCGCTTTCTTCCTCTTTTCAACTCAATACTTACAGAGGAGCCGATAGCAGCTGACGTTAAACGACCCTGTATTTTACGAGGAATGAACAAGTCAGGTCATGGACAATGGAAAATGACATTCATGACTTATTACCTACAAACAACTACTCAAGAATGCCAACATGGCCACGCATATATCTAACTAAGATCCTGACATGTGGCTGTCAATATATTGCTTTTCAAATAATGGTCGTTTGAAATTTTAGTTATTTCATAAAATTTCAACACAAAATCGATCTTAGTTCATTCATTAAAAATAATGTCAGTGAGAATTCACTGGTTTAGGCACACTCTACACAGGGGTGGGTCACCTCTAATAGCTTTACATACTACTTACAGGCCCTCCTGGGGTGCCCGCGAGCAAACGGTCCTGTAGGATTCATATTAGTTAATGACATACATATTGTGTTTGTGTGTCATATCTTTATATTTATGCATTTAGCAATTAGTGATTATATAAAATATGTATTTAAATGTACTGGCAGTTGAGTGCTTAAGTGGAATAAAATTGGAACAGGATTCTGTTATTAAATCATTTGGTGGACTAGATGGTGGCATTGCATGTGCTGATTTGATTATATATGTTCCTTGAAACAAAATTTAAGCTTAAGATTTGTGTATTTCAAAATGTGTATTTCAGTGTATTTTAAGAATAATTCCCTATTCAATACCATGAAAAGATCTATAAGTTCTACTGTCGTCTTGGATATATAGTTCATCTTTGATGATAACTTCGTTAGTTATTCCGTCTAGCAACTAATCAAGGGTGGGAAGAAGTAGATGGTCAAACACATGTTAATATACATCTCTTTGGTTGGGGTTTATTGTTGGTACTATGAATGGAGTGCGGTGCAAGGTAGTACGATATTCGACACAGCCTCCCAATAGGTGGGTGCGGTCTACAGACTACACTGTTGCGATGGTTCGGGTAAATTCTGGGGTGGGATCCAAGTCAGACCTGTGTACTTACTCGCGGCATGGCTGAGGGGGGTGCCCCTGTAGGGCCACCCACCTGAGAAGGGGCACGGTGGGAGGAGGGTGGTACTATCCCCCCACCGGCCGCCTGAGATGGGGCTCGCTGAGAGTGGGGAGGCCCCAGAGCCCCCGCCCCAGACGGGGCACGGGCCCCACCGGCAAGCCCTTGAGCGGCTAGGTACGTTGGAGATCGCTGGAACTTTTGGTAAAAATGCACACACAGCTCTGCTGAATCAAACGTAAACCAAAGGGCATGTTTCCCATACCTTTTTTCCTTTTAAAATTGATCACTGTTTTATTGAAAATTGAAAATTGATAGGACTATTGTTCTATTTCACAGTTTTAGTACTGTACACATTACACATCAAAATAAATAATACACACATCACTTGAGTAAATATATAAATGGGGTTAACTGTTTATATTTGATAACCGAAATTGAAACGTACACCATATGCTGTCAATTTATTCAACCCCACTAACCCCCCTGCCAAAAACATATAAAAGGTTTCAACATATAATACCCATCACTTCCCCTGAATAAAACTATAGAATACTTCAATAAGTTAAGAGACTTACCAGATCCCTGCCCCTGGAGACGGTAATGGTGACCACCTCCGGGGCCCTGACCTGCATCAGCTCAGGGTCCGCCATTCTGAACGCGCTGAAAGTTGACAAAAATAAGACATGTGTGAGCATAATACATGTAGTTAATGGTTTAAAGCCCACAAAGGACTTTCACTTGTTGGAATTTGATAGCCTACCCCACTTCTGCAATGGCCTAGATACTAGATGTAGATATTAGGGACTGGTAAATTTACTAAAACAGGGGATGATCCAGGCACAAAGACATGTTTGGTGAGGGGATCGTATTGAAAAAAAAGCCCTTCATTTTTTTGAAATACAAGATTTCCCATGCTTTAGCCGTATTCAATGCCCCCCATTGAATACAATGTGGCCGTATTCAATGGGCTAAGAAAAAGTTGTTTTTCCTTCATTAAATGGCTTCAAACAAAAAAATAAACACAAATGCCAACTACATTGATACCGCTCATGGGAGCTGGGGCGCATCCCACTCAGCCTGCGGCTTCGTGGGATACTGCCCCAGCCCCCACTCGTGAAATACAACAGAGACGGTATCAATGGGCGTTGGCATTTGTCTATGTATTTTTTTTAAGGGAGGAGGGGAGCATTTCGCAAAAGCAGAAGATAATGGAGCGTTCATATATAAATTCATTTATTAATTATAGGGGGGGCTGGTAAGATTTTTTACGCCCCAGCCCCAGCTAGGCCTAGTTAGTAGCCTAGTAAGGGAGTGCTCATTTTTTAACAACAGGGGGGGGGGGGGTGGTGGATTTGGGGGGGGGGGGTAAAAAATTTGGACCCCTTGACCGGGGGTGGGGGGGTAAAAAATTTAGACCCCTCTCGGGGGGGGGGGAAAAATTCAACCTGTTTTGAGGGGAAAAGCCCGCGCGTTACTATGCTACAAAGGGGCGCGAACGCGCGCGATTTTCGGCCTGCCGGGGGGGGGGGGGGTAAAAAAAATTCGCGCGCTCCGCGCGGAATCTCACCCCCCCCCTGTTGTTAAAAAATGAGCACTCCCTAAAAATGTTGGTAAGGGAGTGTTAATTTATGATTTTATTAGTTACAGGGGGGGGATGTAAAAATTTTCAACCTCTTTTATTAAAAGGGGTCGACAAGTTTTAAGCAAAAAAGCCAGCATGTTACTGATAGTATAGAGTATAGTTCAAATGGAGGGTGAAAATCCTTTGGCGCCTTTGCCAGCTTTGGTGGGCGGGCGCGAAACATTTTACACACTCTCGGAGGGGGGGGGGGGGGGTAAAAACGTTTGCATCTCCACGCTAAACTCACCACCCGCCTGTAATTAATGAATGAACACTCCCTAAAATAAATGATCCCGTAGCCATAGGCCTAGCCCTAAATCTAAATAGACTAGTCACTACTAGCCTAGCCTAGCCAGCGAGATAAATCATAAAGCTAATCTAGGCCTAGGCCTAGCCAATATGGCAATAGTGGCAATACTTTTGGGTTGACAATGACATATCATATGCCTATGCCTATGCGGTATGCCTATGGCTACGAATTGTCACCTCGTCATTTGTGAAATTCTGAAATACTAGCTAGCCTACCCCTTATCTCTGAGTGTTATATAAGCAGCCACTCAATCACTGATACTGTCTGAGTGTGTCTCTCTGTCTCTGTGTAAGGTGAGTGGCTCAGTGTGTCAGTCTTCACAAATCAAAACAAACTCTCCCGCGTTGGGATGCTTCGGGCACCTTGCCGCTGAATTGCGGAATATCCAACGATCAAGCCATGACTTCATCTAGACATTAAGATTTTCAAATGTGCATGTATCTACTGACTCCAACTTACCTGTTGTTTACTCCAAATTATAAATTACTATCCTCAAAGTCCTGATTTTCGCTACAAATATCACAGCGTTATCCAGCAGCTTAGCGTACCGTCACCATAGTTACGATGCCTGCACATGCGCAGACGTCAGGACGTCACTGTCGTACGAAATGAAAATGAAATAAAGTTTATGTAATCTTGAAAATAAGGAATGTCAAGCCAAACCAATGAATGGAAATGTAGACAGACGAATTATAGATAACAATAGAATACAATGAGAGGTAGATATTAGAGTAGTTTGGAAAAATATATGGCGGGCACCTGTTCTGTGAATCCACTCGTGTTATTTCCGGTTTGCGGCACCAGATCATTTTTGCGCTTCAGTTTCCTTGTTAAATGGTGTAATATATTGTTTTAAATTACAATTGTGGTACATTTGGTGTAATTCAAGTCCATCATGAAGGCTGTAATACAACGAGTCATGAGAGCATCAGTCACAGGTAGGCAGCAGCGAAAATGGTATTTGTGGGCGATAATACAAGTAGTTGTAACTTACGGTTAAAGCACACGACATAGCATAGGCGCACTGAGTTGAGGACCTAGCCCTGCCGAGTTTTGTACGCAAATGACGTCGTGGGTTCAGTGCGCCTTTAAGGGGGGGGGGGGGGGGAACGCTGCAACAAGGACACCTGGTGGCTGGTGGTGGAATCAGGAACAACAGGCAGATATCATCTATATCAATTAGAGCATGGGGAAAAAAAGGGCACAGTGGTCGAGTGGAGACCCCGAGTGGGTACCGTACTAGGGGAAACACCATTGTCATCGGAATATTGCCAGGATTCTTTTATATTACATAATAAAGGTGGTAAAAAGGAATACAATGGATTATAAAAAGAATATACTTGGTTTCAAATGCTATATAAAAGACCCGTGACCCCCAATTATTAGCCAATTATGAAAAAGATAATGTATCTGATGGGGAAAATATCTTATTACAACCTCCAATGCCATCTGGTGAAGGTTGGAGATACAGCATTATGCCAACGTTGGAATGACATTAATATCCTCTGTTGTATCAACGTTGGCAACACATTGGGAGTATTGCCAATGTTTGTACAACGTTCATTTACCAACGTTGTGCCAACGTTAAAATGTTGCTTGCGACCTGCCATCGTTGGCCCAACCTACCGTTGCTTGCTGGGTAATGTATCAGACGCGAAGAGGAGAGTATATCTAATGTTGAGGTTACATTGACGGATAGCCACTTGCTGTGATATTACAGTAATTTGGAATTCCCTGAAGCATGCTGAGCTGGGGACCAAGACTTGTGCCCTTTAGTTCCTGATTCCACCACCAGATGTCCTTGCTGCAGCGTTTTCCCCCCCTTCGACATATTCTTGAATCTACTCACCTGTCTAGACTAAGGGAGTGATAATTTTTTATCAACAGGGGGGGGGGGGGGGCGGTTTTTGGGGGGGCAAAAAAATTTGGATGTCCTCGCACGCGCCGATTTTCTACCCGAAAGGGAGGGGGTAACAAATTTCGACCCCTTGACCAGGGGGGGGGTGTAAAAAAGTTTGTGCGCTCCACACGGAAACCCACCAGCCCCCCCCCCCCCCCCCGTTCTTAAATAATGAGCACTCCCTAAGTGCTCATGCCCTCAGGTGCCAGAGACCGTCGCTGGTATCGCTGCAGTACGTAGACCGAGTTCATGTACTTAGATGTTCCCACCATATATGGGACTCAACAATCAAGGTGTATTCACTGAAGGGAATTATCAGTTTGGATGAGTTTTTGCCAGTCATTTATTTTATGATCATACAGTAGAAGCCCTGCACATCATTCCTAAGCATAATTGATTAAAAATGTGGACAAATTCTGATTTTTATAGCTAAGTGGGTGATTGGAACATCCTAAAATGGGGGTGGAACAGCCTAAAATAGGGGTTATTTTGACCTGCACAGGCCTATATGCTGTCAGATTTGTAACTTTCTGAGGCATCATATGTGCCCCAGACAGACTATTAAGACTATTAGCATCAGACATAGAGCTTTCAATTATATATCTTAAGTAAGAAGACTGTCTTGGCTTTCCAAAACTGTTTCAAGTTGAGAAAACAAGCTATTATTGCTTGAGTTAGGAGGCAAAATGTAACAATTAGTTACCCATCTTTTAGCACTTTTTGCAAGAAGGCACCACTTAACTCCTGAAAGCCTGTTTCATAGACCCAATGGTCAGATTCCCTATAGCAGAACACAGTGGGATGACAAAAACTTAATTTTGGCTGCCTTTACAAGGCCCTACTAGCCTCCCCATTAGTCCCCCCACCCCCTTCAGGATTGTAGCTCCAATTATAAGGTTGGGTTTGCACCTAATATCAGGTATCTGAGCATAACAGTTCAAGAGATCCTCACATATTCTGTCTAATGGCAGGCATAAAGCTTGTTTTGCCTCATTCTGAGAATCTGTTTAGAGGTTCGTTATTTCCAAAGCAAAGGTGCTAGAGTTATCAAAATAGGCTCAAAAGAAGTGAAATTTAGTTTTACCCAATCTGTGAACTTCCCATGTGCACACTGTGTTAAGTTATCTTGTAATGGCAGTCAGAGTGATGAAAGGTAGATAAAAAATCCAAATTTTAGAAAAAATTGTCATGGTTACCATGGCAACCGGTCACATGATTTTCAAAATATGGGAGTGGCAATGCCTATATTATTTAGCTTTTCACCTTAGCTTTAACCTGATACCTTGATCACTATTGTAGGTTGAGGGGTTGCAAAGTTATCAATGACTCTTTAAAACATACAGGGGAAACTTTAAGTTTGAGTCCCATATATAGTGGGAACATCTACCAATATAGTACCAATGAAATGTAGAGTATTGTAGTAGAATCTGCTGGGATTTTTTTGCCATGCTTCCCCTCCCATAATACACTGCAGCGGGAAAGTGACTTGCGGATGTTGGTGCCAAATCCTATGTTTCTTTTGCCGCTGGTCAACAACGTGAAGAGATTTCTTACAAATGACAAATTGCATAAAGTGGTAAGTGCATGTGTGTTGTGTGTGAAACTATTTGAAACTGTGTTACAACAGTAATAAACAAGTAAACTTCTAAAAAGGTCGATCAAAACATATTTACTTCTAATATTTTGATACCAAAAGGTTTGACTTGTAATATTGTATTACAACCAGTTCTTTGCCTCCCACAGAATAACCCTGATTTGCTCCTGCCCCAGCATGGCGTCTGAAGCTATAGAAACAAGTAGGAAAGCTGCAGGGTTGCAGTTTTCTCTGAAGGACAAGCAGACAGAAACCTTGTCAGCCGTTCTCGCAGGGCAGGATGTCCTAGCTGCATTACCCACAGGTTATGGGAAGTCCACAACCTTCGCCCTTTTGCCGGCTGCGTGGGACACCTTGAATGGCCACACTCCAGGTATGGTACTGGTATGCTATGCTCATGTCATTGAAACCACTATTATAAATATCACTTGCTATACTATTGAACTACCAGTGGTTCTGTAACGGGTTGACTATAAAGTCTAACTGTTATTGTTGTATATCTATTGTATGTTGTAGGATGTAAGACAACACGGTTCTATTGTGTTTAATAACTGTTTTATTCATCTAACTAGTGTCGTCGGTTCGTTACATACACCGACTCCTCTAGTCCGGTTATCTATACGGTAGTGTACCGGTACCACCTTCGGTTACCGTCGGTAGTTGTTACATAAGCATTTTACATAACTAAACCTAACAGGTGGCGCTGCTAGTACGGTCACGTGGCTATGCAGCGCTGTATATAAGACGGCTACTTCTCCATTGGAAGTCAGTCAGGTTTGGGACTGTCGTGACATGACCACCCTGTGCTCACGGGCTTAACTCTATGCTATAGGGTTGCCCCACTGTATTATATATCTGTTCTGATCTTGTATATCCGCTGGTTATACTTGTACTATAATACCCAAGAGTTACCTTTACAATAAAGTCGCCGTATATTAAAGTCTAATTTACCTTGTCTGGTTTTTGTACTCAAGTGTTACATACGTAGTAAGAGACCAACTACATTGGTGCCGTGACCACTTGATCGAACCGACCATTGATAGGGTATTAAATAGACTTACAGTATATGGATTACCTATACGATTTTGTCAGCTCGTTCAGCGGCAGGACTAAAACCCCTGCTGAGGAACGTGAAGAAGCCGTACAGAATGTACGCTTCTTCACAGGCAAATCCAATAGGGGGGAGAGCCGGGCAGCCTTGGAGGTGGCCGGTGACGACCTCTCCCAAGAAGCAATAGGTGATCCTATTGTGGAAGCCTTTACCAGAGGAGAGGATGGGGAGCAATCTCCAATCCCGGGACCCTTTGATATAAGCTCCAGGAGATCGTTGGACTCCCTTTCCACGAATCTTTTCTGTCCTGAGGGTCAGAAAATACCGGGTAGAGAGCCTAAAACTCTCGGCCCAGCTGCCTTCGGTTCTACACCGACGGTAGCAGATCCTTCATTGGATCCAGACACGTCGGTTTTCACTGATGGTGCCACTCCTACACCGAACGGTATGGGAGGTGGCGGGCTATCAAAGAAGACTAATGTGGCAACAGAAGCTCCTGGTAAGGGGTACCCGCCAGCAGTAGATGAGCCATCCAGTTTACCACTGGATGGGGACCTACTAGCTGCCATGGGTATCCCCACCAGGAAAACTGAGTTGCATGAGCTCGCGGAAGCCCGGAGGGAACTTGCTTCCATCAATCAAACTAGGAAGTTATTCCTAAGGGAGGTTGATGAGAAGAAAAAGTTCCTACTGGAACTCCAGAACGAGATGGCTTCCCACAAGGTGGAGGTTGACAAACTTTTGCACCAGAGGGTGTCTGGCGAATGTGAGGTTGCAAGCTTAACTTCCTTGGGAAAGGATTTGAGCACGCAGCTCCACTTAGCCAGACAGGACCTCGCAAGCTTAAGGCAAGTCAATCAGGACCTGAAGACGAAGTCGGAGCAAGTACCACCACCTACCACGGTGGTACCTCCAGTCATACCCGTACCCAGTGTGTACACGACAGTGACACCTTCAAGTGTCCCGCCGCTAGTACACACCACGGTAACAGGTATGACACCTCAGATGGGGGCTAGCTATCTACAGACTCCGGTCTGTGGTGGCGCCTTTGGAGGCACGGCAACACCTCCAGGGTACACCCACCCATCTACTGGTTCAACGATGTTGAACCAACAGCAGACCATGGTCTCAGTTCCAGTACCGAAACCCAGAGCTAGACAGGGCTTAACTCCTGTCCAGCGGGCTAAGTACGACCGGAACCCGGCTATTGAGAAGCTGGGGACAGACATCGTCCCGCGGGACATCGATGAACTGGATGAACGGTATGCTCCTTTCAACTTTGGGGAGATCAAACATCCTGATGCAGCCCGTCAAAAGGCCATCGATATTCCGCCTTTCACAGGGTCGCCACCCTGGAGAAAGTACAAAGTTCGGTTCAAGGCTATTGTGGAGAGCAATCGCTGGAACAATCAGCAAGCGCTGGTTGCTCTGAAGCAGGCACTCTGCAACGGGCCAGGTGAACCAGCCCTTTTGGCGTTCGAGAGAGTGAAGATCAAGACATTGAGCTCACTTGAAGAAACAGCTGAATGGGCGATTGGAAAGATTGGTGAGCATGACCCAAGGACTCAGCTGCTCAAACGTGTCCAACGCAAGGACGAGCATCTGAGATCCTACGGATTTGCTCTACAGGAACTGATATCCGAGTGTTATCAGGGATGTAGACCTGACACCCCCACTGTCATCCAGGAGTTAACCTCCAGGTTTGTCAATGGAGTCAGGGACACCAATCTCCAGGCATATCTGCGGGAGAAATGGCAGCCGGACTTATCTCTAGCTGACCTTTTTGACCATGCAGATGTGTATGACACCAAACAGGCTGTTTTTCCTAGTGGAGGAGTGTCGGCAGCTCCATCTGTGGCCCCGAAAGGAGCTCAGGTGGTAGAGGCCGCCACAAAACCACCTAAGAAGAAACAGCCCGCCTCCGAGGAGGTGGCGGCAGTAATGCCTGACAGGGACATGGAAAAGATGATTGAGGGTTTGTTGCGGAAGCACTTAGAAAAGAGCTCTGCGTCCACTTCTGATTCTGGATCTGGAAAGAGAAGGAAAAAGAAGAAAAAGGACACGAAACCTCAGCCATGTAGACGCTGTCAAAAGATGGGTCATTGGGCTAGCGAATGCAAAGCCCCTGCACCCGTCGCTGCTAAAACCGAAAAGGAGACGGAAAACTGAATGGGGCCCATCCTCTTGGCAAGGATGGCGCCCCCACAGTTAGCCATGCCTGTAAGGGATTGGTAGACGGTGTTAACTCTTCCATGAACCAAGGCCGCGCAGAGGCAGAAGGGTCTGTACAACCTGTAAGCGTCTGGCAAGGCGGGGCTGGCAAGGACGAACGGAATCCGGAGGATTCTGTAGTCGCTTGCTTAGAGGAGTCTTGGTTAGAATCAATTGCCCAGAGCAGTGTGATTCAAGACTCCCCGAGCGACCCGTGTTGGGATTATCTCCTGACAAAAGGGGTTGCTATGGATGGAGGGGGAAGCCCGATGCTGACCTCTGAGTGTGTCCCTTTACGGGGACAGCGTTGGTACCTGAGTCTGGTTATTTCCGGGACGCGTGGTGAATTTTTGGTCGACACGGGTGCATCCCACACCTTGGTCGATCGTAAATTCATGGCCCGTCTTTGCAACCAGCCCGAAGCTCCGCTACTAGGAGTAAAGGCTCGGACTGCTACGGGAGATAGTATGCAGACTTATGGCAGAACTGTAAAACCTATGTTGGTTGATGGCAAGACTAACTGGATATGTCCAACCATCACCGACATCACTGATGATGGCATACTGGGGATGGACTTTGCTGCTCTTTACGGGGTAACAATGAACACCGCAACGGGCCGACTTCAGATTAAACATCCTTATAAACAATCTGTACAGTGCGTTTTAAGGAATGGTTCTTCTGTGGCGTCAGTGGCACAAGACACAAAGTTGGCAGCAGGACATGTATCCGATGTCCTAGTCAGCTGCGTGGGAGTGCAGGCCAAAAGGCCGGGAATGTTTGAACCAGAAGATCAAAAGCTCTCTGAGTTAGGTCTTGCTGGCTATCATACTTACCTGGCCAACGCTCGTTGGGGGGTGATACCGATTTGTAACTCGAGTAGTAGAGAAATCACTCTACGAAAGGGGACGCCTATTGGTAACACCACGCGAGCATATGGGGTAGACTCACTAACTACGGACTTTGTGGAAGTAGGTGTGGTGGCGGGAGACTCTTCCCACGAAGAGGCTCTAGCTAAATCCAACCTACCGAAACATTTAAGGTCCCTGTTGTGTGAGTCACACCTCACAACCCTAGAGAGCGAAATGGTGGCAAATGAGCTGTCGGAGTTATCTGACGCCTTTGCGCAACCAGGAGATCCTCTAGGGCGTACCAATACGGTACAACACCGGGTTGACACTGGGGACGCGCTTCCCAGTAGAATCCCCTACCGTCGGTTACCCATGGCTAAAAAAAGTGCTATGGAGGCTGAGGTAGAAAAGATGTTGGATGAAGATGTGATTCAACCTAGTGAGAGTCCATGGTCAAGTCC
This sequence comes from Harmothoe impar, assembly GCA_947462335.1. Lineage (NCBI taxonomy): Eukaryota > Metazoa > Annelida > Polychaeta > Phyllodocida > Polynoidae > Harmothoe > Harmothoe impar. The sequence continues at coordinate 102,212,801 of OX381704.1, read as the reverse complement.
TGTGGTGATGGTCACCAAGAAGGATGGTTCCTGTCGATTTTGCATCGACTATAGGAAGTTGAACGGACTCACTAGGAAGAATGCATATCCTCTACCTCGGATAGATGAATGTGTGGAATCTCTGGGTGGGGCGAAATGGTTCTGTACACTAGATTTACAATCTGGTTATTGGCAGATCGGCATGGACCCCCGGGACCGAGAAAAAACCGCATTTTCTACCCATATGGGACTATTTGAGTTCAACGTCATGCCATTTGGGCTATGCAATGCCCCGGCAACCTTCGAGGCAATGATGGAAACCATGTTACGGGGTTTACTTTGGAAGAAGTGCCTAGTATACTTGGACGACATCATCGTCTTCGGTGGTTCTGTGGAGGAAACTCTACAGAACCTCCAAGCTGTGCTGAAACGCATCTTATCATATGGTCTGAAATTGAAACCTTCAAAGTGCAAGCTTTTTAGGAAGTCAGTTGAATACCTAGGTAGAATTGTTTCTGAACATGGCATCATGGCTGATCCTCATAAGATCGAAGTGGTACAGAACTGGCCTCGTCCGATGGACACGAAGGAGATACGCTCTTTCATCGGGTTTTGTTCATACTACAGAGATTTTATACCTGGATTCTCGAGAGTCGCAGCTCCCTTACAAGAGCTGATGATTGGAGAGAAGAAGGCTAAGGCTAAGATAGTCTGGTCTCCAGCCGCAGAACAGTCTTTCAGTGAGTTAAAGAGACTCTTCTTAGAAACACCTGTTTTGCACTACCCTGCACCTGTTGGTAAGTTCATCTTGGACACTGATGCTTCTAATACAAGTATTGGTGCTGCCTTGTCGCAGATCCAGGATGGGCGAGAAGTGCCGCTGGCATTTTCGTCCAACAGTCTAAGCAAAACACAACGTAACTACTGCACAACCAAGCGTGAACTCTTGGCAGTGGTGGTTTACACAAAAAAGTACAGACATTTCCTATATGGTGGGAATTATCTCGTACGGACGGATCATTCATCTCTGCAGTGGCTCCTTAACTTCAAGGACGCTGAGGGGATGATGGGTAGATGGTTGAACCACCTCTCTGAGTTTGGCATGACGAATGAGCATATCATACACAGGAGTGGAGTAGATCATGTGAATGCGGACAGCCTGTCCCGCTATCCTATCCGGAACTGTCACCGTGTAGACTGCCGAGACTGTGGGTCTCACAATGCAGTGATTGCGTCTGTGGGTGCGAAAGTTCCTAACTGGACGTTAAATCACTTGAAGGATGAGCAGCTTGCAGATCCAGCTATTTCGAGGGTGTACTCCATGAAGTTGTTGGGCCTGTCCAAGCCTGTTCGCCCCGCACTTTCGCTGGAATGTAAAGAAGTTAGACAACTGTTAGCTCAGTGGGATAATCTTTTTATACGGAACAGTGTATTGTGCCGCTGGAGGGTGCAACCTGGCAGGAAGAGAACAGCTCAGTCTGTAGTGCCTTTGTCACTCAGACTACAGTTGCTCAATTACTGTCATGGCCACCGAACTTCAGCACACTTTGGCAGACAACGGACTGAGGCAAAGATTAAGAGTAGATATTACTGGCCTGGTATGACTTTGGACATACGGCGTTGGGTGAAACAATGTCCCCAATGCTGTTTATCAAAGCCTGGACCTGGTATTGGTAAACTACCTCTAAGTCAAGAGCTATTCGGTGTTCGATTTGCCCGGATCGCTGTTGATATCATTAGTGGTTTCAACACGACCCCCCGTGGGAATACCTGTATGATGGTGGTACAGGACTACTATACCAAGTATGTCCAAGTATATCCGTTGGTAAATCATACAGCTGTTACCTGCGCAGAAGCACTTTTCGAGAATTGGATCCTCACGTGGGGAGGTCCTTTAATGCTTCACTCCGACCAGGGTCGTGAGTTTGAATCTCGACTGTGGGCAGAACTGTGTAGTAAAATACACATCTGCAAGACGCATACGAACCCCTACCGACCTCAATCGGATGGTATGGTGGAACGTTTCAATCGGACGTTGATCCAATGTCTCACGACAATGGTTAATGAGCACCGGGATGATTGGGATGAGCACGCTCGCTATATCTCCCATGCTTACAATGCTACCGAACATGCGTCGACGGGCTGTACGCCTAATATGCTCGTAATGGGTGAAGACATAGTCATGCCTAGTGACATGGTCTATGGAGTGCAGGGACACCAGCTCGAGCAACCCTGCACAGTGATGTTTGTTGAATCACTTCGACAATCATTACGCGAGTCCTATGGAGTAGTAAGGGACAACTTGGAAAAATCTGCTAGTTTGCAGAAGGTGGGCTATGACACGGGCCTTAAACTCCGCCAATTCAAGGTGGGGGATAAGGTCGCGAGATTTAGCACACCAAATTCCAAAGTCAAGACCCTGTACTCCTGGGATGGTCCGCATACGGTTACTATGGTGGTTAGTGAAACTACTGTAGTAATACGGTTGCAAAAAGGGACTCTCACTAAATCACATGTGGCTAGACTCCGACCTTGGTATGGAGTTCCATATATAGATGACGGTGAAGATTCCCTCGGTGCTGGTCGAGTACCAGCACCAACCGACCCTGCGCTACCGAAGATACCGAAGGCAGGACCAACGGTCATACCGTTGGTACCGACGGTAGCGCGCCGAAGGGGTCGTCCTAGGAAATTACCGATTGAACCACAGTCGTGTGTTACCAAGCCCAAGCGCGGTAGGCCTCGTAAAAAAGGGTCAGCTGTGCGTAAAGGACTAACCGTAGACACCGGTAAACAAAGCAAGGTGATACCTCCGGTGTCATCATTGCTGGACATACCGGTACAAGGTCTACGGAGGAGCACACGTGTCAGAGAGCGAGATAAAATTGTGTAAACATTTTTTTCTTACCTTGTTGACGACATTTAGCTGCTGGCTTGATTAAATTTCCATGGACAGTTCCGTACTGGGCCGGTGGTCATTGGCCCGGTACTCGATCACCAAAACACAACGAGAAGAGACGGGTTATCCGGTGTGGTTATCCGTTGGAGGTAGAAAAGCACGTGTCCAGGGCGGGTGGCTGGCTTTGCCGATTAATTCTAAGTATGGGATTAGTTTTGACCACATATTGCTTAGTGACACGCTGCTGTGTATATCCTCTAACGCCGGTATATCATTCCCGGGTTTTCCGGTGGCTCTGCCACGAAAATTGTAAACAACAGTGAGAGTTCCCACCGTCGGATATGCCAGGCGTGGGAAGGGCGCTGCCCGCGTCACCTGATCGATTTCTCCCGCCAAATGAGCCGTGAGAAATTGGGTCACCTCGGCGCGTCTTGGAGACGCGACCCCTGATTGGCTGAGAAGCCGGTCAAGGGGCGGGGTCACGGGGGACGGGTGGGGTATATAAGCCCCACAGGCAGCCAGGCTTCTTCAGATCAGCACGTTTGCCCGTAGGGTAACGTGTTGATCAGTGGTGCCTAGGTCTGCCCGGCAGTACCTACACTATTGTTTACTTGCTGTGCTACTAAAAGCTCGGGTGAGTGAACCGTGAGGTTCACCTACGCCTGAGCTAACAGTATGGCAGCCCGTGTAGATGGCACATGCACGGCCCCGGAGAAGGCTGAGGCCTCCGACGGGGAAGACCGAGTTCTCGAGTCTGACACGGAAATGGACACTACCGGTGCTCCAACCGTCGGTCAAGGCTCGGCTTCGGTACCAGCTGAACCTAACCCTGAGGGGTCGGGTGATGTTGTTCCGAAAACAGAACCTGGTCTGGGTGGTAGTAATACCAACCAGGAGGAGAACCCTGCAGGGGGATCTTCTCCGAAACCCGCCGGTGTAGTGGCACAAGAACCGACGGTCCCTGATGGTGATTCATCAGACGGGTCCACGGTTCGTGTCAAGACCAAACGGAAGCGGAAGCGTAAGAGGAGGATTGCATCTTCCCCTGAAACTCCTGCTACCAAAGAGGTCGCACCGACTGAGGCAGATAGGCTCAAAGCTGTTGCTGATAGACTGTCCAAGGCGGAAGCCGAGGGATGGTCTGTCGCAGAGAGCAGGGCCAATCGCCGCCTCCGCGCCAAGGCAGCGCATGTTCGTCTGAACCTGTGTCTCCGTGATGATGACCGGAAGAACCTGAGCCTTTCTGACTTAGTTCAGGAAAATGGCAAAATGGCTCTTCCTGCACCTCACACGACCGAGGGTTCGGACGACGAAGACTGGTTGACAGGTGATTCCCACCCCATTGACTGGTACCTCGTGTACCTCAGGGCAGTGTTGGAAGGGAATAAACCTAACATCCACAGGTCATGCCGCCCCAAGCTGAAATATGCTTGGAAGAACTACGTGCCAGGGGATCCCTGCCCGTATGTTCGCTGTCAGCGCCTGAAAGGGGCTTCGACAGCCGCAAAACGGTGGCCGAACCTGTTCAAGTTCGCCCGTCATTTAGTAGAGAAGCACATGAATGTGCGTCCCTACTTGTACTGTGTGAGTGGGAGTACCTCAACTTCCTGCCCTGAGTACAGTGACGGGGAGCTATTCCGTTGCCAACGGAGGGCTGGTTTGGTAAGGCATCTTTGCGACAATAAGGGCGTTCACAAGCGCACTATTAGTCGTGGAGTTGAGGCTGCACTGAAGGTTTGGGGGTGCCACAAACGTGTAGGGAATCTACTGTATAAGTGGCGAACCAACAAACTTAAACAGTGGAATTACCTCACGGAGGCTGACTGGGAGAGATTGTGTAAGGGCGCCAAGTGCGAACAAACCGATCTCGGGCCAGATACAGAAACTCCAATGCCCACTGTCAGAAAGGATACCCCTCCTAAGAAGAAAGATCTGAAAAGGGGCCGCCAGTCATCCAAAGATGATACCAAAGGTGGACGTGACCGTTCCCGCAGTGAACCTGCGAAGAAACGTGTCGCCACCGCCACGGTAACATCTGAGGTCGACCGTAGCCAAACCGTCGGTACCGTCACGGTATCTTCGGTTGCATTGCCCCCGGTTGCTGATCAACTGCCCAGGCAGGAGAGACAGAAACTGGGTGATGCACTGGCTATTGTTCAGAACTCTTTGGGTGACGAGCAGGCGGGTCAGGTTGCTGCTGACTATGTCAAGCAGTACAAGTGGAGCCAGAAGCAAAAGAAAGCTTCAGCTCCACAGGAGAGTATCTCACCTATCAGTGACGCTGAACAGGTAGAGGTACAACAGCCGGATGGGGCGTCAGCCCAGCCGACTGCTCCACCCCAGCACGGAGCAACCTCTGACCCCGCAAGGGATGACGAGGTGACTCCAGTACCTGAGCACAGGGCTGTTGACGAAGGGCTAGCAGGGTTACCTGTGTTGCCTGGAGACGGTCCTGCTTATGACACTGGATTCTCTGACACTCTAGTCCCCGGATTTGAGTGCTACAGAGCTAAGATGGCTGAAAACGCAAGTAAGCTACTCCAGTTTCAGGTTTCTTTCTTGAAGAAGTCCTACTTTGAGCAGTACAAGTTGCTCAGAGAACAGGCTATCCGGGAAGGGAAAGCTTGGGTTGCTGAACGCACCAGAGTCCTTGCCGAGCGTGAGGCGAATCTGGAGCAAGATCATGCCCTCTGGAGGGCTACGATCGATCAGCTTGAATCAAGGTTGACAACTTGTGACGCCAAGTTCTTCCGGCAGTTCGGGCTAAAGCTGACAGAGTGGGAGAGAACTGGTTTTCCAGATCTCCAGTCCAGGTTGGGGCTTGCCGCAAGGCCTGCTCCTCCTGTGACCCCGGTACTGTCAGTACACCCACCTAGGTATGAGATGCCATTCTCTTTCATGGCACACTCTACCCGGGTGGTCAGTGGCGGGGAGCCTACTGCGGCGCCGAGTACCCTCTCGGTAGCCCCAGGTGGAGCCCTTCCTCTCCAGGTGGAGGCTGCTGTGGTTTACACCACGGAGGCCCCTCCTGGAGGAAGTCCTGATGGGGAAGGAAAGCCATCCGGCGGTGTCCCTATGGACACCTAAGGATGGTCCCCTGTCAGGCCCTCTGGGGTGCACTGTTCCGCCCCTCGGAGGTAAAACTAAACCATCGACGCAGCTACACGCCCCTGGACAACCAAAGCAGACCGACGGTGCTGTCGTGACTTAACCTAGTCTCTACTGCCACCACACTGGAAGCAGCCTGATGTCTTCAACCGTGGTTTACTACTAAGCCACAACCGTCGGTTCTCTACTACTGTCCAGGGCTCCTGATCCTGTGGTCACATTCTACTATTGTGACCTATGAACTATTATATGGATCATCCTCCTGTGATAATTATTTATAGGGAGGCACGGACCTACCTTTTTATATTTATATTTCACAAGAGATGGAAGTACTATACCGGTACTGGACTCTATCCATCTCTACCACCATAAACTGCTAGGTACTGGAGTACCGCCCCTAATAAGGATGACGATCTATCCCACCTTATTTAGGATACGCTACTATGGATTTTTATATATAAACTTTTCTACGCCAAAGGAAGTGGGAACTGCTATAGTTCCAATTATAAAACTTTTCTTCGCCAAAGGAAGTGAGAGCTATTATAGTTCTATTATTTATATATAAGGACACTAACTCCACACGGATTCGCACCATTGCTGAATGTAGTAGGTGATGTGTTGAGTTTCCAAGGTGGTTATTTGGTGCCTTTACTTTTAACTGATACTAGTCTAGGACTATCAGTTGGACAGTTTTTATATCATGTGCCTACGGGACTATGGTTTGATACCAAAGACTATATTGTTGATATAAACTGTTATATACATGTTAACCTGGTTGTTCATGTATGTATGCCTGTTGTTACTATGAGTAGAAATGTTACTTGTTGATAAATAGATATACGTGGTATATAATGTATCCAAGAGGTATTATTATTATAAAACCAACCCTTCCTACATTCTTAAGGGGGGTAGTGTAACGGGTTGACTATAAAGTCTAACTGTTATTGTTGTATATCTATTGTATGTTGTAGGATGTAAGACAACACGGTTCTATTGTGTTTAATAACTGTTTTATTCATCTAACTAGTGTCGTCGGTTCGTTACATACACCGACTCCTCTAGTCCGGTTATCTATACGGTAGTGTACCGGTACCACCTTCGGTTACCGTCGGTAGTTGTTACATAAGCATTTTACATAACTAAACCTAACAGGTGGCGCTGCTACCTACGGTCACGTGGCTATGCAGCGCTGTATATAAGACGGCTACTTCTCCATTGGAAGTCAGTCAGGTTTGGGACTGTCGTGACATGACCACCCTGTGCTCACGGGCTTAACTCTATGCTATAGGGTTGCCCCACTGTATTATATATCTGTTCTGATCTTGTATATCCGCTGGTTATACTTGTACTATAATACCCAAGAGTTACCTTTACAATAAAGTCGCCGTATATTAAAGTCTAATTTACCTTGTCTGGTTTTTGTACTCAAGTGTTACATACGTAGTAAGAGACCAACTACAGTTCTTACGCATAACGCCAGACGGCGCTACTAGTAAATTCACCCAATATCGCTCACGTTTGACGGGCGAGTCTGCTTATTTGCTACGGGAAAAATCACGTTTCATGGCCTAGAACCATTAATATTGATCGTACCAACAAACCATGGACATCTACGGACTCCTGATGGCATTTGCTACCGATATTTGTCACTTTAAATTAAGCTAAGATGAGATATTTGCTTGTATAGCCATATTTTAATGCTAGAGAATGGGCGATCTGCCCGTCAGGAGACCCGGATGTTGGGGTTGGTGCGCGATTACACTCCTAGTTCTGGCCCTGATAGATGCCCTGTATACCATGCGTGTGCTATGCATAATTTAGTGATTGGTTGAAATTATAATATATATTATATAAATGAAAATATATTATTATCTCTTGTGTAAAATAGAATGATTAAAATCAGACTATTTCTAATTTAAAAATGCGACTATGCTTCACCCTTTTCTCTCAGGAACATCAATTGTCATCGTTATTACCCCATTGGAGACCGCGCTCATGGAGCATCAGCTGAAGAAGCTGAACACACTGGGCATTCCGGCAGTGCACCTAGGTGCAGCTGACAACAGCCCAGGTAGGACTATATATACTGATATGGTGTGGGTACTCCTGAATTCGTCTTTCATTATTGACCAGCTCAAAGGGAATCATTTAATGTATACATATTTTGTAAAACAAATACCATGGATGTAGGCCTACTAATTCATGCTTAACGACTGAGCCAATTCAGGACTACAACGACATTTTATTTAAATCTTTTTTTTCTTTCTTTTAATTTCTTTGAATTTTAAGATTAAATTTTTTTTTAATTCCTTAATGGTTCATCACAAATTCTCTTCCTTCCAGAAACAATATCTAAAGTAGCACAAGGAGAGTTCCCCTTGGTGCTGCTGAGTCCGGACATGGTCTGCACAGAAGAGTGGCGGCAGGTGCTGGAGTCGCCGCTCTACACGTCACGAGTAAAGACCATCTGTGTCGATGAGGCACACTGCTCTGTCATGGGGTAAGATTATCCTTGCTCCTATCTGAGTTTAAATAAATCAAGTTTAGTCAATCAACTTGGGGCCTACTTGGAGGAACATAGGACGTCCCTGGGCCTTGTCCATAGGAACTTCTGTATCAAACTTCTATAATTTAACACCATGATAAGCAATTAAAATCCACATGTTTTGTTGAATTCCCGTCTTTAAAAATATTTAGGTTTATTATAGATGTATTTGAAAAACACAGTAAGCATCACTAATATATTTTTACCTTGAAATTTCAGGGATGCACGGTTCCGCAGGGACTTTGCCCGTATCTTGGATCTGCGCGGCATCCTTCCCGGTGCCAACATCCTGGCACTCACTGCCAGCGCTCCACCCGCCATGAGGCAGACCGTTACAGAGCTACTCGGCATGCGGGATTCACACCTCAAGGTCATCCAAGGACCGGTTGATCAGCCTAATATTATGTATACCTGTGTCCGCTCTCCAAAATCAATCGCGCATGCGCTGTATTGGATAGCGGACGAGTTACGTCAGCACCAGCTACAATGTCCAAAGTACATCATCTACTGTCGCAGTACCAAGGCTGTGGCCGATATCTGGCACTACTTGTATGAAACACTCGGGTGTGATGGCCATGTCGGTGTAGAGGCGGTAAGGACACGGCTATTCGGCATGTTCCATCCCAGCACGAGACTTAAAGTCAAGAAGTACATCCTCGATACCTTCCCTACCCCAGAGAGCAGCATCAGGGTAGTCATCTGTACCGCAGACTTCGGCATCCATGTCCCCGATGTAAAAGCCGTAGTACATTGGGGAGCAGCGAGACCATTCGAAGCCCTTTTTCAAGAGACGGGAAGAGCGGGTCGGGATGACCAGATGGTGAAACAAGCCTACTCCATCGTGTACCATCAGGACACTGTGGCCAGTGACGACACAATGTGGACCTACTGCACCAATCAAGGAAACACGTGCCGGAGAGAAATGATCCTGAAGTACTTCTCAACTACGCAACAATCAGCATTCACCGGGAAGCGGCATAATTGTTGTGACGTGTGTCGCAGTAAGTGTGGATGTGACCTCTGCCCGCCTTTACCCGGGAAGCCGCCGCGTGAACTGACGGAGCGTGAACGGGAAATAGAGTCGTGGGAGGCACGCGAGGTGTCCGCACCCCAGCTGTCACAACTGAAGACAGCCCTGCTCAGCCTCAGGGCCACATTGGACATTGACACCTCGGGTGGCGCAGGACTCCGCTCCGGCTTGCATCGCAGGCAGGTTGATGCCTTAGTTGACGGAGCCGCGACTATCTTCAGCACAGACGACCTGATGTATGAGTATGTAGACGACTTCTGGATAGCTTCACAGGTCATAGATTTGATAGAGAACATTGTTAACTAATTGTTTTCATCAATTATTTACTGTTTATATGTACAATCATCTGTATTATTAACTAGGATATACGTATACTGAAATATGGGAGCTCTGTTATGGCAGATGAGTCCGCCTCGATCTGCCAGTTCATATCATGACTCCAGAATTTGTATAACATTTGTATCAGACATATTCTAGTATCATATATTCAGATATTTTCATGTGGAGTTCTGAGGCGGGTGTTATAGCCCTATTGTATTGTTCTTTTCGTTTGTATGGTCTCAAGTGATATTGACTACAAAATATGCCATGTTTTGCTATAGGCTTCATGATATTGAGATACTCTTAAGGCTTCTTGAAAGTTCAAGTTCAAAGTATTTTCGTTTGTTCGTAATAGCAACGGAACATCAGTTTACACTACAAATTGACATTATCCTGTATTCCTCTGCTTTATGCTACCTAATTGCAATGAACTAGCAGTGCATTTAGTATTAGGCATTATTGAAAATCAATGTTTGTTCATAAATATATAAAATAGGGAGTGAGATGGCGTATTTGTACAGCTGATTGTTAGTCCAGGGGCCCAGTGTTGGATGCTCGGTGTTGTAGGTGGGCCACACTTCTCTCCTCACTGAAGCCACAACAACCTTCAAATGCCTGTGTTTTTCATAATATGCATATGTTGTATGGGAAATAAAAGAACCACTGCTTAGGTGAATGTAGAGGGGCCGTATTTCTACCTTCAATTTCCATCATAGATTTGATCCCCTTCACCGCCCTTGTTTATCTATAGCAAAAAGTAACTTGTAGAACCAACCAATGTGGTGTATGAGTGACAGTGGGAAGGGTTGGTTCGGGTTAAAAAAAAGTGCCAAATAAGGTCCATATGCATAGGTGCTTTTTCTACAATTATAATTGTTTTTCATGTTCGTTTAAGTCTTTGTTACATGTTGGACGCGAAATAAAGTTACGTTTTCTTAACATAATGTGTTTGTCTCATTTACTTGCCCTTTGAATTGTTTGTGCTTTCTTGTGGTGAAGACTGAAAAGATGACGCGATTTGCCCGTATATTCATAATAAACTTGTCTATTTCCAATTTATTGTGAAAAGATGAAATCAGTACAAGACTAAATTTCAAACCATTCAAGATGGATGTTAAGGTATTCAAAGGAATCTTATCAGGACATCACAGGGTAAATACAGAAACATGAATCACCAAACAGGTGTTTCCAAGTTTTATTCCATGGAACGCATAGATATCAGTATTAAATTTTAAATCACAGCACACAATCCAATGTTACAGTTAACCTCATCTAACTAACAATAGTAACAGGGTAGGAGGCTGTTTAATAATTTAAAAAAGACTCCCTGATTAGGACCATATTAAAAACGATGCATTTCACCCGAGGCGATTTTGTTGGGTCCTGGCCGGTGGCTATGTTCCCGCCCAGCGCCATGTTGTTATTGCAACTTTCTTCTCACGGCACACCCCAAGGTTCCAAATGTTCACACTGAGTATCGCCTGCAGCGAAGCTGCTGGTGTGGGGAAAAAAACACTTCCTAAGTCGTGGATGTGAAGTTATGTACAAGTAATAAATGATTAAAGTTCCCTTCAGTATTTACAGTGCTTACTTATACAATATGGTTGTCCTTATTTTCAGTGGATTCAGAACTCGTAAGTTCAATTGGTCGTGGCTTGTGTGTACTCATAGGAATAAACCGAAATGACAACAAAAAGGACATGGAGTTCATGTAAGTAGATTTAACGCTGCCCTTTGGTCAGCCTGATGCATTAATACAGCAGCGGCAATTAATCTGTTGGTGATACATTCATGCGGCATGCCAACCATACAGGGTTGATACACTCCCTAAGTGTTAGCATTGAGGCATCATGTCGTCCTTAAATCTCAGTCAATATAAATCACTGGGCGTTAACCTTTTATCACTTATCATTAATATTCACTAAAATTTATCACTTTACAAATTAACCTTTCTTCAGTTGTTTTTTAAAGACAAATGTTTTATGTATAGTTTTGTCTCGTATGAATACAATATTCTTTTTTCCGACACTAAATCATCAAATAATGGTGCCCCTCTCATGAGGAACCTCAATGATAAAATACATTTGGAGGGAGAAATAATCTCTCAACAACAATATTCAATTTTCGTTTTAATGTGACAAGAGTCAGGAAGATCCTGAACCTGAGGCTGTTTGATGACGAGTCTGGTAAGAGATGGAGTAAGAGCGCCAAGGACCTCAACCTGGAGATCCTGTGTGTCAGTCAGGTAGGTGGTCTCCCGATAGTTAAACATACAGTTTCCGTCAATATAAACCGAAATATAGATATTTAAATTCTGGCTTTATATTATGTCTGATAAATTCATTGAAGGCACGTGCGTCTAATAGGGAGTGGTATCTTTTCAAGAACAGGGGAAGGGGAAACCAAAATTGCTTGGACCCCATGAAGGGGGAGGGGACGAATGTGGACCCCTTCTGTTTAGAAAATATCATCTCTTTGTGGTGAGAAAGTCAGCGGACTGTCTGTCTAGATATCGGTAATACTATTACCGTATTCGACGTAATAAGCGCCCTGGGCGCTTAAAATATTATTTTGAGTGGAAAAATCTGCCTCAAATATTCATTTTAATAAGCGCCCCCTTTGATTGTTTAATGCAGACTACTGGCTCACCTCATTGGCTTATAATCACCCCTGTGCCTTTACACTTGGCCTGGCTTAACACCTGCACAGGTGTGAAGTGCTCCATGACAGACAAGGGTGTGAAAACAGGAACAAAATCGGAGGTACACATGAAAAAAACCTAGAGAAAAATCTGAAAAAGGGGGGGGGGGGCGCTTATTAGGAAGAGGGCGCTTATTACGTCGAATACGGTAGGTGTATTCTTGGAGGATTTTTTCTTTTTTTTTTGGGGGGGGGGGGTGATGCACTGAAAAGAATTGGTACCCTTGCGTAGAAACCCATCACCTCCCGTTATTAAAAAATGACCACCCTTTTTATTTATTACATTATTTTACATAGAAACCCATAGGAAATTAGTGGTAATGTTTTACTTCTCTCCATCCTATGTTCTATTTTATAACACCACCTTTTATGTACCTCCAGTTCACACTGTACAGCGTCCTTAAAGGCAACAAGCCGGACTTCCACCTGGCTATGGGCGGGGAGGGTTCTGAGGCCTTCTACAACGAGTTCCTGTCTGTCATGAGGACCGGCTACAAACCAGACCTCATCAAAGGTAACACCCATTAACCCTCCAAGGGCCGCATACCGAAAATTCTCACGTATAAGCCGCCCCTGACTTTTGGCCGATCCTATAAGCCGCACTAGCGGTCTAAATCTGCTGAAGTTAGTACTGTACTATAGGCGTCTAGCTGGTTGAATTATCAACCAATGAAATAACTCCCTGCTCTTCACTGCGGATTCTTAGGGGGCATTATGTAACAGACTGTACCCATTGTGCAACCGGCTAGACGCCTATAGTAGCAAAACTACTGCCGCCCGACCCTGGGTCGATCCTATTAGCCGCACTGGCGATATGACTTGCGTACTAGCCGCGGCTTCTATGCAAGAATTTACAATAGTGCTTTAATGTACCATGGTCTTTGTAGTCATGATACAGCAGCATCAGAGGCGATGTACTAGCCAGAGCTGCATTGACGCATCATGCCGACCCAACTGGGCTGACACACACTCAAAAAGTCGGCATGATGCATTGATGCAGGTATGGCGAGTAGACTCACCAGGGCTACATTCATGCATCATATGGACAAAGGGCATAGCGAGGATGATCGATACATTTCACTGTAGGAGCTTATATTTAAATGATTTGATTTCAAACTTTGATATCAACAGGTATCGTCTGGTAAAGTATTAATCGGTGATATATATTAAAGTACAATTCTTCTATTAAAATGTTTTCTCGTTGTTGGGGGTCTGGATGGGGAGTCCCGATTTTCACTGTCGATTTTAAGAAATGGCCATGTCGCCCTGTCGATTTTAATAAATGTCCATGTCATCATGTCGAATTTATGTAAAGGCAATGTCCCATGTCAGTATCCCTTATATTCCTCATGTCGCATGTCACTAAGCCAAAAAGGGCCCATGTCGCCATGTCGAATTTAGTGGTCCACACCCATGTTGTTGAACACCATAGGAGACCTGCCTCACATGACCCATCTCAGTCCCCTCCCTCTCACTCTGGAGTAGCTATGGGCAGTGGGTCCGATGAGGCAGCAGACTGGGTCGTTCACCATACAGCTACCTGCGCAAGAGTGAGGTATAGATGGACAATCCAACATGGCGCCCTCCATGGAGGCTGCCGCTGCCCGAAAAGGCCCATCCGTTATACTTATAGTAGTGTATGTAATTCATTATTGACAGCCTTTTTATTGTTTGTGTTGTAGACGGTCAGTTTGGGGCCTACATGCAGGTAGACATCCAGAATGACGGCCCCGTCACCATAGAGATAGAGAGCCCGCCACAACAACAGGTAGAAACCCTCACTCACATCGTCCCTAACTTCTGTTAATCACCTTTTAAACCTTTAAGGACGGCATGATGCCTTGATGCATCATGCCCATGGTCGTCATGATGCCTGATTGCAGCCCTGGTGAGTGATTCGCCAGGGCTGCAATCAGGCATCATGCCCGTGGTCGTCATGATGCCTGAATGCAGCCCTGGTGAGTGATTTGCCAGGGCTGCATTCATGAATCGTGCCCGTGGTCGTCATGATGCCTGAATGCAGCCCTGGTGAGTGATTCGCCAGGGCTGCATTCAAGCATCATACAGGGGCTGCACCACAAAGGGTACGAGTGAACAACACGTCCACACAGCTGGTCCAAAGTTCTGTTAAAGCTGGGCCGTCGGGGAATACGTTCAGCATTTTCTATACATTGACTAAAATAACAGTTCCACCAGACGGCAGCAGTGTTTGGACAGAGGACCATGAGCATTGTCCAGCTACAACATATTCACCCTATCTTGTGCCTGTAAGAGCTGAGCTCCCAGCCCTCTTGTGAATCAAAACTGAACTATATCAAAAAGTGCTTTTGGCCTCACTTCAACCATGAGAGTCAAGCTTTAACCCTTTAAGGGGTTTACAATGCGTCTCAAGTATTTATGTTCATCTTTCATCATGATGCACCAACACAGTGCTGGCGAGTAAGTCGCCTGCGCTGTGTTTGTGTATTATGTAAACCCTTCGTGAGTATATCACACGTAGGATCGTATGATTCATAAATGCATCACTGACGATTTACTCTTGAAATGCCATCCTTAAAGGGTGAATATTTTCACTGGAATACATACACGTAGGATTGTAGGATTTATGAATGCATCACTGATGATCTACTCACCAGGGCTGCATCCATACATCACAACTACATAGGACATAGTGCTATGCCATCCTTAAAGGGTGAACCTTTTCACTGGAATACATGTAATCCCAATGCAACCAATCCATACTCCGTTTTCTTGCAGAATGACTGTAAAGGGAAAGGTAAGCAGGCAGCAGCTTGTAAACAAGGCGGGCAGACGACATCTGAACCTGCAGCCACCCCCACAGACGCCGCCACATCCGGGTCTTTAGCTGCTGCAGTCGACGAGAACCTCAAGGTTTCATAACGATAACTGTTTACTATATAGGATGATTTTATTTAACTTATTTGTGTACTAATAAATCAAATGGCGCATCTGGCTGTTGAATGTTTTCACTACATGATGAGGAAAGTGGCTTTTGTTGATGTTTTCAAGATATCCTTATCATAGGCTTGATTAAAGGCTGTTCGTTTGTAATAAAAGCTGATTTTTGACAATTTCGTTTTTATTCACATTCTACTTTGAAGGTGATACTCGTTATGTAGCCCTTTAAGGACCGCATAGTAGAGTATGCCCTTCATCGTCATGATGCATAAATGCAGCCCTGGCTAGTTATTCACCAGGGCTGCATTCAAGCATCATGCTTACCACTCAGGGTTTGAGACACCCCCGTAGGGTCTGCATACATACAGTACCAGCGAGACTTGTCAGGGCTGCATTCATGCATCATGGGAACAAAAGACAAAGTCCTATGAAGCCTTTAGTCAGAGGATTGGAAGTACTGTTAAATCTCTTGGCAGTTGAGCAATATTTCAAATTTTTGATAGGGCCTATGGTGTTTTCTAGAAGTGGAGAGACGACTTACAAAAAGTTTTATTCCAAGTCATAATAGTTTAAAATCATTGATTAAATGAATCAGAAATTGGCTTATATTAATCTCTTGAAGTAGGTATGGGGGTCAGCTTCTGGGCTTTTACAGTGTCTTTACACTCTAGACCGATGCAGCAAGGAGGTTGGAGAAAATGGTTACCATAATATCTGATATCATATTTGAGTTGGCACTTTCATGAACTATCAAAACACACTCAGTTATCCATTTTGGCCATATTAATCTATTTACTAATAGTGTTCATGCACTTTTTCTACCTTTTAGTGACTCCTACTTTTAACCTGAGGTTTTCATGTTTAATTACATTCATTCTTCAGGTCGGAAGATTTTCTTCTTTATGTTGCCCAAGGTCTCTGTATATTTATGCAACAGACATTTAAATGAAAACCCAAAGATTGAAAATATAGTATCAAAGTTTTATTTTTGTAATTAGCATCGTTACAGTATTAAATGCATGTTGGCATGATACACTGTTATTGAAAATATAAATACTGCCAGTTATGCTTAGATTATGTTCATAATCATCACTAATCATGGTTTAGATACTCTGCCCTGACTTAAAACACTCAGTATTGCTTTAGTTTGTATTGCTTATAACATGTAGGCACAGTGTGCATCCTTATCATAAAGTGAATCTAATCTCAGCAGTTTACTATAACTTATTATAGCAACCTTAACAGAAGAGCTCGAGTAGACGGACGGGACTCGATACATCCAACATACTCTCGGTGCATGTAACAAAATAAGCGTTACACTTCAGCAATCGGAATGTTCAACACAAAGGTCCGCCTTTAAGTGCCTCGATACGGGACATCGGACGACTCAAGGGAATGAAATTCTATGAATCTCAAGATGATGGATGATATAGTTTTCACCATTTGACACATCTTTAAACATTAAACAGTACAGAACCACACAAGAGGCTCACCTTATCTCTTCAACATTAATCCTCTTGAACATTAACCATGTAAAAATCAAAAATACAATCTCTAGTCCAGAGGAAGCATGTAGTTTCCTTAAAAATACAACATTCATCTTTCAAGTATTTTGGGTGGAAGAAACCTTTTTTGACACAGAGTGACAAATACTGTTTGTGGAATCCTGTTGCATTAAATGCTCATCCATTTGGCGATATTCGGCAAATCTATACAAACATATGCAATTTCTGATGGTCAGGCAGAAAGGGTCAAAATACTAAAATACATTAATTAGAGTATTCTTGAGTGCATGACCAATATTGGTACATTTTGACTTTCTAGGTTTGGTTATTTTCTTTATACTTCATGAACAATGTTGGTAGATAATACTCCAATCTTGATCCTTAAATGTGGCATAAATTCCAACAATAATGCAAACTATCAGTAATCTCAGTTTGTTTTCCAATGTTTGTTAAATTTACTGATTTCCCAATAGCTTCTCAAACGAAGTATTTAAAGTATCTCGATACTGCTAGCATTATATTTATTTTATATAAGCTTATCAATGAACAGTGTTGTCATGGCCAACAAAATATTAAGACCAATTACAATTCAATGTTGCGTTTCGATTAGTATGCAAACATCTCTGTCTAAATCTATGTACAAATACGATCTTTACATCTATCCTATTTATAGTTAATTCAGTGGTCCCATTTAGGATGCTAGATGCCTCACTGGACCATGTTAAATAGTTGCTAACAGCAGGTTAATGTGATATGTTAGCGGCAATACTGATCTAAATACACCTGATCAAAGTGCTAAAACTCATCTAAATACAGTAAATGCTTATACAAGTAATGTAAAGGTGTTTTGTATACAATTAAATTATTGTCGCTTTGCCGACAAGCAGATAACAAAAATTGAAATAGTGCTGAACTTTTGGGTTAAAGTAGTGACATTGGTTTTCTGCATAGAGGTATTGGTATGTCATTTACATAATTCTCATAACATGAAAACTTCTTTCCTCATTACTCAAAGTCTGAATACATGCAGAAGCAGTCACATTGATATATAATTCATCAAGCCACATAACTATCTTTGTCGCGTAATGAATTCAGCGTGTTATTGTGTTTTTACAAAGTCAGCATGCGCTGGGTGAGTGAATTCTGTGCACAGTTTTCTCTAAACGCGCTGCTTCTGTTCAAGATTGTCAAAATACAAGACGTAAAGATTGTGCTGTGGGATTCCTGAAGTGCCAGAAGTTAAATCCACATGCTACAACTACCAGAAAAGCCAGGCTTTTTATTTTACATTTGACACTATGCATGTCTTCACACTTCTATTACATGAATGTTGATATTGCATACACAATGTGAATGTATGACAACTCATTTCATCTCAGCTCGCGTTTTTCGCGTCTTTGGCACTGGCAGTATGCGTTGTAAAAGCCTTGACTATTAAAGTTGCCATTGTTTGCCAATTTGTTACGCATCTAATTATGGTATCTATTTTTATTTATTTTGGCAGAACATAAAGACTTTTCATCTCCAGGTTAATCTCACCTTTTTTTCCATATCAGCAATTAAACAGATAGAAAAAACATAAATGGGAGAAATTAACTTGACATATAACATAAACATGAGTGCTTGGCACTTGTAGGCATTATCAAAATTACTTTATATCTCAACATATATAAATCACATCCAGCATTATTTTTTTTAACTCATTCCAATTTCAACTGCTTCATTGTCTTTTTAACTCTCTAACAGTATGATGTGTACATCATCAAGGATGTAACACCAATTAAAATAATCTCACACAAAGTGATTTGGTTTCTTTTGGTAATAAAAAAAACATCACCTCAATAACAGTTATAACATCAACAATAATTCACCAGTTACCTTATGTTCTATTTCAATATATCAAGCATAGGACATAAACCAGTTCAGTGTCCTTAATCTCACTGACATCTTTTCACTTATCAGGGACCATTATGAACAGCTGGGGCTCAGGACTTTAGCAGAGTACTGGCTTCTCACACCATAGTTGTCTGTACATAGTTAATATTAACCAGCCTGAGCCAGCTACACTAGAGAGGATTCAAAACTCCCTTCACACCTACACCATAGTAATTATTACCAATTTATATAATATATGAACTTAAGGGGTGGGGTAGTTAATATCTAATGCTTCTTTATTATTAATAGTATCATAACTTTGAATTCACTCTTTTCACTTCTCCTTTTCTTTCTTTTTCTTAAAGAAGCCAAGCATGGAATGTCGCTTCTTGTCCCCCTTATCCGGCTTGGGGGCTACAGGGGGTGGGGGCATTCGGCCACGGTCCAGTGTGGCAGACCGTTCTGCGTCGGCGGCAGTTGGCGGGGCAGTGCCGGGCTGTAGGGTGGAGTAGTGGGGACGGCCGGGGCCTCCAGGAGGGGCTTCGTAGCCTCCTGGGGCACTATGCCGGTTGGATCCGGGGGCGGGGGCTGGAGGGAGACCGTTACCATTGGTCATGTTGTGGTCTGGGTAGCCACCCGCTGCTGCTGCCATCTGCCGGCCAGAACCGTCAGAGCTCTGCAACACAAGGGGTCATGTGACATGCTGTGTACTCATGCAGGTGCAGTGAGGAGATGGAATGCTTTAACAACTTATTGTAAAACCTCATGTATAAGACACAACTAATTTGGGAAAATACTATAACCCCGAGGAATAAAACCCACACCTGTGGTCTATTTGAGTTCTGTTTTATAGTAACAAAATACCCTTGTATAACACACACCTATGCAGGCAATTTAAAGCTGATTGTTTTTTTATGTGAGGTTTTACCAGACTTAGAATGATAAGATAACACTAATGTTCACGAATGAAGCAAAAATATTCATGAATACAGAGCTCATTCAAATATTTGCTCTGAATACATTTTATATAATCAAACTTAGTCACCAAAAATGTAGGATCTTGTTCTTTACAGTGAACACAATCAAAATTAGCTAAGGATCATTTTGAGATGATGCTTTTTACAATCACTTCTATCAATTTTAGTGCAAAGTATGTAAACATGTGTAAAACAACTATAGACTGTCCAGCACACCGAGCACATAATGACTATATATATGATCGGTCACAAGAGCTACCTACCCTGGAGTCTTGGAGATTCTCATACGTAGGCGGGTGTCCTCGGATCGGAGGGGCTGGACCATCTACAGATTTCAAATTACATACATTAATAAAATAACAGATCTATATTTCATTCATGAATTATTATGAACTGTTACTATCTACAAGCTTATATGATGTTTGCATTAAATGTGATAGCCCAAGCAAATTTAGTGGTAAGTGGGACTTCATACTTCTGGAAAACTACTGTTATATTAAAAACAATATCTTAAGACATTGATTCACCATATTATTAACAGAATCTAGGGGTTACACTAGAAATTAAAAATTAGCATAATTCATTGAAAAGCATTAGAGTTTATCCGTAGCGCCTAATTTAAATGTATGTAGATCGTATTTCGTCAAACTAGATATTTCAAATTTGATATAACATTATGACAAATGGTGAGATGCAGGTCATGTATTGGATTTTAGTCTTAAGATAATATATATCAACACCCAAACAAAAAATCCAAAACTGTTAAGGACAAGTCAATTTTGTACAATTAATAAACACATATCAATTTTTTTTTTATGAATTTGAAGAAAAAACAATCCACAATACCTTTAACCTTTAAAAAAAACATAGACCACAGAAAATCCCCAATTTCACATTTATACAATACATCCGTAATTACCCGGGAAATGGAAAAAGGAGGCAGGTTTGGCAAATCATATAGACTTGGGTCAAAAGCAAGCTGATATTTGTCTAATCTCTTATTGGCGAATCACCAGAGCTTCAGGGATTGAAGCTGTCTGAACTAGTCGTCACGTGACCATATGTCAGGTATTGTAGACAGTACTTCCGGCACCCTTCCCCGAAGCCCAGTCTAATTCGGCAATCAGAGAGTCTCTCACAGATATGGTTATGTCATATGTGATGTTATATCAACTTTGAGATTTGGGTTGGATAGGGAGAACTTAGAGCAATAACCCGTAGACCAACCAGCGTCGGCATCGGAATCGTCGTAGTAGTGGGAGCTGTCATCAACACGTTCCCACGCACCAGAGGAGTAATGACTATGGGTATAACTGCTGACCTCAGGGTCATATGTCGGGTCAAAGGTCAGGTCAGCCGGGTGGGAGGGTGGGAGGTGCGGGTAGTCGGCAAGCTCTATATAGTCACCAACAAAACAGAAGGAGCGCAAAACATAATAAAACAATGCACCTAATTAACAAGAACATGCAATTAATAACAGAATCCACAGCAGTTTTTTTGGGGGTTTAATAATTAATCAAACATAAGACGGGTGAGGCGTATAAGGGTTATATGTTGCTTACCGCTTGTCTGCAGAAGCAGAAATAGGCAAGAGTGAGAAATGCGAGTTGGACTTTGTAAAACTAGTTCCCGATTCACAACAGGTATATTCTGACACCCAGTGACATTCATGCCTACTAGTTATCAAGATTAACATCCATTGTTATGGGGGCACTACTCAAAATTAAAAACTCTTTTCAAGTGAAGAGAGGATTTTGCAATGGTTAAAACACGGGATGACTCATTACTAAGAAATGTATACATGTTTGTAATTTGTTATGGAAGGTACTGTATGCTTTGTGTCTATATGTAAAAGTTTTTCAACTGTTTTTCTGTTCTCCATTTCAGGACAGATGAATCTCTGGATGTTTACCCAAACTTCTACCACTTAAATCTGAATGAGCTGTGATTGTGCAGGAGTAACATACTTCATTCTGACATACACATATAACTTACATAATAATGGGAGGGTGATTCTTATCTTATACAGACTGCATTTTCCATACAAGCCCATACCAAACTCTCAATAGTGAGTGATAAGGAGACTTCCTTATCATTAGCGAGCCCAAGGCATGTTCTCATGCATAAAACTTGCAGGGATACCTGCTGCAACTAGTTTCAGTCACAATTTGAGAGGCTACGGTGGGTATTTTTTCCCATATTACGCCAGGTCATTTAAATTTACAGCTCAGATTCTGGTGAGAAGTTCTCAGATATTCTAAGTGGTTTTCAAAAACGCATAGAAATAGTTAATTAACTTAAGTAAAACTACCTATATGGCATGCTGGTTTGACATGACTTGAGCTCGCTATTGGATGTGTACATGTGACCCTGAAGCAGAAGGGCAACTTCCCTCACACTTTCTTTACAGAAGCCTTGACATTATGCAGGGCCCCCTTACTTAAAGACAAACATACAATGACATTCAACTTCACTGGCATTTTCCTTATCTTATTAAATCATAATGTGCTGATTTTCCTTGGAAAGGTTAAGGCTTGGATTGGGTATGGGGATGATACCATCATATCTTTAAATACTATCTTCTAGAATTGGGGGTGGGATTGGGGAGACTCTTTCCTTCCCTCTGTCTCCTAACCTGAGTATTTCCCCCCTTTCAAAAGCAATGTAGTAGGACTAGTCATCTGACTGAGGAGAGATATGTAAGCATAAGCTAAGATAAAAAGCAGGGAATTTAAAGGATAAAAATTGGGCAGGAACTAGAAAGCACTGAGAAGTTTTGCTGTGGAATAAGTCCCAAATTTGAGGATTTGAAAGATTTCTGATACTACTGAGCTAAAATATGATTTTGTCAAAGGTAGGTCTGACATTGAAACAGTTATCAATACAGAAGATGAACTAGGGAATGCAGCCTACTTTCATGACATGTGACACAGACAGGTTGTAGGGAGGGTTAAGGGATCACTTTGAGATATTTGGATCTTTACCTGAGTTGTCATTTTCTCTGTCCATCTGGATTGTTTCATAGCTGGTACGGACGACAGCCTCCTGAATGTTGTCGTTGGAGTCAGCCTTTGGATTGCGGTCTTTAGCAGAGAAGGGGTTGCCGGCCTCTACAAACGGGTTGTTGGCCGTGGCAAATGGATTACTATGGGGGGCCTCCATCAGGGGCTCTTGTCTGGAAAATTAAATGATTTCTCATGTTTTCACTCCAGGGAACTTGATATATTAATCAATCACAAAACATTACTTCACAGTTTCCTTCTTATAGTTATCAGTTTGTCTAAAATCTTTGATGAGTACAATTAAACACGAGCCATCATTGAAATTAATACCAGAGCTTTTGATTATTCACTAGTCCAGTGAGGAGGATTGTTCTCTTGTAATAATAAATATAACATGAAGTCCAACTGTATATCAGATACATGGGAAATGTTTGACTTACGTATTGGCGGAATGCCGGAACGGATTCTGGTTGCCTCCTCCCACCATCGGCTGTGGGGGGCTGGTGGAAGGCGGTCGGAATCCGTGATGGTCGTCAGCCAAACTCGAGGTGCGGCTTGAGGTGGGTGAGGGTGGGCCGTGGGGCGGGTGTCCATAGTGCTGTCTCCTCATGGAGGGTGGAGAGTCTCCAGCCCCACTAGCCTTACTACTCCCCGGGGAGCTGGGTTTCCGCTCACCCCCTGAGGCCCGGCTCGATGTGCTCGCTGCTGGGGAACTCGGCGGCTGGCCCATCTTATCCGGGTCAAAGGAAGTAAGCTGCTGTGCAGGGGCTAGACCTGAGAATAAGATAAGTACCTTCACACAACCTGTCACTATCTATAGCATTAGAGCAGATTTATACACTTATATATCATTAATATGAGGAACACACTATTGTTGTTTGTAGGCTGACATAGTACAATACATGTTACAGATTGGAAAAGGGGATCTATGGAGAAGCGGTATATATGTGATATGAAGAAAGTGGTACGTTTAAGCTAGGGATGCTTTGCGGGGCGCGAAATGATGATAATAATAACACTCACACGATGCACAAAATCGATCAGTGTTATTATTAGACATAGCTGAACATTCTTTTATACATTCACTAAACTAAAGCAGCATGTTTGTAATGGTATGAATTACTTGCATGCATCAATATAGGCTAGTTGGTATTAGTACTTTCTCAGTCCCAATTATAGAGGGTATCATATATACTACACTGTACATATTAACTTTATTCAAAGGATTTCATGCTTGGTATAAATACATCATGCTTTTTCCTAATAGTAAATTAAATGCAATAGTTTATTAGTCAAGGGAACTGTCAATACTGTAGGAAACACCTTTCATCTAGAAAGGCTTGTCTCAATATTTTATAATGTTGCTTGCTTGTAACAATTTAGCAATTTGAGCAATAAAAGCACCACATAAACTCTGCCAAAAAATCTGAGCAGTTATCAGAGGAAATGCCCTTGTGAGTATAAGATTGCCATTAGGATTTTATACAAATATCTACATGTTCTCTGTTGTCTTAGTATGGTTACTAATTAATCCACAGGGCCCAAACCAGATGTTTTCAAACTAATACATATCATTTTTCTTCTTGTGTACTACTACTAACATATTCTCAACTGAATATCAATGGCACCATCAAATCGTAGGGATTTTGTGACCAGGTCAATGGTACAAGCCAGGGTACAAGTAATGACTGTAGGGTGTATAATAAAATGAAAGATTTCTTAATTCTATTAACACATCCACAAGATACACACTAAAAGCTGATAATGGTAATTGCCTCTTGTACCAATCTCTATCATCTAACATTTAACAACTTCCCAAAGCCTATTCAATTCTCAGAGGTTATCCCAACAGAAGTCTTCCCAATAGTTGTGGCCCACCATACAGTCATACCAATATGCAGCATTACAAGCTCACAAGGGGTATAGGCCTACAAGTAGGCTTACCTCACCGAGATACATGCCAGGCTACAGGCACCCCAAGCAGGCCTGCTTCAATCACTTAGCGACAAACCATCGCTGGCATTCATAGCTTCTGGTAGATTATCTGGCTATACTTTCTGTTATACCACCTGTATAGGTGTGTATCAATTACAGTTGGCACAGCTATAATCCCAGAAGCTGGTTCTGTCAGCGATAATTCAGTAGTAAGCGATTGAGCAAATATCAGTTTGCATATACCCGGGATAGCTCAGAAAGGTCACAAGGTTGAGGAACTAAAGTAAGACAGCAGTACATAGTCTAGGATTGACTCAGAAGAGGTGGCGGGTAGGTACACCACAGGCCATAGGCTCAACACACACAAATACACACACCACACAAACTTAAATGTATAAAGGGGGAGATCATTCCAAAAAAAGGGTATGGGAAAGGTCAAATAACATACTGACAAGGTCAGAGGGTGGTCAGGCTTACAAACAAGTCAATAGTTGGGTCTATAGTACACAATGTGGAACATGATACACCAGACCAGTTTTATAGGTTCTTATTTCAATAACACAATCACAGAGTGATTTATTTTGAGGGGTATTCATGGTGAGCGGCGTTTTAGCCGTAGTAGTGTGAGTAGTCACCGCCAGCTGCCTAGTTGCCGCTGTATTGAGGTGTAAGTGAAGCGAAGAGTCGATAGTTACAACAACCACCATTTCCCAAACTTGGCACTCGCCCAAACCACGCCTACGTGACACCCCGGTGAATCAGTTGTAGCACTTAGGTGATATACTTAATAGGCCTAGCGATAGAGGTCAAGATAGGGGGAAACAAATCAGGAGGGGGATACTAGGCTCATCATGGTAGGCGTGGTCTGGTGACTGTCTGAAGTTGTCAAACATAAATTGAAAGAAAGTTGAGAACTGGGACCGCCGCGACCGGTCGGTTTAAGATAACTTACTTGGATCGCTGTGACTTGGATCTATAAGGAGTCGGGGGTTGGAAAACATAACCAACAAATCAGGACCGCCAGACATTAGTAGGCTTTTTGTTTATACAGGGGGCTAGAACACAAGGGTTCCACATGCACCACCTGGTTGTTAGTCGCGAGAAGAGTCCACTCCACAGTGCCAACATGCATTATGGGTAAAGACCTCAGCGGCATTCAATATGGCCGTATGGGATTTGGTTAACATAGTAACTTACTTATAAACCTTTACACATAGAGCCAAATCAGGCATGCCACTCACTGCCTTAATATTGAGAATAGCAGTATACAATTGATACATCATATCAAAATTCTAAAATATATCAGGAATTATCTGGCAGCCAGATCTAGTAGTAACAAGCTATTGTCATTAACAGAACTAGGCACTATAATAAAGGGAATTAATTCTACCCTTAAATCAACTGAACTTGTCCACAAAGATAAATTCTTACAGATAATTTTGCAGTAGTTCATAATACCTAGGCAAATAATTTAACAAGAATGTTAACCAATAATATGTGGGGGGACTGGTTTCATCCATGACATTTTCTGGAACAATTTAGAGTAAACTAGATATACTCCCTCTCCCCATTCCCTTTGATAAATGAATAGAGGTCTGAGAGATAACTTCTCCATTGTGTGAGAAAAATGATAAAAAGAAATAAGTGTTATGGATTGAGCGCTGTCCCACCACAGGCGTGCAGTGCACTGCTCAGTGCGTGCACCCCTTCTTCTTCCACCGTGTGTGCCACACTCTCTCATGACACCATCCACATTTTAAATTTTATGGCTCACTCGCATATATACAGGGATGAAAGTCACTTATCTCAAAAAAACTTGAAACCTATGAATTGAGGCCCCTGAATAAAGGTTCTCTATAGTTAAGTATAGGTCTTCCTGACATAAAAAAAACTTGAAATCAGGGAAAAACTTGAAAACTTTCATCCCTGTATATAGATTTTCTTTTCTAATAAACAGGGGTAGACACTAACTTATTTGGGTATGGGCGAGCTGGGCTCACAGTCCTGTCTAAGGTGGAGTAATATGTAGGCAAGAAACTATGGCCAAATAAGATTCTAACAAATCAGCCTGCTCCTTAAATCATGGGTCCCAGGCAAGCAGTAGTGAATATATACTCTAATGAAATTTAAACAAAAAGAAAAGCATAAGAAAGACCCTGGTGGTCAAGGAAAATCTTGTTCTATTGGAGCTTTAAATTGACCCATTTTTTCTGCTTAATTGATATTAAGACAACTAAATGAAGCTATATTTCCTTGTCTGGCTCCACATGCTATCAATCAACATCCCTTCTTCCTCATGTCAATAATTTCCCTTAGATGATACTAATTTATTAAAAGACACAGACTCTGGATCTCTTTGCTGTGGATGGTGTCATTTTGAGTGCAGAGTATGGGGACAGGGTAGGTCCCCAGTGCCCTTGTGTGCCCCAACTTACCGGCGTAGAACTTGATCTTGTTTAGCCACTCGACCATCTCGTTCTGCGAGGTGGCCATCAGGAGGAAGTCAGAGCCATCAGTCAGCGTCAGACGAAGCACATTCTTCTTCTTTGTGTAGTCTGTGGCGATCTCACAGGACGCGTTCAGGAGGAACAGTGGGGACGCTGCAGCATTACTCTCAACAAAAGCTGTAAAGGCAGAGAATGGTTAGTTAATGCTTTAGTTCTGAACTGAGTACAACGTATTACCCAGTAATTGTGAATCTCAGAACATTTCAAAGGGACCACACCATTCCTAAAGCAACAGGGATGAAAGTAGCCACCCAAGTGAATTTAAATGTTCAAATGGAGGTCCATGGCCTGAATAGAGGTCTCCTATAGGTAGATTTATGTCCTTAATAAAAACTTTCATCCCTGATCTATATGGGGTAGAGGTCCTGAATCTTTTCCACAAGCACCAAGAAAACTGAAAAGTTTGTAAATATCTTCTTTTTTTCAACTAATATGCTAAAATAGCAACAAAAAATGAAGAAAAAAGAGAAGAAGAAACAACCAGCCTCACCTTGTCTGTCCTTAAAGAAGCAGAGTAGTTGTCCGCACAGGACGGTGTAGTAGTGTTTCCACGACCGGATGGTCGCCTTCTTCCCACCACTCTGTAACTCCTGTTTACGCTCCAACATGCCCTCCATCTCCGCTGGGGGCAGGTCGGCCGGTGCTCGGTACTTGTCCTTGAAGCTGAATAAACACAGGAGGAATTCTTTTAAATTTTGGACTTAAATAATAAACCTAATTTAAATTTCATTTAAGATGCTGACATTCAACACAAGATTTACTGAAAGTGGATGATGAATAGAGTGAGTGAAAACTGGGGCCAATAACTGCAGGGGATAGTTGTCCTAGGGCCAATTTTCAAGTGGGAATTTGTTGTGTATGGGATGGGGGATGTGGGTGGTGTAGTTGTCCTAGGGCCTGTTGACCATCCATTCAGGATGTAAGTGACCAATGCTCAAATAGGGGCCCTTGTTATGCCCTTTGAAACTTTAAAAACAAATTGAAATCCAGCAAACACCTTTCATCTCTGATCCATCTTAGTTTCCACTCCCTCAATACAAAGTCAATCACTTTAACATAGAATATGTCATATCTAGACATGGACTCTGCTATAGCTCTCACCTTGGTGTGTGTTTTCTCGTCTTCAGACTCAGCGTTCTCTTGGGCTTCTCCTTTTTGAGAGACTCGGCGCGGGTGGCCTTGGCATCCCGGCGGCCCGGTTCCTCCGAGTTGGCATCACCAGACGGGCGTCTTGTTGGTGAGGATGGCTGTGAAGTCCGCCCAAGATCTGCAGAGTCCTCGGCGGCGTGCCGTTCCTCAGCTAGTGCCATCTTGTCCCCCTTCTGGTTGCGGAAGCTTGGGGTGCGCCGAATAAGGGAACCCACCTCTTCCGGCCGCAGTGGCTTGGGTGCGCCGGCCTGTTGGCTGGCAGGTGAAGCGCTTACAGACTCTACCGGCACAGCAGGAACTTTGAAGACTTGGTCGTCATTCCTGGTAAAGTTATCATGCCTGGAGAAAATGGGGAAATTTGCATTTAGTTTCACTTTAGTATGAGATCAGAATAAATGGATTACTTGGAGTATAAATACCATCAGTTGGAGAATATGTTATAAATAGCTTATTCCTATAGTGCAAACTAAATGAAATGTACAAGCTTAAAAGAGTAAAATGACTTTGTCCTCTCACCGTTGCCGTCTCTGGTTGGCCTCAACTTCTCTCCTTTCTGCTTCTTCAATATCACGACGCCGTCTTTGCATAATCTCATGGGCCTTTCGGTTCTCTTCCTCTTGTCGCCTCTCCTGAAGAAGAATCACATGTAAAATAAGTACCAGATATAAATATGTATTCTCATAAAAGCAATCTTATTTGAAATGCTACCTTGGGACCTGTGCACCAAACTGTGTGGTACCAGTATTTGCCAATCAATATAAATGATCAGAAATTAAATTTTTAAAGGAAATATTTAAAAGAAATTCAATATCTATACAACCGACTGATAGGCCTACCTTTATTTAAAACTATATCTATTTTCATTTCCAAATTACATGTCAATTTCAATTTGTATAATCTACACCAATAAACAAACAATTTTAGAAATTCAAAGCAACCAGGATATTAAGCTAGAAAAAAAGCTAAGCAGACTATGCTCAAAATATTGCAGATAATGCTATCAAAGAACAGATAAATGCTAAAAGGACCAGTCTTATTTGTGACCTGGAGATTAAAGTCAAATATTGTCTGGTGGTTTGAGATTGGCACAAGCTTCAAGACCATGAACACATTTGCAATGTCAATACAATAACATTCTCTACATCTTGCACAATAGTGTCTATCCTTGCACAAGAGTACTTAGTTTTTGCACAGAAAACAGCAAATCCATAGACACTCCATTAACTTACACTATAAAAACCACTTGAGACAGTTGGAAACTGAAAAAGGTAGGAATTATAAGGTCACATAGTAAATGTAGGGTGAATGTTTTACAGTCACATCCATGAACCAATTAGGAACTCAAAATGAAGCTGTTACCAGGGAGTTTCGATAAGTTTGGGACTGAAATAAATTCTGACCACCAACACCGGCAGCCTGTTCCACAAGACACACTACAGGAAGGACTTTGGATTCATTATGTCTTTTTAGTTCAATTTATTCCAAGCATCACTATTACAGCTAGAAGTATAAATATCCCACATGTCAAGTAGCACTCAGGGCTATTCCATGCAGGTATTCCTGATCCTAGACCATTGGCTGATTCACAATGTATAGCTCTCACTGCTGTTTACTAAGTGGAAGCTGTGTATACGCAGTAATCATTCAATGGTCTATGCCTTTGCTATCCAGTAACTCTTGAATGTTGTAGCCATCCTGAATAGTTCTGCTGCTTGACAAGGTACAATATTTACCAGGTAAGTCTGCCACACCTGGGTGAGTGAGAGTCCACCAGCTTGACTTATTGACTCATCAATTATGTCATATTCTGAGGTGAGTAGACATTTAGGTTTCGCTAGACTTCGCTGGACTGATGAGGATATATTTGAACTAAAATGACATAATTATAATCCCCATGCACATCCCCAGACAGCACACACACCAGCAAGCAGGGACAAGGGTTACAAAAGCCTCTAGTTACATGGTTATAGTACACTATTAGAAATAAACCATTTTCTACTAAATTCTTCTACTACATGCATTTCAATAGTCTATAACAGGATTGACTAATGACTGAACTCTGCAATTGCCACTTTGTGTTTTTCCATCAATTTCTCCATCATATCAAACATTTTCTGAGAAATTTGAAATATTTCAGAATATTGTTTTTCAGACTTTATGAACTTATCTAAAAGTTAATCAGAAACTTTTCTGTCAACCCGCGTTATCCCATTAATGCTAAAAATGAAGCGAATATGAAAACACAAGGCGACTGAAAATGAAAACTAAGTGAAACCGACAAGCAAGCACATCTAGTGATTATGAGTGGCCATGATAAGATTGGGGTTTGTACCGAAGTGGCGTCTTCCCGTTGTGTCGGTTCTTGAGCTGCCGACACTTTGGTCTGAGCTCTTTCCTGCTCAAATTTGTTCTGAGCTTTTTCCTGTTCCTTTTCCTTGCGGCGTTCTTCGAACTCGCGCTGTCGTTCCTGGAAACAATCCGCATGCACATGCACCAACATGTAAACACCACATTGCCAACCATCGCAGCCAGCTAGACCCCACTATGGAAGCTCCACAGAGGATGTCCCCACTGTACTCTATCCAAAGGGATATCTATAGGCTCCGAACCTATGTAGTGTATTAGTTAATATCCTATCTGGTTCCCTTCCTAAAAGTGCTCCTAATTAAGCCACACCAGCCCAGCCCTATTTATAGAAGGCACCTATAGCCAATTCTATATCCACCATTAAAGCTATCTTTCCGCAATATTGTATTAAAAAGGGTTATGCAGTCTATAGGTGACAATCCCATCTGACAAATCCCATTCTGTGTTACCAACCCTAGTCTGCCATTCCCAATGCATTGCGGCCTCATATAAATATGTATGTAATTTCAAGATTTGGGTGGCACTCGAGCCCAAATATTCATGAATTTTGACACAATTCAACCCTTGACTCCTAAAATACCAGATATAAAAATAATGGGTGTCGAGAAAGATTTTTCAGCTGTGTATCTGTTTTTTGCCCAATAGAATTGTTTTGTGATATAGGCACTGAACTCAGCTATTATTCGAGCCCTAAGCATCCGATCCAACCGGGTTAACCCTGATCCAGATGAAACTACTTCTGGACGGCTATAACACTTAAAGAAACCAACTAAAGAATACTTTGACACACACTACAACCCCACCTCCCAACAACCTAGCCTACATGGTGGTAGCGAAGGGTGAATACTCATAATCAGAACTTATGGACTTATTGAAGTATTAAGAGGTAAATAGTAGGATGATTGGTAAGGCTGTCAGTTTAATCATCATTTTACAAAGGAGTGATTGGTATCGTGTTTAACATATACAAGGTACAATGGTTGGGGATCGGTGACAAGGGAGGGGGGGGGGGGGGGGTGACATCCACATGATTTATAACACAACAATGGTTAAACTAGAGTCTGACTATTCTGAACCCAACCGGTTAATCAGTGTTATCTTACATGGGGTTTTCATGACAAGGTTTGAAGCGGATAATCTACTATAAACAGGTTAATGTTTGCAGCCGAACGTGTCGTGTACCGGGTTTAACATGAATGCGTAACGTATTGGGACTTTACAGTCTAACAAACTAAATGTAAATCGTACATACCTCAAGAATTCGGTCTTGTTCTCTTCGTTTTTTCTCCTCAATGCGCTCTCTGTCGCGTCTCTTCTCCTCTTCTAACCGTGCCAGTTCCTCGGCATGTTTCTGGTCGGCAAAGGCTTCTTCCAGCTAAAGGGGACAACAACATTGATATTAACAACTGTGTTTTCTTTTGAACACTACATATTACACTACTACATCTTTGCAATTGTTTATTCAGTATTTGTATCATTTTGAAATAGTAAAGTGTTCATAATACAATCATGAATTACTAATTCATACCGGTTTTCGTTCTTAATCATGAGACCCCCATGAAACACATTACATCACATACTTATGATAAACTTGGCAGTGAAAAAGGTGCAGAGGAGGACTTCGGGAATAGATATAAAAAAACAACTTTATCTGTTTCATCAGTCACAATGCTTATCTAGCTCTAAAACCTACCAGCGTTCGCCGTTTGATGGCATTGAACTTGTCCTCTTGGGCGAAAACTGTCTTCTCGAAGTCTTCATGTTTACGGATCAACTCCTCCACGGCGTCTATGGATTCTCCGTAGTGCGGGTCTTGGAGGTAACCTTCCCGACAGTTTATCCACGTCTCCAGGGCGTTCATGTCCCGTTTCAATTGCTGAAAATACCAAATAATTCTTTCTCATAAAATGCTCTTACGCTAAGCGTTTTAGTGACAGAGTCAGATGCCACCCCCTGCCTAACAAAATAGAGGAAATCTTATGATTTTCGTACGTTTTCTACATGGTATTAACATAATATAAAACAGAAACCAACGGGCCAAAAAAGTAGAAAGTAGTAGGAAAATACATTTACCCGGTAATCTATAACATACATTATATCTCATCACATACATGGGTATTGAGGCCAACACTCAAAAGAAGTGTAAAGCATTTGTATCGTTAAAGCAAATGGTCACATTGTATGAACGTCCATAAATCAAGTGCATATTTCTCAGTCGTACTAAAGGACATGAAACACTTACCTGTAGATCTAGGTTCTGTTCGTAAATCTTCATCCGTTGTTGCCAGGTATGTTGTAGATTATTTAATAGCTTACTTAAGTGGTCAATCTTCCCTTGAATCTGCAAAATGTACAATTTAGGTGTTAATGGAAATCTGTTTGTTGATACCTTTCTATGAAAACCAGACTTTCAAAGGTTAAAGCTTTACGGTTGTTCTGGACAGGTATCTAAATCCCCATCTCCTAATAGGGCCTAGTCGGGACTGGAGCTGGTTGTGGCAGCCAGCACTGATAAGAGCTGATAAGACTGCTACTAGCCTGTCCCCTGTTTGTCCCCTATTTGTCCCCATAGCGGGATGTCTTATCAGTTGCTTTAACCGCAACCAGCGAAATATAATATGACGGACCCACAGGGTATAGCTCCAGATTCCTATAGAGCAGTTATCCATGAATGATCGCATCTATGAGATAAATGATTAAATGAGTCTTTACCTCGTCAGACAAGAAGTGTCCTTCAGCTATGAGGTTCTCCCCGGTGCGTGTGAAGTGCCCAAAGTCCTTCATCCTGGTGTCTATCTCAGACCGGTGCTCCTTGTGTACCGCGATGAGCGTCTCACACGCCGACACCTCACGCGGCAACTCGTCCGCCGTGATGATCGCCATCATCTCGTTACACCACGCACTATAAACATACCAGATGATTTTTTCTTTTTAAAAGTGTTTTATTCAGTTAAATTTAATAAAATGACATGAGCAAAAGCATTAAAACCTAGCTTTGGTTCATTGTCCTTTGTTCATTTTTTTTGGAAGTGGTCATTTCTTAACAGGGGGCGAAATTCTTTTTTGCTGGCCTATAAGACTTTTAGATACCTTTTACAGATACATGTTCACTGTATATGATTCATTCACTACAATTACTTAACCCTTTAAGAGGAGTATGATACTTTATGCACTATGCCCTTCAGTCGGTATGAATGCACAGAGCTTTTATACTCCCCAGGTCTGCGTTCATGCATCATACCGACCTAGAGTTTATGCACTTCTGAAGCCTCCGAGTAATGCACCAAAAAGGATCTACCTTATAACTTATTATATATACCGTATTCGATGTAATAAGCGCCCTGGGCGCTTAAAAAATTATTTTAAGTGGAAAAATAAGCCTCAAATATTCATTCTAATAAGCGCCTCCCATGGCTGTCCTATACAGTCCTCAGTGGCCTCTACAAGGCTTCTACACACCCCTATGACTTCACACTTGGCTTGGCCTTAAACCCGCAGATCTTACTGCACGTCCAGTAAGGATAATGTATGCAGAGGGAGGGGCTAAATAGTTCACATATACAAAAATCAGAAGGCAGCACCTGTGTATGTTAGGTCTTTAATGGTCATATTCTCCCTAGAGGGCAGGCCTGTTTCAGGTGGAGGTCTAGACCTGGGCCTGGTCAGTATCACTACAGACTGAACAGGCCACGTTTCTTTTATTAGGTCATGGGGTGGGGGATCACTCCCTTAGATTTGATTACCATGTGTGGAAACGATTTCAAGGGAAGGGTGCATTTAATACAACTTTAGAAATACACCTCGTATCCTGCAGTATTCTTAGATGTTGTTACAAACCTATACTATAGTATCAGTCTTAGGGTTACACAGGGCGATGTTCACACATGATTACTATGGAAAATTTAGGGAGTGCCTCCCCCCACCCCATGGACCTGGGTCCCAGACTACCCCAACTCCTCTCCCCCACCCTTCAATCTGCAGGCGGCTCTAATAACCTTACACAACAACAACTGCACATTTGTATGTAGATGGGGGGTCCCCATGTCGCATGTCGATTTTAAGAAATGGCCACGTCACATGTCATTAAGGAGAAAGCCATGTCACTAATGTCACTAAGGCAAAGAATTTAAGGTCATATATAGATTTATATATGGGGATCTTGGGGCCGCAGGCTCCAGGAAAATTTTGAATTCTAAAACCCACAGGGACCAAATTTGAGGAAAGGGTTAGGTAGCCTACCTCACTCTATATATGAGATCATTTCTTCATGTCACTAAGCCCCATGTCACATGTCGATTTTAGGAAATGCCCATGTCACATGTCACTTAACTGACTATGTCCCATGTCGATTTTAGGAAATGCCCATGTCGCCATGTCGATTTTAAGAAATGCCCATGTCACCATGTTTATTTTAGGGGTCTATACCCATACTTGGAGATCGGCTCCTACTTGTCTCAGGAAGCTTAGTTACCTGAATCAGTATACAGCGGTTGGGGTAGATAGCTACGACACAGGGAAAAGGGTGTGTGTGTTGGGGGGGGGGGGGAGGGGTACCTCACACATAGCAGTGAATGAGCCTTACCTACTCAGACCTCAGCCCCACGTGCTCTGTGCCTCAGGTATACACAAACAACACAGAGCACCTGTCAATCACACAGCCCCCAACCACCCTCTCAGCAGATTTACTTGGGATTGTACCCTATTATTCTGCCAATTCAAGTGTCACATTTACAATTCTGTTGCAATACTTCACTATTGCAAGTATTCATGGATTACCCTGACAAAATATAGAGCTGGTAAGTCGCTAATTGCTTGTCAATATACAAATATATGGTCTCCCTCTGACAAACCATGGTCTGAGAGGTCATTTGCATAAACTCAAAGGTGAATGCTATTTATATGAGCGGTGGGGGTTTAACACCTGTACAGGTGTGAACTGCTCTATATTACACACAGGTGTGAAAATCAGTACCAAAATCGGAGGATCACATTGGAAAAATCTGGGGAAAATCTGAGAAAGGGGGGGGGGCGCTTATTAGGGGGAGGGCGCTTATTACGTCGGTTACGGTATAGGTTTTTTACGTCGTCAGCTTTTTTTTCAAGGATGTTTTTCCTTTCGTCCTTTTGCTCTATCGCGTTTGTTAACGTGAGTATTCTTTACTTACACCAGCTCACGGTAGTTGTCAAAGTACATCTGTAGGTTGCATGCCTTCCCGAGCCGGTCCTTGCGGGAGGTGGCCCTCTCTAACAGCGTGTTCCAGATCTGCACCATCTCCTCGTGTTTGCTGTGAATGTGCTCGGTGGCGTCCGGCAGTGATGTCAGGAGCCGCTCGGCCTCCTTGGTGATGGACTCGACCTGTTCACTGATGGCCGCCAGGTCTTGCTGTAAGCGGAGGGGGACAAGGTTAGATAGGCACTTACCGTGACAGGGGGTCACACTGAGACATAGACAGAGGTCCACCATGATCTGTCTGAACTACAGGTTTCTCCATGATTGGTACATTGGATCCAAGATACCATAAGAGTAGAAACTCGGAATTCAGACTGATTCGAGTGGATCCCTGTGTTTTATGGAATGATGGATGAATTATACTTTAAAACAACATTTAAAACTGCTATGAAGCCAATCTTATATATATATTGGTTATTTTAGTGATGTCATCATGGAGAAACACCCCATGGAAAATGAGCATCAGTTTCTCCACACGGGTGTGGAGAATGGCCATTCTAGTACTTAAGCATAGTACATTGTAAGTCCGTTTCTCCACAAGAAATATAACCATTAATTACTCCAAGGACAACATAGCACTACCATACTCCATGGGTGCATAGAGTATGGAGCTCCCATACGTTTAACATAGGGAAGACCATATCACCCATGTAATACTAAGCTAAAACGTCACGGCGGCACGAAGCCAACTCGTGGCTTCCTGTGTCGCGTGATAAACCACCAAACTGACAAACTAGATGTACCTCGAAACCCTCATGCCTGACGAGCAGGGCGCGTACACTGGTCAGGTCCTGCCCGTAGTGGTCGGACGTCACCATCAGCTCCTTTTCTTGGATCCAGTCTATAGCATCGTCCGCATCTCGAACAAACGAGTGCACCTGCTTCGCTCCTGCCAGTGCCTGTGGGGAGAGAATGTGATGGCATTAACTTTCACTTTACAATGAGGTAGAAATGTCACTCCCTGTGGACAAAAAGTAGGAAATGATTTCACATCTTAGGATTTGATAGTCAACTTTTTGCAGCATACTACAATCTAGCATAATTTTATATGGAAATTCCAGTGATAAATAAGGAATTCTCGGCTATTAATGCAGGGATTGAAGTACAGCTGCAGAAATTTTGATTAAGTTGAAGGGTCTTGGTTTCAATGAATCTCATTCTGTTGACTGTTTTGCCCTATAAAAGCCGGACCCCACACCCAGTTACTTGTGTTGCTACAACCACTGCACGAACGCCGCCATTTAAGCAAACTTTTTATCGCTTTAAGTCACTATTTAAACGACTTTTAATTCACTAAATGCCATGTTCATGTCATGGAAAGGTCAAAATGACAATAAGGGGACTCCATGTGGCATTGACTGGAATTAAAGAAACTTAAAGTCCCATCTTTGCTTGAATCAGGGTTCCCACAACACTTTCTGATTGAAATTCCATGACATTTCCATGACATTCCATGACAAAAATCTCAATTTTCGATGAAATTTATAATGTTCTTGTGGGTGTTGAGGAGTTTGGCCCCGAGAAAATTTCTAAAATCGAGAAAGCAAATGGGAGATTTCTAGGAGATTTTGTGATATTAATTCTATTATTTTCATTTTCCATGACATTCCATGACACACAGTAAATTTTTACAAAATTCCATGACATTCCATGACTTTTCAGACAGCTTTCAAATTCCATGACATTCCATGACATGTGGGAACCCTGTTAAATGCCAACATTTATGCAGTAAGTGGCAGGTGTGGTTACCTCTTGCCGTGAGATGCTGAGCTCCTTGAGGTCGGCCCACATCTGGTTGATCTCCTCGCACCGTTTACCGATCTCCTTCTTCCGGTGGTGGTTCTCCTTCTCCAGCGTCTCCGACATGATGTTTACCTTGGTGATGCGGTCCTCGCTCGACTGAAGGTCACGCAGGTAGTCCTCGAACTTCTGCTGTAACACCTGGTCAAACAGAGAATGGATGAGTACAACATGCTTTTTATCTGTCTTATAGTTGTCTTTTTAACCCTTTAAGGGCAATATAGTGTTTAAATATGTTATGCCCTTTGATCATAACGATACATAACTGCAGCCCTGGCGAGTAACTCGCTGCTTTCATACATCATGCTGATCCTATAGGCTTGATAGTATCAATGATACACTCCCAAATGATCGGCCTGATGCACCAATGTAGTGCCAGTGATTTACTCGCCGGGGCTCATCATAATGTTAAATGAACAAGGCACCTTGCGGCATCAGGCTGCCCTTAAAATGTTGACAGATGCTCATACATATTCCGGGGTATGTATGGAGATGGGGAGAATTACGTCTTTAATTGCATCGTGCTATTTTAATTATATTTGAAAAAAAAAAAATTAACATGTTTTGATTAGAGAAAGTAGACTTACTTGAACGTGTTCTACGTCGTTGCCGCAGTCCTCGACTGACACAATAACGACGCGTTCCTTGATCCACTCGGCTACCTCGTCCGCCTCCCTGTAGAACTCATACATCTTACGGAGCTCAGTTAGTCGAGCTTTCCGCACACCGGCTAGGTCCTGCAGCTCTCGGTACTTGCCTTCAATCACAGTCTGTGGAGTAGGGAATGTATGTACATTGTATTACTTTGGGATCTATATTATGTATGGACAATTAATTCATATGACAGATATTCCACTCGTTAGGAGAAGAGTCTATAAATGATATCATGCTATTATTGATATAATTTTTTTTTATTATTGATAGTTTTATACCCTTTCCCCCTCCCACTTTGATAGTCATGTTTTGAATATCGAAATGTATAAAAGGAAGCTCGAACCCCAACAGCAAGTGTTCTGGTGTTAGAAATTTGATTTTAATGGGAACCCGAGGGAAAATGTACAAATTCCCGCAAAAATAGGAAAAGAGGTATCTCTGCTGAAAACATGCCATGTTCCCCTATCTCTCTCCAAGACTGGAACCCCCACTCCCCATTCCCTTATTTCCTGTTGTTAAATGACCCCTCCCCTATCCCTATACCCACCTGTTCTTAAATGACCCCTCCCCTATCCCTACACTCACCTGTTGTTAAATAACCCCTCCCCTATCCCTATCCCCACCTGTTGTTAAATAACCCCTCCCCTATCCCTATCCTCACCTGTTGTTAACCCTTTAAGGCCGACCAAAAAAAATGTTTGCTGGTGATGGGGCTGAGACATTTTCACAGGTACCTTCCCTGGGCCGAGCCTTTGCTGTTTCCCATAGAGTTAAGATGACTATAGTCGATGCTCGGCCCCCCATGGCATCGACTATAGTCGATGCTCGGCCCCCCATGGCATCAACTATAGTTGATGCTCGGCCCTAAAGGGTTAAATGACCCCTCCCCTATCCCTATACCCACCTGTTGTTAAATAACCCCTCCCCTATCTCTGTACTCACCTGTTGTTAAATAACCCCTCCCCTATCCCTATACCCACCTGCTGTTAAATAACCCCTCCCCTATCCCTATACTCACCTGTTGTTAAATAACCCCTCCCCTATCCCTATACCCACCTGTTGTTAAATGACCCCTCCCCTATCCCTATACTCACCTGTTGTTAAATGACCCCCCCCCTATCCCTATACCCACCTGTTGTTAAATGACCCCCCCCCCCCTATCCCTATACCCACCTGTTGTAAAATGACCCCTCCCCTATCCCTATACCCACCTGTTGTTAAATAACCCCTCCCCTATCCCTAT
Organism: Harmothoe impar; assembly: GCA_947462335.1. Taxonomy (NCBI): domain Eukaryota; kingdom Metazoa; phylum Annelida; class Polychaeta; order Phyllodocida; family Polynoidae; genus Harmothoe; species Harmothoe impar. Next base: position 102,173,056 of record OX381704.1, on the reverse strand, counting down.
ACCCACCTGCTGTTAAATAACTCCTCCCCTATCCCTATACTCACCTGTTGTTAAATAACCCCTCCCCTATCCCTATACCCACCTGTTGTTAAATAACCCCTCCCCTATCCCTACACCCACATGTTGTTAAATAACCCCTCCCCTATCCCTACACCCACATGTTGTTAAATAACCCCTCCCCTATCCCTATACCCACCTGTTGTAAAATGACCCCTCCCCTATCCCTACACCCACATGTTGTTAAATGACCCCTCCCTTAAGGTGGCTAGACCCTATTGTAAACACGTCAACTGCGCAGGTCATTGCGCATATGCAGATGCAGTTGTCCTGGAACACACCAGGGGTGCCTCTGGTCATATTTTTGTATATGAGGGCTATATTTTCATATGTAGTCAAAAATACCTGCCCAGGCTTGAACCCAGGATCTCCCACATGTGAGTCTAACGCTTTACCCCTACTCTACAGGGGCTCTGGTAGTTGGCATGCTGAAAGGTATACCTGTACCACATCAAGACTGTGTGCTCCATTTATATATTTTTTAATTTCAAACACCAAAAACCTTTAAAATATGCAGGGGACCATATGTTCAAAATATTGTTTCTGGGTGTAAAAGATTATAAACTATATCCTGAGAGAACTATAGGGAAAGTTAATTACTTTAAGATGCTATTCCATGCATGTAAGTACTATCACCATATGATCCTATTACAGATTACTCCAAACTGAAAGCCAGATATCTCAGAAACTAGCTCGGGACCCCCCTATTTTCTTTACACCATTTGAGACTACCGTAAAATCCCGCCTTTAGGACGAATTTTATTTGGGATTTATTTTTCCTACAAGACGGATTTTTCCCAGAAGTTAGGGGGTCGTCTTAAAGGCGGGGTTTAAATACAATAGCTTAAAGAGAAATCAATTTTAATTGCTTTTTCCTACAAGACGAATTTTTTTCTCAAATTAGGGGGTCGTCTTAAAGGTGGGGTCGTCTTAAAGGCGGGGTTTTACGGTACTTATAATATGGGCCTCATGACGAAAATTCTGACGAAATCTAAATACTTCTAGACTATGGGGACTACCCACCTGAACCCTACACCCACCTGTTGTTGCTTGATGTTGTCGCTGTCGAAGTGCCCCCTCTGTATGAGTCCCTGACTGAGGGCGGCCAGCTCCCCGATGTTGTTCTGGAAGTTGTCGATGTCCAGATCCAGGGCCTCCAGCTTCTTCAGCAGAGCCTGGGGAGGGGCGAATAGAACAAGAAAGTGGTAATTGGGGTATACTTTTTAATTTAAAAAAATAAATTAGTTTAACCGTTCATAACATACAACAAGTGATACATTAAGATCTTTCCAGTTAATTTTTACCGGTAAATAACCATTTGGCCCTATCCCCTTTTGCTGCATAGATGACAGTCTGTTAACTAACTACATATCTAAAACTGATGAGAATTTACAAATGGATGAGGTGGTAAAAAAAAAAAAAGACAATTTAACTGCCAATATCCAATACCAGGTAATATCTATCGCAGAAGTTAAAGTGAAGAGACTCAATCTGGGACCTGCTGGTGAGGCCGTCAAAGAGGTTCCTTAATGAGCTCACAGCTGGACTGGATACCAAACGTCTCTGACAAATTAGCAGGGCAATATAATGTGGAGATGGGTTGGTACTATTTTCAAGGAATCCCACCACTAGTGGTAAATGTGGTAGCCAGGAGGATGGGACGTTTACTGATAGTGCGCTCACCTGTACCGAGTCCTCGTCACTGCCCATGTCGCTGCTCGTCAGCAGAGGGCGCTTCTCATTGATCCACGACTCAGCCTCCGCTACCTCCGCGTAGAACTGAAACACACATTTAGGGGAATATTAGAATTGTTAGACAATGTTGGGTCCTTTCAGTAGAAAGTGCCCCATGTATGGGTGTGTGTGTACATGAATAATGAGTAGATTCACCATTAGACGGACACTATTTCTTATCATTCACGTATGAAAAGCCTTGTAGTGGGTTTTTTTTTGTATTTTTTTTTTGTAGTGGGTATTTGTTGGGAAAAGGACACTTCCATTATTCACAAATATAGAAATTGTACAAGCACAAATTGATGTGTCTGTCTCAAGGTTTGTGTCCGACTCAAGGTGGATCTATCCTAATTTAGGTGGCATCAATCCCAGAAGCTCTCCGCGCCAGTGATGGTTTCGGAGTAAGAGCAGGTATTGCAACCAGCTAGCAATGGTAAGAGGTTTTATCAGGATGTCTAGTACATTTTTCTCAATTTAAAATGCCGTTTTTTTCTTGTTCTCTCACTCAAATACTTTACCAAAATTGGACAAAAAATCCTTATGACTAATGTGAAGAGGATAACTCACTCATGTGTGATTTCTGTATGTAACATACATTTAAGTAACAAATGCAGTGTGGATAAATAGAAATATGTCAGTGCCTCATGAAAATCTTAACTAGAATGTAGAACAGTGTATATCATGCACAAAAATACATCTTCAAAACGATGCTGCCCTTAAATGGTTAACCCACAGGTACATGTAGTCGGGTCGGGTCCTGTCAAGTTGATGAACAGCGCTGCAGCTTGGCTAAAGGTTTCAGTACATAAACCTTATTCATATAAGATGAGTTGTACCAGTAATGTTTTATTAATAATAGCCAGTAGGATTCAAAATTCCTATATTGAGATAGAAGTTCAATTAATAAGTCTCAAGGAGCATACATTTTTATACATGTATTTACTGAAGGGAATAGAACTAGTCAAAGAACACAAACGAAAAGGTTGAGGATGAAAATTGCATGACATTGATTAAATAACAAAGACAATATCTTATCAAATCTAAAATCATTATCCCATTTAAGGCCATGAGCTGGCGTACAAATCGCACAAAACACGATTTGTATCCATGCTTTAAGTCTAAAGTAAAACGCAACCCTAACGTGACTATACACAGGTCTGGTGAGCACACGCGTGCTGAGAAAGACGGTCAGAAAGATCTTTGCACCTGGATGACATATTTTGGCTCCTTTGGGCATGAAACACCAAAATCTCATTATCAACTCTCACAACAAAGTACAGACATATAGAATAGAGGGTAGCATGCTAAATTGTAACACATCTTGGTCTATTTCCACATCAGTTAAGCTTTCTGACAGATAGAACTAGGTTATGATTATAACTACCGGTAATATGATTCCAAATGGATCGACCACTATCAAGGTACCGGTTGGTATCGATCACACCAATATCTATTGGACAGGGTAAGATACCTTCCAACTACCCCGGTACTGTCGGTATATGATAAAACCGATACCACATTTCTCGAAAGCGCAATTTATCGATAATTCTTAAATCTGTAGCACCAATCAAGCCCCATCAAATATTTTCATTACTTTATGAAGTTTCGCAATATATTTCTGAATGACAATATTTGGGGATTTTTAGTATTCGACAAGACGCGATTACTTACCCACCACTTGACATGACTGTTCCAAAATGTCGGACTAACAACGGTAGACTAAGACAACCAAGCAGTAAAGGGGTTAGTACATTAACATCAACTAAATCTACTCGGGTTATTAGCCACCACGAGTACAGAGACATGAACAGACCGACAGTAACTGAGTAAAACTTCACCTATAAGTCTTATATGGAAAAGAAATACCCCAAAAATGCACCGTCTTTTGGGTTTCACCATAGGGTATAGTACAATATGTCGCTGGTTTCACAGTACCCGCCAAATCATATGTATTCCCGTCGCTGATCGACAAAGACAAGTTTCAGTTCTCTTATACAGACACTTTGAATGGTTTAAGGAACTGATAGCTTTAGAAACAAGGTAACCTAAACTATCCGATACTGTATGTATGCATGTACATAACTATATTGACAATCTATCAATCGGTCATTGGAGTGTCAAATGACAGGTCATAATTCTTCCAACGCAATCAGGAACGATTGACCGTCTGTGGGTTTTTACCTGGTGGGAAAAAGCAGGACATCTAAGAATTCTGGCCAATGTTATGGAGGAAAAGATACAAATTTAGTCCAGCAACAAAAAGCAAGAAATTATTTTTAAAACAGTAAACCTCACCATCTGGGACTCTACAGCGTCGAGCAGCTTGGCGCGTCTCTCTGCAGCCACGTCCTTGAGCTGCTGAAGGTTACGTTGAAGGTCGTCCAGACGCTGACTCACGTCGGTCGCCGCGTAGTGTTTCGACTTGACCATGTGGTGGGCCGTGTTGGCCACCGCCTCAATCAGTGGTTCATGGGACACGATCTCTGCCTCAAGAGCCTGTGGTGGGGGAAATTCAATTGTACTAATTTCTTTTTTTAACCTTATTTTTTCTTTAGAAATGCAAACTTTAATATTATTTTTTTAAGAACTTTTTTTCTGTTCCTCTCGTTAAAAGAACTACCGGTAGGATATTTAAGAATTGGATAGAGAATAAAATTTGAGTATTGGATAGAGAATAAAATTTAAGCTTAAATAAAAGCTTCACCTTTTGTTTCATAGAATGCATTAAAGAAGTAAAAACTATTACCAAAAAAGACAAGTGAAGGTTAACTGGTCTCATATATAGTTTTCTGGTCTAGCAGTGGTCAAGTAAAGACTGGGGATCAAACCTTGTTGTTTTACATATCAAGCAAGGATATGATCCGCAGAAAATGCATAGGTCATACAAAGTGCACACGTACGTGATGTTTCTTCTGCAGGTTCTGCACAGCGGTCAGACTGTTACCGAGGTCGGGGGACGCGGCCACGGGTCGCTTCTCGTTGATCCAGGAGAGCTCGTCGCTGACGTCTCGGTAGAACTGGAACAGGAGGTGTGCCTCCTCCAGGTTGTCACGCCGGATCTGGCACGGCTCCGTCAGCGTCTGGTACCTGACATGATACACGCAAACATTTGTTTACATTTCTGTCGATATATTTTCTTGAATTCTGATAATTCATTCCATATATCATTATACATGTGATTTTATTACCAGACAATTTCTAAAATCTAACTGGTAGAAAGCAAATGGTACATTCTAGTGGATTTTGTTACCATTTTGTTACTATAATTTTTTCAAAATCCGTTTCCATAACTTGCTTAAATGCACTATGTGCTTTGGTCGTCTTGATGGATTAACTCGCCAGGGCTGCATTCAATTATCATGCTGACCCTACAGGGTTGATGCACTCCCAATTGATCACAGCAAGTAACTTGCCGGGCTGAGTTGGTGCATCATGACAATATAAGAACATGAACTATAAGGCATCATGTGGTTCATAAAGGACTACTAATAAAGTAGTGTCAGCTCATTGATCCACTCTTTCTCACCTTTCGGCAATAGCGACTGCGCGTTCGCTCGTCTCGGTCTCCATAAAGTGGTTGGCCTCCTGGAAGGCCTTGGCGGTCTCCTGGATCTCCGTCACCTTGTCCTGGTGGTTGGCGATGTCCTGTTCCAACATCTGGGGTACAAACAAGCACAATTACGTTATTTTTCAATCATCTATTATACCAATAGTGCATGAACCCTTTTAGGACGGCATAATGCATCTTTCCCATTGTCATCATCGAATGCAAGAAAGCATCATGCTGACTCTATGGGATTGAGACACTCCTGAAGGGTCGGCATGATGCACCAATGCAGCACCGACGAGTTACTCGCCGGGCTGCATTGGTGCATCATGAGATCATTAGCAACATACCGTCCTTAAAGCGTTGAAGAAGAAGGATAGAACACACAGAATACATATTGCAATTATTGCAGAATGGTTAAGCCCAAACAGGGCTCCACGAGCATTGTTCCAATCTGAAAAGTTCCTTACCACATGAAATACATTGTAACCCATGGTTTTGAACCTTTGTATTCATGTCACCTGGTATGTTAATATATCAAAATTTCATAGAAAGTAGTCCCAAAATTATGAAAAAATGAAAGATTAGGAATGATGACGCGAAATACCGTGAGGGTATTTCATAGGAAAATGAAATGCATATACGACTTTGCCTGAAAAGGATAATTGCGCTTCCCATAATTGGCAGAAATATATATTTTATAAATGAGCGTACCTGGTGTTTCTTGAGTAGCTTGGTGACGGACGTGACGTCTTTGCCGTGGTCCTCTGACGACAGCAGCGTTTCCATCTCGTCCATCCACGACTCCATGTCGTCACATTGTCGGTTAAACAGCAACGCCTACAGACACGACATACAGTCATTACATAGATCTAAACTCAAGAGCTTTAATGTATTACCATATGCTCAGATTAGGTTTTCTTCAATTTTAACCCCCGCTCCACTATTGAATTTGGTTTATCAATTTTGGTTTATTCATCTCCCCAACACTGACCTTTCCTAATGCATGGTAAAATTGATCAAAATTCCCTGACTTTTCATGACCGCTTTTCCCATTAAACTTTCCCTACGCATCGAAACCCTGCATACATATCACAGTATTTCCTTGACCATTTTTTTTGCTCATGACTTTCCTTGTATCAGTCCCACAGCACAGTGCTGCCTGCCTGAACCCTACAGTCAAAACCAGAGATGCCACTCACTAGCCCACAAAAAGTAGGAAATCTTGACATTTTGATTAACTATTTGTTGGAAATTGTTATAATTTATCACAGAAATTCCAGCCAAAAAGTAGGAATTTCTGCAAAAGTAGGAAAAGTGGCATCTCTGCAAAACAATGTGAGATAACTGACCTGGTAGGCCTCGTCGAGTCGCTCCCGCTTCTCGGTGCTGGCCGCCTCCAGGGTCTGCCACAACTCAGTGAGCCGCAGGATCTGCTCCTCGATGTCGGAACTGGCGTAGTGGTCCGCCACCGTCAGGTCCTCCGCCTCCTGGTAACACAATGGGGAACAACACATCATTATTAACCCTTTAAAGACAGCATAGGGAACAACACATGGTAACACCTGCGGACAAAACATCATTATTAACCCTTTAAAGACAGCATAGGGAACAACACATGGTAACACCTGCGGACAAAACATCATTATTAACCCTTTAAAGACAGCATAGGGAACAACACATGGTAACACCTGCGGACAAAACATCATTATTAACCCTTTAAAGACAGCATAGGGAACAACACATGGTAACACCTGCGGACAAAACATCATTATTAACCCTTTAAAGACAGCATAGGGAACAACACATGGTAACACCTGCGGACAAAACATCATTATTAACCCTGTAAAGACAGCATAGTACTTCAATGTCAGAGCTGGAGAAATTAGTTGAAGCACAAATATTATTTTCAACTTTAAACCCTTAAAAGATGGCTTGCTGGTACTACATTGGTGCATCATGCCGACCCTGCACTGGCGAGTTACTCACCAGGGCTGCATCATGTACCATGAGGATCAAGAACATAATGCAATAAAGGGTTAAGGCCTTTCGGTCGTCATGATCACAAGAAAGAGGAGTAAGGGATGAGGTTTTTTCTTTACCTTTTGATTTCTATATCGATCGGGTTCCACATGGGTTCCCTTGCTGACCGATTGGCGTGGGAAAAAAATTGGTTTGTAGTGTTGGGGGGATACAACGCCCCGTCCACTTTGCTCAAAGAGGAGTAAGGCAGTTCTTTTATCTGGGCCATGATGCATGAATGCAGGCCTGCAAATAACTTGCCTTTAAAAGGTTAAAAGATCCGTATCATTATTTGATTGACACTACCCGTTGACAAATATAGCGGATGGTTACAAAGCTGTGAAAGTGACCAGAGACATGTACATATCCATGACACTACTTACGATAGAGACGGCCTCCAGGCGGCGTTTGTTGGCGGCCAGCTCGGCCTCCAGTGCCATGTGTTTCTGGATCTTCCCCTGGAGGTTGGTCGGGTCGCGGTACGACTCGTCTGTCGCCACCGCCATCTTCTCCCCGATCCAGCTCGACACCTGAAGCGGGTGCATCATGAAACGTATAAGATTCATCTTTCCAAATTTATAAGTAAGAGCCAGGCCTTCAAAAAGTAGGTCTATGGATTTTGCACACCATATTTCGGGACATGCATATTTACGGTACTTTCTTTTCGTTTTTTTAAATGGGAAAAAATAATTGTCTAAGGTTTTGTTCACCTTTCTTTCGTTTTTTTAAATGGGAAAAAATTATTGTCTAGGGTTTTGTTCACCTCTTTTTCTGATAGTTCCCTCTTTGTGATTTTGGCAAAAATAAATTAATATAAAACTGCTCACTCATCACTTTTTAGGAGAGAACAATGTTAATATAAGATTAATCGAGTACTTACCATTTATATAAGTATGAAGATTAATCGTTGTTCTTCGAGAGACAGATAAACATATCTGCTGAGTACACAGGAGAGGGTGACGTCACATCCGGTTCCGGTCAGATTAGCGCCCACATGCAGTGAATCTTTTGCTGAAAATAAAACATCTGGAAATAGTACACAGTAGTGCTCTTTTTACTTTGTCTAAATAGCACCCTCATGAGTAGGTGAGAGATTATACCGCTAGTAGTAATCTTCTTCATCCTGGGGATGGATGGGTGGGCCTGTGTACTCAGCAGATATGTTTATCTGTCTCTCGAAGAACAACGATTAATCTTCATACTTATATAAATGGTAAGTACTCGATTAATCTTATATTCTTCTTCGCGACAGAAAACATTCTGCTGACACAGGAGACTTCAAAGTTCAGCTAGATTCACTGCTTATTTCCCATAATGTTACTCTCCCATAAAGGACTGTAACTTCTCATATAGGATAACAGAAAATAGATACTTTATTTCACCTAAAGGTGATGTTCTATTGCCTTGTGATATGGTTTTGACTAGGTTGCATGACATTTTGCTATATAGCAAAGAAGGCATAACTGCCATACAGTTCACCACAGCTGTGGCAGTGTAATTGTCCATCATAGAAAAAGTTTTATCACATACAGATACTGCTGCCTCTAGTAAGGCTTATGACTATGATCAGCCAATAGAGTTCATACAAACTATCGTTACGGCAAAAGGGCCAAAATTCTCCCCTTTTGAGGTGTATCTTTTCCCCCAAAAAGGCTCTGAAAATTTTGTTCCCAGCTACTCGATAGAGTCCTCCAGGAGGATCCTGGCTAGCGTCTTGGGAGGCTTGGGGTTCTCGATAGGCTTGTTGTAGTGCTTAGCCTTGGTCTTGGCACCTTTCCAAGACCCATGTCTAAGCAAAACAGCAGTCGATACACCGAGTCTCCCTCCCGCAGAGGTGCTGGCACCCCTGGTGGAATGAGCTCGGTATACCCTGGTGTCCACCCCAGCTGCGGAAAACACCGCAAGGACCCTTCTCTTTGATGAGTCCTGCCCAATCTTGCCAAATGGCTTGCGGAAGGACAAGAAGAGCGAGTGTTTCCTTCCCCCTTCCTTGTCCAACCTGACTGGCTCCGTGACCCGCACGTAACGTTTCAGGGCACAGACGACGCACAGTCTCCTCCTCGTGGAACGGTTCCAGGACCAGTTCTTTGAGGGGTTCCCCCGTACGCGCTGTTTTCATCAGACCCTTCAGAACGAAACGCGCAGACCCCGAATCCAGCCAAGTCAGATTGCGGAGATCAAGCGCTGGGATGACCTGGCCTCTTTGGCCCGACACCAGCAGAATCAGCATCGTTAGCTTGAACCCCAAGAACTGGGTGGACAAGCCTTCATTGGCACCCCAACGCTGGAACATGCTGAACACCAGCTTAATATCCCAGAACTTGTTATATCTGGGAGAAGGAGGATTCCTTCTATAGTCGGTGCGGACGGCCCTGCACACCCAATAATGGGTGCCCATGGTCTTCCCGTTGTCAAGGTTTTTCACTAAAACCGACAACGCACATCTGGCAGCGTTGACAGTGCCAAAAGCCCTGCCCTTTTCCGAAAGCAAGCGGTGGAAACGACAAACCTCCAAAGTCGTGGTTGACAGCTGCAACGTGTACGTCATGATTGACAGCTGCAACGTGTACAACGTGGTTGACAGCTGCAACGTGTCGGCATGTTTGACAGCTGCAAGGTCTATGACGTGTTTAACAGCTGCAACATCTACCTCGTTATAGACAGATGCAACATCCTGGTTGACGGCTGCAACTTCTAAGACGTGATTGACAGCTGCAACGTCTAAGACGTGATTGACAGCTGCAACGTGTACGACGTGATTGACAGCTGACGTGTTTACAATATAAATGTCATCTGCAACGTCTACTACTTGATTGATATCACATGTTTGCCAGCGGATTGACAGCTGCAACGTCTAGGACGTTATTGACAGATGCAATGTCTACGACATGGTTGACATCTGCAACGTCTATGACATGGTTGACATCTGCAACATCTTCTACGTGATTGACAGCTGCATCGTGTACAACATGATTGGCAGCTGCAACGTGTACGATGTGATTGACACCTGCAACATGTATGACGTGATTGACCGCTGCAACGTGTACGACATGTTTGACAGCTGCAAGGTCTACGTGTTTGACAGCTGCAACGTCTACGACGTGATTGACAGCTGTAATATCTACACCATAGAATGCCGTCTGCAATATCTACAACATGATTGACAGCTTCAATGTCTGCCACGTAATTTACAGCTGTAGCGTTTACAACATGAGAGAGAGCTGCATCATCAACAAATGTGATTCACAGCTGCTACATTTACCACGTGATTGACATCTGCAACATGTGCGACTTACAGCTGCAACGTCTACAACATGATTGGCAGTTGCAATAGCTACTACCTGAGTGACACCTATATCATCTACAACATAATTGACAGCTGCAACTTGCTTGACAGCTGCAAATGTCTTTATCGTGAGTGATAGCGGTAAAGTCTACAACATGATTGGCAGCTGCAACGTCTATGACGTGATTGACAGCTGCAATGTCTACAATGTAATTGACACCTGCAACATCTGCGACTTGCTTGACAGGTGCAAACGTCTACGTCTACGTCATGAATGACAGCGGCAATGTCTACAACATGATTGACAGCTGCAACTGAATGATACCCCAAAACAAAGAGGTACAAAACCCTAATCAGGTAAAGTGCACTCAAGTATCCACAACTCTTAAGTGATCCAAAATTGTGGGTCTTTTCGGAAACTAGTCCAAATCAAATACAAAAGCGGACAGCGGCTACGTCTGTGACGTGGATGAGTGCTTAGACAATTGGATACTTAAGAGTATATTGTCAACTGTAACATCTACGACGTGATGGGCAGCTGCAACGTCTACGACCTGATTGTCCGCTGCAACGTCTACAACCTGATGGCCAGCTGCAACATCTACGGCCTGATTGTCAGCTGCAACGTCTAAGACGTGATTGACAGCTGCACCTTCTACGACGTGATTGTCAGCGGCAACATCTACGACGTGATTGACAGCTGCAACGTCTACGACGATTTGACATGCAATCGTCTATGACGTTATTGACAGCTGCTATGTCTACAACATGATTGACAGCTGTAACGTCTACGACGTGATTGACTGCTGCAAATTCTACAACATAATTTACAGCTGCAACGTCTACGACATGATTGACAGCTGCAAAGTCTACAACGTGAATGACAGCTGCAACGTCTACGACGTGATTGACAGCTGCAACGTCTACGACTTGAAAGACAGCTGCAATGTCTACGACGTGATTGACAGCTGCAACGTCTACGACGTGATTGACAGCTGCAACGTCTACGACTTGAAAGACAGCTGCAACGTCTACGACGTGTTTGACAGCTGCAACGTCTACGACTTGAAAGACATCTGCAACGTCTATGACCTTATTGACAGCTGCAACGTCTACAGCGTGATTGGCAGCTGCAACGTCTACAACGTGATTGCCACTGCAACGTCTACAACGTGATTGACAGCTGCAACGTCTACAACTTGCGCACCAGCGGCTACAACTCTCTTGAGCGCCAGCGGCTATGTATTTTATGTGAGCGCCAACGGCTACGCCTCAGACGTGAGCGCCAGCTGCTACATCTGCGAAGTCCTAGAAGAACATAGTCTTAATGTGCGCCAGCTGATATCGAGGCCAGCATCTATGCCTCCAACATGAGCGCCAGCAGCTATGTCTGCAACATCCCTAACATAGACTGGATGTGTGCCAGCTAGTATCAAGCGTCAGTGGCTAGATCTAGGGCATGATTGGCATCAACAAGAACGCCATCAATGTGATCATCATTAACGTGAGACCATTAATGTGAGCAACAGCTGCCACATCTGGGATGCGAGCAACATCGCCTGCTTCTGGGACGCGAGCGCCAGCGGCCACGTCTGGGACGAGAGCGCCAGCGGCCACGTCTGGGATGCGAACTGCTATGTCTACAACATGATTGACAGCTGCAACGTCTACGACGTGATTGACAGCTGCAAAGTCTACAACTTGATTGACAGCTGCAACGCCTACAACGTGATTGACTGCTGCAAAGCCTACAAAGTGATTGACAGCTGCAACGTCTACAACGTGAGTGACAGCTGCAACGTCTACGACGTGATGGACAGCTGCAGCATCTACGACGTGATTATCCGCTGCAATGTCTACGATGTGAAAGCCAGCTGCAACATCTACAATGTGATTGACAGCTGCAACGTTTGCACCCTGACTGACAGCTGCAACGTTTACAACGTGACTGACATCTGCAACGTCTACGACGTGATTGACAGCTGCAAGGTCTACGACGTGAAAGACAGCTGCAACGTCTATGACCTTATTGACAGCTGCAACGTCTTCAACGTGATTGGCAGCTGCAAGTTCTACAACGTGATTGACAGCTGCAACGTCTACAACGTGATTGACAGCTGCAACGTCTACAACGTGCGCACCAGCGGCTACAACTCTCTTGAGCGACCGCGGCTATGTCTGCGACATCCCAAACATAGACTGAATGTGCGCCAGCTAGTATCAAGTGTCAGCGGCTAGGTCTAGGACATGATTGGCTTCAACAAGATCGCCATCAATGTGATCATCATTAACGTGAGACCATTAATGTGATCAACATCGCCTACGTCTGGGATGCGAGCAACATCGCCTACGTCAGCGAGCGCCAGCGGCCACATCTGGAACGAGAGCGCCAGCGGCCACGTCTGGGACGCGAGCGCCAGTGGCCACGTCTGGGACGCTAGCGCCAGCGGCCACGTCTGCGACGCGAGCGTCTCCTACATGAGTATCAGCTGCAACGTCTACGCCGTGATTGACAGCTGCAACGTCTACGCCGTGATTGACAGCAGCAACGTTTATGCCGTGATTGACAGCTACAACATCTATGAAGTGATTGACAGCAGCAACGTCTATGACGTGATTGACAGCAGCAACGTCTATGACGTGATTGACAGCGACAACATCTATGACGTGATTGACAGCCGCAACGTCTATGATGTGATTGACAGAAGCAACGTCTAGGACAAGTTGACAGCTGCAATGTCTACGCTGTGATTGACAGAGGCAACGTCTATGACGTGACTGACAGCGACGTCTGTGACGTGAAACCCAAGTAATTTTTGGGCATAAGGTGTGGGTCTTTTTGGAAACTAGTCCAAACCCAAGCTACTTCACATGAGTTTAGTCATCTTGATGTTCAAATCAAAGAGACATGTGTGCTAATAGTGTTTTAAGGTGGGGATTAAAACACAAGGCCAAAGAAATTTTCGGCATAAGGTATAGGTATTTAGTGTTACCAGTCACAAACCCTAAGCACATAATTGAGACCCTATAAAAGGTGGACCAGTTAAGTCTCTTTGTGTTTTCATTTCACAACAACACAAACTTCTTAAATGCCTAACTCAAGGATTTTTTCGGCATAAGGTATGGGTAAACTTGTGTATTCAACACAAGCACTCAGTGTGGATCTGTATCAACACAACTGAGTTATTTAATGCCTCAAAGAAATTTTGGGCATAAGGTATATGTCTTGGTAAGGACTGGTCCAAACATGTACAAAGTACAACAAGACACACCTGACACTGACTTGACAGTTCACCTCACTCAAGTCTGTATGAGTGGAGAACAACCTCAAATGTCATTCTTCTATAACTGAGTTATAAGAGAATAACTGAGGTGTCAACTACAAAGTAGCAAGCAAAGCTTTAAGTGTCTTGACTTCAACCAATATCTAGAGTCTGCCAAGCTGTTATGACAGGTAGTAGTTGATATTATTCTGTCTTTGACCATGCATAAGACAGTGGTAAGTCCTTCCTGGTTCTTTATTTTAAAAGTGTATTCACTAATAAAACAGAGATCTACAGTGTATAACAGGATAAATTTCTATCTCTGCAGATATGAGTTTATCCCATCACAATTTTATTCCCTATGAAGGCTCGTTTCGCTATTGAAACATTCCTCAACAAATGAGGCAGCAGTACTGCACTATGAGCCAACATAACAAATAAAAAGCCAACATAAATCAGTGACTCAGTCTGAAATCCAAGATGGATGACTGGTCTTGCTGATTCATGCCAGCCCCTAGCAGCAACTAAGCTCTACACTATCTAAACTCCAATTTTTCACTATAACTGGATGACAATTTTCCAAATTATTGTGAAAAACTGAACTATAATTGCACATTTGAGAATTTAGAAACATCTGGATGACCGTTCATCCTGATTTCCGAAATCCCCAATTTTCGCCCACCGGCGGATTTTCGGTCACATTTTCGGTCAGAATTTCGTCCAACTGACGGATAAATTATAATATCAAAAGGTTGTTTCTCCTCAAAGATGCAAATATATGTAAAAGGAATCGTATATATATGTTCTTACCTGCTAGATTCCTCCAAATATGTGTGAGAGTTGCTGCTATGGGCACTGACGATCTTTCCTTCCCGAATTCGCGCCAATATCTGGCCGGAACCGGATGTGACGTCACCCTCTCCTGTGTCAGCAGAATGTTTTCTGTCGCGAAGAAGAACTAACAATGGTCCAAATTCACAAGATGTAAGCTAAACACTGGCTTGTAGATATATACATATGAATCACTCATAACCTCCATGTGGTCTCAATGTACGTTGGTCGCCGAACCATCAACCGGAAAAATATGTCAATAAAGACATATTTAAAAAAAGACGCGACTCACCTCCCTGACGTTCCTGAGGTAGAGTTGGTAGTTGTGTGCATCGCCCAGCTTGGCGCGCCTGTTCTGCGTCGTCTCTTTCACCCGGTTGTACCGGTCCAGCACCTTCTCACAGCGCTGTCTGATCACATCGGCCGCGTAGTGGTCCTGAGCCAGCAGCGCCTGTGCCAACTGCTCCAGGGTCGAGATCTTCTCCTCCTGGGCGCCAAGGGTCTTCTCAAACCCGTCGTGTTTCTTGAGGAGTTCGTCGACCGCCCCGAGCGAGTCGCCGAGGTCCTCGTTGGCGAGGAAGGCCTCTTTGCTGGCTAGCCATGTGTCAGCTTGGTCGGCATACTCGTTGTATACCTATAGTGGGGGGTTGAAATATTGAGGTGGTTTTATATGTTGGTTTATGCAGCTAATGTCTTTAGTGGTGTTGAATTCATGAACAAGGAGAGACAGTGCGTTGGTGTATGACGAAGACAAATGTTTTTAATATTTTCTTAGTTTCTAATATTTAAAAAAATGTTGTTTTAAGGGTTGAAAAAAAAGCGGGCCTGACTTCCAAGGTGTGGATGTGTCATAAATGCAGCCTTGGCGAGTATATCGCCGGGGTTGCATTCATGCATCATCATAATGACAAAGGGTATAGAATCTGAACATTATAAAACATTATAGCACATTAAAACACTATGCGGCCCTTAAAGAGTTACAAAATAAAATTTAACAAGCGGTGTTCTGACCTCCAAGTCGTAGCACTGCGTGAGAATCTGCTTGCGGTCCTCCCAGGTGACGTTGAGCTCGTACCAGGTCTGGTCTAAGTGCTCCAGTAGCGCGGTGATGTCTGACGAGGCGTAGTGCTGCCCCTCCACCAACGTCTGACCGTGCTCCTTCACCGTGCGGAAGTGTTCGTGCCGACCGTCAATCTCAGCCTGAAATAACATGGAATTTGTTATATCTTATTTACCGTAAATTTAAGGAACAGTATCATCCTTAGGACTGCCAGTGTTTTCTGGAGGGGCCCTGCCATAGCGTATTGTTTCCAATACAAACGCAAAATCCTGGCTTTTGGAGGGCCCTTTTTACTACCCGCATTGGTACGCTATGGCAGTGCTAGGATAATCATACCTATCACCCTCTGACATCATGGTTGCTTTCCGTGGTACAATACCCTTGAAATAACGTTTCTAACACAAGAATAAAATATGAACATGACTTCAACTCACGTGTGACGTAACTTTCTATATGATATTTTCAGGTCTAACTGCTACATGCTGCATATTATGATAGTGTGTATATCAGAATATTGCTAACCAATACCAACCCTACAGATAGAGGGCGACATGAAATTAGGCTGGTCTTTTCTTTTAAAGTACTTCACAGGCCTTAAAGAGTTAATGGTTACCTTTCTCTCCTGGTGCATCTCGACCTGTTCCTCTGCCTCCAGCACGTCCTTGGCCAGCTCCGTCCCCTTAATCTGCGCGATCATCGTCGTGCACCACTTGTCCTGTAACCAGGCAAACAGCACCATATAGCTTTTCATTTTAAATTTACTTTAATTAATATTCTTTTTCTAAACGTTTGATTACCACATATTTAATACAGGAATGAAAAACAAGTATAGAGGATTTTAATGCCTTTTTTGTATTTCTTTTTCCTTTTTGTGGCATTTTTGTTTGCCTTTTATTCTATTTTTTAAAAAAATCTTTAATTTCAATTAATTATTTTTATTGGGGGTGGGGTCATGTAGGACATAGAGCCACTTACGTGTTCCTTTGCGTCGGTGATGTATTTCTGTAGTTGGTAAGAATCCTCCAACTTCAACTTCCTACAAAGTGAGCAAACCCCAAGTTAGCGTCTATAATAGCATACATAATTGTGGCATGATCTGCGAAAAGGGACCTTAATGCAGGATACATTAAGGCCTTTTCCTCAGGCGATGTCACAATTATAATCCACCCGCGAGTCGACAAAGAGTCCAAGTTATCATCCATTATGGGATACAAAGACGCTATTCCCTCGTTGACTAAAAGCAGTAAATATTACAGTTTTGGTCAACTTCTGTATGGGAAATGAGCATTTATAATTGAATGAAAAAAAAGTCCTAATAAAATGATTAATAAAAATGCTTTGGAAAAGGATATGTACCTGACGGTGGTGAGGTCCTCGAGTCGCTCCCAGTTGTCGAGCGCCTCCTTCTGCTTCTGCTCAATGCCGGGTCCCATCTCCGGGTACTTGCGGCACAACTGGTTAGCACGTCTCTCCAGTTTCTAGTAAGGAAACATTGTAAACTTTGGATTTCTCATTGCCTAGAGTCAGTTTAGTTTCCACATTACACCAGTTAAGTTAAAGATAATCCCTTCACCCAGCCACACAAACTTTTATATCACAGCAACTTTTCCATAAGTATAAACATTACCATAGGTAGTAATGCCAATTATTTTTATGTCCTAATACTTTTTTTTATATAAGTCTAATGGCATGATATCGTACTGCCAAGAATAAGCTCCCCGGTGCTTACAGACTTGGAGGCATGATAAACCCTGACGCTTATTACAGACAGGTGCTAATCGATATTAATTTCAAGTGCTTACGAGAGATATCACTACCCAAGAGATGTGAGACAGCATTGACAAAAAGTAGGACATTTTACAATTTTGGTCAATTTTCTGTATGAAATTAACTTAATTTAATACAGAAATCCTAGCTAAAAAGTAGGAATTCTTGTAAAAGTGGCAACTCTGTTACCCTTATTATCATATTCCAGCGCTTACAAATCACCAGCGCTTATATAAAACCCAGAGCTTCTTTAAAACCACACCCTTAAATGCAGAGGTACTACCAGTACTTTAGAGAAGAGCTTTACGCTAGTTGAGTGCCTACCTCTAGTTGGGCCTGCAACGCGGTCATGTCGCGTTCCACCTCCTCCTGTTTCCGCTGCAGGGCCTGCACGGCCTCCAGGTCCTTCCCGTAGTCCTCTATCGACACGGCCAGCGCCTAAACACACAACCGGAACACGGTCAACGACATGCGTCACCTGGGGCCTAATAATGGGGGTAGAGGGGGGTCCCCATGTCCCATGTCGATTTTAAGAAATACCCATGTCACTACCTATTTTTTCCCGTGTCATGTCCCATGTCACTATTAAAGACCTAAAATGGCTCATGTCGCCGTGTCGAATTTAAGCGTCTAGTGGTTATTTGTGGACAGCCAAGCAGAAAATATGGTCGAATTTGTTTCATCTAAAGCAATTCTTGAACCTTTTCAGAATTGCCTTGGAGCAACACTTGTCCTCATGATGCAACAAGGCAGCACTGGCTAGTAAGTCTACTCGTCAGGGCTACATTCATGCATCATACTGACTCTATGAGAGTGTATCAACCCCAGAAGGGTCGGCATGATGCTTGAATGAAGCACTGGCGAGTTAGTTGCCAGGACTGCATTCAAGCATCAACACGACAAAGGGCATGGCAGATTAAAGCACTATATACTGTCCTTAAATGGTAAATGAAAGTTTTCAATACAGTGTACAGAGTAGCATTTATGCTGGTCTACGCGCCCCACGGAACATCCTTTCCGCTTGGCTGCCTACAATGTCATATGCTCAGCTGCAAATCATCACGTACGCACAGAGCTCCTGGGATTGAAGCCATATGAAATACTACTCATACGCAGCCATACATTGGGTATGACAGAAAGTAGTTCCGGCAGCCTTCCCAGAAGCTCTATACGTCAGACTTTATTTGTCAGTATTACAGTCAGAGCTGCCAAGATTGTTTACAATACTCATGTCAAAGTAGATAATACAATGTATCGATATAATGTATTACTAAGCACTTAATGAAAATGTAAGCTTTTGGTGGAATCAAAATCAATTTCTCAAATAAAATCTACCGACCACCACAACACCCCAAAATCACAACTCTACAACTACGAACTCAAAACTACTATTAAAAGCAAACACACATATACATGTATCAGGAAATTAAGAGAAATATTAGCTTCAGTAAGAATATAATTAATAGGAAATGTAGAAGTTAAAACAGGCAAGCATGCCATAGACATACCATTCACAACCATGCACTTGTTAAAAGTGTTTTATATATTTCAGTTGTCATCCTTTTCATTAAATTGACACTTTAAGGGCCGCATAGCGCTTTAGTGCGCTATGTCCTTTGTGATCACCATGAAGCATGAATGCAGCCGTGGCGACTTACTCGCCTGTGCTGTATTCATGCATCATGCCGACAGATAGCATAGTGCATTAAAGCACTAAGCGGTCCTTAAAGGGTTAACATTGTGCCTTGATGTTATGTTACCTCCTCCACCTGACTCCGAGGTCCCTCCTGTAACTGCTCCGAGAGCGAATCAAAATCTTCCGAGTCAGACGTAAATTCTGCCACCTCAGCGAATTGTGCGACCGGGTGCAGGGACTGTTGTACCACATTCCCGTCTGTGGCGCTACTCTGGGATATAACGCGGGATATGTCTTGTAGATCATACACCCGGTGTTCTCCCATCCCATACTCCTCACTAGGGTCCTCTGATACCTGGGTCACAGGTAGAACCGCTTTCCGCTCTTTACGGTCGGGGTTCGGCTCGGTGAACGTGTCGACCACGTCCTCCGATACAACCCTCTCCTCACTTATAGGATCGGTCCCATCCACTGACTTAACAACTGTTTCCTTCATTGGGTTCACTTCCTCTTTGAGTACACCCCCCTTGTGTTTCCTCTTCTCTTCACGGATTGGATACAGACTCTGCTCCTGGACCTTCTTATTCGGCTCGACAAAAGTCTCGATAAACTCCCCAGTATCCACCTCCCCGAGTGGCTCCCCCCGCTCGGAGAGAACCGCCGGTTGGTTCTGCGACTCGTTTATGATCTCTTGCAGTGCGTTGTTATTGTGTTCACGCATGGCTTCCATGTCGTCGTAGCTGAGGGAGGTTTGTTTTTTGAGGGAGGCTAGTCTCTCCGGGCGGCGTTTAGGGGTTTCCTCCTGTAGCTGGGAGGTGCTGTGGGACAGGAGGCTGGTCTGGGTGGGCAGCACCAACTTCTCCTCCAGGTTGTAAGTTATGTCCATCAGATTGTGCTACAGAGGTGGAAGGTGGAGGGTTAGCGAGTGCGGCACACTCAGAGATGCCACTCAGTCGTCGACAAAATGTAGGAAAACATACAATTTTGGCAAATTTTCTGTAAGAAATTAACATATTTCAAAACAGAAAATCCAGCCAAAAAGTAGGGATTCCTATAAAAGTAGGAAAAGTGGCATCTCTGAGCTGTGATAGCAGCAGAAACAAGCACAGTCAGGCCCGGCCATGCTAAAGCCAACCGCAGACAGGCTGATTCAGTCAGTAGCTACTGTATAACCTCGGTTATAAGCCGAATTTTTACCGTTTTTATTTGCTGCAAGCCGAAATTTTAACCCCAAACTCTAATTCGGCTTAAAGGCTAGAATTTGATACATGGGAATATGGTAAAAATAAATTTCTATCATTTTTATTATAAGCCGAATTTTTCCTCTCAAATTCACATTGGGCTTATAATCAAGGTAGTCTTTTAACCGAGGTTTTACGGTAAGCCTGATATGATTGAGAATATCAAACATGTTTGATTTAGTCACTCGATCGGAGGTCCTCCCAATCGGCAGATATCCCGATCATTGAAGTCAGCCATGCAATTGAATCGAACCCGGCGGCAGTCAACTAGCCCTACTAGACCCGTCTGGCACTGAGGGTTTGGGCAGAGTCGCTATCATGGAAAGGGCAAAGTTCACAACTCCTATTGTCTAGATAGACTTTTTGTGTGCCAATTTTGAAAAATCGTAAGATTTCGGATATTTTTACAATCCTAGTATCATAGATGTATGACAGACCACAGAATTTTTATGGTCAATTTTTTTGTTTGTTATAATTTAACACCTCATACCCGCTAGTAGGGATAGTCGGGTCAGTAGTGGGGGCACACGTGTGGCCGGGCCTTCAATGGCTAAAATAACAGAAGTGAAAGAAATAGATACTCTATGAACACAGGCAGGGTTATATCTACAACTAAATGAAGAAGATGCAAACCAACAAATCCAAAACCACATCACACAAGTAAAATTATCAACAAATAAAAGCTAATATACAAGACGTTGTTAGTATATACATGCTTTGTGCGTGCATACTATTAGTGTCAAACACTTAGAAACAAACGTACAGAAAACAGATAGAGATGCAATAGCTTTTAGTTAGTTTAGATGGAATATATACATCAGCAGCAAACCAGTATATTGATGTATAGTAGGGGCCTATAGGGTATAATAGTAGACAAGCATTCAGCGTATGTTAGTTTGGTTGCCATGGCTACCTTCTCGTTGATGCGGTCGTTGACGTCGTCCACATCGCGGTTGAAGGCGTGGATCTCTAGCGCAGCGGCCAGTTTGGCTTTGTGGTTGGCGAGGGAACCCTGGATACTCATCCACCTTAAAAGGGTGAAGGTAGGAATGAGGTGTGGCTATATACATTGGTACTTATATTTTGACTTTATCATTGATTATCATGAGATTATCATTGTAAACCATGTACACCATGTTCTTGCAGATTGGTATGTTCTAAGTGGGTGGTCATCGTTTATAAATGGGTAGTGATGGTGGTCTCAGCGGGAAAGGTTTCTAAACATTTGCCACCCATTCAACCCTCCAGAAAGTGCCATTTTTCCCCGCTAGGAGGATAGAAACTTTTTTTATACCCCCCTTGTTGTTAATAAATGCCACCTCCATAAGTGAGAGGAGTACACTATAAGATACCCCCCCCCCCTTGGTACACTACATGTACCTACCGTATATGTAAGATGTGTAAAAAAATTGGACCCTCTTGGGGGGGGGGGGGGGTCCAAAAAATTTGACCTGTTTTGAGCAAAAAAAGCCTGCGGATTACTATGCTTCAAAGGGCCTATGCGAGCATCAATTTTCGACCCGTAGAGAGGTGGGAGGGGTTAAAGATGTTTGAACCCCCCCCCCCCCCGTTCTTAAAAAATGATCACTCCCTAAGTGCTTACTTCTGGTTGAGAACGTCCTTCCGTTCCTGGATGGCGCCGATGTCGGTGCGTCCCTGTTTGATGAGTTTGTCGGCCAGAATGTTGATGTGGTGAATCCTCTTCTCGTCCACCGTCACTCCCTGAATACAACCACACCAATGTCACACAACTTACATCTGTTAACACTTTAAGGACAGCAGTATGCCCTTGGTGGACATGATGCATGATTGCAGCCCTGGCGAGTAACTCACCAAGGCTGCATTCAAGCATCATGCCCACCCACGGGGTAGGCACACTCCCTGAGGGTTGTTTAAGCATGATGCACCAATGCAACACCGAAGAGTTTTTCGCCAGGGCTACATTGGTGCATCATGATGACAAATGTCTTGTAGCTACATGTATCAATGATATAAAGTATATACTGCATTAAAGCTTCGAAGCGGCCATTTAATAGAGGGTAAGAATATCATGTTGCTCTTCACTTATAAGGCGAAAGTTTTTATGTATTTTAGCTTTGTTGGCCTACCCTATGGACGGCGTTATAATGCTTTGCTAACTCTTAGTTGGGTTTTAGAATGTATCATTATTTTAGCTCACAGAATGAGAGTGTATGCTTACATCCTCGGCGTCGTCGAGTCGGGCCTGCAGCTCCATACAGTGCTCGTAGTCGCGGCCCATGTCACCCGCCGAGACAAAGCTCTCCTGGAAATACGACAACACGGATATTGAGACAAACAGAACATCAACACCTGAACAGTATTATATAAATCCGCTCCCATTCCTCGCACTATGGTTATGTACTACGTATGAGAAGACAGACATTTGATGCACTGTCTATTGTCAGTTAGAAAGAGAGTGTGGTACAGCTGCAGCACGGAGACTCGAACCCAGGACCTCTGTATTGTAAACCCTATACTCTACAGATGTGCACCCCATGTTGTACAGAAAGTTACTGGCGGCTGGTGTATGATACTTCATGAAACTGGGTTTGATTCTAGACAAAGAATGTTTCAGGAGAGTAACGTACGCCTCTACTAGAGATTTGCAGAGCTCATATCAGAGCTTATATCTCTGTCACAGTAAGGCACCACCCCTACCCCTATTGTATACATATCCATGAGTGAAATAAAAGCAGGGATGCCAAGTCACCCCACCCCAAAATCGTATTTCTCAGGATTTTTAGACCCCAAAATCGTAATAATTTTTGGCTGAAATCGTAATAAAAATCGTAAGAATAGAATAACATTTCTAATGGGTCAGCATGATACAAGAATGCATTCTAATGCTTCATTGAAGTCGTAATCTGGCCCATCATTTAAATCATATTTTGCTTGCTCCTCAATGTGTAATTTTTATTTCTAGATCAGTTTGCTTAGTGACCAACATAATTTAATTTTAGTCTAGTTTTGGGTATTTGTAGTAAGCTATTTATCCCATATCTCAGTACGGTACATTTACCAGAGATAATTGAAAATCGTTATTTGATATCCAAAATCGTAATGGGCGTAACAGGGGTCAAAAACTGTAAAATTACGAAAAAATCGTAACACTTGGTATCCCTGTAAAAGCCAATGACAAAAAAAATACTTTTAAAAAAGAAAGAAAAATCCTCTCACCTTTTCCCTGATCCACATCTCGACCTTCTTAACCTCCTCGTTGAACTGGAGTATGTCCTTGGCCTCCTCGAGTCCCTTCCCGCGGTACTCAGAGGCACTCAGCAGCTCCGACCACTGACCCGACAGCAGCTTCAGACGCTGGCTGATCTCAGGTGCCGCCTCATGCTTCTTCTTTATCAACAGAGTACCTTTCTGTAATAAAGAGGGAAGGAAATGAGTTATCGGTATTTTTACCCCTTTATGGACACATTTGTCGTTACGATACAGCAGTACAGCCACAACGATAACTCGCTGGTGCTGCATCTGTGCATCATAGCGCCCATTTGGGAGTGCTTCAACCCCGAAGGATCGTTATGATGCTTAAATGCAAGCCAGGGCTGCATTCATGCATCATGACGACCAAGGGTATAATGGTCGGTATGATGCTTGAATGCAAGCCAGGGCTGCATTCATGCATCATGACGACCAAGGGTATGTCTATGATGCACGAATGCACTATGCCGTTAAAGACATGTTGAATGAAGTTTCAGGTAATGGCTGGTCTCAGTGGCACCTTGTTCTTCCGGTTTATTGATGAAGAAAATTAAAAATCTGGGCCCAAAACTGAGCCTTGCAGCACACCAAAGCTGACTTTCATTATAGCTGAGACTTGACCATTTACCTTATTTTGTTATCTAATGTTCTTAAAGTTTGGTGTAAAACCTAATTTTTCATGAGCTCAGATTGTTTGAACTGCATTAGCATTACATGCATTTATTGTAGTTTACATAGTCGAAGGCTTTTTTAACATCAATATATATAACAGATATTACTTCAGCGTTGTTCCTTAAAAATCATGACCGGTATATTAAACTACAACTTAATGTCCGACTGACCTCTGTGATGGCGTTGATACGGTCGGTGTTGGCGACAATCTCGGCCTCGAAGGCCTGGTGTTTCTGTAGTTTCTTCATCTTGTCCTGGAGGTCTTTGACGTCAGTCGTGAACTGCTCCTCGCGCACCGTCTGCAGCTTATCCACCATCCAACCCTCAGCCTGCGGGAGATCGGTAACATTGATTGATTTTGATTGATTGATTTTGATTGATTGCTTTTGATTGATTGATTTTGATTGATTGATTTTGATTGATTGATTGATTTTGATTGATTGATTGATTTTGATTGATTGATTTTGATTGATTGATTTTGATTGATTGATTTTGATTGATTGATTGAGTTGAAAGTCCCATCGCGCATTATTAAGTACCTTACGGCACTGTCTCAAGTTAGCCAGGAGTCATACAAAAACAGTGGTAGTCTGCCTCACAGTAGGACACATATCTATATGCTGCTTGCCCCATACAGCATCAAATCTATGAGTGATCGAATCTATGAGGTGAGCAAGAAAACCCGCTCCCAGGGCACTTCCCCTACTCTTTTCGAAGGAAAGCAAGTTAACACTATAAAAATTCTAATAGCACACTCATGTTATATCCTAGCCCTACGGTACTTTATACCAGGATACATGATGGGTTTTTTTAAACATCAAGTGTGAATTAGTGGATTTCCGTGCAAGAGCGCTAAAAACATTGGTCCCATCTTCAAGGGTTCATATTTCTTTGATTTAATGTCATTATTGATTTAACGTTTTTACCTCAGCTGCGTCTTGGTTGAACTGGGCGTAAATACCAGCATCTCCGAGCTTATTACGTCGGACATCACTCAGCTCTCTGATGTGTCGTCTCCTGCAAACAAAAAACAGAGTGAAATTTAACTCATGGACTTTCTGGCACTAGTTCACCTGAGCCTCCCATGATATTATGGCTGGCATATGTATATACCCTGTTCTGGGAGGAGCAAAAAGAATAGTAGAAACCATATGATTATTCTGCAGCTTATCTCAACGATCTTGCTTTGAATTACATCATCTTCCTGAGACACAAATTTGTATTATGAGTAATTGACTTAAATTGTTGGTTATTTACCTTTGAGTTACATCTGCTATCTTGGCTTCGATCTTGGGTGTGTCAAAGTTCTTCTCGCGGACGAGTCGTTCCCCAAACTCGCGCATGGCGTCTGTCTTCTGGTCCTGGGTGAGGAGGAGGTTGTCAAACGCCTCGTGACGCTTCACCAACGACTCCACCTGCTCCACCGTCGAGCCAAAGTCACGCCCCGTCAGGTACGCCTGCAGTCAGAAACAAGGTTTTTGATTAAACATTGAAACCCTCTCAGCTTGACTTGGATAGGATGACTACCGTATGATGTAACAAGCGTCTTGGTCGCTTGTGAAATTATTTGTATGGCCTTTTTAGGACTTAATCTGAGTACTTAGAGCTAAATTTCTCTGAAATTGTAAAAGAATTAAGGCTTTGTCTTAATAATGCCCAAAAAGAGGGGTGGAGGGCGCTTGTTTAGGGGGGGAGGCCGTTTATTACGTTGAATAGACCTACAGTAGTGGTAAACTGACATGCATTATTAGCGCTGTAAGGACTGCATGTCACTTTGCCTTTGTTATGATGATGCACCAGTGCTGTACCAGTGAGTTAGGCTCAGCATTAATATAGCACTGGCGAGTTACTCACCAGGGCTGTATACCTCTATCATGGTGACAAAGCACCATACAAATCCTAACGGGTTTAACAACATATCTCTATGATATCATTCAAAATTTTAAATGTTAAAAGATCAAAAACTGATATCCTAGTTGTTTGGGTGCGACTTACCTCCTGGGAGGCGGAGAGGTTCTCCAGTTGTCGCGCGTCCCGGAGGAAGGCTTGTTGGTCATGCAGCTGTCGGAGGTGCTCGTTCCTCTCCTGCCATGTCCCATGGAGTCCCTCACGCAGTTGAAGTAAATCGCTCACTTTGTCTTTAATCTGATAAAATACGAGGAATTAATAAATATGGATACATTCATAGTCTTTATAGTCACTCATATAATTGAATCATACTTGAATGCCAAGGTATGGAAGATGGTATAAGATGTGTTATGCCTGGACTTATAAGTGGACTTCTTTGCTTATCTGTGAAGCATACCTGGCACATGAACTACATAAAGCAGCTATTTAATATCTTTTGTATTCTATTTTTGTGACAATACTCACATCGTTATTCGCAAAATGGTCGTTTGCGATCATGGTGCGACCCGTCTCGATGACGGAAGAGAAGATGTCTTCCCGGGCGTCGATCTCGGCTTTGAGGTTAGCGTGACTTTTCCTCATCATCTCGACGCTGCCGACGTCATGTACGGTAATCTCTGACACCATCTCCGTCTCCAGCTGACTCGCCCACTGCTCCAAGTCACGGGCCTACAGAGCGATAAGACTTTGTTATTGGAGTTCTTTCTTAAAAAAAATAATACCTTTATTCTGACATTCCCAAATTCCTTAAAGGCCCCTTTTGTAGCGTCCATGGTGCATGAACACAGTCATGGAAAGTAACTCGCCAGGGCTGCGTTCATGCAATATGACAACCATACAGGGTTGATACACTAAGACTGGCAGAATGCTGGTGAGGACAATCAAGTTCAGCTTATAATAAAAACGTTTAAAATAAGTTTTCACTATAATGTATATAGAACCCTCGCTTATAAGCCAAATGGGAGTTTCGGCTTCTAGCAAATAAAAACAGCAAATAAATTCGGCTCATAACCAAGGTTTTGTGAATGAGTAAAAGCAGCACTCACCGAGGCCAGGAACCTGTAGAGGTTGAGAGCCGCCTGGAGGTCGTTTCCCCGTTTGGCGGCGCGCTCCTGGAGGAAGCCCCAGTTCTCGATGACGAGCGCCTGTTGCTGCTCGATCTGCTCGGCGTTACCCCCCGGGTACTGCTCCTGTAAACGTGCTGAGTCATCCACCAACACCTGCAGCTGTTAACGACAGACAAAGTGACAGATGTTAAGATAAATCACAAGGGAAATTAACCTGAATAACAAAGAGTTTACTAATGTATCAGTTTTAGCTCATTGAGAAGAGAGTCTTAGATATTACTCAGTGAGAAGAGTCTCAGATAGGTCTCGCTGGAAGAGTCTCAGATAGGACTCACTGAGAAGAGAGTCTCAGAATGACTCACTGAGAAGAGTCTGATATAAGACTCACTGAGAGGAGAGTCTCAGATATGACTCACTGAGAGGAGAGTCTCAGATATGACTCACTGAGAAAAGAGTCTCAGATATAACTTACTGAGGTGTCTCAGATATGACTCCCTGAGAAGAGTCTCAGATATGACTCACTGAGAAGAGTGAGGTGTAAGATTTGATGTAGGTTCTGCGGCTATTAAAGGACCCCCATGAAGCTATTCTGCTGTCAAAGAAATAGATAGCCTGGTATGTTTAGCATAATATGCCTTTCATAGAGGAGTAGAATCTACCGGTAGTGTTTTAAATAATGTAGCTTACTTGTGCCTCGAGTGCGACGAGTTCATTCTCGAAGGCCTCGTGTTTCTTCTGGTAGCTCTGGACCTGTTTGATGTCCCGGCCGAGGTCCTCCGGGATGGAGGTATATTTCTCCTGGATGCGGGACAGGGCGTCCTCCACGTCGCGGTTAAACCGATGGATCTGAGACGCACCCCCCAACTTGTCCTGCCGCTCCGACACGGCATCCGACAGCTCATGCCACGCAGACCTGGGGGGTAAAGTTTTGGTGTTTATTCAATGCTGACTCATACATATAAAATATCATGAAGTATTTTGATTGTTGGCATGGATGCAACCCTGGCGAGGAACTCTCCTGTGATGCATTCCTGCATCATGCTGACTCTTAAGGCTTGATGCACTCCTAAAAGGGTTAGCATGATGGACCAATGCAATGGTGGCGAGTAACAATGGCGAGTTACTTGCCGATCCTGCCTTGGTACATCATGATAACAAATTAACATAAACCGTAAACCCGCACCGCCCCTATTTATATGGCCCCTTTAAATATACTATCCTATGTCTATCAATACTGTATTACTCGAGTTGCTGCTGCCTGTTTACTGTTTCTAAAATCTCAAAAAGCAAATGGTACCTTCGAATGGATTTTGTCAAAGTATAGATCTATCTTTCCCCCATTTTCCCCATGTTACCATGAACTGTGCCTACCTGAGTTGCTCCTGCCTGTTGAGTATCTCGGTGGAGTAGGGGCTCTTGTCCTCCACTAGTTCCATGGCCAGGTTCTCACACTGAGTGAAGCGTTCTGACCCGGCCTCTACCGCCATCTGCAGCTCGTCAAACTTCTTCTGGACATGCTGGAGGCCAAGCAGACAAGTTATGACAAGGATGGCTTATAGTATATTACATCGCTGACATCAAGCTTCAATTTGATACCAAATATGCCCATATTTGATCTTTTTTATTGTATTTTATCTTCTTTAATAAAAAAATATTAATTTAAAAAAAGTCCACATAACGCAATTTTATGGCAAGCGGTGATAAGAAACTCACTCATATCTTTTGATTTAATCTAAATGTTGATGACACCTCCTTTGTAAAACTTTGGTAAAATAAAACAACACTTACAGTTACGTGTTCGTAATCCCTGCCGAACTCGTCTGAGCAGGCGAGCACCATCTGTTCCCCGATCCACTGTTCGAGGTCGTTACTCTCGCGGAGGTACTCGTGCAGCCGCTGCGACTCCTGCAGGTAATGGCGGCGCTCGGCACACGCCGTCTGCAGACCCGCCATCTGCTTCTCAAGGTCAGCCTGAAGGACAAAGGGAGGGGAATTTTAATAGTGAAAACATTTCTTTATTGGAATAAATGCCAAAGGTTTAACCCATAGTTCCAATATATGGTTATTCTTAGAAATAGATTGATTATAGCTGGTTATAAAAACTTTGACGGAAATGTCATTTATGAATTTAAAATTTTTATAATAATTGCCTTGCGAGGGCGGATGTTCTTAATAAAGTAAATTTAGGCAACTTATTTTGGAAAAACCCCTAGCAGCACAACAGCATTGAACTGATTTAGTCTATTCTGCACAGATGCCGCTCCCTGGTGGGCCAAATATAGGAAACATTGTGGTCTGCTTTTTGCAGGAAATAAACATAACTTTACAAAAAAAATGGTAATCAAATGTGTATCTAAGATAGCCCGATACTCCATGCTCCTGTAGGTACCTGTTTGTTCTTGACCTCTGGGTCCTTGTCGAGTTTGTTGAGTTTCTCTGCGTCCTGCTGCAGACCCTTCAGTACGCCCACGTATGTAGCCAGGTCAACCTCCAGAGCCTGAACAACACCACACAATACAAGTCAATTGTGCTCTTTCCTTTTGGTTTATGTGATTAAGGTTGTATGAGAAAGTCTTTGATATGCATTAAAGCACTATGTAACATGGGCCACATAGTGCTTTAATGCACTTGGTCGGCATGAATGCAGCCCTGGCTACTAACTCGCCAGGGCTGCATTCATGCATCAGGCCGATTCAACAGTGTTGATACCCTCCTGATGGATTGTCATAATGCACCAATGCATCGGTGCATCATGACGGGAAATGACCATGAATGGGGTTAAAACAGGGATGAAAATGACCAATCTTTTTTTTTTTAAACTCTTGAAATATATAAATCGAGGCCTTTGAATAAAAATCCTCTATAGTTAAGTACAGGTCTTGGCGATAAAAAAAAAAAAAATCAGGGAAAAACTTTCATCCCTGTAATATAGTAAAACCCACGTACCTTGTGCTTGGTGAGTAGTTTAGCGGCGGCGTCTTCGTCCCGCCCGTAATCCTGACTCGCAACAAGCTGCCCCTTCTCCAGGATCCACGACTCGACATCGTTAGCATCTGACAGGTACTGCAAACACACCGACAAGTAGAGCATATTAGTTATTGCGTAATACATTTTCGATTTTTTAGTTTAACTCTTTAAAGACCTGCACATAGACCAAACAATATGGACTGCATCAACACGAAGAGTTACATTTGTATTACCATAGTTGTAATTTTGAAATTCGAGAAATAAAAGAATTCAGTTATTTCACTATTATCAAATTTCGACGTACCGTAAAACCTCGCTTATAGGTCGACCCCATTTATAGGTCGAGTTGGACTTTTGGGTCAAAAATTCGACCTATAGAAAACTTCTTTGATATCTGCAAAAACCCCGGTTATAGGTCGAATTGGACTTTGGGATTTTTTGGGGGGCACATATCCCCTTAAAACACCC
Source organism: Harmothoe impar (assembly GCA_947462335.1). NCBI lineage: Eukaryota > Metazoa > Annelida > Polychaeta > Phyllodocida > Polynoidae > Harmothoe > Harmothoe impar. The sequence continues at coordinate 102,142,299 of OX381704.1, read as the reverse complement.
TTTTCCTGAGTCAAAAATTAGTCATATTTATGTTTTTTCTGTCCAAGCTGAGGGGCTCAATGGACAACTGTGTTTGTGTTCGTTTCTATTACCAGTATGTTCTATCCTTTAAATCATTTTTTTAGTGCCCAATTATTTTCTACTTTTTACCAAAACCCCGCTTATAAGTCGAGTTGGACTTTTGAGGTAAAAAATCGACTTATAGCAAAATAGAATACCAAAATAAAATCGAATTATAAGCGAGGTTTTACGGTAATAACATTTCACATTAAATGTTTTTATTTCACATTTCTATGCTGCTTCATTACATTTCGACGTAATAACATTTCACATTAAATGTTTTTATTTCACATTTCTATGTTGCTTCATTACATAGTTATGATTGCACAACTAATTATTTTCTTACATTATAGGGCAAAATAGAGATACACTGACAGATGTTTGATATACAACATGGGAGATTTTCTGTTGATCAGCAATTCGAAAACTTTATGGGAATACATTTTGGATATCTCATGCCTTAAGCAACGTCAGGATTTGTTGAGGTTTCAATCAAGAGGTTTTGTGACATGCTCCGTAATGTATTGGTAGGGTAGATTTCCCACATTAATTTCTTTTAATATATATGTACACAGACCCCAAACTTATCATCTATCCCATATTAATGAAGTTAAAACAATTTAGATTAAAGTTTACATATAATTCATGAGCCAACAGGGTGGTCATTTCTCTTCTCAACAAATATACCCTGTCATAGTGCATACATGCAAACTAGGAATTGGAAAAATATCCTCTCATTGGATATGGACAGATCGCGCGAATAACCAATTTGAAAGGGCAAAAACTCAGACAAAAAAAAAAAAAAGTATGATATTGACTTATTGGTATATGGTGTTAACATGTGATCTTTTTTTAAATTCATTTTTTCGATGACCCGGTAGCTTTTATTCACTGCTACCTTTCCTTTCGTCACTTTTGCTTACTGTGCACTGTTGATGTACTCAATATCCACTGGCCTGATGACCTCTTGTGCCATAACGACAGCCGTATATCTTAAACTACCCACTTTTTACAGATATTAATTTTGATTTTCATAGAACCATACATTTCTTGACAGCACGGGGACAAATTAAATTTTATTGTGGCAGCATAACTTACCTTCGATAACATCTAAATAATATCAAGTTGGTTTTCATTATGAACTTTAGATTTGTTTTACACGATGTAATATTTACAAGCATGACTGGCTACAAAATCAGTCAGCATGGGTAACAGTTTGTGAAAGTCTGGGGGGGGGGGGGGGGACAAATATATAAGAACAAAGCAATGCTAAGAAAGTTTAAGAAAGTAACTTTTGAGAAACAAATTTGTCCTAACGGGTACGTGAAAATGAATTACCGGTAACAATATTTTTCTCTTCACTCCAATGTATTAAAACCCTAAAAAGTATTAAAGGGATAACATTATTTGGATTAAAGTTGGGGTTTTATGGTACTATAGGTTACCTTTTGTTTCTGCAGGGAGATATCCAGCAGCCGTTTGCGCTCTTTGCTGAGCTCGTTGATGTTGTCCCAGGCCTCGGTCATGTCCTGACACTTGTTCTCGATGGCGGGAGACGCGAAGTGCTGCGCCTTAACGAGACTCTCGCCGTTCGCCAACACCTTGTTCAGCATGGGCTGATGACCCTGCATCTCCATCGCGAATTTCTAAATTAATGGAGAACAGTGATATTGTCATAAAATGCTGATACGTGTCACTTAAAAGGCAAACGTCTTTGCGAATCTCCTATGGTCAAACTCATATTTAGCACTTTAAGGGGGGCATACTGTCTTAAGGCTTCATCCCATTTAAATGCAGCCTTGTCGAGTAACCACCAGGGCTGCATTCATGCATCATCACGACGTCATGAGGCATATATGCGAGTTTCACTAGGGCTACATACATGTATCATAAAATAGGCACATTAAAGGATTAATTAAGGTGCTTTGATGCATGAATGCTGCCCTGGCGAGTTACTCAGCTGGTTTTACCGTATTCGAGGTAATAAGCACAGTTCCCTATATAAGCCCACACACACACCTTTTTGCAAATATTTTTTGGCAATTTTTAGACTATGAATAACCAGGGCTGTAGATCTAGCCCCTCAAATATCCCAAAATACCTACATTTTTGGCTCCGATTAAACTACTAAAATGTTTTCATAATAATTTGTTAGTGCTATTCTAGTTAACCTCCTACCTGGTGCTTCTTGTGCAGGTTCTGTGCGTCAATCAGGTTCTTGCCGTAGTCGGTGGATGTGGCGGCCGGGATGTGGTCCTTGATCCACTGCAGCTCGCTGTTAGCGTCAAAGTTAAACTGGTGCCAGCGGTACGAGTCCTCCAACTTCTGACGCCGCTGGGCCATCGGCGCCTTCAGGGCGTTGAACCTGGAGGAGGCAAATGGGCACATTTATTATAAAAATTCAAGAGGCTGTGGTCAAATTCTAGATAGATTAGGGCTACTGTGAGTACAGCAAGTGTTTTATTTCCGTTGAGGCTTGTTAGAGTTAAATCATAAAATCCTTATACTGTATGTTGTACATGTAGTCATAGTGTAGGTTGTTCAGAAAGTGATTTTTTTTTTTTTTAAATTTTTTTTTTTAATGAAACGTCATCAGCTTTTATTTGTACATATCATGGAAGGTTTTGCGCTGGACATTTAATGCTTCATTATGCCCATTTGTTGTCGCAATGCAGGTATGCTGCACTGGTGACTGACTCGCTCTTTCAATTTGTATATACTGGTAGTACTTGCCTTTTGTCAAAGGTCTCTACAGCATTCAGGATGCCGGCGGAGTCGAAGTGACCCTCGCGCGCCATCCGGTGTCCCTGGGCCACGATAGCCTTCAGGTTCTCAGAGTGGACATCCATCTCATTCTCCAACATCTGAAAGTAATAACAATTTTTTCAAATAAATTTTAAAAATAAAAGAAGTAAAATAGACGTTTTAGACTATAATCCGTAGAAATCAAACATCATATCATTGTGATCGTGAGATCCCTCCCCTTCACGTTATGATGCATTAATGTGGGCCTGGCGGTTAACTCGCCAGTGCTGCATTCACGTATCATGCCGATCCTACATGGTTGACAGACTCCCCAAGGCTCGACATGATGTACTAATTAAGTGCCAGCCAGTAACTCCCCAGCACTCAGAGGCACAAAGAACAAAATAAAGCGGCAGTGTATAAAATACATACAAAACAATCAAGATCATTGCTAGTGCAATAAGCTAATTAAACCACAGTCACAGCCTTGAATTCAGTATATTGTAGAGGTAGGTCACAGCTAAGTACACTCGCATGCGACTTGCGATCAGCCTTAATCATGCACACCAATATACTGAATGCAGGGGCTGTGGCTGTGGTACAACTACCACTTTTAAAAACTGCTTCCAAGATCATTTTTTGGGAAAAAATATTGATATTTTCCAATGCCCTTACCTGATGCTTCTTAAGCAGGTCTTTGACCCCGCGGAGGTCTTTCCCGACGTCGTCAGACGACACCAACTTCTCCATTTCCTCCAGTTTGGCCTGGGCGTCCTCCAGGGCCTTGTTAAAGAGCTCCTGCTGCGCGGCCTGTCTCAGCTTCTCCCCCTTGTCGTGGGCGCGCTCCGCTAGCTCGTCCCACTCACGGTTAAGTTTGTGGAGAACTCGCTTAATCTCTGGTTGGGCGTAGTGGCCATCTTCCACCATGGCTTGTCCAATCTGTGTGGGGATTTACAGAGGGGGGTTGTTTTTAGTTTTTGGTTCTCCTTTTTGTTTGTTTTGTAGATTGATTTATAGATGCTGCTTTTTGTGAGAAAAGTAGCCAATACTAATGCTGTATAGCCGACAAAAAATCTCAAATTAATTTTGTATACCAAGATATCTAGATGTACACTATACATTATTAAAGACCAGATAGGTCTAATATCTATCTCGGCTCAGTTACTCAATACTAGCCCATTAAGACCAGCATAGTGCTTTGATTTTGCGATCATGATACATGCGTGCAGCGCTAGCGGTTATCTCGCCAGTGCTGCATTCATGCATCATGCCGAGGCAATGGGGTTGATACACCCAGAGATGCAACTTCCTAGTTGATAAAATATAGGAAACAGGAATATTGGTCAATGTTATATAGCAAATTAACTTGATTCAATACAGAAATTCCAGCAATAAAGTAGGAATTCCTGCAAAAGTAAGCATCTCTGTACACCCCAGCGTCATCATGATGCACCAACACAGCTGCGTCGGTGCATCATGACGACACATGAGCATGAAGGCATCATGCGGCCTTAGAGGCCCTCTAAGCCTAAGGGTTAGACAAAGCGTCCATACCTGGTTGATGACGTCGAGCCGGTCGTTGTTGGCCTTGAGCTCGGCCTCGAAGGCCTGGTGTTTCTGCAGCTTGGGGAGCAGGTTGGTCAGGTCTCGGTACGACTCGTCTGTCGCTGTCTTGTACTTCTCCTTCACCCAATCTGACAACTGGGAACAAGGGGGAATCAGATTTGTGTTATAATTATGATACAATTATGATAATTATGATAGTTCATGAAATTAAATGAGACATACCAGGGTAAGCCTAAATTTGATTATAATTTTGCCGAGGGTAGCACGGGTGGGGAAAGAAATTTTGTTAAAAATATTTTTATATTATGCATAAGATTTTCATTGTCATTAAGACTGATATATAACTACGGTATTTGTAAGTATGATTACCGTACCGTCGCGATTTAGCGCCGGGGCGCTCTTCAATTTGGAGGGGCCTTTATACCCAAGACAGGCGCTCATTCAAGATCCTATTTTAGTGCTTAAGGAACATTTTAAGGCCCCTGTACCCCCGGCGCTTATTCAAGACCGGCGCTCTTTTGAAACCGGCGCTTAATCGCGACGGTACGGTAGATCTATCAGTATGTACCGCACTAATGTATTAAAAGTTGGTATAATGCTAAATATACTACCAAAAATATCTGGAACTTTTTAACTTTGATATCTAATATATACTGAATTCCCATTTATATCTTAAAACACTGTGTAACCCCATCCTTACCTCTGTGGTGTCCCGTTTGAACTCCTGTAGTGCCTGTGATGCCAGCAGCTGCTCGTGTCGGTCTGAACACTTCATCTTGACGCCGTCACGTCGTAACGTCACCGCGCGACACCGGTCTGAGATCCTTCATACCGCAGAGAAAAACTTGTCAACAGGGGGGAGGACTCAGAAGATGACCTTAAAAAATTGTTCTGGTACAATGTACTTCTAGAATCCATAAATTATAGAGAAAAATAGGTCAGAGGACCGCTCTCTGTAATAGAAATGGGTCTCCTGACCGTTTCTGACTGTGATTTGCTCTTTCTTTTATGAATTTTTAAGTATCAGAATGTCTTTGATTAATAAAGATTTACACATTTTTCTATGGATATTATGAACAGAACTACCTTATAACCTAAACATAAAATTCGACCACAAATTAGCGCCTAGCCCATCTTTAACATCAATGCAGACCCGCCCTTCTAGGGCAAAAAAAATTGTGTGTCCACTCACGAAAAAAAAATCAAAAAAAATAGGGCGGTGTACTTACAGTGCGCTCTCGGGGTGTCCGGCTGTGATGAGGTTGTCCGACATGTCGCTTAGCACCTTAATGCGCTCCTCCTGTGCCACCAACCGGTTCTCAAACTCCTGGTGACGCTTCAGCAGCGCCGCCACAGCCTCCACCGTGCTCTGAAACACCACGGGAATCACTCAGTTTTCTTTCTTTTTCTTTTTCTATTATTGAAACCTCAGACAAAGGACATAATGCATTTTAAGCACAAGAGGGAGGTATGAAAGGGAAACTATAGACCGCTGCATGAAGAATTGGAGACAACACGGGCCGGAAGAATTCCTTGCACTTCTCCAAAACTTTAGTGTCACACATCTCCAAAATAAATTCAGAATCCTGTATTTTGATGCTATCTAATTAGACTACTGGGAGGAGACTTGTTTTATGACTCTTCAGACATCATAGCTTTACAGTTCAGAAGATCTCTGCGTCGGGAGTGATAGAACTATACATTTAAGATATTATTCCTTTAGACCAACGGGTAATATTCCTTTCTTCTTTATCTGGTAACGATGAGCCTTATACAAATGACACACTCAAGGCATACATTCATGCATAACACCTTTTTCATTCACAAAACAGAAAATTATATTTTTCAACATCAACGACATTCCAACAGCATTCTCTCATTTGAAATCATGCAATATTGATGCAAAAAACGTCATTTCAAACATGTTGACATTCATGGAACCTTTATTACTTCACCTATGTTTGTTTTAAAAATGTGAAATGGGAACAAAAGAATCAGTCGAGCGTAACTAAAAAATGGCTAGTACATTGTATCTAGGCTCTGAATCTATCCTATTGGGCTTTAGGTGGAGATGGGCTAAAAGCAAACTTCTCGTGAAAGGTACGGTCGGGAAAACTGTATGCACACATATGTAACCCTGTAAATGCCGCATAGTGTCTGATTGTGCTATGCCCTTATTTGTCATGATGCATTTATAAATGCAGACCATACTAACTGGGGTTGATGCACTCCAAAGGGTCAGCATCATGAGTAATTCCCCAGGGCTGCATTCATGCATCATGACGACTCTATGGGCGTAGCACATTAAAGCACTTTGCGGCCCTTAACGGGTTGTCTGGTCAAGTAGCTGGATCAAACACTGAAACACTATTCGGCGTAAAACGGCAGCAAGCATGATGATGTTGTGTGCAGCATTCCTATACATGTAGTATCTGAACACATGTTTTTCTACCTCTCATCTTTTGAGAGTGCTAAGGGAGTGGTCATATTTTAACAACATTTTTTTGGTCCCCCCCACGGGAGGGGTCGAAATTTTTTTGGTCCCCCCCCCCCCCTCAGACAAGTTGAAATTGAGCGCGGCCGACCCCTTTGAGCTATAGTAGCAGCGCGCGGGCTTTTTCGCTAAAAAGGGGTGCAATTTTTTTGGTCCCCCCTCAAGAGGGGTCCAAATTTTTTTTGTCCCCCCCCCCTTCAAGGGGTCCAAATTTTTTTGGTCCCCCCCACCCAGATCCACCAACCCCCCCATGTTGTTAAAAAATGACCACTCCCTAAAGAAGCTTTATCGCAATTGAAATGATATGTACAAATCTAAAAGAAAATCAAATATATCAGTCACATACACCCTTTAGTGACGTGGCATAGTGGTATAACGTGATATGTCATTTGTCTTCATGATGCATGAATGCATCAGGGCTGCATATATGCATCATGACGACAAATGGTATAGCACATTAAAGCATATTTCTGCCTTTAAAGGGTAAAAATCAACATCGGCAAATGAAGCGAGTCCTCCTCTTCCATCTTAATTTACTTTTTGTAACAATTCTCCCTTCTTTGACTATAATACTTACAACGCTGCCAAATATCTTAATCGTTATCTTCTATAGGATTTTGAGGAAGAACGATGGACATGTTTTAGATATGAATCTAAATTCAAAATAGAAGAGCTAAATGTCTCCCCAGACAGGATACATTACATTTGAACTTGTAAATTTACGTGTGTTTTGTTTTTGTTTTTGTAGATTGTTTTTTTCTTTTTCTTTTTCTTTTTTTACTAATTTGACAGTCTCTGATCATCAGTTGGTTCATTGTGCGTCGTTGTTTGAAATTTTATAAAACATCGCCAATATATCAAGCTTTCTTCTAAGACACCAGAGTGATAATCTATCTGTGTAACTCATAATGCATAAAACTGGTGAACACAAACGCTGTAATATGCTAGAACTGCAAATAAAAGGGATGCTGTCGACGTGAGAGGAACTTGCTTGTTGAAAGGTTGCTACTTACATCGTTATTCTGTGGACAGAGGCAATGCAGAGAGGGACACCTTTAGTTGGTCACTCATTCAGTACATAGGTGGGGTCTAGTGCCCGTGTAGTGTTAATCAACTGTGATTGCTTTCACGGGCACTTGGTTATCACCTTGTTATCGTGTCATATCGGGCCATTATAGCTAGTAGTAGTATTAATAGCGGCTAAGTCTTCATAATCTCACAAGCGGAGTCGGAGTCAGACCAAGAGGACACCCATTGATAGAACACCAATTGACGGGAACCCATTGACGGGACTTATTTTTATTAGTGTGGCCTTAGTACGAGTGGGTGTGGCTGTTACCAGTGTTGGCGGTTTAGTACCTCCGTGGTCCTATGGTCCGAGGCCCAAAACCATTACCATAAATTCTCGCGTATATATACGCCTAACTTGCCTATTAGCCGCGCCTAAGCCTCACAGGGGGTATGATTATGGCGATTTGAAATGCACTACAGTAATCCGCTGACGCTATACATCATTTACACATCATTATCAGAATCTAAGGTGACGGTGGAAAAGCTTCTGCTCCCTATGACGCACATCATTATCAGAGTTGTCTAATATTCATAAAGGAAAATCTCCGAACAGGAGCCAATTTCCGCTATGCGACAGGGGCAACATTTTTCTCTACTGTACTTGGTACTCGGTTGTACGTATTTACATACTACTGAATGCACCTTAATAAAAATCTTTTAAAAAAAATAGAAATTAGAAAAGTAGTACAATGTATTTTGCTGAGGTACTCACTCCAAGGTCGTCAAACTCTAGGAAGGCCTCGTGACTGGCCGTCTGACTGTCTATCTGGTCCGCCTCCCGTAGGAACACCTGGAACATAGGGAATTATTTTTGTAACAATTCAATTTTATTTGGAATTTTTCACCGTAAAACAGTTACAATATAGTCCTTCGATATCATGTTATCGGGTTTCCAGTATACTACATTAAATTCTGAAAACATGGAAATCGAGTGGAGTTGAGAATGAGTTAATAACTAAATTCGGGGTTCACCATGTTATTGTCTTCATACTGTCCATATAAATATGTGTGTTGCTTTTTAAATCATTGCGACACTTACAAATCCATACTATACAAAGAAAACCGGACCAGAGGGCCCTCTATGTAATAGAGGCCGGTCCCCTGAGTTAGCAAAGGGCATATGGGACGATGCAACACCAGCGAGTTACTCATTCATCGTCATGGATGATGCATTGTACATCCTGCCGACCCTCGGAAGTTTCTTAACCCTGTGGGGCCGGCATGATGTAAGAATCAGATGCCCGAATGCATCATGACGACCAAGGGCATCATGCATTAAGCAGGTTTCCCACAAAATTCTCAATTTTTCATGACATTTACCGGTATGATATCCTTGTGGAGGCGAGGAGGGCTTTGCCCCTGAGAAAATTTATAAAATCTAGAAAGCAAATGATACATTCTAGGAGATTTTGTACTATTAATTCCTTTTTTTTCATTTTCCATGACATTCCATGACACAAGGCATTTTTTGTTTGTTTTGTTTTTACAAGATTCCATGACATTGCATGACTTTCCAGACAACGTTTAAATTCCATGAACATTATGCCGTCATTAAAGAGTTAAATGTTGGCGGGTTGCTCTGAGACGATGCTATGACCTTCTTAGACTGCTGCAGCGACCGCAATGAACAGCTATCCAATCAGATGTGCTGTTTTATAGTGGACCCCCCCCCCCTGGCAAAAAAAAAATAATAATAAAAAAAAATTATAACAAAAAAATATATATTTAAAAAAATAAATATTAAAAAAAAATAAATGAATAAATAAATAGATAAATAAATAAATAAATAAATAAATAAATAAATAAAAATAAATAAATAAAAATAAATAAATGTTGGCAGTTGCTAGTTACCTGTAAGTTGACTGCGTCCTGGAGGTCCCTGTTCTTGAGGCTCCACAGGTCGGCGATGGCCTGTTGTTCTGCGGCCAGCTGCGCCAGCTTCTCCTTCACATCCTGGGCATGCGGGTTCTTAGCCAGGATCTTGTCTCCCAGCGCCCCCACACGGTCAAACCTACAAACAAACAACATTTAAATTGGTCACACAATATTCCCATAATCCTCTCAGGGTCGTTTAAATGCTCGAAATAAAGGTGAGAAAATGTTGAAATGTCCAAATGTCCCCTGACTTAGATACTGGCAATTATAGGTCACAGGCATCATCAAACCTTGCAGTTGGCATTAAATTGCATTCCAGGGAAATGTACTAATAGACAAATGCCAACAACATTGTGCAACCAACTAGGCCAATGCATTGTACAAAAGCTATTAAATTTCTTCAATGGCCATTACCCGGTATATGAGTTGTCAATGGTCTTTTATGACGGCTTATAAAGAGTCTCGGAAGAATGTACACCGGCTTTTGTCAGCGTGATTTGGCAGCACTCTACTTGCTCTAGTAGGCAATGAACTTTACTGTCTATCATAGATATATATACATCTCTTATCCTATCGTTATATACTCTTTACCAGTTAAGTTAAATCAGTCAATGATCCACAATAAACCTGAGCTTACTTGGCCATGTTGGCGTTGATCTCGTCGCGCAGTTCGCTGTTCTTCTTGAACAGTTCCTCGGCCTCGGCCACGTCTCGCGGATTCTCCTTCTGACTGAGTTTGGCCTTCACGTCAGCGATCCACGACTCCTGAAACCCAGACCAACCACCATATTGTTATAGTAGCGATTATATCAATTTTCTGTAGAAAATTAACATTTGATTTAATACAGAGAATAAACAGTAGAAGTTCCTGCAAAAGAAGGGACAAGTGGCTTTTTTGTTTTATATGAACATTTTTGCATTGTATTATTTTCTCATATTATGCTGTACACATTATCATATGAAATGCATACTATGGAAGCCTATGAAATAGACAAAGTCAGTAGTTGGAAGCGGAAAAATGGAATATCAAAATCATAGTGGCCCCCATATGTAGATAATACGATGTTTCAATCTAAATTATATGGGACAGTATGTCCATTTATATCAAATTGAGTATATTCTTAGAAGACTGTGACAGTCGTCAAAGATCAGCATCGTTGCATGTAAAGTGTTCATTACGAAAGAAGAGGCATTTGAAAGGGAATGTGTATTATTTGGGATGTGTTGTCTAAGCCCATCTGAGGGCATAGCTGTATGTGTGATGGTTAAAGGGAATTGTTAGAATGGGAAAATATTAAATGACATCGAGTTGGGTTCTGGGATGTCTACAGCAAGGGGAGAATACAAAATATCCCTCCCCATGTGATATTTTACTCTTCACTAAAGATACTAAAACCCAAAAGTGGAACAGATTAATATCAAAAGTATATATATTTGTTAAATTAGGAAATTAGAATTAGGGTAGAATTATTTGACGAGAGGAAACACTATGTAGCAAGTGAATACTTGGGAGAACTAACGGTATACAGAGATATACAGATACAGCGTAACATAGAGAACTGTTGTGGATAACATGAAACTTTTGTTTTACTCTTTTTTCTTTCAAATTGCATAAACTTGAAACAATTATAGTAATTAAACCGGAGAAACTGGAAATGTTTTGTAATAGAACGTGGTGGTGAACAACTGCTCAACCAAACTGTCAGCATGACTACCTTGTAAAACTTGATGACTCTGCAAATTAAGAATGCACGCTAACATACTAATCACTTGGCGCTACAAATGGTTGACACTATTTACAGAGACGAGCAATATGTACAGAGACCTTGTGGAGTACTCCGATCACTTACTGGCAAATTATCACTGGCGTTCTGAGTTGCTGGGAAGGCCTTCGGAAACACCTTTTATTTTAGCTCTACCCAATGTAGGGGTGCTTCTATGAAAAATAGCTACATATGGATGCAATCCCAGAACTACTCGCCAGCAGTGATTCGACAGTAAGCTTCACGGGTAATTTTGCCATAGCTCAATAACAGATAATGACGTCACACTAACAGATATTGACTTCACACTAACAGATATGACGCCACAATAACAGGTAATGACGTCACAATAAGAGATATTGACGTCACTTTAACATTAATGACGTCACACTAAAGATAATGACGTCACATTAACAGTAATGACGTCACCATAACAGATTTTTTTTTTTTTTTTTTTTTTATTTAGTTACTCACATCAAAAAACGTGATCTGCCTAACTAATTTTTCTGGCTCACCGACGTCACAATAACAGATAAGGACTTCACAACAGATAATGACGTCACCATTATAAATAATGACGTCACAGGTCAGGGGCGCGGCAACCAGGGTAGGACATGTCCCTCCCGCACTTTTGACCAACCCCAAAAAAGGTCAGCCAAAAAGGTCAAGTAAAAAGGGGCTAAAAAGGGTCAAAATACCCTTTAGTCCCCTCTACTTTGAAACTGCTTGCCACGCCCCTGCAGGTGTGGGTGGGGGCTTTCATTAACAGATAATGACGTCACAGGGAGGTGGGGGAGTCTGTGCGCCTGTCCCTGCCCACCGCGGCGGTGGCGGCAGTTTAACCCGACACCCACTCACCAACTTGTCGTCAGGCTGTGCGTAGGGGTTCTTAATGGAGCTGCTAAGTGAGCCGCTGAGTGGACCGCCCTGAGAGCCACCACCCCGCGAGCCACTCGCAGAAACTCCAGAACCAAAATGGTCATCCATATCCATTTCCATCTGCATTAGAGTTTAACTGCTTCAAATAGGCTCTACCATGCTTTGATCTTCTCTTCTGTCATTGAACACTTGTTGTGTGTCTCAGAATGAGCTCATCACCAAGAGGGTATGTGGCGAGTTCATACATTGCTAAACAGTAGTAAAGAATACTGTTGACAATGGCGATGTGGGAGTCTTGGAAAGTTCTCAAAATTACTATATATATTTGGCTCTTTTATTGCAGACAATGGACATTAGAGAGTATAAATAATAGCAATAATAAGAAGGAAGAGGCCTACAATGTTTATAAAAATCTGGCAAATAAATAATTTTCCTATACGGGAATGTTATATTGGCCAAACTAACTAAGCCATTGTTGTAGCTCTTTCAGTAAATAATTAACATGCAAACTACAGATTGAGTGTAGATAATAAAGTGGTTCTCACTAAGTCCTTGGCCTCTGCTCGGAAGCGGTGTTTCTCCTCAGCGTCTGTTAATTTCTGTTTCCGGTCTCCTGCTTGGTTCTGGAGGAGAGAAAGTGGTAGTTGTTAACACCTGTATCCACGCAGGAAAATTATTTTAGGTTGGGATCTAATTTGTGGGACCTTGGATCGCATCTCACTCGGCTTCTGGTGTCACTCGACAGAAGCCAGGTGAGATGAGATCCAAGGCCCGATTCATAAAGAAACTTTAAGAAAAAATTAATAATAAATTTTTATTAAAACTTCATTGCTTTTCTAAGGGGTTGTTCCTTCTACGCAGGGATTAAGGAATCAGCTACCTTAAATTCCCAGATACTACCTGCGTGTTGTAAGCGAACCAAACTCAGAGCTTTCATTTGAGGCATTGTACAACCATGGGTCTCCCTGCACATAAAGTATGGGGTTGGTCAAAAGACGGATCGCTATGCAAATACGGGATAGCTCTCCCAGGTGACAAGTAAGACAAGTAAGACCATCTTGATAGTCTGATTAAGATAACGCTCTAACTTGGGAGAGCTATCCCGTGTGTGCGATCGCTATAGGAAGTAGATGAACAGTCACTAGGGGAAGGCTACACTGACCTAAGCACCCTCCCACCTGCCACTCACTCGACCACACCCCCCTCTCCCAAAGTCCCAATGACAGGCAAAAATCGAACGTGTGACTGCATCACAAATGACTCAGGGTCGGGGGGAAATGTAGTATCATCATATAGGAGTATACATATAATAATATTGTTCATCCCCAAATCCCAAGCTAATGTCCCAACCCCATGTCCCAACCCCCGAGTCCCACCACCGAGTCCCACCACCGAGTCCCAACCCCGAGTCCCTCCCCCGAGTCCCAACCCCGAGTCCCAACCCCAAGTCCCAACCCCGAGTCCCAACCCCCGAGTTCCACCCCTGAGTCCCAACCCCGAGTCCCACCCCCGAGTCTCACCCCCGAGTCCGAACCCCGAGTCCCTTCCCCTTCCCCTTCCCCCGTTAACTAGACTCAGGGTCAGGTAGAGGTGTGAAGGGAAATGTATCATTTATCATAGTAAGAAAGAGAAAGGGTGCACTCTTGTATTAATGGGATTCTTAAAGATGTGACCTTTGACCTTGATTTTGACCTTTTTCCGACCTAGATATCATCCTACACATAACAGAAATGAATTCAGCACCTTTGGTTTACCCTAGTCCACTATCCATATCCATCCATTGCTCCCCCTATTATATCCTGGCTGGACTGTTTCGGATAGCATACCCAAATTGTGCGTCACAAGTCAGGAACTCACAACTACCTATAGGCCTGCACCACACAACCTATAGGTCGCATGATGCAGGTGCCCTAAGAAAGCCACACCGAGTGAGGCAAGCCGCGCAAAAGAAGGGTATACTCAAAAAAAATGTGGACATTGACTTTCTTTTGGGGGGGTACTTAGGCCCAAATTCAAATTTTCATGTTCCCCGATCTTGGCTATCTATGTCTTTTGTCCTCTCACGTCTATGTCAGACACACACTGAATAAAAAGCTCCCATGTCCATATTGTAAGTAACAGCGAATAGTGCTTAGTAGGGTCTGAGCTATATGCTACTACAGGGTTGTCTGTTTTTGTTCTCAAAATATTTGTCATGTATTGAACAAGACTGGACAGCAACATATATATTAAATTACCATTAAATTACCATACCGGTATCTAACATACTGCAGCGTATGTTGGGCCTAGTATATGATATAGGATGGCATCTGCTTTGGGAAGTAGTGTAGTACCTCCCTGTGTTAAATTACCATTGGATCCAGTCAAAGCTTGCTGAAAAAAAGTGTCTCACCCCGGTTTGGTCGGCTGCCGAGATCTGTCCCATTGACTTAGCACTGAGCCCGTTCAATATGTAACTGTTAAATGTCAAGGGTTATCTACAGGCTCCCATAGGGCTCTATGCTGAAGCAAATTACCACCATTTTAGACACAAAATTAAAATCATGCTTTTCAGGGGGAAGCGTTTGAAATTGGATTAAAGCGCGATTACATAGGAAGGACAACATTGTACCGCATCTAATGACACAAAATTGAGAGAAAAAGCTCCAATTTTGAAGGAATGACAGCTGTTTTAAATTTTAGGCTCAGAGACCCCCTGCTACCCGTCGCACAAGACTCAGAGTAACCCTGAGTCAATTAGTGCAGATAATATGACGTTGTAGATTTCAGAGTGGTGTGTTTGGGGCGGACTGAAAGATAATAGCTATGTCGTTGTAGATTTCAGAGAGATTACCGTGCACCTGTCTATTCTAATACCACTGATAAATAGACAAAGGCCCATGGCCAGAGGATATTTTGGTATCATTCCCCCCGAGGTGAGGCTGGGGCAGTATCCCACGAAGCCATGGAGGGGGGAACAATACCAAAAATCCTCTGACCATGGGCCTTTGCCTTTATTTCACGGTTTTTATTCTTCAAAATATGTTTAATTGCATATAAATGGCGATAAAAAAATTGAAAAAATAATGACGTCATAGGCCATGTGATACGGGAACATTGTATCCCATGGTAGGCATGGGATCCGGGATTTCTAGTACTTAAGCATAGTGATCATTGATTCCGCCATGAAATAATGGTAATGACATTCTGTACTGAGAGGTGCCACTTTAAATTGATACCGGTATATCGCCATGATGCACTGGCGAATAACTCGCTGGCGCTGCATGGGTGCATCATGCCGAACATTCAGAAGTGTCGGGTCAGTATGCCGTATTTCCATACATCACGACGACAAGGCACTAAGCTACCCTTAAAGGGTTAATTAAATCCCTGATGAAGCCCTGAAAATACTGAAACTACGGTAATAGAAATCTTAATTACCATAAATGCCCACGTACTACCTGCATCTCGTGTATAACCCGCACCCCCAACTCAGGGGAATCCTATAAACCGTTTTTGAATTTGAAATTTTCAATTTTAATATTGTTCTATAGTAATAAAAACCCTTGTATAACCCGCACCCTTTATAGGCATGTTTGGTATCAAATGAAAGCTGAGTTTGGTTCGTGTACAACCCGCGGATAGTACGCGGGAATTTACGGTACTCAAGATATGCGGTCCACCTAACCAGCAACTACCGTAAAACCTCGCATATAAATCTAACTCGCGTAAAAGCTGCACCCAGAGTTTGGGACGACCCTATAAGCCGCACAAGGGGTCTGATTATAGCGACTTTAGTACTGTACCATAGTAGCAAAAACTTTCGTATAAGCCGCACCCCGACTCTGGGCCGACGCTATAAGCCACACCAGCGATCTACTAGCCCTGGCTTATACGCGAGGTTTTACGGTACCTGTAATCATTACATTGTGAAGTTAAGGAAGAAATCTCTCTTCTCCCAAAGGGTTAATTATTTCAAATTGACTCCACCTGTCAGTGCTTTATACCTGGAGGGACTTCCACCTAGCCAAATAACACTTTAAGGGCCGCATAGTGCTTTAATGCAGTATGTTATTTGTTGTCATAATGCATGAATGCAGCCCTGGTGAGTTCCTCGCCAGCACTGCATTTCAGCATCCTACCGACCCTCTGAGAGCGTCGCGTCGGTATGATGCTTGGATGCCCTTTAAGGACAGCATGTCACTAAAAGAAGACATTTGTCGTCATAATGAACCGATGCAGCCCCGGTGAATAACCGGCCGGTGCTGCATTGGTGCATCATGCCGAGCCTTCAGGAGTGTATCAACCCTGTAGGATTGTCTGGATGCTTGAATACAGCACGGGTAAGTTAGCCACCAGGGCTGCATTCATGCATCATGACGACCAAGGGCATGAGATACATGAATGCATTAAGGCATCATGCCGCCCTGAAAGGGTTAAAGTGTAAATTCTAACAGTAACAGCTTACCTGTAGAGACTTCCACATGTCCATGATGTCCTTCTCCCGTTGGTTGACGTGTCCCGCCTCCCCCGGGTACGACTGACGCACACTGACACACACAAATACAAATTGTTGTAATTTCAAGAATGATTTTTATTATTCATTTGAGAAACTATAGTGATACCATTCCTGTTTATTTTTATATTGGAGAACAGCAAAGAGCTTATCCAGCTCGGAAAATATTCCTCTCCAGTCTTGAATACAATGTCACTGAAGTTCAGCTTTTATATATCAACGCTATATATACTGAATCTCTACGACAATTAAATATTCTATTAATTCACCTCATTTTACTATTTTGCACATGCGTGTGAAATAAGGAAATCATAAATCACTTTTTCCCCGCACTTCACCAAATCCATGAAAGTATATTTTTTTCGGAAAAAACAATAGTTTTATCTGAAAAACACCTGAAATATATTGCCATTTGGCAAACCACAAGAGGGGAGAAAAACCTACATAAATCATAATGGCGACATATGGTACTTTACACCAGCGAAATTTTACACCAAAAGAGCGGAGGTGGTACTTACGCGTTGGCCAACAGATTCATCTTCTGTAGTTTCTCACCAAGAGGACCAAGTTCATGCTCCAACGTCTGGAAGAAATGGAGTGTAAAATATTAAGCCATGAGCATCATCCTAGAACAAATTATCGTGTGGTTTGTCGTGTGGTTTGGTTTTATCATGTCTTAGGATGTCAGAATTCAAATACCGTATTCGACGTAATAAGCGCCCCCCCCCCCCCCAATAAGCGCCCCTCCCCTTTTTGAGGCATCAAATCTCGCAATTCCGGAGACATTTAAACTCTTAAGTACTAAAAACGTCATAAAAATAATTTTATAAGCGCCCTGGGCGCTTATTACGTCGAATACGGTATGGGTAATTTTAACAGTTTTAAACTATAATTTAATAAAAAACCCACCCATAAGCATACATAAATTCCCAAAGACTGCTTTAATAGCTTCTAACAGAGGTTTCATGGTATAATGTTAGAATCCCAGCAGGTGTAAGCTTGTGTAAGGGCTCGCATTACTCGAGGGGGTAGTCATGCATGCCTCTGTACCATACCGATCCAGTAATGTGAGAGTCTATCTGATGTGGCAGGGGATGTAGGTCAGTGGTAGAGAAATCGCTCGGCAGCCGAAAGGCCCGGGTTCGAGTCCCGGTATTTCCAAAAAAACATAATTTTTTGGAGAAACCGTGTTGCTCACAGTTATATATATATATGTGTATACTGGGCTAACATCTCTTGGTACTTCAAAGTCAAGATGGTGGCCCCCATAGCCTAATACGCTAGTGCCGTATATGAGGACTAACCTGGTGTTTCCGCTGCAGAGCCTGCACCGTGTTGAGGTCACGCCCCAGGTCGTCTATACCCAGCTGGCTGTTCTTCTCACCGATCCAGTCCTTGAGCTCGTCACACATGGACTGGAACATCTCAATGCTGTAAACACAACATGCACAGGGTTAATTATTCAATTTTATTTTCTTAAAATTATCATAATTTAAAGTGGTCGCATCGTGCAGACGAGTGCAGTCAGGTCGACAATCTCTAGCTCTAGTTATAAATCTATTTTTTATTGTCAAGAGCGCTATAATGCCTTAAGGCTTCATATCTATTTGTCTCCATGAAGGCGAAAACAAAGAGCACGCGTTTTCTACGCGCGGACGGTAGTTGCTATGGTGACGGCCACGTAGAGCGCAAGAAATGCCCTTTAAGCCGTTGTCTACGCGGCTACGCGCGGACGTTTACGCGCCCTGTATGTTTCCGCCTTGATGCATCAACGCAGCAAACTGCATTGAAGCATCATGCCGACCCTTCAAGAGTGTATCATCTCTTTTTTGCACCATGTCTAGAGAATGGTATACCAGTAGTATTGGTACAGTGAGAAACGAAATGTGGATAATTGTGCCTCTACATGGGTACCCAACATTTTGACCATGTCACTGTGTCGATTTTAAGAAGAAAGACTGTGTCATCGTGTCAGCTTTTAGGTATATAAGAACTTAGAGAATAATCCCTGTGGGTCGACTTTTATCCCTAATTTTTCTGGGTCCGTCGATTTTTAAAAAGGCCTAAAAGGGCCGTGTCCCCGTGTCGCCCGTGTCGATTTTTCCCCATGTAGAGGCACAGAATTGATATGGACAACATAGCTCATTTTCGTCTGTGTATTTGTTTGCAGGAGAGTTTACGACACAATAGACATAGTAAAGAGTGAGGTATGTCTGTACTGTAGATATATGTAAACTGTTCTGTATATCATTAGTTGATAAAGGATGTGCACATACCTAGACGCTCCTTGCAAGTTCTTTTCACGGTCCATCTTTAACCGGTTTAAGTTTGCCCAGCTAAAAGCACGATAAGACAACATTCAGTACAGATTAACTGTGGTAGCCTTATTCTTGTATGGTGAATGTACCAATATATGTACATGTATACATTGTAGTAACCATTTAAGGGCCGCATAGTGCTTTAATCCGTTGTTACCCATTGTGGCCATGATGCATGAATGCAGCACTGGTGAGTCTAATCCCAAGCTCTGCCTTCATACTTCATGCCCACCCTATTGGTATATTAGTATACCAGCCCTGGCGAGTTACTCACAGCCATGAATCATGACGCCCCAGGGCATCGTATATCAAAGCACTATGTGGCCCTTTTGATACTTCTAAAAAAACACTATATTTGCTGAATTAGAAATTTGAAATTCAAAACACTAAATGTCAAATAAATCTAGTTTCTTAAAGCAAAATGCCGACCTGTCGTTGATCTGTTTTTGCCGTTTTCGGATGGCAGGTGACTGGCCGTGGCCGGAGTTGACCATGTCGTCTGCGGTCTGGTTAATCTTGTCTACCACGCGACTGTTTGCCGCTAAGTCTGTGATCAGTCTCTGCAAAACATGGAAGACACAGTTGAAGGAAAGGCTATGTTGATAAATACTAAGGCCACTCAAAAAAAAATCTGGTTTCTCATCACCAAGCACTGAAAAATATGACGAGGGCGTTTTTTATTTAATTTTTTTTTTTTTTTACTGAGGGGCCAAAATGTATAGGAAAAATGTAGACTTTCTGCGAACAAATTTCACACTTAAGTATTTAAGCGTTTATTAATTTATAGAAGTTGGAAAATGTAAGATATTCCTAGGCCACTGCATTACTGACATTATAAGCTTTAATTTGATACCGAATATGACAATATTTCTCAATATTTAACACTTTTTTTTTAATTAAAAATGTACAAAATAAAAAAAAAAATTTCCCCAAATCATAATTTTCATGATGCGCGCGGTGATGAGAAACCAGCTTTTTTTTTTGAGTGGCCTAATTGCGCCGTTTTATTGTAAACTGACTGGTACAACGGGGGATTAGGGTACACTATGGAGAGCACTGTAACATCTCACGTACTAATCACCCCCTTGTATAACCCGCACCCGAATTTTGAGGGAATGGTACAACCCACTCTAGTACTGCAGTGTTTTAGTACAACCTTCAATTCCAAATAAAAATGCAGGATTTGAAATGTTAGATCTTTTAAAATAGGTTTAGTTAAAAACATTTCTACACGTAATTGGCTACAAAACACCTACCTCGAACTTCCTACGTATGGAGTCCATGTTCTCAGATAGACTTTCATTCGTCCTCAGAATTTGTTCCTGCAAGCAAATAACATGGTAGTGATATTACTGTTGGTACATATACATCAAATTATCGATACTCAGTGTAAGAGCGTAATGATTTTTTTTCCAGCATGCCCATTACCGTATTCGACGTAATTAGCTCCCTGGGCGCCCATACAATTATTTTGATATTTTAGTACTTAAGAGTTTAACTGTCTCCAAAATCGTGAAAAAATGTGACAATTTCTAGTCTGAAAAAGGCCCCAAAATGCGGAAGCGAAATACGATACTACATAAAAAAAACTTCCTTTAAAAGTCAACCCCCGAACTTGACAGAAAGCTATAAGCCGAATGAGGTCTACCGTAAAACCTCGCGTAGAAGCCGCGGCTTGTACGCGAATCAGACTCAGCCTTCTTTTGATACCAAACATGCCTATATAGGGTGCGGCTTATACGAGTTTTTATATGTATAGTACAGCATCAAATAATGAATTTTCAGAACCCCTCTGCGGCTTATATAATCTGTCCAAGTTAGGGGTGCGGCTAATACGCGAGTTAGGCTTATACGCGAGGTTTTACGGTAGCATTTTTTTAAAAGCTGGGCTTAGCAGATTGAAGTAATGTTGAGTTATATTTTGTAAAACTCACCTTGTCCTTCATCCAGTACTCGAAGCCGTCACACTCCCTGTAGAAGGCGAACAGCTTGATGGCATCCTCCAAGTTACGGTGTCGTTGCTGTGTGAAAAATAACAACGGTACAATGATTAACACTTTTTTTCTTTAAAAAATAATTACCGGTAATATTAATCACCTTGCAAGGGAGATTATTTATTAATTTGCAGGAAATGGGAAGTTAACGGCAGAACATGTTTTCCCTCTGACTTATTGAGTATCTATAATCCACTTACACCTACTCATACCTGGCAGGGACCAGAGGTTTAACCCTTTAAGGACGGCATAATGCAATAATGCATCATGTCTTTGGTCGTCATGATGCATGAATGCATTCAAGCATCATGCCGACCCAATCATGGCCTATGGGGTTGAGACACTTCCATAGGGTGGGCATGATGCACCAATGCAGCAACAGCAAGTTACTCACCGGGGCTGCATTGGTGCATCATGCCGACAAATGTCATCTTTCAGCAACATCTATCCTTAAAAGGGTTTTAAAGAGGTGACATTGAAGAACCTCACAGAGACTGGAAAGCTTCAAATAGAGGCCCTTGATAGCCTAGGTCTGTGGAACTATGAACATCCTTAAAATGTAGGAACACCGGGACCCTTAACTGTTAAACACCTAGTTTAAGGACGGCATAGCTTTTCAATGCGCTATGTCTAGTGGTCATCATGATGCATGAAGACAGCCCCTGCGAGCATCATGCTGACGCTATGGGGTAGATACATTCCCGAAGGATGGACATGATGCACTATAGTGCCTCGCGTTACTCACTGGCGCTGCATTTGTGCATCATGCCAATCAATAAACATTAGGCATCATACCGTCCTTAACGGGTTAAGGTAGATGGTCCAATAGCGGATGGGTGAAATTCTGAGAAACAAGCATACAATAACACTGCGTCAACTCAAATGCGCATTAGAATCTGAGCTTGTAAGGGAGTGATCATTTTTTTATCAACAGGGGGGGGGGGGCAAAAAAATTTGGACCCCTTGACCGGGGGGGGGGGGGTGTAAAAAATTTGGACCCCTCTTGGGGGGGGGGGTCAATAAAATTTAACCTGTTTTGGGCCAAAAAGCCTGCGCATTACTATCCTTCAAAGGGCCCGCACCGATTTCCGACCCGTAGGGGGAGGGGTAAAAAAATTTCGACCCGTTGACCGGGGGGGGGGGGGTGAAAAAAATTTCGCGCGGAAAATCACCCCACCCCCCCTGTCGTTGAAAAATTATCACTCCCTAAGTGTGAGAAATAGGCCGACTAAGAAATTCTCTCTCTGAGATGTCCAAATCAGTAGCACAGACGTCACTCTCGCCTCAAGCGCGCACTGATTGTCAGTCTGGCTGGAACTGAGTCTGTGACAGCGCCATCTGTGAGTGCAGCATGTCAGGTGGGTGGAGGTACTAAAGGTGTGTGGCGTACGTGCCGCCTCAGTGTGAGTGGGGCAGGGAGAGCAGCTCACAGAGCAGCTCACACACCACGTCCTTGTCACTCAAAGCAGCTCGCCTCACTCAGAGATGCCACTATCTGGTCAACCTAAACTAGGAAACCTGAAGATTCTGGTCAATATTCTGTAGGATATTAACTAAATATAAATACAGAACTTCCAGTACCATAGTAGGAACTCCTGCAAACGTAGGAAAAGTGGCTCCTCTGCACCTAGATGATAGCTGGTGAGTAGAAGTGTTTTTTTTAAATTGAATAACCCATTAAGGGCTGTTTTAATGTGCTATACCCCCTTTGCAGCTTTTTTTCCCTACCCCATATTTTCCCTGCTCTACATACCGTATTTTGAAATCATTTCAGTAGAAATGGCATATTTTAGTGGATGTTTTTGTAATAAATGTGAAATTTCCCATTTGTCATATTTCCCATTTTCCAATAGTGAATCAACAGGCAGGCAAATACCTCATATTGGTGCATGGGGGAGCGTGTATTATTCCCACGGACGAGGTGGGGACAATAGCTCCCTATTCACTAGCTGTGACTGGGTGAGTATCTGTACCATAACCCTGGGCACTGCTGAGGGGCACAACGAAGGGTTACATAGTGCTTTAATGTATCAAATATGCCCTTTGTCGTCATGATGCAGCCCTGGCGAGTAAGGTACCAGTGCTACATTCAAGTATCATGCCGACCCTATGGGGTTTGATACACTCCTGAAGGTTCGCCAGGGATGCATTCAAGCATCATGCCGACAAGGGTTAAGCATATGAAAGAACTATGCGGCCATTAAAGTGATGAAATAACGCTCGCAGAAATCCATGGAGCCACACTTTGACTGTGTACTTAAGTCTAGACGTTGTTGGTCCACAAACAAGGCACCTCTATCCTTTTAAGGGGCGCATAGTGCAATAATGCATCATGCCCTTAGTCGTTATGATGCATGAATGCAGCCTTGGCGAGTAAATCTCCAGTGCTGCATTCAAGAACCATGCCCCATGCTACATGATTGATACCCTCCCAAAGGATCGGTATAATGCACCATTGCGGCCCCGGCGAGTTACTTGCTGGGGCCGCATAGGTGAATCATGACAACAAATGTTGGCTATGGCCATGAGGGTTAGGCACGGGCAGAGCGGGACAATAACAGACAATGCAGACATGACAATCACTAGGGGGACGACATGTAGGAAGGCTAAGGACAGAGTCAACTGTCAAACTGTCATCGGTAAGGCCAAAAAAAAAAAGGTTTGTTTCAGGTAACATGGGGGGAAAATGAAGGGTCGGTAGGTCGGATTTTTTTTTTTTAATTTTTTTTAAACATAAAATGTTCTAGCCAATTCTTTTGAAACCCCTAAAATTGACCAAAAATTGGTAAAAAAGCTAAAATTTCTTCAAAATTGCATAAAAAAAATTAGGGTCGGCCCTGTTTTGATAGGGTCGGTCGGGTTACAACAAACCTTTTTTTTGGCCTAAAACCCAGTGAAAAGGCAGGAAGCCCGGAAAAGTGAAAGGTAAAGTGAGGGAGGGAGCGAAAGAGGGATGGGGAGGTCGGGGGGGGGGATGTTCGGAAACAGGTAGACAGGCAGGTAAGGAGAGGGTAAAAAATGATAGAGGGGGAAAGGTAGGGATGCAGGCAGGCAGATAGGGACGGGAGACAACCAGGCAACGAAGAATGAAAGGGAGACATGCAGACAGTGAAGAAGTGAGGGTAAGAGGCATGCAGAGATGGAGGGCATGGTAGGAAAGGGAGAGGCAGGTAGAGAAGCAGGAGATTGGGCAGGAAAGTTGGGGGGGGGGGGTAAGAACAGGACAGGGAAGGAGAGAGAGAGAGGGGTAGGTAGGCAGAAAAGAGTGAGTCATGGAGGCAAGCAGGCAGGGAAAGGGCAAAGGAGGGAAAGGGAAAGGAAGTAGACGAGAGAGGGATAGAGAGGAAGGCAGGGAGAGAAGGAAAGAGGCAAGTAGACAGTACAGGGGTGAGGTAGGCAGACAAGGGTGGTCTACGGGACTAGCGCATTAGGCTATGGGGGCCGCCATCTTGGCTCAGAGCAATGGATTCTGGTTAGGCACCCGACTCCAGAGCAGTGCATCATGGGAGAATTTCTTATCAGCACCTTTGTTCTAGGTGTGAGGAGAGGGGATAAGCCTGATAAGGAGATGGAGTTTAGCCCCCGACTACCTGAAGTACCAGGATGTGCTAGTCCCGTATATTATTGGTCTGTCTGCTGGTTGGACAGAATCATGAAGTCTGTAAACTTGGCGTCTCTACAAGGATCAACACAGCACTATTAGACATGCTGTAGGCCAACATGTAGACGATCGAACTGAACTAAACACATAATAAAAAGCCAATATTACCAGTTCCAGGTATGTACTTTGGAGCGGGAAGAGCAGAACTTGAGAAGAGAGGGGTCTATCGAACTGTTTTCACGAGTGCATTTTTATCAGCTTTGGATTTGTACCAAACGTCCCTATGTCGTTCTTACCCTTTAAGGGCCGCAGATTGCTGCAATGTGCTTTGCCCTTTGATGTCATGGTGCATTAATGTATCATGGCGACAAGAGCCTAGTCCTATAATTGATTAACCCTTTTAAGATGGCATTTGTCGTCATGACGCACCAATAACTGGTGCTGCATTGGTGCATCATGCCGACCTTTCATGAGCGGTTCAACCCCCGAAGTGTCGGCATCATGCCGTCCTTAAATGGTTAAGGCGTTAAGTGTAAGATGTGCCGACTCACCTGTCCCAGCTTACAGAGGCGGTTGTAAGTGCTGTTAATGGTCTGTTGGCGCTGCTCCACGTTCTCACGGTCAAAGTGAAGGTTGGCCTGAGACCGCACTGATAACAGACGGAAACAACCAGTTAAAGAGTCATTCAGGTTGTAGGTTTGATCCTTGCCTAGATGCACGTGCCTTAAAGTTGGTTAACAGTGATAAAAGATAGCGTCTACTGCTGGTAAAGTGTGGCATCTTTTAGCTATTTTAATCTATGGTAACATAGTTTATATCATTTAATATCCAACATAAATTCCATTGGGGTTTGAGAGATTGATATCCAAGTGCATGTAGTATCTATTAAGATAATATTCCTTATTTAAATAGTTTTTATTCCAAGCTCATTTAATATAATTAATTTAATGGTGACGTTTACAATGACAGCTACATTTTAGTTCCTTACTATGCCGCTGCTACTGCCACTAGGGCGCTGCAGTGCACCCCTTATGTTAGTACCATAAATTCTGGCGTATAAGCCTAACTCGCGTATAAGCCGCACCCCTAACTTTGACAAATTATATAAGCCGCAGAGGGGGTCTGAATATTGCGATTTTGGTACTGTAGTATACTAATAAAAACTCTCGTATAAGCCGCACCCTATATAGGCATGTTTGGTATCAAAAGAAAGCTGAGTCTGACTCGCGTACAAGCCGCGGCTTCTACGCGAGAATTTACGGTAGTCAAGAGTATAGTTCAGCAAACACTCACCAGAGGGCGTCCTGCGTAGTTTCCCGCCACTGCCGTTCTTGCTGCCGGACGCTCGTCGCCTCACCACCTCCTTCTTTACGGAGGGCTTCATCACCTTGATCGTCTCTTTGACCTTGACCGGAGTCTTGACGACCTTCTCAAAGATCTTGGGCTCTATCTCCTTGAGGTAGTTAGCGGGGGCGTAGCCTTCCTCCCGGTTAGCTTTACGGACCGACCACCAGTCCTTGTTGGTCTTCTGTAGGAGGATCATGGTCTGTCATGGGAAGTAAGGGAGAAACGTGTCAAGAACATGAGTTGAGGTTTGGATATTTTATTTGCTAAAGCATCTACCGTTATTAAAGGAGTATTTGTAGTTTTACAAAAAAAATCACATCATTAAGGGTTTAGTAAATAATCTCAGCCTTTCTATGACTTGTTGCATCTGTGAGGAATGCGTTAAAATGGGATGCCCTTTATCGTCATGATGCATTCATGCATCATGTCGAACTCACAGGTGTGGCTCAACTATGTAGGCTCGGCATAATGAAGCCCTGACAAATAATTCATCAGTGGTGCATTCGTGCATCATGCCGACAAATGGTATTGCATCACTGTGTAGCCTTTAATGGGTTGGGGTGCCATAGAGCACATGGTGAATGACCAGTTATGAGCTCGTTATTTATACTGTTACTGTTAGAAGAGGAATGTGCAATTAAGGCCAAAAAAAAAAAAAGGTGTGTTTCAGGCAACATGGTCAGAATTTCTAGGGTAGGTAGGTCGGATTTTTTTTTTTTTTCTAATTTTTTTTTTTTTTACATAGAGAGAGTACCAGGAATGAGTCGTGAATCGACAAATCGATTCGTGACTCACCAGAATGACTCAATAATTCCTCCATTGCATAGGAATATCAAGAAGTTGTTGGATATTCCTCTTAAAAAGCCATAATCTAAAGTTAATCAATTATTCAGGCCCCTGAGGTCACTGGGAGCTTGTTATTCTTGAAAGAATTTGTAAAAATACCAAAAAAAAAAAAAAAATCTCCAAAATTGGGAAAAAAATGCTAGGGTCGGCCCTTTTTGGAATCTAGGGTCGGGTTGCCTGAAACACCTTTTTTTTTTTTTGGCCTAATCTCTCTCTTTTTTTTTTTTTTTTTCTTTTTACATTTTTAGGGCCCGGTTTTAGGGTTTTCGCTTTAAAATCCGTAATAATTGTCCGATTTATGAACCATAAAAATTGGCAAATAGCAAAATTTCCCAGGAAAAAAAGGAGGGGGGGTGACCCGGTCCTGTTTTGCTAGACCCGGTCAAATGACCAGAAAAAAACTTCTTTTTTTTTTGCCCCGGCCCAGTATTGCGACTGAAGAACATGTCTTTGAAGTCAGCAATAAAATATCTTGAACTTGAACTTGGGAGTTCATGTCAAACAGACGGCAGAGGTGTGTTATACCGCAGGGTACAAACTGTGATGCCTACCGGTACATATATTAACCTATTTATAGAAGATGCGACGTCTACCAGCTGCTCCTTTTTTAATATGAGGTATACCAGCTTGCATATGTGTTTATTGTTTTCACACCCCCCTCTGCTCTGGTGGCACTGGATGTAACACCTATACCACGTGCACGGCTCACGTGAGGGGACGGTTGTTTGAGGTTTGGGGGAAGGGGGGAAGGGCACCTTAAAGGCCCAGCGCCCCTATATATAGAGCTGAGTACCTGTCCCGACTGCACTCTGACTGTTACTGGACGTGCAGTAAGATCTGCGGGTTTAAGCCAGAGACTCAGTCCCGGGGACCCAGTGCACTTACCCGACCCCAGTGCCGTAACACACCCTGTTGTTTTGTTTTAAGCTTAAAGGGGCATTCTCACCACTCGCACTTAACCACATAGTAGACTAGAACAGTACTAGAATTGTGAGTGGGATACGCTCGGTGAGAATGCCACTTTAAGGTCCGCTTAGTGCTTTCAACGTCAATGTGCCACTAGTATGCCCTTATGACGAAGCTTTATGACCACGAGGCATGTATAGTATCATACAGCACTGGCAAGTCTCATTAGCACGTTACAGAAATCATGTGTCAACTCTTTAGGGTCGACACAAATGCTTCATGGCACCACAGGAAATAGTGCATTAAAGGCACCCAGTGCCCCTATTAGTCGGGACAGGTACTCAGCCCTATATATAGGGCTGAGTACCTGTCCCGACTGCACTCTGACTGTTACTGGACGAGCAGTAAGATCTGCGGGTTTAGTATAAAGGAGTATGCGCCCCCTAAAGCATTGAGTATAGAACTAGCAGTAATAATAGCTAATGCATTCATTATATTGGATGGCAGGCACGGCTTAGTAGACTCGGCTGCGACTTGTGACATAACTGGTTTATACAGCCGTGATCGGTTTATACGTGTCACATAGACAGGCTGCTTCTTTTGTTTCCCAGCCCACTGTGCTTGGTGCAATCAGCTTTCACACGCCCAGCGTTAATGCATTATGCTTATGCTATGCATTAGGACTGCCGCCGTGCTTGAGGAAACATGGAAGGGGCCTGAGGGGAGGGGAGGTCTCAGGAACAAGGAAATGTCGGTTATATATAACACAGGGTAAGGCTTTATCAACTCACATTTATAACCATTTTAGGATGGTGCCATGGATTTGAACAGTATTCTGTGCGTATCTATACAGTGAGGCACTTCTACTGGTACATCATGTATACAGGCGCAGTATTACAGGGTTTGTTTTTGCTGGGTAGATCTGCACTAAAATACATGCAGGTCGGTGATACTAGACGACCCAGAATTACTCAGTTATGCTGTGTGTAAAAGGTCTTAGACTGCAATTAATGTTTTTTTCCACTACCGGTTAGTACCATATCTAGATCTTTGTCCTCCCTATATTTTCTGCCAGTAGGGCGCTTTTGTGGTCTTAGACTATCAGACTTAGAGTTAGAGCCGGAGTTAGAGGTGTTTTCCACTTTCTGACTTTAAGTTCATGTCATGACTCATGTCATGAAAACTATCCATAATTTTCCTCCCCTTTTCCAGCTGCACAGCATTAGAGAATTGTTTTATTGTTTTGCATTACAATTATACAAATGTTCTGTTTCCTTCAACATTAACATATTTTCATCCTTCTTTTCTTCCCCCAGGATTCGTCAACCCACATACCAAAAGGATTCTCTAATCCAGAGACCAAGGGATTCTCCAATCGAGAGGATGGTCATCACACTTCTGACACATAAAGAATCCCGATAATAACAACGTTCTCAGCCTCTAAACCCAAGATGATAGCAAAGAGCCGTCTCATCCCCCAAATCCGCAGTGGGTCTGTACCAGTGCCCGTTACAGACATCATCAATGCATCGGGTAACCTCACGGGTGCGGTGCTCGCCCGGCGGGAAGACTGGGAGATCGGGGTGAACACGGCGGTGCTGATCCTACTCTTCCTGGTCACCATGGTGGGGAACGCAATGGTCGTGGCGGCCATTAAAACCAAATCGAGGCTCCGGGAGCAGCTCTCCAACCTCTTCATCATTAACCTCTGCTGCACCGACATGACCTTGGGCGTCTTCGTCATCGGGACGTCGGTGGTTACCATGGTGACCGACGTGACGGAGGTGCCGTGGTTGTGGTGCGACGTGTGTTGTGCCGTAAACTACATCTGTATCATCGTATCCATGTTCACCTTAGCCGCTATCAGCATCGAGCGCTACATTGCGGTGGTACACGCCCTGAAATACGCGGTCATCATGCAGAAACGACGCGTTTGCCTGGTGATCGCCTACGGGTGGCTTCAAGGGTTTGCGTTTGCGGTAGCCCCGACGGTGATGCAATGGGTGCACTATGACTACTGGGAGGGTGTGTGTGCTATAGACTGGCATCAGGAGAAACAGCAAGCCGTGTACTACGTCATCATAGCATTCATTGTGTGCTTCGTCCTCCCCGGTGTCGTCATGCTCTTCTGCTACATCGCCATAATGGCCGCTGCTCGGAACCTCGGTAATTCGTCCATCACGTCCAATCTGGGCGTGGAGGTGGCTCGCGAGGAGGCAGCGCGGGCGGCTAAGACAATCCGCAGTCTGCTCGTGGTGGTGTTATTCTTCTTCCTGTGTATGACGCCCTTCTGTGTGACTAAGCTGCTTAAGGTGCTACAGGAGGACCCAGACTTTGTACCCGGGTACGCTAACCTGGCCGCCTCATTCTGCCAGTATACCGCCAGCTGTATCAACCCCTTCATATACGGCATATTCAGGCCCGACTTCAGGGAGGCCTACAGACACATGTTCAGACGTCAATCGTCTTAAAGCTGGGCCGTCAGGGAATAAGTTCAGCATTTTCGATACATAGACTAAAATAACAGTTCCACCAGAGGGCAGCAGTGTTTGGACAGGGGACCATGAGCATTGTCCAGCTACAACATATTCACCCTATCTTGTGCCTGTAAGAGCTGAGCTCCCAGCCCTTAAGAGCCCTCTTGTGAATCTGAACTGAACTATATCCAAAAGTGCTTTTGGCCTCACTTCAACCATGACGGTCAAGCTTTAAAGACTTGACTCTTTTTTGCTAGGAATTTCTTTAGCAATTTATCTTATGCTTGGGAACTGACTCTTTTTTACTAGGAATTTATTTGTTAATTTATCCTATGCTTGGAGAGTGAAGCACCCTACCCAAGAAGGTGTGATGTAATGAACCCATTGTATTGATGGTGACAGCACATGTTTTGATGATGTCATGATGATGTCACATCATGAGGACTGACTATTCTGGTTTATTTGAAGTTACTAATTTCACTACAGTTTACCCTAAAGGTATTGAGATAGCATAGAGCTTTAATGCACTACCTTTTGTCGCCATGATGATTTAATGCAGCACTGGCGAGTTAGTCGCCTGGGCTGTATCCATACACAACTTTTACCAAATCTCAGTAACACTACAGAAACAGTCAGAGTTGAGCCGGGACAGGTACTCAGCCCCTATACGGGACTAGCGCATCCTGGTTGGTACTTCAGGTAGCTGGGGGCTAGACCCCATCTTCTTATCAGGCTAATCCCCTCCCCTCACACCTAGAACAAATTCACCCATGGTGCACTGCTCTGGATTCGGGGGCCTAACCACAATGCATTGCTCTGAGCCATGATGGCGGCCCCCATAGCATAATGCGCTAGTCCCGTATAGAGCGGGTAGAGTTTTAAAGAGCTAGTGTTAGAGCAGTAAGTACGGGTTGGTGGGCGGTAGACAGTGCAGGCACTTGTACCACCTAACTTGCTCCTGGATATCAGATTACTTTTTTTTTTAAACATGAAAGTACTACCCGGCCTCTCCGAAGACCCGAAAATCGCCCCAAAAAGGGTAAAAATAAGGCAATTTCTTCAAAATTGCATAAAAAAACGTAGGGTCGGCCCTGTTTTGATAGGGTCGGTCGGGTGACCTGAAACAAACCTTTTTTTTTGGCCTTGGTCTCTGGTGGAGAGGTTTTATGTCAACCTGTATCAAATGGGTATATTCCCATGTGCCTATGGCTTAGATATTTACATTTTAGATGATTAATGTGTTATATGTAACATGTTCTCTGTGATATAGTTGAAGCATTACAGTTTCTACATTGTTTATTATACATGTAGATGGAAACATATTTTGTACCATGGTTGTCAGTGCTATTTTTGTGAAATAAAGTCGACCATATATCAACACATTACCCGTAAAAGTGGATAAATTATATTCTAAGGGCATATGACTATCTATATTATCAGGTATAGGCTACTACCTGGTAGTAATGTTTAGTTTTTTTTCTCAGTGGATCTGTTCAGATCACAGGGGTGACCCTGTTAGCCTTCAAAATTCAACTGTATAGCCTCCATTAAAGCGTGAATACCTTACTTGCCCAAAACACCATTTATGTAAATTAGTAATTTAAACTTAACCCTTTAAATATACAGCAGTCCAACATTATAGCACTCCAATGCACTATATGGATATATATCTAAAACTGGACATCGACATCCATGTAACAGAAAGCTATATTTATTAGAAGTAGAAATTCATGAATATCTATATGAAGGAGAACACCATGTTCATGCCTATATGTCTGTGCGTATGTTCATTTCGAAATTCAAGATTGCAACCATTGATTGAATGCCACCATGCTTTCAATGTAATCTCGAATTGCAGTTGCAGTAGTTTGATACTAATAAAAAAAAATCTATTCTATTTTTCTTTCATGAACAGTTGGCATCCCATAGATTCAAGATGGCTATCACTTATTGAATGTCCCGATGCTTGAAATGCAATCTTGACTTGTAGTTGCATTAATTTGATACTATCAAAAAAACAAATCCCATTTGATTTTTCCTTCATTCAACCCATTCAAGATGGCTACCATTTACTAAATGCCACAATGCTTTCAGTGCAATGAAGAATTGTAGTTGCATTAATTTGATATCTATATAAGAACATTTCTATTTGATACCTTTTTCAAACACAGTTGGCACCCCATAGGTTTAGGATGGCCACCATTTATTGAATGCCACAATGCTTTAAATGCAATCTTGAAATGTAGTTGCATTAATTTTAAACTATTAAAAACATCCAATTTAGTTGTTTTTTTCATGAAGAGTTGGCACCCCATAGGTTCAAGATGGCCACCAATCATTGAATGCCATAATGCTTAAATGCAATCTTGAGTTGCTGTTGCATTAATTTGATTCTTAAAAAAAAAACTTTCTTTTTTTTCTTTCATGAACAGTTGGCACCCCATACATTCAAGGTGGCTACCAGTCATTGCATGCCACAATGCTTTAAGTGCAATCACAAATTGTAGTTGCATTAATCTGATACTAATAAAAAAACTAATTCTATTCTTTTTTTTATTTATGAACAGTTGGCACCCCATATATTTAAGATGACTACCATTCATTGAATGCCCCGATGCTTGAAATGCAATCTCGAATTGTAGTTGCATCAATTTAATGCTAATAAAAAACAAATTCTTATCAATTTTTCTTTCATGAATATTTGGCACCCCATAAGGTGGCCACCATTCATATTAATGCAAATAGAATGCTTTAAGTGCAATCACAAATTGTAGTTGCATTAATCTGATACTAATAAAAAAACTAA
The DNA here is from genome assembly GCA_947462335.1 of Harmothoe impar. Lineage (NCBI taxonomy): Eukaryota > Metazoa > Annelida > Polychaeta > Phyllodocida > Polynoidae > Harmothoe > Harmothoe impar. The sequence goes on along the minus strand of OX381704.1, from coordinate 102,109,056 downwards.
TTCTATTCTTTTTTTAATTTATGAACAGTTGGCACCCCATATATTTAAGATGACTACCATTCATTGAATGCTCCGATGCTTGAAATGCAATCTCGAATTGTAGTTACATCAATTTAATGCTAATAAAAAACAAATTCTTATCAATTTTTCTTTCATGAATATTTGGCACCCCATAAGGTGGCCACCATTCATATTACCGTATTCGACCTAATAAGCGCCCTCCCCCTAATAAGCGCCCCCCCCTTTTTCAGATTTTCCCCCACATTTTTTAACAGGTTCCTCCGATTTTGTAACTGTTTTTCACACTTCTTATGACTTGAAACACTTCACACCTGTGCAGGTGTTAAGGCCAAGCCAGGTGTGCAGGCATACGGCTGAGTAGAAGCCTTGTAGAGGCTGCTGGGGTGGAAAAAATACAGCCATGGGGGGCGCTTATTAAAATGAATATTTGGGGTCGATTTTTCCACTTAAAATAATATTTTAAGCGCCCAGGGCGCTTATTACGTCGAATACGGTAATGCAAATAGAATGCTTTAAGTGCTATCACGACTTGTAGTTGCATTAATCTGATACTAAAAAAAAAAAAATCGATTTGAATTTTCTTTCATGAACAGTTGGCACCCCATAAATCAAAAATGCACCCAGCACCCAGGTCAACAGCTATATACAGACACGTGTACCTCCCCTGCCTGTTCTCCTTCAATGCACAGTGAAGAGGGTGGGAGGGGGTGACCATCAACAGTGCATAAACACTTTGATTGGATGACAATGCAGTTTTTATATTACAACCTAAATTTGTGCAACGAAAATCATCAAGAAATACTAAGTATTTTTTCCAAAGAATAGCTTTTCTAGAATGGCTCGGTATTCAGGAATCCTACTGTGAATAAAAAAATGTCAAATTCTAATTCTAAATACCTGAAAATTGAGAAATGCTGACGTTCACGGGTTATGTAGGAAATGTACTAAAAACAGCAAAAAAGGGCAACAAAACCCTAATTTTCTCAAAAACTGTTCAGTAGGATTTTTTCTAACTGAGGTTCCACTGTTTTCTACCCTCATATTACACATTGGCATAGAGAATATATTGACACCTAGTCAGGATTTTGCGCTAGGAGCAATCTGTGAGGCGAAAAACAGCCAAAATGAGCCACTGGTCTGAAGTATAAAACTGGGCATCGATCACTATAGAGCTACAAAGAGACAGAGAATCGATGTCCAGTAACAACAGCATATTGTCATTTCATAAATTGTCATCATCATGTACCGACTCAGTGCCACCCAGTAACTCATCGAGACTGCATTGTTTGGCATCATACATTCATGCAGCACAGGCGAGTTACTCGCCAGGTCTGCATGAATGCATCAATGACAAAAGTTATAGCACATGTTGTCCTTAAAGGACTAAGTAACGTTTAGGAGTGATACATACCTCTCCTTTCTCTATGGTCATGCCTTGACCTTTATAAGGGTACACGGCCTTGACCTGTGGGATGCGTCTCTCTACGACCTCGTCCTTCATGACCTCTCGCTCTACGACCTCGGTGACCTCGACCTCTATGGGCGTCTCGATCTCCTCCTCTTCCCACTCCTCCTCACTGTCGCTCTCCGGCTTCTGCTTTGTCACTACAGCTTCTGCTTTGATCTGGGCGGTTAGAAAAATTGAAAACGATGATGAGGATGTCTTGGTACTATTTCTTAGATTTATATGAAGGAATTTATAGCATACAGGTGTGAATTGAATTTTCGAAATACAATAATTCTATTGTAGCTTTATCATCAAAATACTGATTTTGTAGAGGGAATGCGTTGTATTGGAGTGTGCAGATTTTTTAAAATAAAATATTCAAAAGAAATCAGATGATTATTTTGTAAAACAAGAAACACTTACGTTATGCACGTTTGAAGCCTTTGTCATGAGGGTGGATAGTTTATTTAGCCGGCCAATATCTTCTTCGTAAGCTTTAATTTCCCCATCCAGACGGATGTATCGTTGTAACAGTGTCTGTAATGTTAAAGAGGTAGAAATTCTAAGAATGTAGAAGGGACAAGATAGCAAGGGACTACATCAGAAGTGTTTGCATTTATTTACTATAATCCATTACATTCAGAGTGTATACTATGATACTGACATTTCAACACTTTATGTATGGGCAAACAGAATCAGAAGAGAGAGCCTTCCCTTTCACCTCTCTCAGTCGATTTCTAGAATGGTTTTGCATATCCCCAATGGTTTTACATTAAAGAAAGACTGTGACAGGAGACATAATTTCTGAATATCGTGAATAATTCTGACTGATAGATTAGCATATATATTGCTGACTCACCTAAAGATTCGGTGTGAATAATCCTGACTCACCAATGACTCAGTGTAAATAATGCTGACTCACCAAATGACTCAGCTTAAACAATGCTGACTCATCTGATGACTCAGCTTAAACAATGCTGACTCATCTGATGACTCAGCGTAAATAATGCTGACTTACCTTGGCGCTGCTCTCGTCACGTCCGTAGTCCTCACTACAGACGAGTGGCATCTTCTCCCGCATCCACGACTCAGCCTCGTTAGCATCCGCATAATACTGAGACAAAAACAGGTATAGTTAAGTCAACTTAGAGAGAAAACACAGTGGTGAAGAACTCAGGGTTGGAGCTGATAGTAATACTGAATGTATGTTTCTGCTGCACAGTGAGAAAACAGAACTCTATATAGCATGATGGATGTGGCATCTTTTCATTTCGCTCATAATAAGGCTGGGTACAATGATATGCACTATTAAGATCCCGAAATGGCGGCTACAATGAGGATTTTACTTCGTTCTTTTTATTTGTTAGGGTATTTTAATCTCCCTAGATTCTTAAATTGGGTATTTTTTTTCTTTGTGTATCAGGGGTAGACACTAACACTGGCCCGGGAGCCAATGGCCCGTAGTTTTGGGTCCGGGCCCGTAGTTTTCTGCAAAATAGCATTCCTACGGGCCCGGGTGGCCCACAGGTATATTTGGAAACCATTTAAAGAAAGTTTGCCTGACAAATATAGTCATGCAATATATCGTTGGAAAGAGGGAAATGTGCCCAAATTTATCATATTGATTACACTCTTTCATAGACCAATCAGGAATACACAGCTTTTTTCTCGTAAAGAAAACATAATTTTGACCATTGGCCCACAGATCTTGGTCCGGGCCCGTAGTTTTTTAGAGCTATGGGCCCGGGTGGCCCACAGCTGAAAAAGTTAGTGTCTACACCTGGTGTATTATGGTAGTCCCCCCTTACCTGGTGTGACTCGTATGCGTCCTCCAGAAGCTGCCGTCTCTTGGCGGCGAGTGTCTGGAGCCGCTTCCACTTGTCCCGGAGCCCGTTGATGCGGAGGGTGATGTCCCTGTGGGCGTAGTGCCGGTTGTGGATGAGCTGCTCCCCCACACCACACACCTGCTCACTCAGCCGCAGACGCGCCTTCATCTCCTGCTCTAACGCCTGGCGAGGAAGAACAGAGGAGTTATTGACATTTGAACTCTGAGGAGTGTGACTTATGTAATGAAAAGGGGAGTATCTATTATTCAGGTGCCAGTACCTAGTCGACAAAAGGCATGTGACAATTTTCTATGGGAAATAAACATCGAAATTCTGGCAGAATTCTGGGCAATGAGGGAAGTGTAATCTTGTAAATTATGTGAGAATTAATAGTGTTAATTCCTGTGAGCAAATTATGTCATCTTTACTTTCAATATTGCTTTAAACGGGAAGGCCTCAGGGTGACCTTAGCGAATTTGTAATAGATAGATGTCCTCAAGAAGCAAAACCCGAGCCTCTCAAATGCTCCGCTACCACTCCATTATAACTACGCCCTGGGACTTAACCCTTAAAGTACTGGCGAGTTACTCGCCAGCTGTTCCACATAGTTACCTCGTGCTTCCTAAGCATGCTGATAACACCGCACAGGTCTGGTCCCACGTCCTGAGAGTTGACCATGCGGCTCAGTTTGACCCACCCCCTCTACTACCACCTCTTACTCTACTGGCGAGTTACTCGCCGCCTGTCGCCTTACCTCGTGCTTCCGAAGCATGCTGATGACACCGCACAAGTCTCGCCCAATGTCTTGAGACTTGACCATGCGACTCTATTCCACCTCTTCCCCTCTACTACCCCCTCTTACTATACTGGCGAGTTACTCGCCGCTTGTTCCCTTACCTCGTGCTTCCTAAGCATGCTGATGACACTGCGCAGGTCTCGCCCGACGTCCTGAGACTTGACCATGCGGCTCTGTTCGACCAGCCAGGCCTCCTCCTCCTCACTGTCCTGCAGGAACTGGTAGAACCTGAGCGACTCCTCCAGGTTAGCCTTACGGGACGCGCACAGCTGGCTGATGCTGCAAGCACAAGGTGAGTGTTTAGAATTGGTCTTTTACAAAGGTTAGTTTTTAGAATTGGTATTTTGCAAAACAGAATATTAAAGGTTAGTTTTTAGAATTGGTCTCTTGGAAAACAGAATATTAAAGGTTAGTTTTTAGAATCGGCCTTTTACAAAACAGAATATTTAAGGTTACCGTAGTTTTAATTGGTATTTTGCAAAACAGAATATTAAAGGTTAGTTTTTAGAATTGGTCTTTTGCAAACGAGAATATTAAAGGTTAGTTTTTAGAATTGGTCTTTTACAAAACAGAATATTAAAGGTAAGTTTTTAGAATTTGTCTTTTGCAAAACTGAATATTAAAGGTTAGTTTTTAGAATTGGTCTCTTGCAAAACAGAATATTAAAGGTTAGTTTTTAGAATTGGTCTTTTACCAAACAGAATATGAAAGGTTAGTTTTTAGAATTGGTCTTTTGCAAAACAGAATATTAAAGGTTAGTTTTTGGAATTGGTCTTTTGCAAAACAGTATACTACAGGTTTGTTTTTAGAATTGGTCTTTTACAAAACAGAATATTAAAGGTTAGTTTTTAGAATTGGTCTTTTGCAAAACAGAATATAAAAGGTTAGTTTTTAGAATTGGTCTTTTGCAAAAACAGTATATTACAGGTTTGTTTTTAGAATTGGTCTTTTACAAAACAGAATATTAAAGGTTAGTTTTAGGAATTGGTCTTTTGCAAAACAGAATATTAAAGGTTTTGCAAAACAGAATATTAAAGGTTAGTTTTTAGGATTTGTCTTTTGCAAAACAGAATATTAAAGGTTAGTTTTTAGAATTGGTCTTTTGCAAAACGGAGTATTAAAGGTTAGTTTTTAGAATTGGTCTTTTACAAAACAGAATATTAAAGGTTAGTTTTTAGAATTGGTCTTTTGCAAAACAGGATATTAAAGGTTAGTTTTTAGAATTGGTCTTTTGCAAAACAGAATATTAAAGGTTAGTTTTTAGAATTGATCTTTTACAAAACAGAATATAAAAGGTTAGTTTTTAGAATTGGTCTTTTGCAAAACAGAATATAAAAGGTTAGTTTTTTGAATTGGTCTTTTGCAAAACAGAATATAAAAGGTTAGTTTTTTGGATTGGTCTTTTGCAAAACAGAATATAAAAGGTTAGTTTTTAGAATTGGTCTTTTGCAAAACAGAATATAAAAGGTTAGTTCTTAGAATTGGTCTTCTACAAAACAGAATATAAAAGGTTAGTTTTTAGAATTGGTCTTTTGCAAAACAGAATATAAAAGGTTAGTTTTTTAGAATTGGTCTTTTACAAAACAGAATATTAAAGGTTAGTTTTTAGAATAGGTCTTTTACAAAACAGAATATTAAAGGTTAGTTTTTAGAATTGGTCTTTTACAAAACAGAATACTTGAAGCGTAATTCGGTATTTGTCGTCATGATTCTAGTAACCCACTGACACTTTATTGGTGCATCACGATGACCCTTCAGGATAGAATCAGAAAAACTAGAAAGTAGATGGTATAACTTACCGGTAATTCTCATTTTCTTTGACATTTACAGACCCACCGCAATCAAATGTCATGATAGATAGATATCATTTTGAAACCGACACAGGCGAAGGCTGGTTAGCAGGTTAGCAGTACCATGATTTTCTGGACCAATTCTTATGCCCTGACCTCTGTGAGGCATGTACCAATGTGCTTTCCCAACACACCTAATCCATGTACAATTAACAGAACTAAGAACTCACTTGTCGAAGTCCTTATTGAGGACCTCAGTACGTTTCTGTAGGAGCTGACTCTCAGGGTGCAGAGACTTCATGTAGGGGGCAGCGCGCCGGTTCAGGTTCCGGATGCGGGTACCGAGCGCCGTCACCTGCGCATCCAGTAGCTGGTGTTTCTGGAGCAGGTTCTCCACCGACAGCAGGTGTTTGCCGTAGTCCTCCGAACGCAGACTCGGCTGTACGGGGGAGATTGGTTTGGGTCATTTTTATTGCAAGAGAACTCAGGCAAAGGAGTATTTGTAGTACAGTGAAATCTCGTTATAAGGAGGACTGATGTTAGGAAATTACTGTTATAAGGAACACGTTTCCATTGCCAAAATTGCCCACTCTCTCTATATTTAGTATTGGTTATAAGAAACGTACAATGAAACAAATTTGCCTTCACTTTGAGATTTCACTGCATTACAATATGTAAGAATGATATATAATGTAGGTTACATATGTATATGATGCATTTTGCTTGGCCTGATATCAAAGTTATATGTAAAAAACTAGATTTTCATACTACAAAGGGGGAAGGGAGAGATTGGTTTTTGGTTTTAATAATGTTTTATTGGCAAAAATAAATCTTACATATCGTGGGTTATTAGCCGACCTTGGTTATAAGCCAAATGTGAGTTTGAGAGGACAAATTCGGCTTATAAAGCAATAAAAGTGCTTGAAATAAATTTCCACTATATTCTTTTATATCAAAAGCTCGCCTATACGCCGACTGGGAGTTTAGGAGTTAAGATTCGGCTTATAGAAAATGAAAACGCCAAATCAAATTTGGCTTATAACCGAGGTTTTACGGGTACTTTCGTAGACGAGCCAAAGAAGGCGCATTTTCATGTAGCTTAAAACCACTGCTTTAACAGATGAATATTTTTAATGATTATTTTGTCAGATGGACTTTTTCAAGGAAGGGAGGGGGTAAGTCGTCTTAAGGCAGAATGTATTCATATTGTTAGTTTGGCCTTACAAATGTTGGTAAAATCGCAAGCTTATATATGATATTGGCAATTTTAATTCCTAATTACCAGTATGCGTGTAATAACAGGACCCAATATTACATTACCCGTTAAGTTTCATTTGCGAGAAGTTCTCTTCCCATCATTGTTTCGATTGCTTCCTTATTGTAAGTTTGTCTCTTGGAAGTGTCGCTAGCATCACAAGCCTATAGTATCCCCCTGTCAATTATCCTTTGCGATGTCGCAAGGTGATGGAATATATATTTTTTTAAATATACCTGGTATATCAAAAAACAATTATTTTTAAAAAAATTAAAAAACGAGTGCATACCTCCATGTCCTTCATCTCGTTCTGGATGCTCTCTATCTCGCGGAACATACCGAGCAGCTCCGAGAAGCCGACCAGCGTCTTGCGCTTCTTCTCGAGCAAATCCATCAGGTGCTTCCACCGACTCATAATGTGCTGCTCTCTGTGGACAATAGAGGGCCACACGGGGGTGAGCATTCAATTCAAAATTTTTTATATTGTCTATTACAGCAATGCGGAGATATTCCTTTCTCAGCTACATCATTATATTCAATGGTATATTTAAACAGATACTAATGTGACGTATAGCAAAAACTAAGACATCTTTACAATGTAAGTGTGTGTTACATACACCTATCATGCTATTTAAACTTTACTAAGCCATTATTGGAAAACAGAGGATGTTGCCGAGAACAGCACAATCAGACTAAATCCTTTAAGGCCGCAAAGTGCGTTAATGCATTATGCCTTTTGTCATCATGAGGCATGAATGCAGCCCTGGCGATTAACTCGCCAGTGCTGCATGCCGACTCTACCAGCTTTATACATTCCTGAAGCGTCGTCATGATGCATTTATGCAACCCTGGTGAGTCGACTTGCCAGGGCTGCATTCATGCATCATGACGACAAAGTGTACAGTCCATTAACACATTATGGGACCCTTTAAACGGTCAACTTTCTTCATTTAATTTTCAAAAACGCAAATTTTGAGGGACAATAAACTTGATATGACTCTTGAGCTTCCAAACCTTGTTCGACTAACATGAAAATTCCCTAACAAAATGTTACTGAAGATCACACTCGAATGTGTATTCTGTTTTACGATGGATACTTCAGATGATAGGACAAGAACCGGTACGTCTTTAAACTTACTTTTGTTTAATATTCTCTCTGGCATGGTAGTTTTCTTGGTATAGCTCTCTTGCCATAGTTGCGAGCGCAATAAATCTGTCTTTCTGTTAGGTAGAGAAAAGAAAGTAGAATGGTCACAGCCTGCACATTGGTATTATGATACTATTGGGGATTCCCCAAAATGAAATTACCAATATAACTTTTTTTTATGTAATGTTCACTTGTCACAAGGGTAGAGGAGTTTAACTAAATGTTGCTACCATCCATGAACCCCACTGCACCATCGTATTAGTATGTAGCCACAAAACAGAAAAACTGTTACTAGTATTTAAGAAAAAGGCATTTAATTGTTTACTCGCTATTAAAGTTGTTACAATAGATAATTTGAAAAATAACTTAAAGAAACGAAATAAGGTATTAAATAGCAAAATACTCACCCGGGCCTCTACATCTGAACTAATAGCTTCTTGTTTTTTAAGAGCGGCCTCAACTTGCGATGTGTTGTTGCCGAAATTCTGATCCGAAAGAACTTTGATCATGTCGTTTACCCACGACTCACGAAGGGCGGCTTTCCTCTCGAACTTGTCCGCCAACTGTTCTAACCGCTCTTGTCTGAAGACGGATGACAATCATTTCATAAATTCATATTCATAATCTATATGACACTATCTTGGCAATCATTTAGTCATCTTCTCTTTACATGAAGCAAGATGATGGTTAAAGGAAAAACTAATTTTTAAAACCAGCGCCATAATCTCTCAACAAATACATTCATGAAACATAAACTCAATGGCAATCTTGGGAAATACCAAAATATAGCTGTAAATACAGTAGTTGATTTGGTTGAAAATGATACAAATAATAATCATAAGATGCCACTCCCAAGTCAACAAAATATAGGAAACCTTGCAATTCTGCTTAATGAAAATCGATGTTGTTTAACCTTTTAAGGATGGCATAGTGCATTAATGCATCATGCCCTTAGTCGTCATGATGCATGGATGCAACCCTGGCGAGTAACTCGCCAGTGTTGCATTCAAGCATCAAACCGACCCTATGAGGTTGAGACACTCCCAAAGGGTCGGCATGATGCTACAATGCAGCACTGGTGAGTTATTCGCCAGGACTGCATTAGTGCATCATGACGACAAACGTCATCTTTTAGCGAAAACTGTCCTTAATACAGAAATCACAGGCAAAGTAGAAAAATAATTATACAGAAAAAACTCAAATTTTTTCTACCTGATAAGCTCCTCCCTGAGGGCGAGCTCCCTGATGTGTTCTGCCTTCTCTAGCCGCGTCCAGGCCGTCTCGATGTCGTGTAACATCTTACCCTCAGACGGCACAAACATGCGCTGACCGTTGGACTTTAGTCGTGTTTGGATGATGAAGAACTGCGCCTCGATGTTACCTCTCTCTCGGTACCTGGACACAGAGGGGGGTATTAGTTCATATTGCATGTTTAACCATTTATTTCAGTTTTTGTGACTGCTTATTGTATTTTTGTACTTACTTGCGGACGAAAGCATTTACTTGCAGATTTTCTCCCCATATAAATAAATTACGCTGCGGTACATGAAAAGTTTATTTTTCTTGAGAATTGTCATTTAAGATATAAATGTAACTCTATACTCTAGAATAGGGTCATGGATTTGTGGTAGCTTACTTTAGGAAGTCATTTAATGCACCGCCCGTTGTAGGCATGATTCATTAATGCAGCCTTGGCGAGTAGTTCATGCATCATGCCGACCAAACGAAATCGAGACTCCCAAATTTATTATTATTTTTTTTTTTTAATATTGTTTCGCTATCCTGCCTGATAAAGGCTATTTCATGTATTACCAACAGATGGTTGAAACACACTTACTTTGGCGGTTTCTCGTCGGTGACGTACTCCATGAACTTGTTCATGAGGTGCTGGATGCCCTCACGGCTGTTGGGGAAGTTCCTATCCTGGAGCTGTGAGGTCTTCATGTAGATCCAGTCTAATAAGGTGGTGGTCAGCGTCTCATACACCTCCTCCATCTTGTCGGTGTCCATCAACTTGCCGATCACCTGAACGAGAGTCATTGATTGATTAATTTGTTTTATGTCCACGTGTGCATAATACTGCTATTAGTATCCTATGTTTGTACCGTCCGAGGGGACCAGTAGAATGAGGACGGGTGGGCGACCCTGTTGCTATTTTTTGCGGAAAGCCACTCAACTCCAGATAGAGTGTTAGATGCATGGCCCTCTCGGTACCCGCTACCATCAGAGGAGGTCAGACATTAGGCTTGGGAGCTTGAGAAATTTTCATAAAAAAATGATACCCAGTGCTATTAGTATCCTACAGGCCTGCCTCAAGTTAGCTAGGAGTCATCTACAATAGTGGAAGTCTGCCTCGCAGGAGGATACATGTAGGCAGGGTCAGACAAACCACAGCCTTTCCTATAATCCAAGATGTGGTTCACTGAGGAGAAATCACAAGGCAGACCACCAGCCCAAAGGCCCGGGCCCCCGTATATACCCACACGAGAGTCAATATGCCTTTATTTACTGATACATATATAAGGGATGTATGTACAGGACACAAGCAAGTTTTCATTTAGATTTTGTGATATGGAGAGGCACTTGTGGCTCCTGTAGGTTGGATTTAAAAATAATTATTATTCAAAAATTGTATGGAGTTCAATATCTCAAATACTTCCTTTAATTTTTTTTATAATATGTTAGTTTTATTTTAAAATCAACTTTTCTTGGTACGTAATTGCTAGCCACACCTCTAGTATGGTAATGGCATCCTCCCTCCCTCCCCCCTTGAAATAATTTGAAACACCTAACTATAAAACTGAAATCTATGAGAAACTTGAGAAATTTTGCTTTTAATACATACCTTTGCAATACGTTTACCACCGGTCTTCTCGCTCTTCATCTTCGCGAAGTAGTGGTAGTAGGCGGCCACGTAGGTCATCACTGACTTCTCGTCCGGCTTGGGCACATCCATGTCCTCCGCATCAAGGAGCTAGTTTTTATAGATGAGAAGAAAAATTTATTGATCAACAATTTGCAGTTTTATCGACATCAATTGGTGGTGTACTCTGATGTAAACATGTACGCTGTACGCAGCCAAATGCTTATATCGCCCATAAGCCGCATTACACTTTGGAGAGCGCAATAACAAAAAATCGGCTAATAACTGAGGTTTTCCCCGTAATAAAATTTTCCTCAGTTCAATTTATCCTGATGAAGGCTCACCATGGCCGAAACTGTCGATCAACACCTCATCTGATACATGCTCATATCAACTCATCATCATCCACTTGTACATATTCTTGTTGTAATAAATTTTAACCATAACCAAATTGATGGACTGTGTCGGGTTTTGTGTGACATACAACTTTTAGTACTGTTCAATTTATGAGTTCTATCTAAATACGATCAATATGATTATCAATAATATCATTCTGTTTACCTTGGTGATGCCTAGTTTGGCCTCGGCCACATAGAAGGCGTTGTTGAGGTTGTTGATGTGCTCGTTAGGCTGCAGACGGCCATAGTCGATGATGTCCGGTCTGTGGGCGTGGATCAACGCATTGAAACCAAGGCCGTTACGCCAACTCGACGAAAAGTTCTGTATGTTGACACCAGGGTAGCTGCAGTGGAGAAAGGAGAATGTACCGTAAATTCCCGGGTATAACCCGCACCTCACGTATAACCCGCAGGCCCGACTTTGTGAGAAGCCTATAACCCACTCCTGGGCTCTGAAAATTGCGAATTTAGTGCTGTTCTATACATTCAAAAACCCTCGTACTCCTGCACCTAGCCTTTGGGAATAGTGTATAACCCGCACTAGCGGTCTGTTTGCGTATAACCCGCGGGTTATACACGGGTTGACAAAAGTTAGGAAGACTTTTGTTATTTTTTTTGAGGAAATTGATAAAATTTGCTATAAATATTCCAGCCAAAAAGTAGAATTTCTTGCGAAAGTAGGAAAAGTTCCATCTTTGAGGCATGGCTGTGGGGAGTCACCCTGTAACTCTATAAGGATGGCATGTCACTAAAACATGCCATTTGTCATCATGAATGATAATGCACCAATGCAGCGCGAGGCCTGCATTGGTGCATTATGACAACTCTTCGGGAGTATCTCAATCCCTTAGGGTCGGCATGATGATTGAATGCAGGACTGGCACTGATCAAGTTACTGGCCAGGGTTTCATGGTATCATGCATTAATGCATCATGCCAACGTGGCTGCCAAAGCACTGGTGCATCATGCCGGCCCTGTAGGGTTGGCATGATACATGGATGCAGCACTAGCCAGTGAATCCATCTGAGAGCTTCATATTCAATGAAGATTCTATACTGACGTTAAAGTTTATTATTCGTAGACCTACCCAGCGGTTTTCCGTTGGCACCACAAAAGCAGGGCGTCTTTGGCCGATCTCTTCTCGGAACTTTCATCCTCTTCATCCAGTTCGACTTCGATGTTCTGGATCTGGAAGCGGAGGATAATGGTCCAGATGAGACCCAGGATGAGTCGCGGGTTGCCATCTGTGATGTCCTCTGCGCCGATACTCTCCAGCCGGATCTGTAACCAAGCAAATAACAACAACGTTAATATCAATCAAACAATCAACATTTATATATACCCGGTATACAATCAATCATGTTTATCAATTAAGTACCATAATTTTCCTATTTTTTTCCCCCAGTAAAATCTAATGTCTGAAGTTGGTTTTGATATGATAGACAGTTTTGAACATTAATTGTGCAATAGATATAAATCTTAAAGGAATTTGATGGGGCCCTAAAGTAGATTCCTCAAATGTCTACACCCTATTTGCACAGTCAAATAACAGCCTCTAAATCAGACTCAGAGATGCCACTCAGTCATTGACAAAATGTAGGAAAACTTACAATTTCGGTAAATTTTCTGTAAGAAATTAACATAGCCAAAAAATTGAAATTCCTAAAAAAGTAGGAAAAGTGGCATGTATCTCTGATGTGTACTTATTATCTTGTTTACTGTCAGCCCCGCTCTGCTCGGCTGGTCCCACCAGGGTTTGGGGTACAGTATACAGATGGTCTGTGATTTATTTGACGTAACAGACTCTCCATGAATACCCCTCTCTGTTGGAGGACTGAGAGCCACAGGGGATACCCGCTGCTTTATTAACCCTCTAAGGACTGCATGATGCACAAATGCTGCACTAAAACGGTGCATCATGCCGACCATTCGGGAGTGTATCAACCCTATAGGGTTGGTATGATCCATGAGTGCAGCACTGGTGAGTCACTTGTCTGGGCTGCATAAATGCATCATACCAATGAAGGGCATAGTACATTAAAGCACTATGCTGCCATTAAAGAATTAAAGCCATTGATACTAGAAGGGAATACCCGCTGGTGTATTAAGTATCCTGTCCCACATGACTAATGACATCCAAAGGGCCCTGCTGCTTTGTTATAGCAATGTGAAAAGACATTTTAGGGATTCCTTTATACAATGTTGGCCTTTCCATCCTGCATCATTGTGATATCATAACCATTAAGGAGTAGCGTAGTGTTAATGCACTATAGGGGTCAAGCTGGACGTCCTCTGGGCGCATCCATTACTTAAGCTTGTAACTGGCGAGATAAGCACTGATAACAGCGGTCACATGGGTACAAACTGTTACATAATGCACCCTAAAAATTCTGCAGTAAATGCAGTGTGTTATCTGATTGGTTGATAATGCATCCAGCTACAGGCCTATTGGGTAATGCATGAATACAGCCCTGGCAAGTAACCCGCGAGTGATGCATTCATGCATCATGATGAGCTTATGGGGTCCTCGTGATGCACCAACATAATGCTCACGCGTTTACTCGTCTTGGTGTATCATGCACAAATCTAGAACGAAAGGAAAAGGACAACCCTGATCATTCCTGATTTAGTACCCACAGTTAACACTAGGTGTCCCTATGAAATGTGTGCTCAGTGACTTTCAGTACTTTTTACTCTCTTTTTTCTTTTTCTTAAAATGAACCTCATTTCCTTTATTGACGTAGTCTTCCGGTCGAAGTTTTCGAGCCGTACAGGAATGTCTTTGATAGTGTTGTTACCTTATAACATATTTTTGCTTTTATTTACCCTGAGATGACATCTGACTATTTTACTGTTAGGTTTGGCAAAGAGCCCCAACATTTTCACAGTGCGTTATTGACAGCTCTGTAGTCATGATGTGCAGTTAAAAAAGTGGCCGAGTGACCCACAGAGATGATAAGCCCCGCATATGGCATGGTGATGACCAATGTGCTCTCTATTTTTTTTAACTGTCTGTATTGTAAATGATTTATCTCCCCTTTTTGCAAGTGATTCTATATCACTTTGAGCATACGGATCTCGTGTTTATATCATGAGCTAAACACTATATATTCAACAGGTCGGTGTAGACTGCTATACTAATTAAAATATAGCATATTTCAGCTCTTACTATGATATTACACATGTATGTACATAGTGATATACTGCAATATGTATGAGTAATATAGAGATATGCTGCAGTATGTATTGGATTATTATCACTCAGCAACTTCTATGGAGTAATAACTTAATTAAGAAATGAAAGTGGAGCACCACTATATACATATTCTATACATGTATATACAAAATGTATATATATTCGATATAATATATGAGCTATATTTATGTTATTTAAACTAATGTCGTCCTTTCCCTGCATTAACTATTTCACCCTAGTGTATACATTATGTGTATACTATATTATAGGATGTATACATGTCAACATGTCCAGTTTCGGTGAGGGCGGCACCCTGATACGTTATCACACCCATCCACCATGTCGGTATGATAGGACATCACCTCAAGGACTTGTACGGCAGTTATCATAGATTGCCGATACCAGGTATATATATTCTGAACGTAAAATACGGTCAATAAGTAAAATACGGTCAGACGTACATGCTACCGTATCAAACTGACTCAGAGAGCACTGGTGTAGGAAAAGGAGGGAGGGGGTATGACAGGGTCCCTATAATAGCTGCGTTCTATACCTCAGGAGATGTATATATGTACATATATATGCATAGAGCTTCTGCCGTGGAGATTGCTCATTATACTATACATCTCATAAACACCGGTATGCATTATATTTTGAAAGCCTATTTTCCAGGGAAGTCACATATTACTGCTTGTGACAACCGTTTGAATAGTTGTCACCCAGCGAAATTAGAATAGTGTCAACGGATGCCTGTACTAGAGTTATTATCCCCGTCACTGTCTACCCTCCCCCCCCCCCACACCTACCCCTCCCAGTCGATCCATATGAACCATTTAACGCCCGCATAGTGCTTTAATGTGGTATGCCCTTACTCGTCATCATGCATTAATGCAGCCCTGGCATTTTGGAGTCAGTGTATCAACCATGCGCGGTCAGCATGATCCTCGAATGCAGCACTGGCCAGTTACTTGCCAGGGCTGCATTTATACATCATGACAATAAAGGGCATGATGCATCAAAGCACTATGAAAGGGTTAAAGTGAGATGTGCCACCACCACGCCCCCTGCCGGGGTAGCAGGGAACTAGGTGGGTGACAGTAAGGTTAGACGTGTGTGAAGTACTGCCTCGCCAGGGGGCGGGTCAGGCCAGGTACCGTAGGTATGACATCTCATACCCCATAAGATTGGCTGCAATATGGATAGCAGCATATATATAGCACCAGTTCAAGTGTACAAATCACATAAAGTGGGCATGATGCATGAATGCAGGGAAGACGTAGCTCGGTATCAACTTCGTGATATATAGCGACAAAAGTGCATATAATTGCATTAACAGCCTTTGCTGCCCATAACCTCTTAAGAATGGCATGTCGCTAAAAAGATTATATTTGTCGTCATAATGCACCAATACAGCCCAGCGATTACCTCGCCAATGCTATATTGGTGCATCGTACAGACCCTTGGGGAGTGTCCCAACCCCATAGGGCCGGCATGATGCTTGAATGCAGCACTGGCAAGTTACTCACCAGAGCTGCAATCATGGATCATGACGACTAAGGGCATGATGTATTAAGGTATTATACCGTCCATAAAGCATTAAAGGGTTATATTAACACCCCCCCCCCTGTGGCTGTGATGTAGCCCCTATACAGGCCCTATACCCCTGGTGCCCCCTGGTGTGATGTGGGATGACAGGACAGTAGGGGGTCACGTGGTGGTGGATCCAGGTCAGCCGTGTACACAAACCCACATACCGTAAAACCCCACCATGATGATATACACCTGGAAAACATTGTATATAAGCCACAACCTAACCCTGGCACCTAGATGTTGGGACCGTCCTAGGGAGGGTTCATTATTTATGGCAGGGGGGGGGGTGAGCGTTTGGCAAATCGAATACGTCAAAAATAATTGGCCCCCCCCCTCGGAATAGGTTGAAAAAAAAAGGCCCCCCCCCCTCGGAATAGGTTGAAAAAAAAGCGCCCCCCCCCCCACCCTGGATCGTTTTCAACATTATTACAAAAACGATGTTGGTGTCTACTAATTGTATGCATTTAATCCTGGGCACTTTTTTACCTACAATTTACTACCTTGCAACAAATACATCCATTCGTTTTAGTGTAAACGTCTCATTATACTCGTTGGTGAGTGATAATAGTCAAACCTCAGACACTTGACTTACATACCGTTGAGTTTAAGGGCCCCAGTGCTTATAAATTGGAAGCTCCCTTACCCTCAGTGCTTACATGAGGCCGGCACTTTTTTGAAGACTGACAAAACGGTGGGCTATTCTGAGTGTCCAAAGTGATGCAGTGAGAAATTTGCTAGGAGTTTGAGGAAAATTTTAGAAAATTTTGAAAATATTGATATAATTTGGTAAAATATAACACAGGCTGTTACCAAAATTCGCGACATTTCAACGTACTAAATTCGCGACATTTTTAGGAATACCCTTAAAAAAAAAGGCCCCCCCCCCTAAGAATAGGGTAAAAAAAAAAGGCCCCCCCCCCTTTGAATACCCCTAAAAAAGTTTGCCCCCCCCCTCAAATGCTCACCCCCCCCCCCTGCCATAAATAATGAACCCTCCCCTAGGATCCCACCTGGGCTCTGAGAATTGTTACTTCAGTACATGTACTGTACTACAAATGTATACTACCGTACTAGCAAAACACCTCGTATAAGCTGCACCTAGACTTGAACCGGAAGACCATATCAACGAAATGAGGTTCATTACAAAAAAAAAAGACTCAGGGCAAATCCTCCCAAAAGCGATACTGGCTTCTGACTCTCTTTAGGCCACTGCAAACGGAATGTCTCGATCAGTAACCATGTCTCGATCAGTAACCAAGGAGAAGGGCCGTTTGTGGGCCCCCCACAGTACCCCAGTAATGGGATCAGAGCATATCAAACACGTCTAATATGCTCTGATCAGATCAGATGATCGAGACAACTGTTCTAAACACGTCGTTTGTGGTAGCCTTACTAAGCCGGGGCTTCTACACGAGCATTTACGGTATAGTAGATCTCTACATACACCCATGCACCCACACACACCCCCTCTCCCACTATTTACCCCATATACCACCCAGCGGTGCAATATATCAAAGTATGCCGCTCCCACCCTACAGATCCCGCAGTAACAAGGTTATCTGTCCTGGCGTAGTAACTCTTTAAGGGCAGCATACTGTTTTAATACACTATGCCCTTTGGTTGGGACGATAAAATGAATGCAACCCTGGCATTTAACTCGCCAGTACGGTATCTCACAAATATTCACAGGGGCCTTTTGCGACTTAGGGGCCTCTCCAACCCGGCTCTCTCCCTCCCTGCACACCCCTATATAAAGCCTTGTATACCTCATTCCCGTCAAAACGCCCCCATATGACCCAGTCTAACACAGCCCCACACCTTACCCCCAGGGGACCTAACATCAAAGCCCCAGGCCCCTTAGTATGGTACAGCGCTACAGAAAGACCTACCCTGTGCCCTCCTGGAGAAAGGAAGGGGAGGGAGCAGTGCAACTATTAAATCACGCCCCAACGTGAAAGGATACACATTCACATTCACTACCATCCCTCTATATCATAAACTACATAAACAGGGTTCTAACAAAAACTCCTCCACCTTTCACTCAGAATTCAAGGGGTTCAACCACCTTTATGTACTAAACTTGACATGTATCAACTTTGTTTAGCTACAGTTTGTGTTGTACCTTTAAGGAGGGTATGATGCCTCAATGCTTTATTCTCATTTGTTTTCAAGACATGATGCACCAATGCAGCGCCGACAGGTAATTCATGATCACTTTTCAGCAGCGTATAAACCATTCATTATCCAGGGTTGTATTCAAGCATCATAATTAATGACCGAAAGGGCCTTGAAAGGTGTATCTGCCATCTCACCTCATCTAAAGTTGGCGCTATCTTCATGCATACGGTACTGTGCATCCTCTACAGCAGCACAGCCTTAAAAGTTGTGATCCTTTAATGCCGCATCCAATCCCCCTCACTTAAACCCCCATAACAAGAGCCTCCATGGTCGTTATACTGTCTCTGATCCACTTTAACCCTTGAAGTATGGTGTGATGCCTTCATGCATCAGCCCTTGGTCGTCATGATGCATGAATGCGGACCTGGTGAGTAACTCGCCAGGGGTGCATTCAAGCATCATGCTGACCCTACGGGGTTGAGACACTTCCAAAGGCTCGGCATGATGCACCAATGCAGCCCCAGAGAGTTACTCGCCGGGGCTGCATTGGTGCATCATGACGACAAATGTCATCTTTTAGCGACATGTGTGCCGAATTACTAGCCAGGGCTGCATCATGACGACAAAAGCGCATAGTGCATTAAAGCACCGTATGCTGTCTTTAAAGGGTTAAAGCACTATTTACTGAGCCAGAGCTCTACACCATGATGATGGCGTGGGTGTTTTTTCACCTTTGTTTTAATGATTTGTTTAGGATTGTGAGGAGACAAAAGTTGTGTGTGCACAGAACAGAGGCATCCACCCAGAGAAATGTAGCAAAATGTAGCGTCGGCATGACATCGGTCTTTTCTCTGATTTCTTTTCTTATATTCTGGCCGCATTTTTCTTGCCCATCTTTGCTGAAGGAAAACATTCCGCTCTAGCTATGGTGCGTAACGTCAGGAAAGGTTGATATGGCCCGGGGACTGCTTTTACTTTGACTGTCTGTGTACCCAATAAAAGAACATGAACATGATTTGTATGTAAATATATGGCACTTTCATTTTGATGATGCGGGAATACATAAGTATACCCATTTATAACGTACTGATGATAGTCGCCTAGTAGTATCTTTCGGCATGATACACCAATGCAGCACCGGGGAGTGCATTAATGCATTACGAAGTACAAAGCACTTTGAAGTAATATTTGTAGCTAGAATAGAGTTTGTACGCCATGGGCGAGTCAAACATCTTGGGGCTGATACATTCCCAACCCTGAGGCCTTATCACTTTACTTGTTTAGCCTCAAGAGGTCTTAGCCAAATGTACAGAACAACACTTCATAATGAATGTGTAGGCTTACAGACTAGCAGCATTTTTGTAATATGAAGGCTCCATTCCCCCTATATAGGGGTGGGGCAATGGACAGAGAAACAAGACTGGATAGTTGCTATAGTATGCTATCCTATACCACTTTACGGTAGTTGCTATATAGTAGTACCTGTACTCTATATTATAAGACTTCCCGTCCATTACCCCGTGTTAGCAGTTTTACCTTGCCTGCCCCCTGGCGGTGACCCCTGCTGACCTCCCCCCGTGGTGAGAGGACCCCTCCAGCTATTACCCCGGTCAATGAGGTGTCAATAATTCACCTACAAAGTGGGGGGGGGGGGGTGAGGTTACCTCTTTAACCCTGTAAGGACGGCATGTCGCTAAAAGATGACATTTGTCGTCATGATGCACCAATGCAGCCTCGGCGAGTAATTCGCCGGGGTGGCATTAGTGTATCATGACGACCCTTCGAGAGTGTCTCAACCCTGTAGGGTCAGCTTGAATGTTGGCTGGCGAGTTACTCATTAGGGCTGCATTCATGCATGATGCATAAAGGTATGATGCCGTCTTTAAGGCATGAGGAGCTCGCCAGTGCTGCATTTAAGCATCATGTCGACCCTACTGGGTTGATGCACTCCCAAAAGGTTGGTGCAATGCAAATGTCTACTCGCAGGGCTGCTCCTGCTCTTCATGCATTATAACGAGAATGGGCATATCACATTAAAGCACTGTGCGGCCCTTAAAGGGGTAAGGTAGTGGTTCAATATGCTGCTTGGTGGTTGGCCAAACTGGTGGAGGTGCATCAAATATGTAACATCTCCCTTTACAGTTACACATTCTCCAGACTTCAGACATGGCACTGTCAAGCCTGCAGTGTTGGAGTAACACTAACAGGATGTATTTTCACATTACATATCCAGGAAGATCTAAATGTGCAAACCAAATTAAATCAAGCTATGATAATAATTTCCACTTTTCTACCAACAAAATGGACTGCCCTTTTCGAGACTATTTTCACACTGACTTCCACCATATTTATGTTTACGTGAGAGCTATAATCATACATTCGTGCACAACCCCTTGGAGTAGAAATATTGGCATGCTTCAGCTGTACGATTCGTTAGCCCCTTAATGGTAGCATGATCCATTAATGCATAATATTGTACATACATCTTGTATACATGATGCCTGAGTACTGGCCTGGCCAGTAACTCGCCAGTGCTGCATTCAGGCATCATGCCACCCCATCATGAAAGCTTGGTATATGATGCAGTGATGCACTCGCTGTAGCTGCAATGGTGTATCATGCCATCAAATTGAGGCAACATGTGGCCTATAAAGTGTTCAGTCCTTGCATGTAGGATTACCACTAAGTGTAGAGAGGGCTCATGCTGTTACTGGTGACCAGAAGATGCACCGTACACTCACGGCTCCTTAGGTATACACCACTGAGTGGTCTACATGTAACCGTGAATCAGGCCCACCTGAGGCCCAAAAGAAAGGTTTGTTTCAGGTAACATGGCAAGAAAATGTAACTTTTTTTTAAAACATGAAAGCACTAGCCGGCCTCCCCGAAAACCCTAAAAATTTACCAAAAAAATGGTAAAAATACAAAAATGTCTTCAAAATTGCATACAAAAAAAACGTGGGGTCGTCCCTGTTTTGATAGGGTCGGTCGGGTTACCTGTAACAAACCCTTTTTTTTGGCCTGACACATGATAGGGACACGGCATGGGGACATGAGGTTCTAGCTGTATGTGGTTGAAGCATAAGATATCCCCAAAAATCTTATACTTGGAGAATAAGATATCATGCTAATATGGTGCACCCATGGACAAGACCTTATTTAAAACCTATTTTCTACCCCATGGTAATGTATCAAAGCCATAGGATTGGAATGATGCACTGATAATTTACTCGCCAGGGCTGCATTCATGCATCATGTACCATCATGGCATAGCCCAATAAAGCCCTGTGCTAGCCTTTAAGGGTTATAATACTGGAGTAGGTGATGGGTAGGAGGGTTGGTTGAGTCTGCATGTTAACATGCTCAGGGTGCCCCACAGACCGTGTCTACCTCCATGAAGCGTCTTTTGGCTGAAATAACATGATCACCGTCCTGGCTGCAACCCAACAACATGCAACTTGGAGATATCAGCCTGCTGGTGGATTGGGCTTTTAGCCCCTTTACTTTAGGCAAAAAAAAAGGTTTGTTTCAGGTAACTTGGCATGAATATGAAGGGTCGGTAGGTCGGATCTTTTTTTTTTTTTTTTAACCCGGCCTCTCAGAAGACCCGAAAATTGACCCAAAAAGGCTAAAAATAAGGAAATTTATCCAAAATTGCATACAAACAACGTAGGGTCGGCCCTCTTTTGGTAGGGTCGGTCGGGTGACCTGAAACAAACCTTTCTTTTTTTTTGGCCTTAGCACTTGCATGCCAGCAGGGTGCCTCAAGGCTTCATGCACCAAAGTAGTGCTGAGGATCGAGTTACGCTGGCGCTACATTGGTGCTGCATTGGTGCATCATGCTGACCCCTTGAGAGTGTATCAATACTGTAGGGTCGTCATGATGCATGAATGCAGTCCTCAGAGATAACACTGAGAAAAATCAGGACATCTTGAAATTTTGGTGTATGAAGTAAAGCGTTTTAATACAAAAATTATAACCAAAATGTAGGAATTCATGCTAGTATAATAGTAAAAGTGGCCTCTGTCTGATTCTGCCCAGGGAGGCATTCATACACCATGACGATAAATAAGGACGTTGCAGTCCTTAAAGGGTTAGCATGATGTCTGATGACCTGGAGGTGTCGACATACCTAAAACTGGCAGCAGCGGAATAGTCTCAATAGCTGGTTTTTATCCCATACACTGAGGAAATGCACATACCTGCAAGCACCTATACTAAACCAGGGCAAGACGCTCTTCACATTAACTCTATTCCCATTAGGAAACGATAAAGTAAACGATATATCTTTTTTCATATCACATATTATATACATGGCAATGCTATTTGCATTAATGCATCATGATAACATATGGACATGCAGCCTTCGGGCAACATGGATTCATAGGAAATGTCAACTGATATTTTTCATATGATATACGCATATAGCGTACATATACCTGGTACTAATTGTTATTGACCTTATGATATATTACTCATATGACATATATTTGACGGCACTTTTTTCGATTCCAAGACCACAGTATGCCTACGGGAGCACCAGGGGTAGACACTATTAGCACCATTTGAATTCCTTGAAGTTTTCTTGGTTATGTAATTAGTTGTTTTTTAACCCTTTAAGGCCCGCATTGTGTCTTAATGCGCAATGCTTTTTATCGACATGGTGCTGCGAGTGTTGCGTTATTAGGGAACATGTCGTCTTCAATGTAAGACGAGACATTCTAGATACCCAGTTCACAGTGCACCAAACATCTTCAGAGCCCCCCCCCCCCCCCACCACCAGGGCCCTACATTCAGTTCTACGTTATACAGGGTATAACTAGTCTTAGCCCACTAACATGCGATATTCATCATTCCCTGCCAAAAGTACAGTATAGGTGTCATACAATCCGACTAATTGGCCGATAATGGTATGATGTATGACTTAGGTGCAACTCCTGTCCCTGTTCGTATTAACCCTTTAAGGGCCGCGTGATGCATTCATGTACATGTGTGGTCATGATGCACCACTCAGCGTTTGCACCGCATTGCTGCATCATGCCGATCTTTCACAGAGTGTATCAATCAGTCCGTGGGGTCGGCATGATACAGCACTGGCGAGTACCTCGCTTACATGAATGAAACATGGCGATAAAATGACTCAGTGCATTAAAGCACTATGCCGTCCTTAAAGTGTTTAATTAATACATGCTGGCGGTGAAAAACATGGCATGTCGCTCACATGTTGTGGCACCTGTTCAAGAATGTCCTGGGACCTGCCAGGATTGAATAGCTGGGCGTTATCAAGTCGTGTTTAGTTGTGCTGCACTCTCTATCAGGCACAGGTACGAGTGCCACAAGTCAGTTTATTGTGACATGGCTTTCAGCCCGGTCATGGATGGTCAGGGTTTATAGGGTAGTCGCATATTATCAATTTATTCAAATGTATTTATTCTGATATTTGAAAGTTATTTCACACCCATAAGTGAACAGGTATTTGATGGGAACGGTGCTGGTGATCGAATCTATGATCTATAAGTACAAATGTAGAAAACCAAATTTTCCACTTTTACATTCACCCAAATGAAAACACTGCACATGTTAGGTATAGTCTTTTTTTACTAAAGTTCCGTGACTAATTTTATAGAAAAGAACACAATAAATGCATGTGATTCAGAATACCCCACCAGCTAAGCCAACACCTCTGCCCCACTAGGGTTGGTGTTTTCAGTATTAGCAGTTGCCTGACCCTTGACTCCTTTCTGTCGTCAGCGTGAGGGGATTAGAGTCCAAGCATCTCGACTTCCTAATTGTCACAGGGAGGTGGTGCATTTCTATAATGGCTGATGGCCAGGACAGGTACAGTATATCGCCGGGTCAGCTGATCCCCCCCCCCCCCCTAGCTAACACTAAGACTTAGAAGTAATAACCTTCAACTAAGGTCAACATATCTGTTTGGCTAAAAACACATGCATGTATAGTGTCATGCAGTCTCTCAGTCATAGCCAACAGTCAAGGTTAGATTCTCTCTATAACACTTGTAACACTTGTACCACTCTTCATTCTGGCACTGAAAGGCAATTGTTAAATAACAGCCCTAAGACCTTGAACTTCAGGTTTTGCTGGTTTTAGGCAGTAACTGTGGTCATCTTGGAACCAGCAAACAGGAAGCGGAATAGGAACCAGAATGTTATGATGGGAAAACTCTGATCATACATGCTGGTTCCTGTTTACCAGTTTGAACCTACCAGCAGTGATTGACCAAACCCAGCAAAATCCAAGTTCAAGGTCATGGGGATAGTTATCAGAGCCTTCATGGGGAAGGATCTGGGGATGAGAGTAGTCTCTCTACCAGAGTAACAGGGAAATGGGAACCCACTGCGGCTCATATTGTAAGTAAGGCCAAAACAAAAAAGAGGTTTGTTTCAGGTCACCCGACCGACTCTTTCTAAACAGGGCCGACCCTACGTTTTTTTATGCAATTTTGAAGAAATTTTAATATTCTTATAATTTTTTGGGGTCAATTTTAGGTTTACAAAATTTTGGAAAAAAATCTCCCCATTTTTACACTTTTTTCGGTCAATTTTAGAGGGGAAGTAAAAAAAAAAAATAAAAAAAAGTAAAAAAAAAAATCCGACCTACCGACCCTAGAGTTTCTTTCCATGTTACCTGAAACAAAACTTTTTTTCAATTTGGCCTTTGGCGACTCCATTGCAGTATAAGGATCCAGAGTCTCCTGTGACTATTGCCCTTTATTGATGGCATGATACATCAACACAATGTGTAAACCACCACCGTAGCATTGGTGCATCATGCTAACCCTTTGGGGGAGTGTGTCAGCCCTGTATATGGTTGGGATGATTACTCACCAGGGCTGCATTCATGCATCACAGGGGCGTGGCAAGCAGTTTCAAAGTAGGAGGGACTGAGGGGTATTTTGACCCTTTTTGACCCCTTTAACTTGACTTTTTTGGTTTGACCTTTTTTGCGGTTGTTCAAAAGTGGGGGGGGGGGACATGTCTCCCCCCCCCCGTCCCCCCCGGTTGTCACGCCCCTGCATCATGACGACAAAAGGGCACACAGGTCCATCAAAGCAGTATGCAGCCCTTAACCCTTTAAGGACACATGTCGCTAAACATTACGATGCACCGCTGGCGAGTTACTCGCCAGGTCTGCATTCATGCATCATGACTACCAAGGGCATGATGCATTGATGTATAATGCCGCTTTCAAAGGGTCAGTAATTACCCAGTCCTCTGATGTGATATGTGGCTGAATCTAGAGTCTCCTGTGACGATGGCCCTTCATGGATGGCACGATGCACCAACGATGAACCAATTTATACATCCTTACGGCAGAGGACATTCCGAGCCAGCATTGCTTAGTGGGCCCATATGTGTTTTTACGTGGGCAAGCTGATTTGCCCATATCTGGGTTATGGTCCTTTTTGTCCAGGGCTACCAGTGGGATTCCAAATGGGCGAGCCCAGATTCAAAGTGCCCAGCCTGAGCCCAGATTAAATATAAACTATAAAAATGTACAATAAATGGTGATTTCTGGAGGAAAATCAGGTATCAGCATGTTTTAAATTATTTACAATGTATTTATGGGGAAGAAAATTTCCTGGGCTGGCCCATCTGGACTCCCACTGGTAGCCCAGGACAGATAGGACCATAACCCAGATATGGGCAAGCCAAGTTGGCCCAAGTAAAACACATATGGGCCCCAGGGACCAATGCTGGCTGGGTTGTACATTAACGCAGTATGTAGTCCTTAAAGGGTCAGTACCCCAGCGCTGTGAGCTGGTGTGGCCTGCTATTGTGGCTGGACGCCAAGTGACCCTGGCCGCTACCACCTTAAGACACCACCTGTGTGGGAACCAGGTCTCCAACCAGACTGTGGAGGAAGCTTTCCTCAATCTGTCCTCAAAATGTACTTAATTAAGGGTTAAATAATGCTTTAATATGCGCTCTGCCCTATGTCAGAATGATGCATGAACATGTCTCCCCCCCCCCCGTCCCCCCCGGTTGTCACGCCCCTGCATCATGACGACAAAAGGGCACACAGGTCCATCAAAGCAGTATGCAGCCCTTAACCCTTTAAGGACACATGTCGCTAAACATTACGATGCACCGCTGGCGAGTTACTCGCCAGGTCTGCATTCATGCATCATGACTACCAAGGGCATGATGCATTGATGTATAATGCCGCTTTCAAAGGGTCAGTAATTACCCAGTCCTCTGATGTGATATGTGGCTGAATCTAGAGTCTCCTGTGACGATGGCCCTTCATGGATGGCACGATGCACCAACGATGAACCAATTTATACATCCTTACGGCAGAGGACATTCCGAGCCAGCATTGCTTAGTGGGCCCATATGTGTTTTTACGTGGGCAAGCTGATTTGCCCATATCCGGGTTATGGTTCTTTTTGTCCAGGGCTACCAGTGGGATTCCAAATGGGCGAGCCCAGATTCAAAGTGCCCAGCCTGAGCCCAGATTAAATATAAACTATAAAAATGTACAATAAATGGTGATTTCTGGAGGAAAATCAGGTATCAGCATGTTTTAAATTATTTACAATGTATTTATGGGGAAGAAAATTTCCTGGGCTGGCCCATCTGGACTCCCACTGGTAGCCCAGGACAGATAGGACCATAACCCAGATATGGGCAAGCCAAGTTGGCCCAAGTAAAACACATATGGGCCCCAGGGACCAATGCTGGCTGGGTTGTACATTAACGCAGTATGTAGTCCTTAAAGGGTCAGTACCCCAGCGCTGTGAGCTGGTGTGGCCTGCTATTGTGGCTGGACGCCAAGTGACCCTGGCCGCTACCACCTTAAGACACCACCTGTGTGGGAACCAGGTCTCCAACCAGACTGTGGAGGAAGCTTTCCTCAATCTGTCCTCAAAATGTACTTAATTAAGGGTTAAATAATGCTTTAATATGCGCTCTGCCCTATGTCAGAATGATGCATGAACATTTCGGCGGGTCCTTAGTAAGTGCATGTATATGTGTAATACATGTAACAAGCTTGCCTTTTCACTTATGGTGGTGTATTTATCTGTCCACACCTCCCCTCCCTCTTCTCTTTTAAGTGGTACATTTTATTCCTCCGACCCCCCCCCCCCCACCCCGCGCTATGGTTACTTACAGTAATCACAGTATTTACAGTGTGAAATCGCTGAATCAAAAGTCAATTCCATTAAAAAGTGGTGGTCTTTTGGAATTCTTTCTGGTCTACTACATGAAGGCCATGGTACTTATCTACTAGAAGCAGGCCAAGCTACGTCCATGAACTATGAATTTCTACATAGTATAAGGCAGTGGGTATAATATCAGAGCATTTAGAAATGTTACCACTGGGCCATAAGTTCCCTTAACCATTAAGGACTGCCTGGTCTATACATGTATACGCAACATATCTTCCCTACATATTACAACAATGTAGTACACATGTAAATGGATGTCAGCCACGTCCTATTGCACTTACATCCCCAGATTTTACAATTCTCAGGAAATGGTCGGACTAAATGTATTCAGTGGTGGGTCTAGGTGGGGGAGGTTGTAGCTGTGACCTTGAACACCAGCTACCTATGTATAGCCCTCTATAGGATGAGGTCTACCTCTATACTGAAGGTGTCTCCTGGGCCGTAAAAGCCTGTCCCACTGCCTCCATTTAGTTAACCCTTTAGGGGCAACATGTTGCCATAAAGTAACATATGTTGTCATGATGCACCAATGCTACCCTAGTAATGTAACCAAGCATCATGCCACTCATACTGAAGTGTGTATCAACCCCGTAGGGTCGGCATGATGCATGAATGCAGCCCTGGCGAGTCACCCACCAGGGCTGCATTCATGCATCATGGCGACAAAGGGTATGATGCTTTAAAGCACTGTGCGGCCCTTGCAGGGTTCAGCCGGAGAGTACACTTAGACTGGGGGTACCACCTTCACACCGGGAACTCTACAGGAAGTGTAGCCTTTACCGAGGCAGAAAAAAATCCCGGTGAGAAACAACTCCCTGTAAAAAAAGGAAACCACCATATATATGTACCACTCTCCCAGCACAGTCTCAAATAAGACTCTGCCAAAAGGCCCGGACTTCAGGAACTCTCCTGTGGAACAAGGGAAGAAAAGGGTAGTACCGTAAAACCTCAGCTATAAGCCGAATTTTATTTGGCGTTTTTATTTGCTATGAGCCGAATTTTAAGCCCCAAACTCCCATTCGGCTTATAGGCGAGGTTTTAATAATGTAGAAACATAGTGAAAACAAATTTCAAGCACTTTTGTTATAAGCCGAATTTTTACTCCCAAACTCACATTCGGCTTATAGCCAAGGTCGGCTTATAGCAAAGGTTTTACGGTACGTGTCTGCTCTCCTATTGCCTTCTCACACTGCCATCTCAACACACCAAAAATAAAATAGTTCCCAGGAATATGTCGAATTTGTACCATCAAAACATAATCAATACTTCTGAAATTAAAAAAAATTGCTCTACATTTATCCCTTAACATATTTGAATCGAATCGTATTTGTATAAATACATATTTAAAAAGCATGGCGTAGGTAAGTTTTCATGGTGATCCGCCGCCTTTTGGCAGAGAAAGAAGTAGTGCCGATAGAAACGTATGAGAGAATCTGCTGGGAGATTGATATATGTAGGTGAGCACTGGGGCAGAAAGGATGACCCCCCCCCCCCCCCCCATCCTCGTAGCAGCCTTCATAAATGTCTGCTCACCATTTTAGAGAACGTTCACAAAATGAAGTCACCAATTTTGGGGGCCTTTCTCACAGTATACATGTATATATACCCCCACTCCCTTGTCACTATCGATATTTTGAAAATGTCCCCATACATATGTATAGCCCCAGTAATGACGATTCGTCATCAAACCCAAAGGGGGTACGCTTCCCCTTAGCACGCTGCGTCATTTGTGAACATTCTCTTCATGAAACAGTTTTTCATTAATTTAAGTGAGCAGAGGATGATCTGCGCGGCCCGATGATCCTTTCTGCGTGCCGGTCACCGTAATAGTCATAGTTAATGAAAGGAAGTGAGATGAATGGCTAATATTATTTATTTATTTCATTATATTTTTTAGAGGCCTTCATGAAAAAGTCTGGTGTCAAAACATTTCCTGTTAGTAAAACGCGGCGTGTAAATAGTTCACAATAATGATTCCGTATATTTTAGTTGGTAGAGGTGGAAATGTAAAAATAAATAACTAAAAAATACACCATTACCACCAGAAGCATTAAAGAGAATTAAGAGAGAACTGCAGGAATTTGCTGTGCGCCTTAAGGGCATGTTCTACAGTAAACACAGCGAGCAGACCTTACCCCAGGTAAGTGGAAGTAGAAGTACGTTGTAAGCTGCTGGTATAGGGTAGATTCACCTGGAGTCGGACACATACCTTGCGACGGACACCTGGTTTTGTGGTTATTCAATCATTTTAAGCCCTTTATTTGTGAACAATAGTTAAAGTGTTATTCTTTCCAAAAAGCACTAGAAGTATGTAGTAGGGTACATCAAAAAAAACCAATTTCACTGTCCGTCTGAGCCTGGGTATGTGTCAGACTCAGGGTGAATCTACCCTATAGGTCTACCTGGTACAGGTAAGGTATTACCATGAGAGCAGGCAGGGATTTCCTTGTAATACCCTGAGTGAATCTGTAGCGGATAAGCCACGAAGAGTGACTTATAGAGAGCTCTTGGTCATTGGGAACGTGCACATGTAAATGACATCACCTAATTTGGTAAACTCTTCAAGTACTCCTCAGTCCATTGTTACTTTTTATGGGCAAATTCGCCAATACAGGGATGAATTTCTTCTGAATTCTCCAATATTGAAGACTATAAAGCGGTCACGCCTGTGATTTGCACAGTGGCAGGCTGTTGGGGGTGGGGAGGGGGGGGGATGCAAATAGACCCATTTGACCTGGATATTTTGACACATCTAGGATAGGCCATTGGGTAAAGGGAGGGTGGATCCAAAATTGTATGTAGAATATATAGGGTAGATTCACCATGAGTCGGACACATACCCTGAGACGGACAGTGGAATTCAACGTCATTTATGTACAATACAACAGCTAGTGTTTGTATTTTGGAGAAAGAAATACACTAAAACTCTACCATCATTCCCAAATAAAGAGCTCAAAATGCTTGAATAATCCCAAAATCAAATGTCTATCTCAAGGCATGTCTCCGACTCTAAGTGAATCTACCCTAGTCTAGAGTCCACCTACAAACCCTCCACAAAGGGTCTACACCATTGCTGAACAATTGAGCGTGCATGTGTGGGGTCATTTCAGTTCTCACAAACCAGTGATGTAACTATGTTTTTACATGAGTTCAAAAGCAGAACTCATGTTTAAACTGAACATCGATGTAATCTGAATGTCAGGGCACATTCTCCAAAGATGTCATTGATTACCGGTAATGCTTTTAATATAGTTTCTAAGCTGAATGATTTATCTCATGTCATGAAAATTAATCAAAACAATCTGGATATACCGCATGGAATCATTTGTTTTCTGCAGAAGTATTAACCCTTTGATTAAAGCAGCATTTGTTGACTTGATACACCGGGACTGCATTGGTGCATCATGAAGACCTCTTAGGCGAGTATCAACCATGTAGGGTCAGCATGATACAAGGTACATGAATACACGACTGTATAGTTATAGTACAGGCCAGGGATACATTCATGTACCATGCATGGTGACAAAAGGACTAGCAAGTGTACATCAATAAAAGAAAAAAAGCACGGTGCGGCCCTTAAAGAGCTATCGGTCTTTTTATGTGTCACTCTGTCATATTCCCGGGCCAGAAGGCAGTATCTACTTCTTAAATCAGTGGCCACTGCAACCAAACTGATTCACCACTGCATATTTCAGTATGCACTGATACAATACTCCCAGAACTACTGATCACTCACTGCTTTATTCAGTGCAGAACCAGTAGTCCACTGAACTTCCACTGCTATCTCTTTGTTAGTTCATGGGTTGTTTCTAGGGCTACTGATCCCACACTTCTGGGACATAGTCCCCAGGCCGAGTGTCAGTGTAATTCAGTAGTCACTGATTCAATACTGACATACTGGTACTTATGGCCTACTTTTATTTGGGTTACTAGACACATTTGAATCTGACAGTTATACAGAATGCGCCAGAATCCAGTGGGACGAACAGAGAAACACATAGGGAGCATATTATACAGAAATATTCTGACAAGGAGGCTACTCAATCTTACAACAATGGGCATACAATACAATGAAGACCCTGTGACCACAGTGGGCAACTTGAAATAGAATTCAGATAGCATTATGGTAAGTAAATTAGCCAAATCTGTTGTGACTGTAACAGACATACTTTTTCTATTGGGTCAACATCTTGAAAGAGCTTTTGAATTGTACATGTATAGACTGCTTTCCCATCTTAGCATCAGTACTACTGATGCCATACTGCTACAGCAGTGCTATATCAGCAGTCTACTGATCAGCTACTGCTATTACAGTGGTTGCTCAGTAGTACTGATCCAATACTGCCACAATCCCCATTTTATATGGGCTACAACACCTACTGAATAGCCACTGCTATAGCAGTGCTAAAGCAGTAGGCTACTGATCAAGTACTGCCACCTAATTTACATATTTCGGACATACTGATCCACTACTGCTTGTACACTGATCATACACTGTTCTATAACTGGACCACTACTACCCTGTTCTGTAGTGTTAGGCAGTGGACTAGCAGTGGATGCTGATTTTGCACTGTTACTGACACTGCTTCAACACTGAAGCACTACTGCCACACTACACTGTTTTAACACTGATGCAACACTGTCCTTCCACTGCATTCTGGCCCGGGTTACCACATTTTAAACACTCATTTTCAACCTGCCATGTGGGGAGGGGGGGACCGAAAAATATATGACCCCTCCCGCGGGGGTGCCCAAATTTTTTTCGACCGGCTCGCGCGAAAATCCCCCCCACCCTGGTTGTTAAAATGACCACTCCCTAACACTCCCCTACCTGTACAGGTACAGGACCAGGTGTTACATCTCCTGTAGGACACACCTCTTAACGTACCACGAGTGGACCACATCTTTCATTTTAACCCTTTAAGGGTCGCATAGCTCTCTGTCGACACGATTCATATGAGTGCAGCCCTGGCCATGGGAGTCGCCAGGGCTGCGTTCATGTATCATGACGAACCTACAACTGTATCACAACCAGAGCAAAAAGTAGGAAATCCCACAGCTATGGTCAATTTTCTGTGTGAAATTAACGTAATTTGATACAGAAAAAAGAAGAAGAAATTCCTACAAAAGTCAGAAAGGTGGCATCTCTGCAGTCAATCCATGATGGTTGGCATGATAATGATATGATGATGCTTGATATCGAATACAGGACTGACCAGTACCAAACTCACCAGGGCTTAAT
The DNA here is from genome assembly GCA_947462335.1 of Harmothoe impar. Taxonomy (NCBI): domain Eukaryota; kingdom Metazoa; phylum Annelida; class Polychaeta; order Phyllodocida; family Polynoidae; genus Harmothoe; species Harmothoe impar. Next base: position 102,076,173 of record OX381704.1, on the reverse strand, counting down.
TCAACCACCCTGAAGACATAGCATTCACCTTAAGGCATTATGCAGCCCCGAGAGGGTTAAAGTCCAAGGAGGAGAGGAGGACATCTTTCACGTTTACCACAACTATGTCACAGATATGTCACACCTAAACATATTGACATGACCCAGCTAGCGTTGGTACAGCGGGGAGGGGGTCTAGTTCTGGCCGCGTCCACCAGGGGGACTCACTGAGCCGATGTATTCAGGCTCACTCACTCCATCGCTATTTCAAAGCCCCCCGCCCCACCCGCGTATCTGTATTCTTCTTCTTTTTGTATACTTTTTTTCAGATGCAATATAGTAGTGCTGTAAAGAGCCTCAAAAATTATTGCAATGCAGGGTGTTCAAAAGAACTTATGAAGCAGATTTACTTTTTTCTTTCTGTATTTCTTTCCCTTTTTCAAAAATTGTGTGAGGGTGTTTGAGTAGTGTGTGTGTGTGTGTGAGGGGGGGGGGCTAGTTAGAAGTAGTATATGCAGTTCCATGCCTACACTGGTCTGTGTATATATAGACAGGCAGAGACTGGGAGGGGGGTGTATGTGGTTCTGCTGGGGGAGGGGATGGGGAGGGGGTATATCTAGGAAAAGAAGGCAATGTTGATGCTGTTCTCAGGGATGTGATTTCATCTTTAGGCCACTCTAAAAAAAAGTGGTTTCTCATCACCCAATCTGCTTTTTATGCTGTGCGCGGTGATGAGACTACTAGGCTTACTTTGACCGTGGTCTTGATGTCCCAATACATGATCAAAGAACTCACTCAAACGTCAAGATTACTTTCACCGTGAACATCCCATGCCATGGGTTCATACTTGGGTCATAACAAGAATTCCTACACTAGTAGGGGAGTTACCACCCAGCTGCAGTATTAGCTCAATTGTAACTTCTTGTAACTTGCCTGATTGATGCTTCCAGACCAGCCTTTTATTACCATCACTTACATATAGGCCTCCATTTTCAGTATATACAGTGTACATGTAATTTAGGTGAGCAGACTAACCCATATACTATATGTAATGTAATATATCAGGTGGGGTCTAGTATGACGGGTGTAATAGTATGCACGATAGGTCACTAAAGGAGGATTCATATACCGATAGACCAACTGTATTCTACCTAACTCACATCTGCTGTTTCAGCTAACAGAACACCTTGTTTAGGTACACGAGGCTTACTTAAAATGGGAAATCCTAGCAGTGTTTTGCAGAAATTAAATATATACCTTAAATCGACTAAAAACACACACTAAGAAAAAGTGAATTTCATATTCAAAATTGCGAGGTGGGTGTGAACTGTATGGATATTAACCTTTGTGAGTTAGAGGGAAGGACACCTGAGTGTTGGCAGTCTTTGCGAAAACTTTTTCATCCCACAGGACATTCGGTCCTGCAAATTTTCAATGTTGAAGGACCGGCTATATATTTGGAGGACCAGATAGCCACATATGAATCCAACTGAATTATTCTCGTTCAGGAAAGCCCAACATGCGACTGGACATTCGGTCCTTCTACACTTGTAGAACTGCTGGACCGGTGACATTTTAGAAGGACATTGCCACTGTCCTGCATGTTTTCGCAAAGACTCAGTGTGGCTGGTCCTACACTACCAGGTGACGTGGCTGGTATGTACATGTATATGGCTGGTGGTATATACAGTGTCTTTAGCTGCCACTTGTCTTCATCAAACACCCTGCTTGTACATGTAGTACTGCCAAACCAGGTCATATCAGACACACAGACAATATATACCTTACCCATCCACATGCACATGCAGCTACAGCCTTAACCCTTTAACGATGGCAGCATGTGTTAATGCTCCACGGGCATTTACTTGCATTATGCACCAACAGTATTTGAGAAAATATAATCAGTTGTTGCCACAATATGGTCATATTTGAGCGCCAAAAGTCGTTGTTTTGACAGGGAAAGGGTTTTTATTTTATGTGGAGAAATGGAATTACTAAGCTTAAGTACCAGAATGGCCATTCTCCACACCCCTGTGGAGAAACTGATGCTCATTCTCCATGTGTTTCTCCATGATGACATCACTAAAATAGCTATGAAACCAATCTATAAATGTCATTTTAAAGTGTAATGTATCAATAATTTGATGAAATAAACAGATATCCACTCTACTCCGTGTGATATGATCCAAGGTACCACTCGTGGAGAAACCTGTCATTCAGACAGATCGTCGTGGACCTCTGTCTATATATTCTGATGAAATTTTGGGTAGAATCTAAGATAGGGAACTAGAGGTGTGTGTCAGTTTGGCTACGAGTGCAGTGACCGGCTCTAGATACAGATCTAATACCACTGCCCCTTCTTGTGCTCCAACGACCACAGACTATCATGCTGGTCCCATCCTGCCCCGATCCCCAACCTAAATACGGCGCCACTTTCACCCTACTTAACATGTGTAATTACCTGTTTCCGGCGGCAATTAACCCAGACCCCCCCCCCCCCGCCTGCACGTCGTCTTCAGGTGCGCCTTTTACGGACCACTCATTTGGTGCTGAAGAGGAGTTCTGGATCTTATTTCATTTAACCGATTTAACCCCCCCCCCTCCCCACACCCATGCACATTATATCAGCCCTCCATCAGACGATGCCTAAAATTCAGGAAAATCTTTTTTATGTAGGATATTAATTTGTAATTTAACATAGAAATTCCAATGAAGATGCAGGAATTCCTATCAAATAGAAAAATATTTTTTCCTGTGAGAAATGCAACTTGGTTACCCCACCCCCTTTCAGTTACCCCTTGGGTAATTTAACAATTAGTTTTTTCAAGATTATATGAGATTAAAATATGGCATTCAAAACTCCCCAACGCCACACTGTTGCAAAAAATGGCTAGTCCCTTAAGGGTCCTCATTCCCCCATGCCCCATGCAGCCCCAGTGAGTGTTATCTGATCTAACTACTCGCTACGTTTAGGCACAAATTAGGCCTTTTTATGTGCATATATACATATATCTGGTTCTCATCCAGTACAGCGTGTCTGGGTCTGTCTTTAATAGGGACTAGATTTGTTTTCTTTGGCCAATCCTTTTCACCTTGGATTACTTATTTTACCGATATTGCTATAACTTTATCAAATCTAAACGCATTTGTGTCCATATATACTGCATTGATACAGTTATTCTGCCAATTAACAACAACAAAAAACACACGCAGCACACAGTCTGACAAGAGACAAATATCTTTCAAATTCAATCTGAGATGTCCATATTCTGCACGAATGAAATCACATATAGGCAATGTTCACAAATGAGGTCACTTATTTTGATATCTTTTTCAAAACTGACCTACTGGTATATAAATAAAAGGCCCGGGCTTTCGTCAATGAACGTCATTTATGTCATTTATGAACATTCCCATCATATCTCGATATGAACTTGTGTATAAGACCCCCTCCCCCTTCCCTGGGGTCCCCCTCCCTGAAAGGCCCCTTTCACTACAACCTGTCAAGAATAACATGTCTATGTTAACTAAGGGGTCTATAAGTCTCTCTCAGGTTACGGGAGGACATTGGGGATCCAGGCAGGGCAGCGTTAACCCTCTGACGACAACATCATGCTTTAATGCTTTACACTTTAACGTCATGATGCATGAATACAGCCCTGGCGAGTAACTCACCAGGGCTGCATTCATGCATCATGCCGACCCTACGAGCTTGATACGCTTCCGAGGGGTAGGTATGATGCATGGATGCAGCAGCCCTGGCGACTAGACTATCGATGGTTGCATTCATGTGTTATGACAAGAAAGGGCATAGCACATTAAATCACCATGCGGCCCTTAAAGGGCTAGCACATAAAGAAACAGACCGATTAGGATCTGGTTATTTGACGAGTCAGTGTCCAGGAGGGGTAATAGGATCAGGTAGGGGTCACGGGGTGCAGTATAGGCACGTCACACTGAGGCAGGTGGGTCTGGGAGATTTGGATCCTTTCACTCTAAAAGCAAATTTAGATGTTTTTAAGATTTATTTCAGACAAAGTCATGGTTCACACTGTATACGATTTTGTGCTACTTGATTTTTGTTTCAAATGAAACTTATAATGAATGTGTATAGGTAACTTTTACAAATTACATCTGCTATTTAGGACCATTTGGAACCCCACCCTTGCCACTGTTTTGGGCAAATTGACATAGGCCTATACATGTACTATATTGCCCAGGGCACAGACACATAGGACGGGACTGCATAAGGACAGGATTATTGTGGACTGAGATTTTTTTTCCTTTTTTTTGATTTTTTTACTATGAGTATCATAGCACTTGATTAAGGTATTAAAGGCTTGGTCTTCCACTTATAATGTTGGTCGCACAGGACTCTTATTTTCGCCGCCATAACCTGCCTATACAGTTATAACACGTACTATCCAGCATGCCGAGGCTAATTTCATTAAGAAGTTCAGGTGTCGGTGATGACGCTCGGGCCTGTACCCATTGTGATTGCTGTATCAGTGCTTATCTCGCCGGTTACCAGATCAAGCAATGGATGCGCCCACAGGGCGACCAGACTGACCCCTATAGAACAGAGGTCGAGTTGGGGCCAGCTTGAGTTGGATCCTATGGTGGATGCCTGGATCCAGGGTTCATGTCCTCTTAATCAAACTGACCTTATACCGGTCTGGGTCTGTGCTGGTCTTACTGACACGGCAGGGGGTGGGGCGGGTGTCTATAGGGACAGGGAGGGGCACGGTACACCTGCATAGAGTAGATTCACCATGGGTCGGACACATATACCCTGAGACGGACAATGAAATCTGAGGTTATTAATGTACACTACGACTTAAAGTGTTAGCTTTTTGGAAAGAATAGCACTTAAACTTTACCATCATTCACAAATAAAGAGATTAAAATGCCTGAATAACCACAAAATCAAGCGTCCGTCTCAAGGTATGTGCCTAACAGGCTAACTCCAGGTGAATCTACCCTAATACACCTGTGTGCCTGTGTACCTGGGGGCTGTCCCTACCTGTCTGGACACCTGTAGAGGTATAGGCCTAGCAGGACAGTATACGTGGGACGGGAAGGGTGGGTAGGAAATGCCGTTAGAAGTTAAATAGAAGACACAGGGTAGGCATGGTCATACAGCCACCTCATTCAACGGTTATTTATTTTGGTACAAAAAGGAAGGTTCGCAAATGATTACCATACACCAACTAAGTGGTTGGCGGGGTGGGGAGGGCGGGCGTAACAGAGCCATACATTTGTGTATGCCATTTTGTCCAAACTATATGTCCCCCACCTCACCTGAGGGGATTGCCGAAAGGAACCAAGAGGAGAGACGATGGATGCACCGGTTATGCACCATCACTCCGAGGGGGCTTAATCTAATAGATTAACCTCGTAACATGGCCATCTGAGCAACAAAAACCGTTCACGGGAGAAAAGTCCAAACTATATGAGGAGCTCTTAAAAACGGTCCCAAAATATGTGGTCATTTGCCTGTGTCCTTAGGTTGACTTCTGTCCACATATCATTGTATACATTATATTTCATCGTGCTTTGCCAAGTCAGATTATGTCCCGAGCAGACATGCCTGAGGTCTAAACCTTTACGGACGGCATGATGACTCAAAGCTCCTTGTTGGTTTGTTTGTGGTCATGATGCATGAATCAACACAGCACCAGCGAGGAACTTCCGTGCTGCAATGGTGTATCATGCAGATCCTCAGGATTGTAGGGTTTACATGAAACATGAATGAAGCATTCATGTATAGTGCACTATGTTAGCCTTAAAGTTTTGGTGGGAAGGGGGCACAGGAGGACAGGTCGATGAGGTGTGTATATAAGGTGTGGTGACCATATGGTAACGTTCACAATTGACGTCACCCGCATTGGTGCTTTACTGACCGAAGATGACAACGCATTTGATATAGGTCACGTTGCCAAAGGAAAGTGATAAGGGGGTGAAGGGGATGGTTTATTGAAAAAGGTCCCAAAATGGGTGACTGCATTTGTGAACACGTATACTTAAGGAATAGCATAGCAGTTAGCTTGATCAAAGACTTGAGAAAGATTATTACTTATATAGCCTACATTCTCTACACCTCTGACCAGTTACTATAGAACACGTTCATATGTTTTGACGATGTTTGAGTATTTCTTTTCTCCCTATAGCATTTCCCAACACATAGCATTGTTTTGGCTATCTGCAGTTTCAAAAGCCAAAATAAGGATAGGACATGTGCACATTTGATAGACTGACTATGCAGGAATATCGTGTGAAACCACACTACACATGTAAATCAATCTCAAAGTGGGCAACTTGACCTGCAATGTTGCAGTATCAGAACCTAATGTTGCAGTATTAGTAGTATCGGATTCTGCCCTCTGCTCCTAGACAGGCTTGTCCAGATGTTTTATCAGTAGGTTTAACCCTATAAGGGCAACATAGTGTGTTAATGCACTATTTCCAAATGCAGGCACAATACACGACTCTAGTTCTGGTGAATAATATTAACTTGCATGTGCTGCATTCACGCATCATGCCAACCAGATGTGGTTGATACACTCCTGAAAGGTCAGTATGATGCCCCATTACAGCATCATTGTGTTACTCAGCCTGTACTGCATTAGTGCATCATGATGACAACTGAAAACTTAGTTTCATGCTGTCCTTAAATGGTTGTGACTTATCTCTTGCACGTGAATGGTTACCGATAGTGTTTTGGATACAAAGCTATTCCAAATATGCTGACTGTACAAGAGTGGCCCTTAATATTATGATTATCAGTCAACATTAAACAATATAGTGTATTACACTATTGTGAATGTCGCTATTGTAACCTATGATTTATACTTGTAGAGCAATTAATGTCATGCGGTAATTTAATACCTGGACTAAAATTTTAATAAGGGCCATAATTTAATAGTGACTTTTAAGAATGGCAAGAATGCGTATTGCGCTCATAAAAATGTATCAATAAATTGATGCTTTAGTCAATTCTTTTTATTTTGTTTTTGTATTTAATACTTTTGATAGCACATTGATTTTCTGGCCCACTCATTTATATACACATACACTTGGACAAGACGGTAGGTCTATGTCATCAACCCCCCCCCCCCCACCCCCAAACATACACACAGGAGTGATAATCAGCTACCCGTAGTCGTTATCACTGGTACATTCCCTTTGATGTGATCAATGTGTACTGAGGGCTCTGAGTTCTAGAGACGAGCTCTGATCCCTCGGTATTAAAGACATGTGCACTAAAGTGGCCCAAGAGCTTGTCCCAAGAGGTACACAAGCCATTTTCTTGTGGGTACACATTGGACATAGTTTCTTGTGTCAATTTCCCCCAGACATTATTTGTATAGGACTGAAACTCGAGAAATACACATCACCATTGAATGAAGCAACTTGTCAGACTTATTGAGAATCTGTGTGAACAGCTTTTCTCGAGATGTACAGGTAGACAATGTCTGACATACTACAATGTCATTGACCTTGGATAAGACCCAGAGCCCATTTGAGTATACTTTTCAGTACTTCTGGCAATTGATATCGGGTTGGGAAACGTTCACAAATGACGCCACCAGCTTGGGTGAGGGGGTCTCAAATAGGTGACATCATTTGAAAATGTTCCCTTGCTCCCCCAGGCCTCCATATTTTAATTGTCTAGACTTTCTCCTCCTAGTCTGTCGCATTGTACCATATTTTGGCGGGAAATGAGCACACGTTATTAGTCAGGCACTACTCAGCCCGGGGAGTGACATGGTCCAGGAGCTCCCCCAGTCATAAACCTCTAAATACTTGGCAAAAACACACACACAGTTGGCAGGCCGCACAGGTATGATGATTACCTGTGCATGCCAGAGGAATCTGTAAGGGTTGCCGGTTCTTCTAGTAGAATCATATGGCAAATTTGCAGTTTTAGTTTGTCTCAATGTTTCTTCCTCATTCCATGACACTTTCTTGGGAAAGATGTATATGCTAGGTTATCCACATCGAATTTTCAATTCTACAGCTCTAATATCGATATAATAATTTACTACGGAAATAAATCAATTACATTAATGATATTCACTTATTACAATACTACAAAATGTACAGGAATGTTGTACCTTATCCTAATTAGTCATGTATACATCAAAGACTGCTGACCTGTCACCGTGTGACACTGATATAATCAGCACGTGTGGGTGGGACTGGACTTTGGTCTCTCAGGCCTTAACACTTTAAGGATAACACAGTAGTTTAATGTGCTGCATGGATACATTCCTGAAGAGTAACTCGTCACGTAGTGCTGCATGCATGCATGCATCATGTTGACTCTGAGAGAAGGATCGTCATGATGCATGCACCAATGCAGCGCCAGCGAATAACTATAGTCGGCTCTGCATTGGTGCATCAAAATACAGATGAAACAGTGTGGCAACCTCCGGCCCATATAGAGGGTTTATATCGATCTCTTTCAAAGCTGCAAGGTAAGGTACAGACTACAGCCAGTAACTACCTTCCATTATAAGCTATTGCCAAGCAGTCCTATATAGTATACTATAGGACTGCTTGACTATAATGTCACATTGATACATTTTCTGCATTACATCAGCGTAATAAAGGTTACATCTAATTTCATTGATGTAAAGCCGGCCTTCCCCAAATCAAGCAATTCAGAGCTTACAACTTTAACACGAGGCCCAAATAACATTAGTATTTACCTATTTGACACATGTTTAATGCGTTGTTGAGACGTTCAGAATTCAGTCGTAAATCAATAGTTGTCCACTCCATGTCAACCCCCACTTTGTCAAACACCCGGTGTCACAACCAAAGCTGATAAGTCACACACAGTCCCACATCTAGTTCGGTCATTTAGCTTTGCAGGATAAAATCTTAAGGACGCATAGTCCAGTTTGCTGTCATGATGCATGAATGCAGCTTTGGTAAATGTAATCCACATGGCTGCATTGATGCATCGATCAGCATGAGACTTGAATGCAGTACTGGTGAGGTACTTGCCATCGCTGCATTCATGCAGGATGACGACACAAGAGTAGCACATTTAAGGACTATAGAACTATGCCGTCCTTCAAGGGTTACTTTTCAGGATTTAAAAAATCTATCATTCTAAAGAATTCACACAGACTCGATAACCTTATCAGCTATAGATAGTAGAGGTATGTCAACTACTTGTAGTCCTGATAAGGTCCTACATGTACACATATACGCGGTTATAGAAGTGGGAGGATCCGAGGTTCAAGAAAATGTTTACATGGCAGAGTCACAGGATACATATGTATGTATATCTATCGGAGTATGTACCAAGAGACGACACTATACCTGGTTGACAAAAAGTATGAAATGTTTAAGTTTTTCCCATTTGCTGTAGAAAAGTAACATACGTTCCTATAGGAATTACCGTCAAAGAATATGAATTCTATGTAAACGTCGACAGTATCTTAATTATCTAGTACTCTAAAATACTGGATATCGACCCGACGCACTATTGCAGGTCTACGCAGACTAATTTATCACATAATTATGATATTACATAAGCCGCAAACCACTACCGGTATTTATCGTATCAACCCTTTAAGGGCCTCATAGTGCTTGCATGCAGCCTTGGTGAGTAACTCGCCCTGGTGCGTAACATGCTGGGGTTGCATCCATGTATCAATCATGGCGACTCTTATATGGGCTTCATTGATAAACTCTTCCAAAGCGTTGGCAAGGTGCATGAATGCAATGCCGGCGAGTTCACTGCATTGATGCATCATGAGAGACAAATGAACATGATGCATTGAGACATTTTGCCGTCCTTAAAGGGTTGATTTATCACCAGACTTAAGTCACAAACCAGTGTTTAGCGTCTTGGTCCTTTAAGGGCCGCATAGTGCCTCGATACGTTATGCCTTTCAGTCGTCATGATGTATGAATGTAACTAGTGATGCATTTATGCATCAAAAAGAGCTACGGGATTTATACTCTCCAAGCTCATTCAAATTTAAGGGTTGGCATTATGAACTATTGAATGTGAATGCATAAGGCCAAAAAAAGAGGTTTGTTTCAGGTAACATGGGTAGAAAATGTAGGGTCGGTCGGTCGGATTCTTTTTTCTTTTTTTTCACTTTTTTTTTTTAAACATGAAAGTACTAGACGGCCGGTCCGAAGACCCTAAAATTGACCAAAAAAGGGTAAAAATTCTGGAATTTCTTGCATAAAAAATGTAGGGTTGGCCCTGTTTTGATAGGGTCGGTCGGGTGACCTGAAACAAAACTCTTCTTTTTGGCCTAAGCATGAAGCACTGGGACATTATGCTCCCCTTAAAGGGCTAGCCAGGAACCAGTACTTACTGTATAGGTATGGGCCGCCCCTACCTACCCACTCATCAAGGGTAAATGGTAACAGCACGCAAAGTATAGGTGCAGGAATTAAGCCATCCCCTGGTCGTGCATCAAAAACATATATTTATCACCAATCACTGAACCTATTATCTCAATGATACCAATTATTGCAGTTTCTCAGGGCATTGGGATGAGGTTTGAACCATGTTTAAACCACCACTTCCACTTGCTCTACCAGTAGGGGACTGTGGGATTTATGAGTGCTACTCATGAGAAAAGAAAGGATGAATGTTGCTATAACCTCTACAGCCAAAGGCCTAGTACGTAAGCCGGAATCCTATACATACAGCACTGTATATACGTGACCCTATGGAAGACCTGTTTAGGGATAAGAAATGGGTCTGGCCTGTCTCAAGAAGAAGAACAGGACAATTACGAGTTGAACGCCTTATGAACTCCATGATGTCCCAAAGCATGGTACAACCAATCCTATGTCGGCACCGCATGATGCAGCATCCTAATGTGTATCAACCCCATATAGGGTCGGCATGATGCATGCATGTAGCACTGCTGAGTAATTCAGGACGACAGAGTTAAACATTATGCTGCTCTCAAGGGGTTAAAGTACTCTTTCTCAATGCTCGGGCCTGAAGTTAATCTCTGCATCTTCTGCTTTCCTTTAGTCGTCTTCTCTGGACCCTCCTCCTGCAATGACTACCAGCTAGTCTGAACTCATTTTCTTTGATTTCGAAATGGGACCAGAAGTCTAGAATGGCATCATTGTATCGGTATTTTTAAGTTGGTCTTTTTTTAAAGATCCTTTTTTTTAAGGATCCTTAAACATGTCCTTTCAGATTAACCACTTCCGGTTTCAAGTATGTACAAGTACTAGTTTTGTACTTCATATATTATTTAGATATTTTTCTGATAATTTAATGATGTGGTAGCAGTTCAGTCCTTGACTGTTGGACCGTCCCCTCATGTGACCTGTGACTAAAAAGTGTGAGGTGATATGGAGGCTTGGCAGCTTCCATAACCTCGGGAATGTGGACTATATCAGAGGAGGTAGGGCCAAAAAAAAAGGTTTGTTTCAGGACACCCGACCGACCCTATCTAAACAGGGCTGACCCTATGTTTTTTTATGCAATTTTGAAGATTTTTTTTTTTTTTTATACTTTTTTGGGGTCAATTTTAGGTTTACAAAATTTTGGGGAAAAATATCCCCATTTTTACACTTTTTTTGCGTCAATATTAGAGGGAAAGTTTAAAAAAAAAGTAAATTTTTTTTTAAAAATCCGACCTACCGACCCTAGAGTTTCCTCCCATGTTACCTGAAACAAAACTTTTTTTAAATTTGGCCTAGATTACGCCGGTATAGACTTTGGCATATTGCTTTATTTATATTGGATAACAATCCAACTTTAAGTGATGTAACACAAGCCAAGTGGTCCCTTGGTATACTCTATCATACATTATTATAGTAACATACACAGCAATTTTCAATTGTCAATTGCAGAGACTATAGCAATTGCTTTGACATCACTAAAGTCAACTGTATGCCACTACCTGTTCATTCTATGTCATGTATGTACATCTAGTTGGAAAACCTAGTAAAATTAAATGGGAATATCGTGAGGAAATCCCTTTGTTAACTTAAAAACATATATAGCTCGCTGGCTGTCCTAATGCTGCGCTATATATACCTCGCCGGCTTTATTTTTTATCTCCATACATGTATAGTGGGAGTGTAACAGGGGTCACGTCAGATGTATCATCCCACACATACTGGTAGCTGAAGGTCTGCTGACACAGCTTGGGGAACGTCCACAAATGATGTAACCAGCTATAGGGGTGAGGTGGTCTTGACCTGGGCCCATACATTTGTCATTTGTGAATATTCCCTTGCTTGTAAACTATAATGTATGTCACCCTAAATGCACCATAAATGATATTTATTTCCATCTAGGGAAACAATTCTGAATGGGTAACTGCAGGTCAATCTTACATAGTGCGTGCTGTTGTTATTGAGACCCATGCCAGAAGGTTCAGTAAATATCATGAGGAACTAGGTAGGGCCCCAGGGAGAATTCCTTAGCATTAGTGGCTATAAGATTACCATCAAAATACATAGGCATACGATGGTATTACCCTGAGGGCACATATCTTGGCAGGTTGCCTTAATGACCTTCAGATGACATTAGTATGACCTTCAAATGACCTGTAGTCTTTAACCTTTAGAGTGTATATTAGATACAGTTTTAGCCCTACCTGTCCAGACTGATAACCTGTGTTAACCCTTTAAGGACCGCAAGTCGCGATATTTGTCGTCATGATGCACCAATGCAGCCCCAGCAGGTAACTGGCCGGGGCAGCATTGCATCATGCCGACTCTTCGGGAATGTATCAAACCCATAGGGTCGGTATGATGCACGAACACAGCCCTGGCCAGTTACTCACCAGGGCTGCATTCATTCATGCATTATGCAGACCAAGGATGTTGCATTAATGCATCATGCCGTCCTTAAATGGTTACAGACCCCACATGCTGACTCACCTGTCTCAGTGTATTAATCAGCACGTCCACATACCTCACACCTGACAATGGCAGCACTCCCGCCAAGGTGCCCACCTGTGCCCTTTAACCCTTTAAAGCCCCAGCTCTCCTATAAATAGGGCTGAGTACCTGTCCCAACTGCGCCCTGACTGTCGGTGGAGGGGTACCGAGACCTGCAGGTTTAAGGATGAATGTCGCTTAAAGATTACATTTGTCGGCATGATGCACCAATGCAGCCCATGTGTGTAACTTGTCGGTGCTGCATTGCTGCATCATGCCGACCTGTAGGGAGTGTCTCAACCCCATAGGGTCGGCATGATGCTTGAATGCCGCACAGGTGAGTTACTCACCAGGGCTGCATTCATGCATCATGACGACTAAGGCATGATGCATTAATGCACTATGCCGACCTTAACCCTTCAAGGGCCACATGCTGTTTTAACCCTCCATGTTCATGTGTCGTCATGATGCACAAATGCAGCGCTGACTACCATAGTAACTCGCTGGTACTACAAGAGTGCATCATGCCCGGGGCATCATGTCAGTGTATGTAGCCGTGAAGGGTCGGCATGATGCATGAATGCAGCACAGGTGAGTTACTCCCCAAGGCTACATTCGTGCATAATGATGATGACAAGGGTATATACGGTAGTGCATTAAACCTCTATGCTGCCCCTAAAGGGTTAAGAATTCCCCATATCAACTTGATTCATCATAAGTGTCAAAAGGTGACAATGGATTACCATTCAGGGGATATGAGCATGCCACAACTATACAGCAGGGTCACATAACTTAGTGTCCGGTAGTTGTGTTATGGTACGGAGGAATGTTCATCAGGTGATTTAATAGGGCATACATTTTGTTTGTATACGCCATTGTTCAAAATGGGAGGACTTGTGAATCTTATTTAACTACTGGTAGTATCAATGCTATGTCCATGGTTATACTATAGTAGAATATCAGTTATAAACCTGGACTCGGTGAACACCTGCACAAATAAGAATATGTGTTGAGTACCGGTATTCAATTGGATTGACAAAAACCCACTATCATCATGTAATATCGCACCCAGTTATTGAGCAAAGGTATACATAGTAGTAGCATTCTGACTGGTTATAAGGCCTTCAGTGGCATTGTACCGTCCCGGAGCAGAGTGCAGTGGTTACTTCGAACTGCAGTGGTTACTTCCATACTACTGTTTTGTCACTGCAGTATGCAGTAACCACTGGGTAATCACTGCATTTTCACACTGATTTTGCAGTTATCAATCAGTGGTCCACTGCATTCTTACTGTAGATGCAGTTATTAATCAGTGGTACACTGTATACTAACTGCAATTTCCAAAGACCACTGCACTTACACTTCTCCGTGCATTGACAATTCAGTGGTACACTGCATTGTCACTGCAACTCTCTGCTACTACTTTCTTTGTACTTCTGAGACTTCGCTATTTAAGTCAGACAAGGGCATAGGACTATTGATAATAGTAGAGATGGCAAACACATAGTAAATGGTCACAGGTGTTTTTAAAATGGTATCTATGCCTATTAGGCTCAATAAATGTTAAGAGTACAGACTCAGTCTGAGGTATTTTTCCGACATGATTTAGACTTGATAGTATTGTATTGTAAAGTTTTAATAGGTGTATGATGTAGTGGTACATACCATACCACAACCTACCATTAGAGTGGTACATTCCTACCAGGTGGTGGTGCATTTAGAGAGTGGTGCATTCAGAGAGTGGTACATGCTGTACATATACCAAGTCAAGACTACTCTATGTGTGGTAGGGGAGATAGCTCAGAGGGTTAAGGCGTGGGACAGTGATCAGCAGGGAGTAAATTCACAGGTTCAAATCCTGCTACCAGCAGAGAGTGTTCAGACTAGTAGTAGTATCCCATGCAGTCATAAAGAAGAGGCCACTCTTTTACCACTTCCCCCCGGATTCTCCCTAACCCCATCAGTGATTTTGCAGTGGTCCACTTCTTCTACACTGCATAATTAGCATGCAGTGTAGAAGAAGTGGTGTGCTTCTTAACCACTGCTTACCTCATTTAAATATTTCGGACCTACTTATTTACCACTGCATAGCCACTGCTGGTACACTTCTGATACACTGCAGGACTACTTCTTAAACTTTCAACCTTGGTGCAGTGAATATGCAGTGTACACTTATAATGCACTGAATAACCACTGCATTATCACTGTTACTTCACTGTTTTATCACTGAGGAACTACTTCTGATGACCACTTCTTCTTCACTGTTTATACACTGTCTTTCCACTGCATCTTGTCCCGGGGTAATACAAATGTAGTGTTTCGGGGTGTGGATATAGGGGGAGAAGGAGGAGGAGTGTGAGAGCCATCTAACTTGCCAAGTGGTACTAAATTTGAGTTGGCAGACACATTTCAGGTGTTAGGCCAAAAAAAAAGGTTTGTTTCAGGTAACATGGCAAATAAATGTAGGGTCGGTAGGTCGGATTTTTTTTTTTAACTTTTTTTTAAACATGAAAGTACTGGCCGATCTCTCTAAAAACCCCAAAATTTACCATAAAAGGGTAAAAAAACAAAAATTTCTTCAAAATTGCATAGAAAAACGTAGGGTCGGCCCGGTTTTGATAGGGTCGGTCGGGTTACCTGAAACATACCTTCTTTTTTTTGTTGCCTTATCTGGGCTACAAACTGCGTTTAGTAGACACACAAGTGGTAGGAGGAGTAACTCACACACTCACAGTCACAGGCAGAGGGACAAATAACAGACGAGTTGATGGTTACATTTAACCCTTTAAAGGCCGGATAGTGCTTTAATGCATCATGCCCTGATGCATGCATCATACCGACCTTTTGGGAATGTATCAACCTGATAGGGTCGACGTGATGCTTGGATGCCGCCCTGGTAACGCAGGGGGAGGGGGATGGTCTTAAGCTTTAGTGACGAAACGTGATCAGGGACATATTTCTACTGGCCATTTTGACAAAATGAGTGACGTCATTTGAGAGCGTTCTCTAATTTATAAAACACCTATTCTCTTTATTGAGTCATTGAAAGCCCGGTCTGAGATGCCTCCAACCCCCATACCACACGTTATTAAGGTCGTGGCTCCTCCATGCCATGACCTACCTGCAGATCTGCATCCCGGGGAACGTTCACAAATTATGTCATCGGCTAGGAGGTGTTGAGGGGGAGAGTATTTGGGTAATTTAGTTGAAAAACCGCGACCCAGGCCATCGCTGATTTGTATCAGGAGGCCAACTAGCCCAAAATAGTAGGATGGGGATGGGCTCTGGAAAAAGGTCTAAAATCTTAGCCCCAAAATAAGTGACGCCATTTGTGAACGTTCCCCTACCTGTATACCTGCATGCGGCATAGCGTGCAGGTGGACGGGGGTGGTTGGGTAAGACCCTGCATTAATAATGACACTCCCACCTACCCACACTCGTTCACCTTAATATTAACCCTTTAAGGACGCTTTAAGGCTTCCATGCTTGTTCACTTGCCACCTTAAACCAATGTATGCGGCACCCGCGAGTAACTCGCCAGTGCTGGTTTGGTGCGTAATGCCAACCCCACAGGATGTTTCAACCTCGTAGGTCGGCATGATACATGAGTATACATGTATAAAGCCCAGGCGATTTACTGAGAAAAAAAAGAGAATTTAAGACTGATTGCTAAGACATGTTATACTTCGAATCAGTCTGCACTGTTCTTGTGGGTTCAATATGTCGGGTTAATTGAAACACACTTTTTGTCCCTTTGTCCTCATAGAACGGTTCATTAAATTAGCCTTACAATGAGTATAATGACGCGTGAAATTACCAGACTGACAGCTCTCATGTGACAACGTGTTACCTACCTAGACACATCATCATCCATATTGTATTAACTGAACTGGTCCTTAGGCCAAAAAAAAAGGTGTTTCAGGTTACATAGTCTGAAAACCTAGGTAGGGTAGGTAGGATTTTATTTTATTTTATTTATTTATTTATCTTTTTAACTTTAGCCGGAAAAGTACCCAAAACTGATTCGCAAACTTCAGCGCTGACTCGTCGACACTGGCGTTGACTCATATACATGTACTATCAAATTGACTCTGAAATAGCCCCAAAATTGTTTTAGAAAGACAGATTGATCCCATGGCCTGAAAAGTACCTGAAAATTGACTCGCCAACTTCAGCGCTGACTCGCCAACACTGGCATCGACTCATGGACCAAATTGACTCTGAAATAGCCCCATTTTTTTTTTTTTTTCAAAATTGGATAAAAATGTCTAGGGTCGGCCCTGTTTTGCTAGGTAGGGTCGGGTAACCTGAAACACACCTTCTTTTTTTGGCCTTATGGAGCAGAGACTACCCAATATGGTAGATAACTAATTAGGACTGTATCTGTATTATGTAACTATTATAGTGTTACATACTTATGTTGCATTCTTTTTGTAGCAGAGAAATTACAGACTGGAGCAATTAAGCAAAATATCTGTCCGTATAGGTTCCTCTTTATATACACACAATATGATTCCTTCAGGTCGCGATCTTCTTATCCCTTTCCTGACTTTATCCAACAAAGAAGTCGAGCCCAAGTCATGATGGAAGAGTTAAAGACAATATCCCAGTCAATTAACAACCCCCTTTGCTACATATTATGATTCTTCATTTTGTGTCTAACACTATATCTCTATGTAGTACATGCATTCTCTGACCTACCAGCCCCCCCCTCTTTACTCTGCCCTCCAGTGCCCTTAACCCTTTAATGTCCGCGTATCAGTGATACTTTGATGTATCATGCCCTTGGTCGTCATGATGCACGAATGCATCGCTGGCTATTAACTCACAGGTGCTGAATTCAAGCATCATACCAATCGCCCATACAGGGTTGAATGATACATTTCCAAAAGTCTTCATGATGCCTGGGCTGCATTCAGGCATCATGACGACAACAAAGGGCGTACGTAGCACATTAAAGCACTATGCGGCCCTTTTCAGATTGATGGGGCTGCAAATAGCTCTGATCTCGGTGCCAGTCGTCCCTCTACCCAGGTACAATGACAATTACACGTAACAGCCCTATTAACATGGCCGGCAGGGGCACACGAGTTGTTTTATCTCGGTTTCAAAGGTGTTCCTCCTATCTGTATATACAGGTAGTCTCTGTGGGGGTCGTGGGAGTCTTTGTAGTTGTGGATAATACCACAATATTACACCATATTAATGTAGGACTTGTAGTCCCTGGCTCTAGCTGTAGCAGGAGTCTGTGTAGTTGTGGATAATACCACAATATTACACCATATTGCTGGGAGACTTGTGCACGTCTGTTCCTCTATCTACCTGTAGTTGGGGATAATACCACAATATTACACCATATGGCTGAGGGACTTGTGCACCTCTGTTGCTCTAACTTTAGTTGTGGATAATACCACAATATTAGACCATATTGCTGAGAGACTTGTGCACGTCTGTTCCTCTATCTACCTGTAGTTGGGGATAATACTACAATATTACACCATATTGCTGAGAGACTTGTGCACGTCTGTTTCTCTACCTGTAGCTGTGGATAATACCACAATATTACACCATTTGGCTGAGGGACTTGTGCACGTCTGTTCTCTACCTGTAGTTGGGGTGCATACCGCCAGGGGAGCGGACCGTGACGGCTTCATTGAGGTCAGGATGAGGTTTGATACAGCACACTGTGACTGCCGCCTCCAACAGCCACTTGTAGACCACAGCCACAACCAGTGTATAGGCTACCCTTTAAGGACGGTATGATGCCCCAAGGCGAGTAACTCGCGCTTAGGGATGGTATGACTCCTCAAGGCGATTTACTTGTCTTTAAAGACGGTATGAGTCCCCAAGGCGAGTTACTCGCCTTTAACTTTAAGGACGGTATGATGCCTCAAGGCGAGTTATGCGTCTTTAAGGAAGAAACGATGCCTCGAGGGGAGTAGCTCACCCTTAGGGACGGTATGATCCCTCAAGGCGAGTTACTCACCTTTAACTTTAAGGAAGGTATGATGCCTCAAGCCATGGCGACTTAGCGACCTCTAAGGACGGTATGAGTCCTCGAGGCGAGTTACTCGCCGTTAGGGAAGATACGATGCCTTGAGGGGAGTAACTCGCCCTTAGGGATGGCATGATGCCTCAATGTGGGTATATAACTCACCCTTAGGGACGGTGTGAGTCCTCAAGGCGAGTTACTCACATTTAAGGACGGTATGAATCCTCAAGGCGAGTTACTTGCCTTTCAGGACGGTATGATGCCTCAAGGCGAGTTATTCACAAGGTATGTATTCAGGCATCATGTATAAGACATACTTAGTATACCGACTCTGTCTCTGTCGAAACCCTGTCAGCCCAGCCCAGACCGAACTACATTTATCCTACACCCCACTTCTAGTCGAGTTATTAAATACATTTCACTTTATATAGACCATTTCTATTGCTCTATTGCCCTTGACCTTTTACCTGATCCTATTATACCGGTACACATCACATCTTACAGCAGTCCTGTATGTATACATGTATGACATCACCAAAAGTAGGATATAAATAGTTCTATATAGATACAGAATTAGCACAGTAGAAACAAACCAGGTATGTACTGTAGTTTTGTATCTTGTACATGTATTAGGAATGTGGACCACATAAATCTTCTGATATCAGATCCCGCTGACAACTGCCGATCTCAATTCTGACACTTTAACTATCTAGGACATGCACCCTTTCACGTTGCATTCATTTACCTCACCTATATGTTGTTGTTGTTAAATATTTTATTTTATCCTGGTGCAGATTTTTAGTTTTACATATGCATTAACACCGGCCCCATGTACTTCAGGGCGTGAGAATTAACCTTCTGTATATTATAACTGTGTCTACTCCAGCTTTTAGGGAGTGGTCATTTTGAAAAACAGGGGGGCTGGTGGAGTTTCGCGCGAGCCCTGCTAAAATATTTTTCATCTATGTCAACCGCTGGCATTTTCGCTAAGGGGGGGTGAATTTTTATTGGTCCCTTTCTAATTCACAACGACCACCCCCACTTCTGTAAAAAATGACCACTCCCTTAATTACCAGTTAGCTCCAGAAGCCTACATCATTAATGCATGCAATACTCCTCCCACTGCCAAGGTGCTAGGATTAGGTAGAGGTGTGTGTGGGGGGGGGGGGGGGGGCATTAGCACTGGTTTGGGCAGGCATGTTTTAATTGATTGATCTGAATATGGGTCAGTAGGATTTGTTTGAATACAAACCAACTGTTATGGTTCAATATAGTCGGTGTGTGCCAAGTAGACTGCTCGGATCACAGCCAAAAGCTGCCATGGCGGATACAGCTTATGAGCTAGAGGTTTGGTATTATTCAGAGCATAGGATATGCATCGATACATACAAGGAAATCCCCAACCAATCCTTTTTAACTTATCTTCCTCCCAAACATGTTCACCCTTCATGGACATGAAAACTTTGTAACGTGATACGTCCTTTGCCATCATGACACATATAGGGTTAAGTACATTGTATTGAATTAATGGGAGTTCAAACGTTCTCTAGAATGTCATGGTCTTGGTATCAACTAATTACTCATCAGCCATAGTGTTATATCTTAATTAATTTCAAATTAAATCAGGCATTCTCTTTGATTTCACATTGCCTTTTTTAGATTCCCAATCACCTTTAGATCAGCATACATCATGCAACTGATTATTGACAATCTCTTTCCACCACACCTTCCCAACATACTCATTACTGATTCCAATCAATTCTGTAACGAGAGATGACGCCACGTACTTGAGTACAATACCTCTCTGTACTGATACCGCCATCTTTAGTCACTGGCAGTTTATGTATAGAGACGTCACTCACTAGTCAACAAAAAGTAGGATATCTTGACATTTTTGTCAAATATTTGTCGGAAATTGACAATTTATTACTGACAATTCCAGTGAAAAATTTAGGAATTCCTACAAAAGGAGGGAAAGGTGATGATGTATGATAATCTATGAAACTGGGTTTGAGTCTAGACTAAGAATATGTTAGGAGAGTGCTTGATTTGGACCTCTCAGAGAGGTAATTCCTGAGTCGACCTCTGCCTCAGGATGATCTCCCCATCCATGGTTGGGTGGATCTGGGGGTGCTGTAGATTTCACGCTGCAGGTTGGTAGGGCAGGCCTGGAGGGTGCTACAACATGGCACATTACACACCTGATTAGTGGAAGACTG
This sequence comes from Harmothoe impar, assembly GCA_947462335.1. Taxonomy (NCBI): domain Eukaryota; kingdom Metazoa; phylum Annelida; class Polychaeta; order Phyllodocida; family Polynoidae; genus Harmothoe; species Harmothoe impar. Next base: position 102,055,089 of record OX381704.1, on the reverse strand, counting down.
ATCCCTGCCCACCCCACAACAGGGGGAGGAGGGTCTACTACAGTCTCAGGCCCCGACTCTATAATATTAGAGTCTGGGCAAACTCATATAAAAAACTTGTTTGCCTAGCTTGTCTTCAGTAGTTAACCAATCAAATCCTGTACACCAATTCCTATACAGGGTTGCCACCGACAAGGTAGTCTTAAATTCCCTGACTTTTCCCTGACATTTCCCTGACGTTATATCAAAATTCCCTGACAATCGCGACATAAACCCAATCTTTTTAAATGCCCTCCAACTATGAATATGCACTCTTTTTTTAAAGTTATCTTCTACAGGGTTGCCACCGACAAGGTAGTCTTAAATTCTCTGACTTTTCCCTGACATTTCCCTGACGTTATATCAAAATTCCCTGACAATCGCGACATAAACCCAATCTTTTTAAATGCCCTCCAACTATGAATATGCACTCTTTTTTTAAAGTTATCTTCTACTTAGCAAGTGATCATTATTTAACAACAGGGGTTTTGTGTATCGCGTGCGGGCAAAATTACCCCCCCCCCTCCTTTTTGAGGATTTAGATATTTTTCTCTCTTAAAATCATAGTAAAATACAGGCTTTTCTCAGAGAAAACAGGGGACTTTTTTGGTATTTCAAAGATTTTCCCTGACAAAATATTATTTTCCCTGACATTTTCAAAAAATATCATATTCCCTGACATTTTGCCAAAAAATCTGAAATTCCCTGACATTTCCCTGACCTGGAACGAAAAATATTTTCCCTGACATTTTCCCTGACAGTGGCAACCCTGTTCTACTTAGCAAGTGATCATTATTTAACAACAGGGGTTTTTGTGTATCGCGTGCGGGCAAAATTACCCCCCCCCTCCTTTTTGAGGATTTAGATATTTTTCTCTCTTAAAATCATAGTAAAATACAGGCTTTTCTCAGAGAAAACAGGGGACTTTTTTGGTATTTCAAAGATTTTCCCTGAGCAAAATATTATTTTCCCCTGACATTTTCAAAAAATATCATATTCCCTGACATTTTGCCAAAAAATCTGAAATTCCCTGACATTTCCCTGACCTGGAACGAAAAATATTTTCCCTGACATTTTCCCTGACAGTGGCAACCCTGCTATAGCAGTTCCTCCAGTCCGATTTGGAGCCCTTGTGGCGGAAAAAGGGTACTGGTTGAGCGAGTCTGGGTCTACTAATGAGCAGCATTGGGCCATCATTTAGCACTGGAGTACGATTTCTCTATGTACCGTAAGTGCGGGTTATACAATATTAAGTTGTCGCGAGACAATCTCATGCAGGTTATATGCGAGCTGTGGGTTATATGCTGGAATACGGTATCAATACACACGATGAGGTGATTCAGGATTATGGAAATATAATTATTATTTACTTAAACAAAATTCTGGTGATGGCTGATTTTCCCCCAGCAGTTCTGAAGAATTTACTCACTCCCTGTGCACCAGGTGGTTCTGTAAACCCTTAAAGGACCGATGTCACTGAAAGATGATATTTGTCGGTATGATGCTCCGGCGAGTAACTCGCCAGGGCTGCATTGGTGCATCGTGCCGACCCTTCAGGAGTGTCTCTATCCCGTAGTATAGGATGGGGCACGATGCTTGAATGCAGCATTGGCAAGTTACTCGCCAGGACTGCATACATTAATGCATCATTACGACCACATGCATGATGCATTTAATGCGCTCTGCCGTCCTTAAAGGGATAACGCCTGCACCTCCCACCCAGTCACCCCTGACTCACACCAACATGCCACATACAGGTACTGTATGCACACTGAGTCACATGGGGGTTTTTTATTAGAGGGAGGAAATGCATGTTTATATATCTATTTAATTCAATACTACATGCCCTTCACTTTCAGTAGCTTTACATTAAAAACGCACATACCAGGGTAGGGTAGATTCACTGTGGGTCGGACACATACCTTGAATTGAATCTGTGCTATTCAAGCATGCTAATCTCTCTAATTTGTCAAAAATATTACAATCTAAACTGCATGCTTACCACCAATGCATGAATACACACAAATTCAAGTGTCCAACTCCAAATCTCTCTCTTTCTAGTAAAAAACACGGTATCTATAGCTTCCGTTACTACACTCTCCCATGAAAAGAAATTATTTACTTTTTGTCATTTCGATGGAACCAGATATGATCATATTTAAACTAGAAAACTGTGAACATTCTTTGCAAAGTGAACAATAACGTTCTGATCTTTTTACTGGCAAAATTCAGCCGTGGGGAAAAAGACATGTTTTAGGGGACAACCAAACAACCATTATGTTTCCTGCTTAATTATATTTTGCCTCTGGTCTAGCAAGAGGAAAACACACAGTAATATATAATAAACCTTTAACGACAGTATGATGCCTCAAGGCTTCATTTTTATTTATCTTCATAATACATCAATGCAGAGCCGACGACCTAAGTACCCCGCAGCGCTGCGTTCATGCATCATACCGACTCCTTTTAGTGTATCAACCATGGCATGATGCATGAATCATTGAATGCAGAATCGGTGCGATAGACTACTTGCCAGGGCTGCATCCAAGCATTATGCCAACAAAATGGTATATCGCATTAAAGCGCTATGCTTCCCTTAAAGGGCTAAAAGGACACAGGGGGGACCTTGAGGGAGACAGCTGACTTTCCCCCTGTTCCCATGGACCTTAGAGGGGAGGGGGTCGGGGGGTCTGTGTCAGAGGACTGTCTACTGTTGAGACTCTTCTTCTTTTCACACACGTTTAATCATATTTGTGTCAGTGTCTTTGGCAAACACCCAGCCCCCTGTCACTGACACACATACCCCCCCCCCCCCCTACACACACACACCCGCATCCCCACATTCCTGGGGGGGGGGGGGGGGGGGGGGGGGTTGTTCTCTGTGTGGTATGTCTATATGACAGTATGTGAGTGAGGGTACCCACCGGCCGCCCCTCACTCCATACACGACCATTCCCGACTCCAAACCGGGCCTATTATCTGCCTCAATATCACTTTAGATCTAGACAGTGAGTGAGTTCAACCATTCAGAGAACTATTTCACTACCTCAGCTATGTCTATTTTAGACTTGAATATATCACTTGTATTTGGGCAGCTCCGATTATTTATAGTATAGAGTCTATTAGAGTTTGCTAGGGTTGGGACTAACATCAAACGTTAGTACTGTAGTATACATGTACTTCAAAAGCCCCTTGTATAAGCCATACCCCCGCGTGCAAGCCGCTGTCGGGTTCTACCCTAGAATAAACTGTAGCTCTATTTTTCAAGATATGGTCCGACTTCTAGAGGCATATTTCTATACAGTCTAAGCACACAGGCACATGTCATGAGATAGGTGTACCATGACATGGTGGCCCATGGAAGTAGGGATGCTACAACTGACAACCAGTCCCTGACTCTGCTTGCATTATAATGCCCACAATTAACCTATATCCTAAACTTGTGCCACCATGTGCCCAACCTGGGGATCTCAACACGTATCCCATGCAACTCCAAGCACAATGACCCTAGACCCCCAAATTCGACATCGTGACATGGGCCTTTTTGGGGCCTAGTGACATAGAACAGGAAGAATTAATAGATTGTGACATGGGGCATTGTTTAAAATCGATATGGCGACATGAGCATGTCTTAAAATCGACATGGCAACATGAGCATTACATTTCTTAAAATCAACAGGGGACATGGGGACCCTCCTATCAAGGTCCTCACCATACTGATGTAGTGTTACGACTCCAGAGATAATTCAAAATGGAGACAATGCTATATTTTATTACGGTATAAACATCAAATACCAAACAAAAACACCCCAATTACCCTCCATAAATTGCAGCGCAGATGGGAGAACACAAGAGGCAACTTGTTGTTACCCCAGGTAGGACCAAATCGTGTAGTACGCCCCAGGGCCGAGGGGGACCGGAAGTAGCCTGTGGGGGTCACGTGATCTGGATACCAGGTGCTGATTGGCCAGGTGAGGGGCGCGATAAGGGAACCACGAGACGCTGTGTATGAGTGGGGGCTGGGGGGGGGGGGGGGATAATGCAAGAAAAAAAAAGTCCCAGTTCAAAGAGGCATGTTCACGCCGAAGGGGACAGATACAGATGCCAGCCAGATATGTGGGCTGTACAGTCAGTACACATGTGGGGTGAAGTCTCAGAAAGAGCTCAATATCTCCTGTTACCTTTACCAAGTCTAGGACTCTTTGATAGTGCACATAGTGTATCACGGTCTAGTCTTTATATCCTATACCATGAGAATATGTTATGGGATATTTCGAGGCATAACTTGTGAAATATATACGAACTTGTCTCAACCTTCAGTCCATGGAAAATGAATTAATTTTTGGATGGATAAGCATTTTCCTTGACCAGTTAAGGCCACATAGTGCTTTAATGTGCCATGCAATCTATGCCTGTGCACTAATGCAGCACCGACAAGTGACTTACCAGGATTACATTCCTGCTATTACCACATGAAGGGTCGACATGATGCACCAAACAGTCCTGGGAAGTCCCCCACCCCTAAAAACCGGACTGGTCTGCTGCCCCTCGGTCCTGGCCATCTGGCACATCAGAAAGCAATTAGTGTTAACCAGGGAGGAGGGTGGGGGTAATTTTATACGACCTTTCTAGATAGCACCTCCCCCACTGGGGTAGATCTAGAGCAGCTCAAAGACTGGGATTGTGAACTTTGGACTCTCATCTCTGTCAGGCCCATTTCAACACAGACCACCACACAGGATGGAAGAGATGGTAACACCAGCAGGAGATACACTGGAGGAGTCCCACACAGTGCAGAGCTAAATTCACACAGATGTTAGAAGGTGAGTAATGTATTGATACCAATGCAATGTATATACATGTGTATACCTATATATTGTGACCTGCCTTACTTCTCAAAAGGATTGATATATAATGATGATGGCAGGGGGGGTTGGTGGAATTTTTGAGGAATTTTTGAGGGGGGCAAAAAACGTGTGTGGGGTGGGGGGGGGGGGGAGGAGGAGGGGAGGGGAGGAGGGAGGCAACACATTTAGGGGTGGTCATTACCTAATAACAAGGAAGATGGGGAGGGGGGGGGCTCAACAATTTTGACTCCTCTGGAGGGTGGGGGTCAGAAAAATGTCCTCCCTTTTTAGGGAGTGATCATTTTTCAACGGGGTGGGGGGAGGGGTGAAATTTCCCGCAGCAGGAATATTAAGGGTTGGGGGGGGGGTTGGTGGAATTTTTGAGGGGGGGGAGGAGGCAGGCAATACATTTAGGGGTGGTCATCACGTAACAAGTAACAATAAGGAAGGTGGAGAGGGGGGGGGGGGCTCAACAATTTTCACCCCTCTAGAAAGGGCGGTGGGGGTCAGAAAAAATGTTTATCAGGGAGTGATCATTATTCAACAACGGGGGGAGAGGGGTGAAATTTCCTGCAGCAGAAACATTGCAGGGTGGGGAGACAATTTAGGAGTGTTCATTTATCACTAACAGGGGGGGTGTGAAAATTTCCAACCCCTCCCGAGGGGGGGGGGGCGTAAAAATTTCTGACCCCTCTTGAGGGGGGGGGGCGCAAAAATTTAAGCCCCTTTTCAGCGAAAAAGCCCGCGCGTTACTATAGTTCAAAGGGGGGGGGGAGGAGGGAGGCAACACATTTAGGGGTGGTCATTACCTAATAACAAGGAAGATGGGGAGGGGGGGGGGCTCAACAATTTTGACTCCTCTGGAGGGTGGGGGTCAGAAAAATGTCCTCCCTTTTTAGAGAGTGATCATTTTTCAACAGGGTGGGGGGAGGGGTGAAATTTCCCGCAGCAGGAATATTAAGGGTTGGGGGGGCGTTGGGGGGGGGGTTAGTTTGAACATCGGTCACAGGGGGACTGGGGAGACAGGGGTTCTTGCTTTCCCTTGATTAGGGTATGTTTTTAGCTAAATTTCCTTTGAAGATATGGCTAGTTGCTTGATCTTCCCTGCGTGATAAGGGTTCCTAATTTGAGGTGATTTTTATACATAGTTACTATAAAAAAGATAGGGAGTGCCTCCCACTTCGGGGAGCAAGTCTGATTGAACTATCTTACCAGTTGCAAATGTTGAATTTGGTTACTACGAAATTTGTTTATAATTAACTACCGTAAATTCTCGCGTATAAGCCTAACTCGCGTATAAGCCGCACCCCTAACTTTGACAAATTATATAAGCCACAGAGGGAGTCTGAATATTGCGATTTTGGTACTGTAGTATACTAATAAAAACTCTCGTATAAGCCGCACCCTATATAGGCATGTTTGGTATCAAAAGAAAGCTGAGTCTGACTCGCGTACAAGCCGCGGCTTCTACGCGAGAATTTACGGTAATCGTTAGTCTTTAGATGAATACTATAAGTCCGGATGTGGCTAATATCCACATTAGGTTTATATGCAAGGTTTTACGATACAGATCGGCACTAAAATCACCTATTCTTTTTCTGTCTTTCATTTAGGTCAACACGATGAATTTCTGCTTAAAGCACTTTGGGGAATCTCATGTTCTCCAGCATGATGAACATGGTCTACTGGTAAAACTCTCACAGTTTAAAGTAGTATTAAGGAAAGGTGCACTGCCTACTGATTCTGTGAAATACGACAGCAGTTCGGTAAAAAAAAGGATCACCAAGAACTTTAAGGGGTTGATAAATCTCGATGGACTGAACGATAGGTGGATCACTATTGGAGGGCTTCTGAAATATATCTTCACATACAGTCCAAGTATTTCACTCTGTGCCTCCCTTTCTCAGGAGGCAGAGTCAATCTTTTGTCATGGAGATGAATCCATGTGCCAGACCCAAGACATTGAAAAACCACAAACAATACTTGGCCTGTACAAACTTGTCAGAAATCTCTCATTACGAGATCCAGAGCTTGAAGCGTTCTACAATGATTATATCAAAGTACATGAAAATGAAATACCCACTTTGTACTCAGACCACAGATCCCACTTTTCAGAATGTGAGTGGAAGAAGATTATGTTCTTTGAACATCATTATGGACTCTCCCATGGCACTGAACTTGATAGACCAGGAAACGCTTAGCATATTTCAGATGCCTTGAGAAGATGAATGAGTTGAAAGAAGATGTATGTCAAGTGAACAGGAGGATGATAACTTCAAGAAACCTGAGATGTGAATTTGATAAGATGTACATACAGCTAGCCAATGGAATGGGGATAAATGTATTTTCATTTATATAGAAATGAATGTGTTTGATATGTTTCAGCTAAGAGAGATCGTATTGTTATATGCGTTTCTAGGATATAAATTTGGCATGATATCTTTTTTATTTTGCCTAATATCAAAGACAGTGAATTTGCGCAATGAAAGATGACTGAGATAATGCTTTTGTAAAATATTCTGTGATAAGCCATTCTACTTATTGAAATTTTAGAGTTTATGTTTCACTTACTAATTCCTGGTTAGGATATCTCTTCTACAATAAAAGTCGAAATATTTGAGCTACCAGATCTCAGATCAATGTACTTTGATTCATGTACAAATGAATGTGTTCTGTATGTTTTAGATGAGAGAAAGTTTGTTCTCATATACTGTACACACCTTATAGATGAAGATTGCACAAACTGTCTTAGATTTAATGTTTGTTTGTCCAGAGGTGCGGCGATTCTGGGATATAAATTTGGCCTGATCTATCTTCACGAAGCCAAACATGAGTGTGAGTTGAAATATTATGTGACAAAACTTGTAGTTAAATGTGACATGCATTATTTCACTATATCAATATCTGGTTAGGATAAATCTTATCAATAAAAGTGGGGATCCCTGAGTTACTAGGTGTTTATGTTGGATGTGTTGTAGCTGAGAGAAAGCTTGTTATCCTATGCTGTAAATACCTTTTAGATGAACATTGCAGAAAGTGTTCTTAAGACTGTCTTAATGTCCAGAGGTCTGGCGGTTCATAAGTTTGGCCACATTCATATTCTAGTTAAGAAAACACCATGTGATATTAATGATTTCATGAAATCTTTTAATGATAGTATATGTAGTTATCGAGAGATGTGGCTATACTGTGGTAAAGATTTGGCCTCATATGTTTCTTGTATAGGTGCCTATATAATACTGGCTTCAAGCCATGGTCAAGGGACTTATACAGTCCAGGCGAAGAGTTCAGAGACGATAATGAATCACAAGACTTAGATGGTGTGGCCAGAGAGAGCCAGGTTAATAAAGGTATTCCTTTATACAGTACTATACCGCCTTTACATCTTCCTTCCACATACAGTGAGCCCTACAGTATATAAAAAGAAGCAGAGAATGCTCATATATGATTCAATCTAAAAGCATTAGCACATGTCAATATTTGTATATCACATCCATTTTGTCATGCATCAGAGATAACTAATGGTGGCTTATTAGGTCAAGGTCCCCCAATGATATATTGCTCTGTACTTTAAGAGCTGTCAGTCAAGCCTTACCTTATGAAATTCAAGGTGGCCACCAAGAAGAATGCAGCCCTAGCGAGTGACAAGAAAAAGCATAGCACAACAAAGCTAACATATTTTGTAGGGTAATGGCAATTTTGTAGGTTAGAGGCCTGACTTGTGACCAAACCTTCCTTTCATAGCTAATGTAGGATAAGGGTAATTTGGGAGGATAAGGGCATGAATGATTGCTAGTTGCCATTATTGTGCATACTATGAAAGTATTTTATTTCGCTGGGTATATATTTTTCGCGGAAATCACCAGAATTTTTATATGCTTGAGTATGGAATGAATATAGAAAAATTTGCCTATTTTCACTCATCCATGAGAATTTAAACCAATGAAAATAAGTACTTTCAAGTAACCTCCCTTATATATATTTTGTAGGATAGGGGAAATTTTGTCGGATAGATACTTCACAGCCCATTATTCTACAAACGATATAACAAGCACACAGTGTGCTTAGCAAAATCTCTTTCTATTAAGTGCACACCCCATACCCATTTTCTCAAATTATTTTGCTGTTGCAGTCTCGTGTTTGACATAACAAGCACACAATGCAGTGAACAAATTATCATAGTACACATTCTTAACCGTTAAAAGTACATTTGGGCTAAAAGTTGACATAATTATTATGGGGATTTTTCAATCAAAAATTGGGTGTGTGCACTTAGTATTAGGGGATGTGGGCTTATTACAATTGAATACAATATATTTTTGTAGGATAAGGGCTTGACCAACAGCCTTTCTCCTACAAACCTATATGCAACTTTTGTAGATAATGGCAATTTTGTAGAAGGGCCTTACTGGTAACCCTTATCCTACAAAACCTCCATTGCATAGGTTTTGTAGGATACGGTGTTAGGCTAGATAGTCTCAAAACTGCGAGATAGTCTCAAAATACTATAGTTTTGTTAGTATCTCGCTACCCTCAGGCTAGATAGTCTCAAAATTGCGAGATAGTCTCAAAAGGCTGCAAGATAGTTTCAAAATTTGAGACTATCTTGCAACTGTCAGGCTAGATAGTCTCAAAATTGCAAGATAGTCTCAAAATACTATAGTTTTGTTAATATCTCGCAACCCTCATGCTAGATAGTCTCAAGATACTAAAGTTTTGTTAGTATCTCGCAACCCTCAGGCTAGATAGTCATCAAAATTTGAGACTATCTTGCAACTGTCAGGCTAGATAGTCTCAAAATTGCGAGATAGTCTCAAAATATTATAGTTTTGTTAGTATCTTGCAACCCTCAGGCTAGATAGTCTCAAAACTGCGAGATAGTCTCAAAAACCTATAGTTTTGTTAGTATCTTGCAACCCTCAGGCTAGATAGTCTCAAAATTGTAAGATAATCCCAAAAGCATGACAGATAGTCTCAAAACTGTGGGATAATAACATTTTGAGACTAATTGCAACCCTCAGGCTAGATAGTCTCAAAATACAATAGTTTTGTTCGTATCTCGCAACCCTCAGGCTAGATAGTCTCAAAATACTATAGTTTTGTTAGTATCTCGCAACCCTCAGGCTAGATAGTCTCAAAATACTATAGTTTTGTTAGTATCTCGCAACCCTCAGGCTAGATAATCTCAAAATTGCAAGATAGTCTCAAAATACTATAGTTTTGTTAGTATCTCGCAACCCTCAGGCTAGATAGTCTCAAAATACTAAAGTTTTGTTAGTATCTCGCAACCCTCAGACTAGATAGTCTCAAAGTTGTGAGATAATAACATTTTGAGACTATCTTGCAGCCCTTAGGCTAGATAGTCTCAAAATACGATAGTTTTGTTAGTATCTCACAACCCTCAGGCTAGATCACAGTTTTGAGACTATCTGTCAGGCTTTTGAGACTATCTAGCCTGAGGGTGGCGAGATACTAACAAAACTATAGTATTTTGAGACTATCTTGCAATTTTGAGACTATCTAGCCTGAGGGTGGCGAGATACTAACAAAACTATAGTATTTTGAGACTATCTTGCAATTTTGAGACTATCTTGCCTGAGGGTTGCGAGATACTAACAAAACTATAGTATTTTGAGACTATCTTGCAATTTTGAGACTATCTAGCCTGAGGGTGGCGAGATACTAACAAAACTATAGTATTTTGAGACTATCTTGCAATTTTGAGACTATCTAGCCTGAGGGTTGCAAGAGCCTGACATGTGTTTTGAGACTATCTCGCAATTTTGAGACTATCTAGCCTGAGGGTTGCAAGGTTGTCACAAAACCATAGTATTTTGAGACTATCTTGCAGTTTTGAGACTATCTCGCCTAACATACGGACCATTTTGTAGGATAAGGGCTTGGCTGATTGCCCTTATCCTAAAAAAAGATATAGGTTTTGTAGGTTAGATGCAATTTTGATTGATAAGCGCCTGACAGAGAGCCCACATCCTCTAAACCTATACATTTTTGTAATATGAGGGCAATTTTGTGGGATAAAGCCTCATCCTACAAGTCGATATGCAATTTTTGTAGGACAAGGTTAATTTTGTAGGATTAGGGCCTGACTGACCCCCCTGCCCCCACCAAAAAAAGGTTCAAATATTTGAACTTATTGAATGGGTAGGTGGCAGTGAATTTACAATTGAAAGATTATTCATTTTAGTACTTCTAGTAGGGGTAGAAAGTTAATTAAACTACCTGAATGGAGCAAAGCACATCCTGAATACAGCTATTCTTGAATATTATCAACTTAGTGAATAATTGAATTACTTTCTATTGTCAGGCATACCAGTTTATCTTACACAACAGCTGTTGATTATCAAGTGTCAGAGAAGACAGATTAATGACCCCCCACCCTACCCCCTCACTCTGATTACCAGCCTCCCTGCTGAGAGGTTGTGGTCACACACATTCCGTCAGGTCTCAGACCTGCCCCAGATATGGGAGTTCCTAGGACTGCAAAGCCGTGCCAGTGAGGTTAGCCAAACTCATCACCGCTGTGCATCATGACTACAGTATATGTGACCGTCCACGGGAAAACCAGCCTTATGCAAGGCAGGGTTGCCACCGACAAGGTACTTTTAAATTCCCTGACATTTCCCTGACAATCGCGACATAAATCCTATGTTCTTTAAATTGCCCTCCCACTATGAATACACACAGTTTTAAAGTCATCTTCTACTTAGCGAGTGGTCATTATTTAACAACAGGGGTTTTGTGTATCGAGTGCGTGCAAAATTTTGAACCCCTCTTTTTTGAGGATTCAGATAATTCTCTCCCTTACAATCGCAGTAAAATACAGGGGTTTTCAAAGAAAATAGGTGATATTTTTGGGTATTTCAAAGATTTTCCCTGACAAAATACTATTTTCCTGACATTTTCAGAAAATATCATTTTCCCTGACAGTCAAAAAATCTTAAATTCCCTGACATTTCCCTGACCTGGAACGAAAAATATTTTCCTGACATTTTCCCTGACAGTGGCAACCCTGCAAGGGGTCATAAGGCTAGTTTTCCCTTAGACGGTCACAATTATGTTACCCTTGCAGCAATATGCTGTCGTTACAGGGTTAACATCTTGAGGCCTCAGTCAGACGTTCACCTGTGTGTGTGCCCCATATTAAGGCCCAAAAAAAACCAACTGTGTTTCAGGTTACATGGTCTGAAAATCTAGGGTAGGTAGGTCGTTTTTTTTTTTGTTTTTTTTTACTTTAGCCTGAAAAGTACCCAGAAATCGACTCACGAACAACAATGCCGACTCCCCGACGACCGCCTCAAATCGTGAACTATCAGATCGACCCTTAAATAGCCCCAAAAAGACCCAAAATATAAATATTTTTTCAAAATTGCATAAAAATGTCTAGGGTCTGCCCTGTTTTGCTAGGTAGGGTCGGGTAACCTGAAACACACCTTTTTTTTATTTGGCCTAAGCTGCCATGTGGGGAGGTGGTCAACCAGAAGGAACCGTTTCAGATGTGGCTAAAAGCGTTAACCCTTTACTGAGGATAAAACGAGGAAATGGAAATACAACTCTTATCATAATGTTCAGATATGGGTCAGGGGTGTAACTAAGACTCCAGTGTTAAGTCTCATCAGTTGAAGGGTATATATATATTTATAGACCTTTAGAATATGGTGGTATAATCCTATTTCTCCCATCTGGTAATATTTTCTCTCATTTGAAAACAGTATTTAGTTAGTGGCCAATCCAAGGCAAATGTGAAATGTTCAAATAGAGGCCCCTGAATAGCAAGTATGCTTATGATTATAGCCTCGGTCGTCTCAACTTAAAATACCGTGAAATTCGGTAAAAAACCTTAAGGATTATGAAGTGTCAAGGTGAGAGAGAGTTCCTTGAAAATGGTCACACAAGAAAACCTCTAGACTTTCTTCACGAACAATTTCTTAAGGATTATACAGTGCTGAAGCTGAGGGGAGTTCATTGAACACACTTGGACAAGAAAACATGCGACTTTCTTCCCTAACTATTTCTTGCTTGAGTTTCATTCAGTAGTAAGCTACCAAAATACCTCCATCCCCCATTGCAAACACAACCGACCTACTTCTACGAGTGGTGAGGGTGGTTTTAAGTGAGGGAAGGTCATAAGCCCATCCACCCGTGTCTAAAAAAGACACTTTACTCCCATAAGTCCTACACTAGGTAGAGCGTGGCGGGTTGGAGGAAGGTGTGCCTGTCATAACTTGCAGTATGATGGCACTATGTCAGATCTATATTGTATGCATTCAATATGCATTCTTTCACTTCTTTTCTTGAATATGATCGAGGCTGTTCACCACATCCCTGTAATTTTCTCAGGATCGGTATGGCTATCGCAAGAGAGCTATAATTATACTATACAAAAAATGTACTAGTTTACCGGCAATGTGAGTAGAATCTCAACTTCCACACGCCTTTAATATTATTTCGTTTATTCTTAATTGATACTAAAAAAATCCTTTTTAGTGAAAACTTGGACAGCCCCAACAAAAAAAAAATTCTCATAAAAGTATAGTCACAAACTTGGACATGGACATAAACCTGGGCATGATGCTGTCTTCTCTTGTACCAAGGCTCCAACACATGGGGACCATCAGACACAATGTAAGGAATACACCACTGTCCCAGAGCTAAATAGAAAACAACCCTAAAAGGGGTGGGTCATCCTATGTGTGAAGCTCCTATTGTTTACAACAATATGAGGCCGTTGTGTGAAGTTAGGATTTTTCCTTACTGTTAATGGATGTCTGTACTATCATCTGGTGCAGAGACAACATCAGGGTACAAGTGGTGTATTGTCAGAAAGGGGGCAATCCTACAACCCGGGGTATATGTCTGTGTTGTGGTTTCAGCTATACGGTATATGATATCTCCTCCTGGGTTTCTCTAAAAGGCCCCATTACAGGGTATTTTCAAAGCAGGCTCACAAATAAATCTCGCTGACAATGAAAACTTATTGTGATAATAGTGTGTTGTTTTCAGTAAGACACTGCATTCCCTCTCTGGTAGAAAGCATAGAACTCAACCTTTTTTTTAAATCTAAAAAGTCTTGAAATATAATGTCATGTATTAGTATTCTCTAACATCTCTCCCCGTGTACACCCCTAAGCCCTGACACAATTACTGAATGTACCCACGTGTGTTTTTTTGTATCCCAATATTGATCTATCGCCCATTCTGTTTGGGGCCATTTTTCTGAACACATATGCATTAATAGTAGAAGGGAAGGAGGTTAAAAGGTCTCATCCGTCAGCAAGGTTCTACCCAGCCATGTCTGGGACCAAGTCTGCCTTGGGGACAAGTTAACCCTTTCTGGGGGTGATCCATTTAGTATGTCACGCTTTTTTTGGCCATTTTGAAGACCCCCCCACCCCCATGTCACACTTTGTCACACCTTTCTCAACACCCCCTAGAAAAGTATGTCACAAATCTGCCGACACCCCCCCCCTGCATAATAGTTATGTACCGTATCATTTAAAAGGGCATACACGTATTGTGATTCAGCTAGTCCTTCCGAACAGGACAATAATAGAGCTCTTTCAGATTACAACTGTTCTAAGAGGCAGTCACAAAATTACATGAGTATTATTCATATCCTAGACAGTTGTGCCCTCGATCCATGTCAGTGGTCACAGAAATTAAAAGTGTGCTAGTGCTACTAGCCAGGGACGGGGCACTCAATTTTATTTTAATACGGGTGTGCAGCTGGCCCTCCGGCAACCCTTTCTGTTAGTGAGGAGGATTTTGTGAAAAGTGACCCCAAGTAAGAGAGATTTTGTCAAAAGTGTTTAGGTTCAAGCAGATTCTCTGCGGAGTGATCCTTGGTAAAAAGGATTTTAGCCAAATATTCTGGTGAGAAACTCCAAAGTGACCTTGTTTGAAATCTCTTAAAAGTGTTCCTTGGTGAGTGCGGTTTTGGTGAAAAGTGACCCTTGGAGAGGGGGACTTTGGTGAAAAGTGACACAATAAACAACCCCGGGCACTGCTATCCTCTCCTCTGGTATTGGAAAATTTGTGGCATCCACATACTCTTCCTCTATCCAGGGCAGTTATTCTTGATTCATATTCCAGGTAGCGCTAATTAAATTAAGATGCCGCTTTGTGATAATACATATGGATACAATACTAGCTTTACAAATGTCTCTGTCTGGATGCAGTGAGTGTTCACCATTCTGTTATCAAATGAGCTTCACCAGTACAATCTTTTTCCTTTGTGCGTCTTTCTTCTTAGAGAGTTACATGATCTTGCATTACATTCTACAGTGATTGCATGGCACTAAAGTCAGTTAAGCAGACAAAGGTTGATGAAGGGTGACCTGTGTTTAGTGGAAGGGCTAGTAGATGTAGGTCAACTACAGCAACAAGCATGTTTTTAGCCTAAAAATATGACTAATTATACTGCATTTATTTAATACATGGTTTTTAAAAAAATCTGAAAGTGTGACGTCACACAATTCTAAACACCCCCCCACCCCCTTGTCACACTTGGTCACATAAAAAAAAGACCCCCCCACCCCCTCGGGCGTGACATACTTAATGGATCGCCCCCTGGATGGCATGATGCCTTCATGTTTACTCGGCATGATGCCTTCGTGTTTACTTGTCATGATGCCTCAATGCAGCGTCTGCGAGTACCTCAACATTGCTGCCTTGGGGCATCATGCTGACCATCTGGTAGTGTATCACCCACATAGGGTCATGATGCACGACTGCTGAGTTACTCCATTGGTACTGCATTCAAGCATCATGCTTCATAATTCATGCTGACAAATGGGCATGATACATTAAAGCACTCTGCTGCCATTAGAGGGTTGGGTACAGCCCCTCCTCCCCCTCCTCCCCTCTGTGACTGTGACTATGGCAACAACAAGGCTTCCTGGCTACTGGAGCAGGGGAACGTTCACAAATGACGTCACTGGCTAGCGGCTGGGGGGATGGATTTAACAAAGACCCAGTCCGTATAGTTGTATATGCTAATTTTACCAAGCTTGTGACAAGGAGTCAATGGGATCTTGAGAAATCTCCCAAAATAGGTAATGCCATATGTGAACGTTCCCTAGCCCCCAGGCACTGTCTCGGGCTCTTTTACTTCCCACACAGGTGGTCGGGAACATCCTTCTGATGTGTCTATTGTGGGTCAGTTCTGACCAGGGCCCCCACTGCCCTGGGGCTGTTTGGGTTTGTGGTACTGTGTAGCTACTGTTGTGGTGGCATGATTAAATGGCTGACATCAGCAACTTTAGCTACAAACTGCCAACACAGTGGTCAGCAAGTTGCATTTGTCCCGTGATGCAGTTAGGCAGGGGATGTATACAAACAAAAAAGAAATGTTTGAATAGAGAATAAAGCTACTATAGGGGCATGAATATCCCTAAAATCCTGGAAAAACTAGAAGAGCTAATATACATGTAGGAGCAATACATTACAATACATATGTGTAAACTGGGTGTTTAGCCTAGGGAGTTCTTTGTATCTGTTAAACATTAACAAATATAATGTAGAAATAGACTGTAAAAAAAGCTGTATTTGATGTACAGAAATTACAATTGATGGATATGTGGGACAGGGGGTTGGTGGTGGAGTGGGGGGAGAGAGGTGAGGGGCTGTCTACATATAAATTAGTCCCAGAAATGTGGGAACCCATGAGTCCCGTGTCACCAGGGCTGACCACACTGACACCATACTGACACCAGGGGCGCCACTGGCGTCTGAGTTGGCAACCTGCCAGGTTCTGCTGGTACCCAACTGTCCATGCAGCCAGCTACATTCAATTCCCTGCACCAAATTGGACATTGGCAATCCTTGTATACCCTAGTGCTTTATCCTATACAATGTACCTGGTTTCTCAACTTGGTGGTTGTAATACTGTGCAGTTCTTTAGGCACAGAAGGATGTTTACAGGAATTGTTCAGGTCCAATCGCATATGTCTGCTTTCTAAGACCATTCCTGATATCAGGTCACGCCAGTCTTTTTGTTGTAATGGCTTTACCCCGCAGAATCCCAAATCAATGTTATTCCCATTTCTAAACCACCATTTCCTCTGACCCCATTAGCACTTGATATACGGTATTCAAAATGGGTTCTATTTGGTAAGACTGAAAAGAAAAGCCGCATCAAATCCAGTTGGGTTCTATTTGGTAAGACTGAAAAGAAAAGCCGCATCAAATCCAGTTGGGTTCTATTTGGTAAGACTGAAAAGAAAAGCCACATCAAATCCAGTTGGGTTTTATTTGGTAAGACTGAAAAGAAAAGCCGCATCAAATCCAGTTGCAACCTCCTTGCGGAATATACCGACTTTGTAACATCCCAGTTCCTGAAATAAAACCAACCCTTTCAACACAGCATGATGCCTCAAAACTCCATGTTAATTTGTCATCATGATGCACCAGTGTAGCACAGGCGAGTAACTCACCGCGACTGTTGCAGAGCATCATGCCAATCCTTTGCGCATATTGGCAATCTGCACAGTTGGCATGATGCATGCTGTATCATAAGTACAAAAGCGCATGCGTCCCTGGCAAATTGGTCGTCGGCATGATGCACCAACACAGTGCCGACTAGTAACTCCCCCGCGCTGCGTTGGTGCATCACAACAACAAATGTCACTTTCAAATGAGGCAGCATACCATCCTTAAAGGGTTAAACAGTAGGTAAAACAAGACTTACCTTAGTCCTGAGGAAGGTGAGACTCTTGTTGACGTTCTCTATCTTCTGTACCCGCAGTACTCCCTTGTTGGGCTTGCCCAGGTTCTCCCCGGAGATGATCTCCAGGAGGCGCATCAGCATCTTGCCGTCCGCCAGGTCGGTGAACAGGTCGCCGATCTGCAGATGCGCCTGGGGGACGATGGAGGGAAGTCTCAGTTTGATGTACATGCATAAGATGACACCAAAGGCCACACCAAAAAAAATTGGTCTAAGGATTTACCGCACCATATTTTCGAAAATGCAAATTTGGATATATATTTTTTTTAAGTGTCTAAGGATGCGCCCGCATTATTTTCTGAGAAATTAGATTTTTTTTAAATTCTTTTTGGTGGCCCTTTTTCTGATCGATTTCTGCGAGATTTAGGAGTTTGCAAAAAAGTTTCCCTCAAAAAAAAAAAAGTTCGCTCACTAGCACCTATTTTTGAAAATCCGTAGACCAACTTTTTTTGGTGTCGCCGAAGGGTCAGAAAGAGGGTTATGACTCAAGTCTAACCGAAATCGATACAGGTTCAAAATCTATGACTGGCTGGCGTTGATGAGTGGCCGACGTCTAGTATTTACTGTCTATGACTGGGTAGCTTGGATAACTCCCAAATGTTTTTTTACATTGTCTACAATAAGGGTGGTGTCCCACTATATGTAAAGGGGTGTGATTTATTCCAGTCCTAGAGGGGTATTCCACCACAAGGGGTGTCTTTTGGTAGACAGGGTCATAGATGTCAACCAGTCATCGACGTCAGCCGGTCATAGATTTTGAATCTGTATCGATTTGGTGAGACTGAGTCTTAATGCAGTATGTCCTTCATTGAAAGAGGCCCTGCTGAGTAGCTCCCCAGTGCTGCATTCATGCATCATGCCGACCCTACGGGGTTGATACACTCCTGAAAGGTCAGCATGATTTATTAATGCAGCCCTGTGCCTCTACATGGGGTTCCACACTTTTGACCGTGTCGCTGTGTCGATTTTTATATATATTAGAATGTACTAAGGCTTTCAAAAGATGACTGTGTCTGTCGATTTTTAAAAGGGCCGTGTCGCCCGGGTCGAATTTTAAAAGGGCCGTGTCGCACGTGTCGATTTTTACCCATGTAGAGGCACAGCCCTGGCGAGTCTGCGCTAGGGCTGCATTACACAGAAACCTAGAAGTTACAAATTCTACTCTATAAGGAAATCATCATCTAAAATATGGTCTTTTATTGGAATCTGAGAATTGTATATACCCTGGTATGTAAAGTTTGATCTAACAATCGAGTCTAGTAACCAGATATAAGCAATCTATTCCTAAATCATTGTAAAGTATTGTAAGAGAGCATGACATTTACCTTTTCTAGGAAGGAGTTGCACCATTTTGTGAATGTCTTCTTCTGGATGTAGACACGTTCTTGTTGCAGGACCGCGATGCGGCCCCGCTCAAACTTAGTCCCTCCGTCCTGCAGCTCCATCGGGTGGCCGCTCTGTAACACAAGGTCATAAGGTCACAACAAGGTCAGTACAAGGTCAGAAGGTCAACACAAGGTCATATCAAACGTCAAGGGCACAAAGTGAAGACAAGGTGAGGCAATTATTGTACCGGTCAGTAACAAGGTCAAGATCTCTGGTAAGGTCAAGACAACTCAAGGTCATAAGGGAAGGACACAGGTAACTCACAAGGTCAATACAATGTCATAAGGCAAGGTCACCAGTCAGTAACAAGGTGAAGACAGGGCACCAGACAAAGTTCCCAGGCAGGTACAAGGTAAAGACAATATGTCATAAGGCAACGTCCAGTCAGCAACAGGATCATATGACAAGGGCACAGGTTAGTTCCAAGGTCAAATTATGGGCACATGTCAGTATCAGGGTCAGAACCACTATATTATCATCACACAGATCTACCCTTACCTAACTGGAGTCCTGCTAAACAGCAAATGGGCTAAAACTAAGTGGTCTCCACACCCCTGATGCTATTGGGTCACAGCTGTGCCTATTGGTTGGTCATATTGATGAGGTGTCCTCGAGCACAGTTACATCTTTGTTACAAGTGATTGAGGGTGCTAGTAAACAGCCTTCAGATGTCATTGGGTCTGGGCCTGGGGCACAGCTGTCTCCTTGTGGGTGTGGTGAGGGGGCGTGGCACTGTCATATATATCACATATATGGACATACACTTAACACCATCAGTAATGGTTTGTAGTGGGGTGTATTACTAACATATATACAGTGTGCCCCACATAGAAGGTCTAGATGTTGTGAGGGTTATCAACTGTACAAGTGGTAAAGGTTATAATTGTGTCTGATACTAAACCAAATAATCCTTCCATACAGCATTATACCCTTGATACCATTCAGAGGATGCATGTATGGATTATGCATTGAATGATTGATATATATTGTCCGTGGATATCACCTGAGACATTGCATAGAGCAAGCTATATGAATCACACTACTCACATTCAGCTGAGGCTTCTCCTATATTAGCTGACAACACACTGATGTATATATATATCGCCCGATATAGACCACCCTTATGACATGGTTATATGCTACATCATACATGTACTGATGTAGTCACATTGTAGTGGTACCATAAAGTTGTTATCAGTTAATAAAGCCTGCAGCAGTCTATATTGGGAGATAGTGTATCTGGCTTATATGGTGCAGGTATGTTATCTACATGTATGTAAGGTCCATGTGCCCCCTATCTGTGTAATAGTGAACTACAGCCCTGTGAGTGCCGCAGTATCTACCTGTGGTAGATTAGGGCCATGTCCACCTCTATATATCAACAGCTAAGGATTAGTGAAGAGGGGTAGCACTGTAGTAGTAAACCATATACATGTGCTGAGGCTGCAATACTGTAGCCTTATTTAGACATGTTTTCTGAATCCAATCACTTGTCTAGTGGTCATGAACAGTGAACATAACAATGATGCCATGAATGTTATCACCTTATATTAAGGCACCTAGCTATAATCTAGGGACCTTTAGAAAGACCCCCCCCCCCCCCACTATTTTGGGTAAATTCAAACACAAATGTACAAATATATGGCCAAATTAATGCCAGGGATATACATGTACAAAATGTATAGATTATAACACTGAAATATCAGTATGGAGAAAGAACAGTCAAATTTCCAAAGAACATCGAAAATGACATACCATAGGCTATAGCACTTTACATGGATGGCAGTGCCTATAAGGGCAACCACGACCAGTATAATATTTATACTGGGATAGTGTGTCCACCAACACTATACACAGGCCTTATATTGACAGATGCCAAACACTTGAAACTAGGTTAAATATAGCCACTGCACCCCAGGAATGCCATAAACATGGAGGAGGCGAGGTTTTCATCGGTCAGGAATTCACGTGTATCTATTCTATGGTTTGTAATAGAGGAGGAGAATATGAAGTATTCATGAATATCAAAATATGACCTACAAAAGGCATTGATGGCAAAATAGGGAACGTTCACAATTGACGTCATGGCTAGTGGTGGATTCGCGGGAGGGGGATGTTTTAGGTTTTATACAATGATTATACAACAACAACAAAAAAAAAAAAAAAAAATTGTATACCGGTAGTCCAATTCGCCCAAAATAATATGGTCCAAAATAGGTTACATCATTTGTGAACATTCCCCTAGTACCGACAGTCAGTCAGTCTGGACTCATTGAAGGGAGATGTATAGGGGTGACAGGGTGAGATTCATACCAGTACAATAGGAAGGGCCGTTAACATGCACCCTGTATACAGACGTATTATGTGTCATTGCTGGCCCAATTACCACTAGGTTAGATCATACCACAGCTGGAATGTGTTTATGACCTGACACTGTACTGAGTCATAATGTAGTCATATCTGCAGTTGTAAAGATAAATATGCACGCCCTACATCTATAGAGCTCTGCTGCTTTTAGTATTCATGAAAATAAATGAATGAAATACATTGTATTGGAATCAGAAAACGCTCAACACTGTAATCAGTATATTGAGTTTTAAAGAAAAGGTTACATATGTGGTCAATATCCTATGAGGTACGTTTTTGTTGTGTGACCTGTCCAAGGGAACGTTCACAAATGAGACTTTGAATTTGGTGACGAAACATAACCCAGACCAAGCATAATTTGCATAGGCCAATTTCCCCCCAAATAGTGACATTTGTGTGTGTGTTCATTTTGGGCTTATTTTTGGCGGGGAGGGGGGGGGGCTTTGAAAAGATGATTCCCACAATAGGTAATTTCTGAGAGATCCCCAACTTTAATACATATACGTATACGTATAAGCATACGCATACGCATATACATACACATACACATATACATATACATATATATACACACACAACACATAGAGACCAGATTAACGTTTGCAGCATTCCTGTCCGTGTGTATCACATACCTGCACAGCTCTCACACAGCTTTTTCAAGAAAAATCCATAAAACCACAGCCTACAGACAGAGCGATTGCTATATGTATCTTCTATCGTGCTAAATCACTGCTCGTATGCGGGTTCTCGACACCAGCATTGAATGAACGGTACCCACAACTAAAGCATGCATGCCCACATTAACTCTTTGAGGCCAACATGATGCCTTAATGCGTCAGGTTCAGTTGTCGGCATGATGCATGAATGCAGTGCCAGCAAGTAACATGCAGAATTGCATTGATGCATCATACCGACCCGTATGGTCAGAATGATGCATGGATGCAGCCCCAGTGATTTAGGGTATGTATTAGATAGACGACACCTGTACCTTGGTATGCCTCATAACCACTGCCCCACAAGGTCAAGACGAGGTGTTATACACAGAGTCGATGACCAGTGGGCAGTGGTTATAAGGCATACCAAGGTACAGGTGTCGTCTATCTGACTTAACCCTCGGGTATGCGAAATAACTAAACTGCTATGCTGCATTTCATGGGTTAACCCTAAACTGAGCATCCCATCCCCCATGTTGTTAATCGCTCCGGTGGGTTAGCTAGCCAACCCACTGATCATCTGATGAGAGCAGTATCATTATAAGCCGATATTATTGATAAAACTAATCACTCGCTAATCGGTGGATCTTATCATGAATGCTCTCTACCTCATTAGTCCTAATCACGATAAGGTACTGTAGTAATACCTCGGGTGGATCATGGTACGTTAGGTAGCAACGCCCCAGCACTGAGATCTGACCACAGATATATATGGCAAGCAGAAAATGTGGCGTCTGCCCCTCGACCCAGGAATTACTGGTACATGTATCTAAACCTTTAAGGGCATCGCAAGCTTTAGGCCACTATTGCCTATTGTCAGCATGATGCATGCGTCATGAATCATAAGTATATCAGGACGTTACAAAACTGATACATTCCCAAAGGATCGCCATGATGCATCAATGCAGCGCCGGTGAATTATTCATCGGTGCCGCATTGTTGCATCATGATAATAACTGAACAAGCTACACAGAGGTTGCACTTTTTTTTTTTCTTTTTTTGAGATAAACCTCATTGCTTTATTGCCGTGTTTTTCAGGTCATCTTTTGGTGTTCACCCCCTTATTGATTCATATTTAAATTGAATATACGGTAGGTGCAACTCCACGAGATGCTCATAATTCTGTACTGCAGATATATGCTAAAAGCGTAATATTTATTTATTTATATTTTAGAGGGCATACATTGGCTTATACTATGTCCACAATTGTACAATAATTAGGCATATATCACATTAAGTATGTCAGCAAGTGTCTGCACAGTATAGATATGTAGGCTATGATTAGTCCCTGCATGCTTGGTGACTATGTAATGAGATCTCATTACAACGAGTCCCCACACCGGTATGACACAGTGGGTGCAGGTATTCGGCACTTAAATCATGCTGTACTCAGTATACTGAGCTTACTCACCCTACGTACTGCTTGTATGGATGATCCTTAGACCTTTAACATGCTACACTATTTATATTTAGTTTGATAGGTTATCTAGCCATTGTTTTAAGTTATTTTTCGAATAAGCCTCTGGAAGCTAGGGAATATATTTTTTAGCATACGGTAGTTCTGTTGACCTTTCCTATTGTATAAAATGGAATGGTAGAATCCGAAATATTCTCTTGGGGTACCTACTAGTATCTGGGACATTGTAAATATATCCTGATTAGCTCTTTTTTCAGAAAAAAAAGGTTTGAATATAACTATATTTTTCTCACCTGTAGTAGCAGTGTATGTTGTTAATGTTGTGGTAATTCCATGTAAGGATGTCCAGTGTTCACATACCCTGGCTCACTCTTACGTTATCCTATGCGTTTTAAGAACGCCCTGTATGGGCCCTTAGACTTACTTAGTGTTGGGTTGAGTCCATGTGTTAAGGGTGTCCTATTTTATAGTCCTTAATAGTGCATTAAGCATGGCCTGTAGAGTCTCTAGTTAACAGTGCATTAATTAAGGCGGTGTGTTGTGGTCTGGGAGCAGGCTCCATGTGTCTCATACTAAACACGTGGTTAACATGCTGCCCAGGTACCCAGGTAGTAGCGGCTGCAGGTGGGTCTAGACTGAGTCACACATCACCCTACCCCCCCCCCCCCACACACACACAGACTTACTCACCCCCCGCCCCATCAAACACACACACCACCCCCCCTCCATCAAACACACACACACACATCCCCCCCCCCCCCACACACACACCTAGGGGAATGTTCACAAATGAGGTAACCAGCTAGAAAAGAAAAAAATGACCAAAAAAAGAATTGAAATGTTCAAATGAACACCCCTGTATAGAGAGGTACACTATAGGAAGGTTACCCATAGGATCAAACTTTCATCCCAGAGCTAGCTAGGGAGTGTGTGTGTGTGTGTGTGGGGGGGGGGGGGGGGGGGGCTTTGGGTTTGATTTGCATTTATACAAAAAATAAACATTTTTCAAAATTATTGATATTTGTAACACACCCAGACCGAAATACAGAAATGACCGTTCTCAAATTACGTCACCAATTTTAAACCATTTCAATACCGCCACGCCCTCTTGTCACTAGTTATCAAAACTTTCCAATATAGATATATAGCCCCGATATTAAACGACGGAACACGTAGACCACTATTAAACCCCCTTACCAGGTGATATCATTTTGTGAATGTTCCCCATCCTAGTCTAACCCCCCCCCCCCCCCCCCCCACACACACACACGTGCATGTAGCTCCCAGGTCCACTTCCTTATTTGGGCATCAAACCAGGTCAGTTGTGACGGCCAGGAATGTGCCATGAATACATGTAGTATGTCAAATGGTCTCTTTAATATTCATGAAGAATATAGACCGAAATACCGGTACTACCTACTGATGTGCACGTGCATATAGTTGATGGTGCGTGTTTATGATTATATTATACATGTTGAACAAGCAGGCGATATACCTCAAGTGGAGGGATACATGGGGGTCCAGGGGATCTGGACCCCCCCCCCCCCCTTTAATTATCTTTTTTTTGGGGGGGGGGGGGAGATTTTGTTAGTGATATTTTGATCTGCTGCGACCTCATATTGTGACGCGTTTCCGCTATTTGGCTATATTTACTGGGCTGGGCTTCCTCCCTTTTCTCATTCCTAGGAACGCCTGTGGATATAAGATCTCACTAGCTGTAAGGTATGTGTTGGACATACAAAACGTCCCTTGCAGTCCATTAGTACCAGTGCTACTCTTGTAAACATGCTTGGTGGGTTCTTTTTAAATCCCTAAATTCCACTAAACAAAAGAATCACTTCCTCCGGCGGCGAAGGAGAGATGCCGTATTCGACGTAAGAAGCGCACAGCGTGCTTAAAAAATGATTATGGACACATTTAGTAGTTAAGATTTTAATTGTGGTAAAAAAATGTGATATTTTTGGTTATTTATAGTCTAAAAATCGGCCAAAAACTTGGGATGTGCGCTTATTAGGGGGTGTGCGCGTATTACGTCGAATACGGTATATGTAAAACCCCAGCGTTTCTGGTGGATTGTCAAGGAGACTGTAAGGTTGATGTATTAAGCATTGTTTGGTTGAAGCCAGACACCGAGACAGTCAGCCAGAACAAGTCACAGTGGGCAGCCACACAGAAAGGACGCTGGGTGTTAACCCGTTAACCCAGCACAATGCCATATTAGGATCAATATTCATGGTTGTCGTTAACCCTAAGTTAACCCTAAGTTAACCCTAAGTTAAGGACAACTGTGGCTAAAAGATGACATTTGTCGTCATCATGCATCAATGCAGCCCGGCGAGTAACTCACCGGTGCTGCCTCAGTCTCGGACTCCCATACCAACACATCTCCGGTCCCCCTCTGCTACTACTACTACTACTACTTGCACTTTCCTGGATAGCCAGGTCGCTCGAATGAGGAGTGTTTCTCATGAGCTGTGCTTATATTTTTTGGGATGTTTTATGGGGTGTGGGTTGTGTTATTCCTTGTTGGCTTATTCCACTGGTCGATTATTTCGTCTATGTGGGTTAGTTTCTTAGCTATTTCTCTCATTATATTAATGTTTTCCTTAAATAATTCATTGATGTGGATTTTGTGTGTGTTGTTTGTGTGTATAGCTGTGCATGTATTCATTACATGGATTAGGGTCTCCTGTTTGTGGCCACAGCCCCTGCACTCCATATTGTCGTTTTCGTTCTTGTAGTTCTCCTTAATGCGGATCATCCGGTTTCTGGCCTTAAATATGGTGCTTGTTTGGTTTCTAGTCAGTTTTAGTATGTATGGTTGAGGCTGGTTATTGTTATGGGTCATTCTATGGTGTAGGAATCTTGTTTTGCTTTTTGTGTTGGCTGTTATTTTAATATTCTTCATTATTTCTTCTGTCGTTGCATCTTTTATCATTTTGTTCCATTGGGCCTTTGTTTTTTGGGCTATTTCTTCACTGTTCTGTGTAAGTCCTAGTTCCTCAAGGTTCTTTCTGGCACTTTCTGCCCATGCTGGTAGGAGAGACGCCGGCCGAGGCTGGTGCTGTATCGGTGCATCATGCCAGCCTTAAGGAGGTGGCTGAAGCACGTAGGGTTGGCATGATGCTTGAATGCAGCACTGGTGAGTTACTCACCAGGGCTGCATTCATGCATCATGACGACCAAGGGCATGATGCATTAAAACATCATGTCGTCCTTAAAGGGTTAATACGATGAACAATCGCAGTGCCAGGCAAGTAACTATCTACGCTTCGTGATTGTATCAATCATTGTCCGGTCGGCATAATGTATGAATTTAGCTCTGTGGCCCTGTGACCCCCCCCCCCCCACCCTCATCCCGCATCTATAGGAATGCATGCCATGTCCACCTCCATAGGTCTATCCTCAAGGCTAAATAAGCAGGTTCAATACCAGAGATGCACCTGCTCTAGCTATTTGTCAATGAGGTTGTTTTTTTCAAACTTTTTAGCTGTGTGTGTGTGGCTAGCTGTGGTCGGCTGGCACTGACCGAGGTGACCTCACTAATTAATACTGCATCGTGTTGGCGCCCGATATGGCAGGGTGCCCATGGTACAGGTCCCTACCTTATATGGAGCTGACACCACGTCTAACGGACGCAGCCTCAGTCACTACTCACAATCCACTGTACTGGTAGTAGTAGTTTAGGGAGTGATCAGTTTTTAACAGGGGGGGGGGGGGGGGGGGGGATTTAGGCGCGAGGCACACTAAACAAAGCACGGGCTTTTTGGCTGAAAAGAGATTAATTTTTTTTACCCCCCCCCTCCCCCCATGTTGTTAAAAATGATCACTTCTTCATAACACTCCCCTCACCAGACGTGGCTGTGAGTAGAACTACCCAAGGGAATGTTCACAAATAACGTCACCGACTGGGGGGGGGGGGGGGGGGGGGGGTAGGATGGGAACGGTAGTTCGTACATGTCTAGCTGTGTCGACTTAGGGAACGGGAGTTGTTGTTTTTTTGGTTCTGTGACAAAGAAAATCCGACCTACCGACAGATTTTCAGACCATGTAACCTAGCTGAAACGCACTTTCAGGGCAGCAGAGTGCTTTAAATCTGTTATTATGCATGAATGCATTCCTGGCGAGTTACTCACCAGGGCTGTATTCATACACCATAACAAACCATCAGGGAAAGTATCAACCTGGTAGTGTCAGCATGATGCTTGGATGCAGCCCTGGCGAGTTACTCACCAGGGTTGTATAGGCTCCATTCATGCTTCATGACGACCGAGGGCATAGCACATTAAAGCCCTATGCGGCCCTTAAAGTGTTACTAGTATATCTGCCTACCTCCTATTCCAGTTTCAGGGTTTATACGTGTACATTTGATACCGTTACCTTACAGGCCGAGGCCTACCAGGGCAGCCAAAGTCTACTCACCTGTAGGGGAAAGAAAACAGAACATTATTATCTTGTTACAAGCATTCAGAGATCAATCTTTATACAACGTTTTGTCTGCTGATTTTAAGTACTATGCGGCCCTTAATAACCCTCTAAGGACGGCATAGTGCATTAATGCATCATGCCTTAGTCGTCATGATGCATGAATGCAGCCCTGGCGAGTAACTCGCCAGTGCAGCATTCAAGCATCATGTCGACCATATGAGGTTGACATACTCTCGAAGTGTCAGCATGATGCACCAATGCAGCACTGGCGAGTTACTTTCCCAGGGCTGCAATGGTGCAACGTGACGCCAAATATCATTTTTTTTAGCAACATGTCGTCCTTAAAGTTTTAAGGGTAACTTGTATGGGGGTTGACACCCAGCTGTGGGCCTCGTATTGTACCACCACAATGGGGCGCCACATGTCACCTACATATCACACCTACATCCATGCTGGCACATCAAATCACTCACCCCCACCTCCTCTCCCTTACATAAACTATAGACAGATAGACATATAATATATATGCATATACATCAGTTACACAACCTGGCTTACAGAAGTCATAAACAGTAGACAAGTATACGTGTATATCTATGCACATTACAGACAGAAAAGTAGCTGGGTTCGCCATTGATAGGACCAACTGGCTGTTACATGAAAATTTGCAGCCTTGATTTGCAGGCTTTGGGTTTATTTTGAGAGTTTATATGTTAACCACAGCAGAAGGCGAGGTACCGGTAGTCATTGGGATTCAAACCCACACAACCAAACCCTTGCAGATCACAATCCTGTCACCTGAGTTAACTCGATCCTCACACCATGCGTGAAAAGGCCAGACCAGCTGAAGCAGTGACGCCCGTAGCTGTTAGGCTATACTATAGGAATTTAAACCCACACAGCAAAAGTTTTGGATTCCAAAGTCTGACACTCCTCACCTCTTCTACTTTATGTATCACCTCCCTATCACAGATAATCCTTTAAAGGCCGCAATGTACTTGAAAACACTGTGCCTTTAATTGAGTGGCGTCATGATGCATGCATCCCTGGCGAGAATGTGATGCATGCATGCATCATATTGACCCTATGGGACTGATGCATTCACCAAGGGTCCATGGTGTGCACCAACACATTGTCTGGTGAGTACATTGTGTAACCTCATTCAATGGCACTATATTGGTGTATCATGACGGGAAATGACCATTAAAACTCTGGCATAGAACTTGAGGCCATCATGCTGTCCTTACAGTGTTATTCTATGTACAATATTGTTATTCTGGAGTACTGTATCAGGATGCTGCGGTTAGCCATGTTTGGCATTCCCCCACCGTGTTATCATACCACAAGGTCACCCCTGACCTCACACTTGGGGATGTGGCACCACAATAAAAGGACAACAAGATATCGCAGGAAGCCTTACATACTGGGGGCCTACCAAATGGTGTATCCCTAGAATTAAAGAGTTGGATATTGTGACAACTATAGAAAAGGGTATATATAGACCCTTGAAATTCAAGGTCAGGGATGCCACTACCTGGTGGACAAAAAGCGGGAAATCTTAGTATTTTGGTCAATTTTATGTAGGACATAAATCAATGCAGAAATTCCCAACTAAAAAGTAGGAATTCCTGGAAGAGTGGCATCTCGACAACTTGCAAGGTGAATGCGCTATGGGCTGTGTTTCCAGTAACAAGTGAGGGGGACGAACGTCCACAAATGATGCCAGCGGATGGAGGAGCATTTTCTTGACACGATTTTATTTGTCCTTGTTCAATCGTTCGTCTAGTAATAAAAGAAAGCCGTGAGAGATTCTATTTGGACCTGGTATCCTGTGTCAACCGCAACTGGGGCTTTATACTTTTATATGAACAATTACATCTTCCAAAAATTAACAGGGAACTTTCCTTAGACCTCTTTAATAGTGGAATCTAAATTGCCTTGTGTCACACCTACTAACCTACTACGGTAGTATATATGTTGCAATACAACAACGCAGTGCCATAGTTGTTAGCCCAAAGCCAAGGAAACTGTGGAAGGAGGAGGGGGGGGGTAGAGAATATAGATCTATCTTCACTGAGAAGGAGCACCCTTACCTGCTTCATACCCTTGACATTTTGATAGATTGTGATTATATGATACTATTGCCAGTTGAGTGTAATTTATCTCCGGTTTCCACATACCAGACTGTTTATTTGGACACATGCCAAGTATGACAATATGGCCATTTGTGTAGTCAGAAAAAGTGTTACACGAGGTGAACTATTTCTGTCAGCAGTGTGATTATTAACCCTTTAAGGGCCGCGGAGTGCTTTAATGCACTATGTCATTTTGTCGCCATGATGCTTCAATGCAGTTCTGGGAAGTTAGTATGATTTTTCATCATACCAATCCATAGAGTTTACACTTACCGGTACTCAAAGACACATGTGATGTACCAACAAATAGTGCCGGTGAGCTCTTCAGCAGCGCTGCGTTAGTGCACCATGAAGACAAATGAAAAGGAATCCACGAGGCATGATTCCTGCATTAAATGGTTACATAAAGAATGTGGCAGTGTGTGACAGGTCTGTATTAGGGTACAGTAAGTGTCGACAGTTGGCAGAGCAGCGTGATATATCTACATCTAACTGGACTCAGATAGGGACCGGGGACATCATTCTCACTCATGGGGAGAGGTCAATTTTTAACAAAAGGATATGGAGAGGGAGTACTACCCGTAGTTGGATTATTTTTTAGGGGGGACCAAAAAGGTGTCACCCCATTTTATGTAAAATCCTGCGTGCTACTATAGCAATATGCAATTTGAACCCGTTGGAGGGGGGGGGGGGGGGAAGAAATTCATATGTTGTTCCCGTTGTTCAAAAATGAGCACTCCCTTAATAGTTGTTACTCCACATTCTCAGGAAAAGGTTGAATGAATATTCGATTAAAGTTTAATACTGGCAATGTTGGCACACAGGGAGAGCTTTGCCCGACCATTTGAACCACTGTATTCCTGTTCTTTCAGTAAGTGGGTTACTGGGTATGGTGCATGTATACATAGTTTACAGCTTGTAATTAGGCCGCATCATAATCCTATTTATGAGGACTAGAGCTGCGTAGAAGTGTTTACGTCTCTCTACCATTGCAAGTCTCACATACGACTTGCGGGTTATACGCATGGCAGAATCACAGTACGGGTTATACGGTTCTCCCGAGATCCAGCTGAGGGTTTTCAAAAGCATAAGTTAGCATTGACATTTTCAGCATCCCAGTGCGGGTTATAGTGTTCTCCTAAACTCTGAGTGCGGGTTATACGCGAGGTGCGGGTTGTATGCGCGACTTTATAGGTTCAGTCAAAATCATCAAATGATGGAGGGACTGGGATCACTCTAATATTCCCTGAACTATAGGCCCCTTAATTAATATGGGTTATATAACATAACGATATAAGAAGACTCGTTGCCCCATCAACATAATCATGTACAATGTATTATATATATACCTGTAGGATATATTACCAGGTACCCCGCCATGCAACCCGGGCCCGGAGCCCGGGCCATCTAAGTATCGGGTACTAGTAACTGTACCATATGTGACATTCAATGAAATGTCTAGATTACTAGTACACGTAGCATTAATTGCCTTCTTCAAGTATAGACTAACAGTTGAGCCGTGTCCATGTTAATGTATGTAACTACATACAACATATATCTATCAGTCATCAAGGGATTAACAAGGGTCCCACTGTGGTGTTCACAGTCCCATGTGAAAAGCTCTCTGCTTGTGTACATTACTTGAAGTGTTTGACTTCTTACAGTCTTAAATAGGACTATTAATAGAAATACCACCACCTCTCTCTGAATGTATAAATACACCCTGGTGATTAGAGATCTAAGCCTGGCTTTTGTCAAACCAGAAAGGCATTTCACAGAGCACTTAACCCTTTAAGGACCGCATACTGCATTAATGTATTGTCGTCATGATGCATGCATGTCGCCAGTGCTGCATTAATGCATCATGACGAACCTACAAAGTTGGTACACTTCTGAAGGGTGGACAAAATGCGCCAACGCAGTTCTGACGACTTATATGTGCTGATGGTCTATAGTCAACTCTCATTACTTCAGACATGTATTAGCTACCTCGGATCCCTTACTTCTTCAGACAAACATATCAAGCTCTGGCAACTGCCCTTCTACATGTGATTATAATGGGACTCAGAACTGCATGCATGTCGCCAGTGCTGTATTCATGCATCATGACGACCCTATAGGGTTGATACCCTCCTGAAGGGTTAACGCATTTCCAACTACTTATTTGCTCTCACTGCTGAGAATATTTACTACCCTGGATCCCTCACTTCTTCATAAAAAATATAGCTCTCGCAACTGCCCTTCTACATGTTAATATATTAGAACCTCTAGAACCTCGGATAATTTGCTTCCTCAGACATTTTTCCTTACATTTTACAAATCCGACGACGTGCATTGGTGCATCATGACAATGAAGCCGTGAAGCATCATGACCCTCACATAGAGTTAAGCACAGTATAGGGTTAGGGATTTCATTGGTGCAGTGAAACAACCAGTTCAAGTTCAAGGGTGTTTATTTTCGCCTAGACAAGGGTATATTCATCAGCATTGTTGATCTCAAAACACACTTTGCCAATGTGTTTGACTGCTCAGAATCTATATTCGGTAGCCTTCATTTTTCTGTCGTTTTCCTATAGGCAGGGTTCTCCCCACACTGCAACGACGCCGGCGGGCCGCCGGCGTACTTTTCATTGCCGCCGGTGTCAAATTACCCCAGAATCGCCGCCGGTGTCATTTTAGCTTTCTATAGGTTTTTGAATTTTGAAAATCCATCAATTAGAACAGAAGTTTTTGCAATTTTAGTATTTTTTTATCCAAAAGAAAAGACTTGTACGCATTGATTCGGATGTGGTACCATAAATAATAGTAGGGAATCGAATTTGGATTCTCCAAGTTCTAGAGGCATTTCTGAGTAAAGTTTTGCAAGTGTTTTTTTCTAGACCTATTTTTTCTGTAGATTCTGAAAAATTAACTTGCGGAACTGAGAATTGAGTTTTAGGGGGGGCGAGAACCCCCAAAATGCAATTTTTTTGACAAAAACATTATTTTCCCCCTAGAATTAAAATTTCTTCTCATGTACCATGAAGTAATAATTAACATGAAAGGTATGATCATCATTCATCAGTAAATAGTGTTGTTGTGGTTGCCATGGTTACCTGCTTACCAACAAAACAAAAAGTACACATAAATCTTTTTGGTTAATACTTATATTTATACATCCATAGTATACACATAACAGGCAGTAATCAACTTCTTTATACTTGTTTGTGAAACCAGCTGCACTTGCACTGATCATAGTGACCTCCACCTAGTAAATGACACATTTGATGCATTGCTATATATCAATAATAATTAGCTTTTATCATCAGAACTTTGCCAGAATCTCTGTGTTTTTACTGCTTACCCCTTACATGTCATCTGTTGATAATGGGTTATAATCAACCATATTTCACCCTTTTTGCTTCATTGTCCTCACTTGTGAACATTGTGGCAAGGAGAAGAGGCAGTTCCAGTGTGGCAATTGCTTGTGCACTGGAACCCTGCCTTTGGACACCCACACTGATAATTCCTGCATCCAGTCCTACATCGGCAAGGGACTAGAGATAGGCAAGCCTGTGGAATTGCGTCCTTTGTCATTAGCAGAGGTAACAGGTTGTTGTCTTCCAGCTTCCATCCCATGCATGTAGGATCTGGTATGTTGGGTTTTAGGATGTGTGCCAAGTTCCATATCAGACTCTGGTAGTGCACACGCATCAGATGTAAGTTCAGTGCATCTGATGTTGGAGGAAGAGCTTCTGTTTTCTTACAATGTCCAAACAAAAGAGCTCTTGCATTGTCCACTGATTCTGCATGTGGCACCCTATAGATGTGGCGAACAAACTTCTGTGCTCATTTCAACACATTTCAACACATTTCAACACATCCTCGGACGGTGATGAACACATCAAATGTAGTTTGCTTGGAATGATGAGAATGATGTTGAGTCTGAGCCTGTCAATGCATGGAATGTAGGAAGTGAAGTATGGGAGCCTTCAGGCATGTTTCTGAAAGTTTCATGTATGGAATAAACTTTGGTTCTTACCAGTTCCTGCTTGTAGCCACAGGTCTTCACAACCAATGTGTCTGCCTCCTCATGATCACCCTTCAAGCCAGATGTGTCTAATGGGAGTGTGGTCCTTACCTCCTCAGAATCATGGAATGTTCCACCCATTACAACCATTTTGTGCTGCATTGTTTTCATTACATGCTCCATGAGGAAAGTAGAGATTTCCTTTTGTTGTCCCGGTGTGCAATGAAATTCCCCCAATCATCAGGGAGAGGAACAGTTTCCTTCTGCATCATCCTCCGAATTGGCATTTTTTTGTTCTTCCGTTGCTTCCTTGTTTCAGCCTTGATGCTTTTGTCTCTGCATTGATCACCAACCAAATCAATCCTCTGATAGTTTTCTCGAATTCTTAGGATGGTATTGACAAATATGTTTGCCAGGTCCCTGAAAATCTCTCCTCCTTCGGGTTTGCCCAATGCATGAATTGTTGCCCAAACATCTATAATGATGGTTGAATCATGTGTTGTGTGAATTGAAGTTGGGCAAGCAATGTCTTTAGTCAGACTTCGTATGAGGAGTGATTCATCACCACTCCTCAACCTTCCATTTGCTTCTGCAAGAGAGGAACTGCCATTAACTCATGCTCCAAGATCTTGTCCAAATTCACAGCCTTTCGAGCAGCAAATGAACTCTTTGCATTACATTTCTGTCAGTTTTCAGAACAACAGTTTCCCTATAAAATTGCTTTCGCAGTCTAAAATTTAACCTTTTAGAGATTTGCGAATGTCATTCGATTGTTCTGTGGAATTTTTCTGATTTCTCAATGAATCTCTCCACAACAAAGTGCTCTAGTTGATCCTGTCCTTTTAGAAGAGCTGATGCTAATGAATCCTGAATCGCAGGTGTTGTCAGATCTTTGTTTGCAATGTTATGGAGTTGCTCTGTTTGTGTGAATACCTCCATGCTCTTCAGTTGTTGTAGGAGATTTTCCTCATCATCATTGTCTCTTTTCTTGCGCTTTGGGAGGCTCTCATTAAGGAGGATTCGTTTTCTTTGGGGATCTCCTGACCAATGTGTGATCGTAGAGTATAGGACAATGCCCATCTGTTCAATGCAGTTCTTGTCCTTGTAATTCCGACAATACATCCCTCACTCTTTCCTATCCTATTCAACCATTCCTGGCCATGGTCTGCATCCTAGGCAGTTCTTACCTTGTGTACCTTTAGAATGGTGAAGATATTGGAGATCCTTGAAGCAGGCTTCCTGATACTTGCAGTGCACAAGAGTCCTGGTCATTGTCTTATACATGTATATGTACAGTCACCTCCCTCTATGAGGACCATGAAGGGGGTATTGGCTAGTGAGACCCTTTGATGGGAGTATAGTGTGTTATGCCCTTTTGGGATGAGATGCATGGATGTGAACCTGCTGTGTTTATCATTGGGGCTGCATTCATGCCTGGTGAACCAACACAGTATTGCGAATTATTCGTCACCAGTGCTGCATTGATGCATCATGACAACAATTGAATGTGTTACTTGAAGCATCATATGATCCTTCTATGGTTAAAGAGAAACTAAGATATATAGATGGTTACATCAATTTATTTAACACAAAAAGATGCCTTCTTAGGTTTTGATTGTAACCATGGTTACCATGGTTACCACAATGGTAATTCATGAAGATGCCTCTCTATCAGACCTTTCATTTAAGGAATTCCCTGACCAGATATGGTAATAAAGAGCCCTTTCGGACAATGAATTGTGGATTTTTGTCAGAAATCTATGTTTTGGGGGGGTTTTGACCCCCTTATATGAATTTCTCAGTTCCGCAAGTACTTTTTCTGTAATCTACACGAAAAAGTGGTCCTAGAAAAATGGCTTGCGGAACTTTACTCAGAAATGCCTCTAGAAAGTTTTAGGACGACATTTATCTTATTCAATTCCCTACTATAACTTGTATAAGCCTCATGCCCATCTCTATAGCCTCACCTCGGGTCTGACACGTATAAGCCGCTACTTCTACGCGAGAATTTACGGTGTGATTTTTGAGTCTGTGGAGAACCCTGTATAGGCTATGGGGAACATTCACAAATGGCGTTTGGGACTTTTTAGAAAAAAAAACCTGGCTGTGATCACTATTTCTTATCTGGCTATGTTTCGTCACTTAACCCAAAGACCCCAGCACCCCCTAGCTCAGGCTAGCTGAAATCTCACAATAGGCCATCGATTCCCCTTGCTATTCACCGTGCTCCCTTTTGACTTGTTGGGTAGGCTGTGTGGGGAACTGTATTTCCGTGTTGACCCGTGGTAATTCGTGTTGACTGTTGGTTTGTAGCTCTAGGGAAATCAATGCATCACTGACCAAACTGACCACTATACAAAATGTAGGCGCTCCCCTCGTACGTATCTCAACTGTTTGAAATGCTTCAGAATGCAAAGGGCAGAGACAACCTTTCTCCCCCACATTAAACCGTTGAAAAAAACTGAGTAGAGAACGTTTGCAATTGACTTCGACGGTATGGTGGGGGGGGGGGGGGGCTTAGTGACAAAACTTGACATGGGCCATAACTTTGTATAAGCCAATTTGTCCAGGATAGTGATATGGGAGTTGTTTGTGGTGGTGGTGGGGTCTTGAAAAAGGTCCGAAATAGCTGACATAATTTGTGAACGTCCCAATATTGCATGGGCAGAAAGGTGGCCCACCATATTAAACACATCCCCCAGCCCTTTGTCCCTGTATGCCGGACATTGACCAGGGCGCACACTGTGTTTGTACTAATCAATACCAAGATATGTGTTGTATGGTGGACTTACACCTCTGCAGCTGCAACCAATATATATATATACTAGTCCTAGACTTGGTATTCTGAGTATATCAAGGGCTGCATATATAGTGTTTCTAATATAATGTGAGGCACTATGCCCCGCTGTTATGATGCATGAATGCAGCCCTGGCTAGTAACTCCCCATGCAGCATCATGACGACGTCGTAAGCAGAGATATCACTCAGTTGTCGACACAAAGTAGGAAATCTTCCTATTTTAGTCGATTTCCTCTAAGAAATTATCATAATACAGAAATTCCAACAAAAAAGTAGGAAATCCTGCAAAAGTAGGAAAAGTGGCATCTCTGCGTAAATCATAATGTAGCATGATGCATCATATGGTCCTTAAAGGCCTATAAACATATATACGTTATATACTGTCTATATACAACTGACCTTCCCTACTGTGAAGCATTTGCTACGTTCCCCTACCCATGGTGTTAAAAAAAATCATGACCACTCCACTAGATAAAGTCCACAGAAAAGAAGAAAGTTACCCACAGAGATTACCTGCCCATTTTACACCATTTGTGTTTGGCCTCACATTGTGTAGAGCAAGTGGTGCCTGGGGCATGTCAGGACTGGTGGCACCAGGGGTGGGGGGGGGGGGGGGGTAAGAGTGGTAAACCAAGGCTAACGGGCACCAGATGGACGTCTATTGATCTCTGTGCACACCACTGCCTCCTGGGTATATCCCACCCCCAGGGTAGGGTAGGGTAGGGTAGGGAGTAGGGTAGGGGTAGAGTAGGGTTGGGTAGAGTAGGGTAGGGTAGGGTTGGCTAGGGTAGGGTAGGGTAGGGTAGGGTAGGGTAGGGTAGGGTAGGGTAGGGTAGGGTAGAGGGTAGGGTAGATGGTAGGGGTAGGTTAGGGGAAGGGTAGGGTAGCGTAGGGGGTAGGGTGAGGTACGGTAGGGTAGAGTAGGGATGGGTAGGGTAGGTTAGTGTAGGGGTAGGGTAGAGGTAGGGTAGGGTAGGGGTAGGGTAGGGTAGGGGGTAGGGTAAGGTAGAGGGTAGGGTAGGGTAGCATATAACCCTACAGTGTAGTGTAGGGTAGGGTAGGTCAGAGGGTAGGGTAGGGTAGGGTAGGTCAGAGGGTAGGGTAGGGTAGGGTAGGTCAGAGGGTAGGGTAGGATAGGGTAGGGTAGGGTAGGGTAGGGTAGGTCAGAGGGTAGGGTAGGGTAGGGTAGGGTAGGGTAGGGTAGGGTAGGTCAGAGGGTAGGGTAGGGTAGGGTAGGGTAGGGTAGGGTAGGGTAGGGTAGGGTAGGGTAGGGTAGGGTAGGGTAGGGTAGGGTAGGGTAGGGTAGGGTAGGGTAGGGTAGGGTATGATAGGGCAGGGCAGAGCAGGGTAGCGCCCCTCCCAAGACCTACAACTCCCTGTGGTCTTATTCACGGCCAGACGCCAGACTCTACAAAGAAATATTCAAAGTCTTAGCTCCATCGGCAGCCACTTCTCCTAATTTGAGCCAACTTGGGTTGTGAGAGCCACTTCCTTTCACTATTTTAGGCAAATTGGCCTATACAAAGTATGGCCTGCGCCCCCTATTCGGTGGACGTCATTTGTGAACCTTCCTCTATATATTCGCCTAGGTGAGGGAAAGTCTATTCTACACCGCCCGGCCTCTGTATAGTCTATAGATCAGGTGTCTGGTATGGCTATTACATCATGTCATCCTATACTTGGTCAACACTATTAAAAGGTCGATCTGCCGATAAATATATGTAGAATAAACAAACTGTTTACCCTCTGCCCCTTTGTCGGCTCTCGACAGCTGAGTTATCGGTATAATATAGCCACGGGATTGGCATGATGCATGCACGCATGTATCACTGGCGTGTTACTCGCTGGTGCTGCCATGATGCATGATGCAAGTTACTGGTCGTCATGATGCATGAATGTAGCCCTGGCGAGTAACCTCGCAGGACTACATTCAAGCATCATACCGACCCTACAGGGTTGATCGAGTCACTCCCAAAGAGTCGGCTAATGCTCCATCGGTGAGTTACTCGCCGGGGCTGCATTGGTGCATCATGACGACAAATGTCATTGTTTAGTGACATGCCGTCCTTAGAGAATTAATGCACTATGCGGTCCTTAAAGGGTTTACTATTGCAGCCTCCTTAAACATAGAAAGATGTTTGTGGCCAGCTGAACAAAAATTGGCCCCACGGGCATGACGGTCACTACGTCATACATCACTACGTCATTTGTGAACGCTTTCAATTAACTTCTCGAAGAGGTTAAGATCCCCCATACTGATACGGTAGGGGAAATATCTCAGTGCAATCATTATAAGTCATTATAATTAGACTAACCAGCCCTCTACCTACTGCCACCTCCTTAGGCTGTAGACCTGTAACCCTTAAAGGGCCACATAGTGCATTCCATGCATCATGCCCTCTGTCGTCTTGATGCATGCATGAATGCAACCCTGGGGAGTAACCAGGGCTGCATTCATGCATCATGCTGGCATGCTGGAATTGTATCAACCACATAGGATCGGCATGATGCTTGAATGCAATGCTGGCGAGTTACTCGCCAGGGCTGCATTCATGTATCATGACGACAAAGGGTATATTGCATTAAATCACCATGCGGCCTTTAAAGGACTAACCAGTAAATTATCAGAATCTTACTCAGTGTGACTTTATAGTATGTAGGTTACGAGGACACACACAGCCTTGGGTGGGTGTGTGTGTATGTAAAGGGACACATGCTGGGGATGGTTGGAGAAAATGAATAGATGAAGTCATTAACCTCATAATAGACTAAGAGAGATGTCTTGACGTTTATGTACACCGGTATGTCCTGTTGAGATTTGGGATACAGTCCCTCTAGGTTTACTAGATCCGCATTCCCCTCTACGTATACCCCTCTGAGAAAATAAAAGAAACTAAGATTGAACTTCAACTTGCTCTAGATGGGAGTTGGTGTGGCAGGCTATATACCACACCGTAAATTCTGTAGAAGCCGGCGGCTTGTATACTTAAGTCAGACTCTGCTTTAATTTGATACC
This sequence comes from Harmothoe impar, assembly GCA_947462335.1. Lineage (NCBI taxonomy): Eukaryota > Metazoa > Annelida > Polychaeta > Phyllodocida > Polynoidae > Harmothoe > Harmothoe impar. Next base: position 102,015,212 of record OX381704.1, on the reverse strand, counting down.
AAACTTGCCTTTATTGTACTGTATTATCATAGGATGCGGCTTATATGAGGGTTTTTATAAGTATATTATACTACCGAATTAGACATTTTCAGTACGGCTTGTAGAATCTGTCAAAGTTAGGGGTGCGGCTTATACACGGGTATTTACGGTATTTGAGGACACCAGAGTTGATTTACAGCCACAATACTGATGTCTATCAGGCCGCCTCTCCCTGTGTACCCACGTCTGGCTCCCTCCGCCCTGCACTACCGACCACTGTCCCCTCTCCCCGCCTGCATCTATACCGGATCTTACAGCTGGTGGCACCTCAAAGCCTAGCTTGATTAGAAAGTGCTCGAGGGGTTGAGAGTTTTCTCATAATTGTGACGGTTATTTGGCGGGAATAGAAATGTACAATATTCCACCATTCAACTAAAGGTTCAACCATAGTACATGTATATACCGGTACATACAAGAAGGGCGTTTGTTGAGTGCTGGGAGAGGGGCTATACTGGCAGTGTGATGGGAAAAATGAGACTAGACACCCGAGAGACATGAGGACTAGGATCTACTGTACTGTATAATGAGCTTCCTTAAAGTCTGACTATAAATGCAGTCCAAGTAACCAGACTGCATGGGTGTTGGTGTACGTACAGTCTCGGGCTCCCACCCCAAAGCTAGACTATCCAAATAGGATAGACGCTGGCCGAGGCTGGGGTACGTATAGGCTTGACCTAGAGTCGACCAGCATCTCGAGATGTCTTGAGTAGTCATTCATGCAAGATATACCCAGTACTCTAGCATAACACTTATAGTGTACTGTAATACACAGAAACAGGGGTTTGTTTATACATGAAAGACTTTATATTGAGGTACTGGTTCAGCCTAGGTAAAGCTACCTTATAAGTGTGTGTAAATTGGGTAAATGGGGTGGCATATATTGTAGGTGTGGGACCATGGTGTTATCATTTCCCTGCAGGGGAGAGTTTCCTTTCCTATTTTGTGTCACTTCAATATACCCCAAAAGCCTATACCTAGCAGGTATATCACCCCGAGCAACTCCCGATAGTGTAGGTAGGGTGCTGAGCATGTTGTTCCTGCTAGTGAGGAGGCCGGGTGAATCGATACCTTCACGACTCTGTGTAAAACCTGTACATGGTCGACATGCTGTACTGGGAGTAAAGTGAGGTCTATGTCTGAATGACTGCCTTGTTAACATCCAGATAGGAAACACCCTCTAGCAGAAGGCAATGTATGTCCACCTAAATCGTGTAGGGTAGATTCACCATGAGTCGGACACATACCCTGAGACGGACAGTGAAATTTGAGGGTATTCATGTAAACTACGACTTTAAGTCTATGTTTATTGGAAAGAATAACAGCTAAACTTTACCCTAGTTCAAAAATGAAGAGCTTAAAATGCTTAAATAACTACAAAATCAAGTGTCCGTCTCAAGGTATGTGTCCAACTTCGGGTGAATCTACCCTAGTCATTCATGCCTGAAAAGCCCTATGTTTTGTGTTTTACAGTACACTTTCACTGTTACTCTTTCCATCTAAAGGGCAAATAGAGAGGATGCATGTATCATGCATGAATGATTACATAATTATCAGGGGTGTGACAAGCAGTTTCAAAGTAGGGGAGACTGAGGGGTATTTTGACCCTTTTTGACCCCTTTTTACTTGACCATTTTGGTTTGGCCTTTTTTGGGGTCAGTCAAAAGTGGGGGGGGGGGGGACATGTCCCCCCCGTCCCCCCCGGTTGCCATGCCCCTGTAAATTGAGGTGGACATCTCCAGGTACTGGTTGACTCTATGTCATGCATGTAAATATATATTAACCCACGGTGGAGGGCAATGACAAAGGAATCGCACCTTGAGTATATCGTATACACTGACGTAACTGAGGGTTAAATCAGATAGACTGCACCTGGCCAGGGTTCTCCAACATACCCACTGCCAACTGGTCATTGACTCAGTGTATGACACCTCGTCTTGACCCTGTGGGTATATGGAAGACCCGTGTCCAGGTGTAGTCTATCTAACACGAAAATTCTGACAGCTATATAAAACTGTAGGGACCTAGCTGTATAAAGGGGATTATAAAGGCATCCACAGTAAAGGGTGTACCATACATAGTGTGCGTGTGTAAAGGTAACGAGCAGCCTGTCCGCTTACCCCGGGCTGCTTACATAACCCCAGGGATGTGATTTGAAAATTGTCAGATGGTAGGAAAAAAATAATAGGCCCCGAAACAACTGAGAAGTTTCTGTTTTCAGTTGTTTCAGGCACAGCACAGGTACATTTTCTTGTGCAGCACTGCGATAAACCTGGGGGAGGGGGGGGGGGGATTTGGGAAATCTGAAAGCCTAATCCTGTATTTTGTTTGGGGGTTTGGGGGATGCCCCTAGGAAAATTTAGAATGTCTAGCCTAGAAATGGTGCATTCTGATGCATTTTAGTACAAAATAAAAAAAGGATCGGATCTCTATTTTCCAGCGTCTTATAACTGTTTTTTGGAGGAAGGTTCTGAAAAATTTGGAATTCAAAACTTGAAACTGTGCAATCTGCTCATCTTTTGAACAAAATATATGAAAGCCCAGGTCTTTGTGATTAGGACTAGAACCTTGTTTTTTGGGAAAAGGTTTTAGAAAATTTTGACATTCTAGAATTGAAATGGTGCTATCTGCTGCATTTTGGAACAAAATATATTAAAGCTGAGGTCTTTATGGTTGGGCCTGGAACTTTGTTGTTGGAGAATAAGGTTTTTAGAAAATTTTGAAATTCTAGCATTGAAACGGTGCTATCTGCTGCTTTTTGGAACAACATTTATTTAAAGATGAGGTCTTTACGGTTGGGACTGGAAACTTGTTTTTGGAGGAAAGGTTTAGAAAATTTTGAAATTCTGGAATTGAAACTGTGCAATCTGCTCCTTTTTTGAACAAAATATATGAAAGCTGAGGTCTTTATGATTGGGACTGGAACCTTGTTTTGGGGGGAAATGGTTTTAGAAATTTTTGACATTCTAGAATTGAAATGGTGCTATCTGCTGCTTTTTGTAACAAAATTTATCAAAGCTGAGGTCTTTATATTTGGGACAGGAACCTTGTTTTTGAAAGGAAAAGGTTTAGAAAATTTTGAAATTCTAGAATTGAAACTGTGCTATCTGCTGCTCTTTGGAACAAAATATATAAACACTTGTCTTATATGTTCTTTATGATTGGGCTGTAACCTTGTTTTTGGAAGGAAATGTTTTGAGAAAAATTTGAAAGACTAGACTTGAAAACTTGTAATCTGGTGCATTTTGGCAGATCAGGTGTATATCTGTTCTCTATGATTTGGACTATTGTTGATACCACAAGTGGGCAAGCATCAACTATAGAGCCACACAAAGCTGCAGCATGGCTACCTTCCCATCCTCCCTACCTTAATCTCTGACTGAATGAGTTTAGTGTCCATTTATAAATCACATGGCACAACTGTACTAGGGGGGTTTGGGGGCATGCCCCCCAAGAAAATTTAGAAAATGAAGGAGGCAAATGGTGCAATTTGGTGTATTTCAGTGTTCTGGTCTGAAAAATCAGGACTTCACTTTTTGGAGTAGAGATTCTGTCTGGCAATGGAGTAGCAGACCCACCCCCCCCCCCCATTCTAAAAAAATATCTCATTGGATCTGGGAAAATCATGAGGGTCGACTTTTTAGCTCTATTTGGTAGGAAATCCTACCAAAGTAGGAGAAATCACATCCCTGAACCCGCTCACACCTGCCCGGGCCTGCAGGGAGCTGCTCACCTTAACGAGCAGCCTCATGCAGGTAGCCCAGGTACATGTAGGGGTGAGGCCAAAAAAAAAGTTGTGTTCAGGTAACATGGCCCAAAAAAATAGGGTAGGTAGGTCGATTTTTGTTTTTTTTTAACCAAATATTTTAAGGATTTTGGGACCAAATTCCCCGTATTTTCATTTAATTTTCGGAGAATTTTTTTTTCTGTAAAAAAGTGTTTTTGGTAGAAAAAACACAAAAATGTCTTCCCAAAAAAAACAATTGGGTAGGGCAAAAAAAATAGGGTCGCTAGGGATACCTGAACACAACTTCTTTTTTTTTTGGCCTGAAGGACTGTTGGGGGAGGAATCTATACACACCAACACATGTAGCAGGCACGTGCTATGGTCTCATGCAGTACACATCTATACCGAGGTTGCAGGTTTCTTAGTAGAGCGCACCATTGCTTGATCTGGTAACTCAGGCGCAGATTCAGACGGGGGCGGACCCGGTGTACGCTCCCCCCCTATTTTCCTGTATTTTTTAATCTAAAAATGTTCGATACCCCCAGAACATTGCCTATTGCACGCCCCCCCCCCTTTCCAAAATTCCTGGATCTGCCCCTGTAACTGACGAGATAAGCAATGATACAGCAATCACAATGGGTACAGGCGGTTACATAATGCCCCCAAAGAATTCCGCAGTGAAGGCCAGGGAGTTTTCTCATTGGTTGATAATTCAACCTGCTAGACGCCTATAATCATCTCATGTTTTACTCTACAGAGACATATATCTTAGGTACTGGGACTCAACGCAAACAGTTGGCTAGTCTGGTACCATACATATACCGGTAATGGGCTAGTCTGGCAGTATATATGGTTGGTTATTCTGGTGGCATAAAGTAGGCTAACTAGTCTAGTTTAATAGTAGTAGCAAATGCTGGGATACGTAGTCTGGTGGCAAATGGTGGACCTGTTAGGTTGTTAGATCTATAAAACACGTCTGTGTTCTGAGTCTCATGAACCTGTACAAAATGTGCAATTACACGACTCTCAAGTAGCTGACACTATTTATGGGTGTATAGCCCCTCTGGGTGTCCTCTATGTGAGACGGACAAGACCTGCTACACCTCCCTTTAAGGGCCACACAGTGCTTTAATGTGCTAGGCCATTCTGTCGTCATGATGCATGGATGCAGCCCTGGCGAGGCTGCATTTATGCATCATGACGGTCGACTCTTCGGTAGTGTCCCAACCCCGTAGGTTCAGCATGATGCATGAATGCATGCTTGGCGAATTACCTGCCAGGGCTGCATCCATGCATCAGGACGACAAAGGGTTATAATGCATTGAATCATCACGCGGGCCTTACAGATTTACATGCAGCTGTTTACACCACTCGAGATGTAGGCTGTCTAGATGTTTTTACTTTTTACAAAAAGAAGTCCATGTCTCATTTCAAATTCAATATTTAGCCAGCACAAATATGCGTGGGGCGATTTATATCCGCCTCACAACCACTTCTGGTGAGGAATATACCTGAAGGTATTTACATCGATATGGGGAAGCTAGATATATAACAGGGTTACACTATATAGACCCAATTATTAGGGATGTCATCGATATGTACCAAATCGAAATTTCGGCATTTTCTAATTTCCGATTATCGTATCGACAAGCATGTTAAATCGGTACTCTTTTTGACCTACTTTGACCCTTAATTACTAGCTTCACTAAACTGTAGAAATAGAGCTGATTTAAGCATTTTTTGGTCGTCTACTTGCATGACAAAATCTGGATCCTCGAGGTTTCTTGGAAAGAAATGGTTCTGCAATATGTTTTAATGTAACTCAACACTTTTCCAACTAGTCTATGCTCATGTTGAGTATTATGAATTCTATTTGGGCTTCAAAAACAGGTAAAAAAACTTTTGAGGCTTATTTAGCTGTTATTTATCTGTATCGAAAAATCGAAAAAAAATCGGAATTTCGAAACCAAAATAGTGATAATCGAAATCGCTACATTTATGACCCAGGTGTTCAGGCTATATGTTTAGACTATACAGAAACCTGAAATTTCTTTTCAATACGCAAAGATTGATGAGATCTTTACTTGGAACTTGCGGCTTAAATTTTGCTTTAATGGCTGAATATGGAAAACGTGGGTTTTGTTGTACCATGGCAGAGGAATGTAATTTAGGCCAAAAAAAAAGAGGTTTGTTTCAGGTCAAAAGAGGGCCGACCCTAAGTTTTTTTATGCAATTTTGAAGAAATTTTCATGTTTCTGGCCATTTTTGGTCAATTTTGGGGGGGTTCAAAAAAGTTGGGTAGTACATTCATGTTAAAAAAAACATATTAAAAAAAATAACATTTTCCTCCCATGTTACCTGAAACAAACCTTTTTTTTTTGGCCTTATCAATTTGCACCAATGTATTGGTAAGCGTCTCAACACAGCTGAACAGAATTGATTAGGAATTAAACAGTTGAACCTTTCCACACTTGGCAGTCACATATACCTGTATGTAGAACTATTATAAGGGGCTGCACCCAGACCTATATACATGCATTATGAGCCCCAAAGTCAACCTATTGAAACACACCACAATTTTCTGAGAATCACACCCGGACATTACCGTGTTACTTCAGGTGAGGGCCCGGCGTGGGGATGCCCTGCCGTCATTGACTTACTATAGAAAATGTATAAGAGGTTGATTTCTGACAGGCAAATTTTCACATTTTTCGGCACAATGATTTCTATAAAATATTCGGGCACTTTGCAATGTGATTAATCTACACATATATTTTTGCTGTCGTATAAAATGTAGCTTAACATTCTATTTACAATATTATTTATTAGTTTTGATTTTTAGATTTTAATTTCTATGACAATTTTTTCAGGGGTAAAATAGAATTTTCCATTGAGCTCTCACTGTCCTGAAATCCCACCCCGTCGTATAAGCCTCAGCCAAAAAGCGTTTTAAGTTGACACCGATGTCAGTGACTTGTAACATAGGTACCGATACATGCATGTAGGTCATATGCATACCTGTGTGCACTTATAATACCCGGATTTCTGAGTACCTGTCAGTCTCCACCCCCCCCCCCCCCCCACATACACCCACCCACACACCTCCTGAGTCCTGGCCCCAAACCCATCCCGGGGAGACCTCAGGTTAATTTCTGCATGGTTGGGAGCATTACGTAGCCTTACACACACGGGTTCACTGAGGACCTGTTTTGTAAACCCCTTTAGGGGAAGTGGAAACGATTTACCCTTTAAGGGCAGCATAGTGTATTAATGCCCGAGCACTTTTGTTGGTGTGATGCATGAATGCAGCCCTGGCAAGTAGCTCACCAGAGCTGCATTCATGCATCATGCTGACCCTATGGGATTGATACACTCCCGAAAGGTCAGCATGATACACATGCAGCGCTGGCGAGTTACTCATCATCGATGCATTGCTGCGTCATGATGACAAATGAACATGAAGCCTTGAGGCATCATGCTGTCCTTGAAGGGTGAACCGTTCCCCATTCCCCTCTACCCATCACCCCATGTACAGGTTCCCCTATGATTAATAGTGCCTCCAGGTGACCCGGTAATAGGACAGACCCACATGGGACCAGGCTTGGTGCTCGGTCCCTGCTCAGAGTTTTTGTGTGGATCCTCTAGGGCTATAAATGGGTGTGGGGGTACTATTAAGGGTAAAGGGGTGAGGGAGACACTCTAGTGCTTTATCTTGGGGAAGGGGTCTATTCCCCGGGGGAAGGGTTGGGGTACAATGTGTAACGCCCGGGTGAAACGGACAGGCTGGGTTGTATTGGGTTAAAAGACTAAAAAAGGTTAAAACTTTTTAAACACCGCTTGTATATTAACCAAATGTCCACTGAACATTCAATCAGCTATTCCTTTACATCGAACTGTTGAAATGTCTGCACTAGTACTAAAACAAATGTCCGAAAGTTTTATCGTGGTCAGGCCAAAAGGGGAAAAAAAATGCTTTTGGGGTCAACCCTAATTTTCAATCAAAAAGAAATTATATGAAAGCTTTTGTTTTTTTAAAACACCTCAAAGCGGCTACAATTTACAACTTCCTTTAGCCCGCATCTACCGTCATATATTTTTATTTCACAGAATGGCACCATTTGTGTGTATGTGTCTCTTTATGTTTTTTTTGTTGTAATCTAGAGCTAAAAGAGCATATGTACATTGGTACCAGGCGTGAAACATGAAAATAGCTACTTCCCATGTAGCAACACATGGTAGTCGGCGGCAGGGGAGGGGAGATGTGTTTGTAAGCAGCATGGGGGCCACTACATGAACCGGTACAGTTCATGTTGTCTCTTTTTACCCTTTTTATCCGTTAAAAAAGACCTATTCAATGGGCGTGTTCTGTTAACGACAAAGAGCATACCGTCAGTCGCCTCCTAACACTACTGTATTATACATGTAGTGTATATTGAGACCACCCCCTCAATATAGACCACTTTTACAGTGAAGCCTCTTAGAGGTAAATTCTTAATGTTTATTTTATTTGACTCCCGCTACTAGTAATGATCCCTCCATCTAATAATGAAACAATTCCTCAATAAAGACTCACTTTTTAACAGATTTGCCGATGATCTTAACCCCTTAAGGACGACATAGTGCTTTAATATGATATGTCCTTTGTCGCCATGATCGGCGAGTCACTCACCAGGGCTGCATTCATGCATAAAGCTAAAACATACGGGGTTGATACACTACGTGAGGGCTGGCATGATGCACCAATGCAGCGCTGTCGACGATGCATCATACCAACAAAGACCATAAGCACCTGAAAGTACGACCTACTGTCCCTAAAGGGCTAACAGAGGGAGATCTGATTGTACTTGACTACACTCTTAGCTCTAAGAGGTGCAGGACATTTATGGAGGTTTCTCCCCAGTGTGGAGGTACTAAATGGCCTGGTGGCATGACAGGGGTGTTTAAGGTGGCTGTGGGGCCGTGATGTAATGCACCACTATCAGTAAGCACTGGCTGAATGTGAACACACTTCAAGTGGAACTCACTCTCAGGGGTGTCGGAACAGGTGCCCCCCCCCCCCACAACCCTAGACATGGGAACAGAGTATCTTTTGCACCCCCCCCCCCGCCCCCCCACACACACAAAATAATAATTTGGAAATGTGCTAATGAATTTTGTTCATTACTCTGTAGTAACTAGTTATATAAAGGAAATACCCTCAAATTGACCTTAAAATGCACCAAATAATATCCAGATTTTTAAATTGTCCTTGGGGGCAATCCCCAAGACCCCTGTAAATTTTTCAGCGTGCCGCTTTTAACACTCACAATCGCGCACCTTTCTGAACTTTGCTCGTTTCTGCCGTGCCCCCCCCCCCAAACTCAAGTTACTTCCGACACTCCTGACTCGATCTATCTGCAAAGTGTCTAAATACGTATTTAGCATCAGAGATCACACTCCCTGGTCGACAAATGCAGGAAATCTGTTTGGACTTTAATACCGCGTCATCCATAAGGCGAGACCAAAAATAAATTTAGCGTGCCCATCCGGTTATAACCCCAGCTTTTGTCATTATGAATAACTTTGTGTAGAATTTAATCTTATTATACAATAAAAGAAATTCAAGTACCGGTACCACATAATACAAGGTCAGACTGAGGTTTGGACGTTGGAATGTCAAACAGGATAAGACGTGTCTTCATCCCGCCAAAAGTACCTGACGAGGTAAAAAGGTATCTTTTATGACACATATCTTGTAACCCTTCAAGGAAGGTATGCCCCTTGTGGTCATGATATAATAATTCAGGGGCGGATCCAGGAATTTGAAAAAGGGGGGACGTGATATAGGTAATGTCCTGGGGGTATTGGAAATTTTACATTAAAATATACAGAAAAATAGGGGGGTGCACGCCGTGTCTGCCTCCCCCCCCCCCCCCCCCCGAATCCGCTCCTGATCTGAATGCATCCCTGGTGATCAGTTACTTGCTAGTATCATGCATCTGAGAAAGGTCGATCCTACGGGTTTATACACTCCCATAGAGTTGACATTAAGCATGCATGGAGAGCTGGCGAGTTACTCGAGCGTCAGCACTGTATTGGTGCATCATGACGACAATGTTTGCCTCCAAGTTCCAGATCCAGTAGCATGCTGTCCTCAAAGGGTTAACTGCGTTGAAGGATATCCGCAATATCACGATAAGAAACCACACCACAAACAACTTCAACCACACTATCTCCTTTGTTTATAGTTTGTGTTAAACTTAAAGTGGCGTGTTTCTGATAAGGTTCACCTGAATTTGCAAAAGATAGTTTGATAGGCAAAGCTTATCTCGAACTGCCCAACTGCTACAGACAGTAGATCCTCCGCCAGAGCTGATTAGGAAGTCGGGGATGATAAGGGCCCGATTTCTTTATATTATTCGAGATTAATTCAATTTTCTGAGGTGGCATCTGATCAGACTTTGGATTCGGGGGATGCATGTAGACGTGTATTTTTCTTTCTATTTCTAAAAGTCAGTCATCTTGTGCTCAATATAAGTCCTAATGAATTGACTGTTCATTGCATAATTTCTGGGTACTATCAAGTGCTATTTTAATACCCCAATATAAAATACACGGCCACTTAGATTCCTAGACTACGGTAATAATATCTATTAAATCAAATATTACCCACCCAGATTCCATCATCCTAGACTATTAAAGGCTCACCTACAGACCCCTGCGGCAAGAAAGGGAACTTTCCAGACTAAGTACTGCAAATTTACACAATGTTTTAGCATAGATTTTTTTTTTTTTTTCAAATCCTTGGTTCTAGCAAACTGTCTATAGCTTAGATTTTTGCACACATGAGATTCACAAATCAATAATGTACACATATATATTTTTTTAACCGTTCAAAACTGTATCATTTATATATCATATTTGAGTAACTAAGTAGAGAGATGTCATTCCCATGTCAACAAAGGGTAGGACACATCCTGATATAGGTCAAATTCTCATAGGGAAAAAATGCAGTGATCCCATTAGAAAAATAATAGGTCCCAAAGGCGCAGGAAATGTGACATCGCTCCCCCACCTGCATATACCCGGTAGGAGCAGTTGAGGTTCAGGAAAGTTAAATCTTTCAAAAACTTACCGAGAAAGTTCTCCCCACGTGGCGCAGAGCTCTATTGTAGAGCAGCTCATTGGGCGTCATTGGAGTGGCACACAACAACGGGGACTCCTCCAGGGCGGCAATCTGCCCCTGTCTGCCTCCCTGGTGTAATAATTAACGTGCTCACTGCCCGTGTGGAGCACTACAATGTTAACACACTGTATTTGGGCAGTCAACTATCCCCCACCTTCTGCACTCAATGGGCAAACTATACATACACCTGCGTTCTTAATTCTAAAAAACACAATTTTCTCACAGAGTTTGAGGCAGAATTCACCTGTTTTTCCTGTAAAATGCAGACTTTTTGTTTGATTAACACTTTTATCCTGAGGAAACATTGATTCCATTTACCCATTTAACCCGGCAAATGCAGACACGTTTACCCCACAGAATATTCTCCATTCTCCATTCAGCCCTTAAAAACTAACGCTATAACTTGGGACAGAAATACCATTTCTTCTTAGGAAATTCTTGAAACAATTCACTATTTATTTGTGCATGTGCTTTATTTTTTATTTTTTTGTGATTGTTTTTTTTGGCGGGGGCGGGGGAGCAAGGGTTATCTTTGAATTTGTACCGCAGGTGTGTGTCCCTTTGGCCGGTGAGTGCAGGACTTCCTGGCACGTGTTCAGAGGGTCCCAGACTGTATTGATCGCCGGCCAACTGGGTGAGGGGACTAGAGCAGGGGCCGGTCACACCCTCCATACGTCCAAGTACTACTCACACGGGTTAACCCTGTAAGGGCCGCCTGAGGCTTTATTGGTGCTATGGCCTTGGTCGTCATGATGCATGAACGCAGCCCTGGCGAGTAACTCGCCAGGGCTGCATTCATGCGTCATGCCGACCCTACGGGGTTGATGCACTCCTAAAGACCAGAGGGTCGGCACGATGCATGAATGCAGCCCTGGTGAGAGATTCATGCATCATGAAATTCAAAGCATACCAAAGCATTTTGCGGCCCTGAAAAGATTAACCCTTTAAAGACGGCATCATTCATTAAGGCTTCATGTCTATTTGTCCTCAGGACTACGCCGCCGAGTCAGCTAGCGACTAATTAAGTCACTGGGAATAAATTGGTACATCATATCAAATCTTTGGGGATGTAAGGACCCCATGTGGTCAGCATGGAACACAAATGCTGCACTAATGAATTACTCGCCAGGGCTGCATTCACGCGTTACATGTTTGTACAATGCATTAAAGCAGTCTGCTGTCTTCAGAGGGTTACAGCATGTTTGAAGTGGCGTACAGGGCGGCCAGGTGCACAGTATTGTTATTCTGACTCATGCCTTTACATCCTGTTTTTCCCCGACATTATTGTTAACTCAATCACCATAATTCTATAGCTGTACCACATCATCATCCTGCCAGAGGGCCAGACGCAGAAAATTATAAGGCCTCTAGAGCTCGACCTGCATGGTTTAAATCTCTAGTACGCGCTCCTAACATTTGTGGTCTAGACTCAAAACCAATATCAGATACCAACCACCTGTGGCTAAAAACGAGCGGAAGATCGAGCTCCGAGGAAATTCTCACATCCATCTCTGCTTAAAATGCCACATTATGTGTGGTAATACACTTATACACATGTGAAAGATCATGGGGATGATCTCTATGTGTTGTGGGGTTCCTCGAGTTTTTCAAATAAAAGGTATATTAATTAAATCAGAAAAGAATTTGTCTATGAGACAATACTTTTATCGCTTGCAATCATCAACCAAATGTTATATATATGGTTCTATCGTATATACATTTGTAGCAGGGGAAGAAAAAAGATTTTCTACAATATACTGTAAAACCTGTGTTATTAGCCTACCTTGGTCATACAGGTAAATAGCTTAAGCATTAATTGGTCTGAATGACTTCATTCTCAAGTTCTTTAATAATCGTTTATTATTAGAACCACCTGACTCAGTGACCGTTCTACTCTCTTGACAAATGCTTTCAGCATTCTCCCATTCAGCTTGTAGTGGTTTCCTTTCTGAGTAATAGTACTCATTCCACTAGTAGAGGATATAGTGGAGTAGAGGAAGGAGGGGGGGCTCTATTATATAGTCTATATATAGCATGGTAAGGGTAGACTCTAGTGGTTGGCACCTAAGCTACTCAAGTTCTATATCTAGGCATTAACGCTTTAACGATGTAGGCCTACTAAAATTGTCAAAATACCCTTTAATAATTTGCCTTAAATCAGCATGTGTGATATAAACCTAAGCAGCATCAGCTAGTCATTGTGAGTTACTCGCCAGGGCTGCATTCATGCATCATGACAGCAAAGTGCATAGCACATAACCGCATCATGCTGTCCTTAAAGGGTTAAACCACCTGAGCCGCACCCAGTGCTGGATTACTCACATAGAACCACAGTGGACAGGTGACGACTAGATCTAGTCATGGCATGCACTACCATGAATATGACACCATGGAATAGCTGTCAGACATTAGTTTGAATGCTTTAAACCCGCAGGTCTCGGTACCCCTCCACCGACAGTCAGGGCGCAGTCGGAACAGGTATACTCAGTCCTATTTATAGGGGAGCTAGGGCTTTAAAGAACAGCCTGATGATGCTGCTACGACGTAGAGCAATTAACACCCAAAATTACACGGAAGTTTGTGCATGCACAATGGTATTTTATTGCGACTATCTTGCGACTGATTGGTCTCTAGGTTTAATGAGAGATCCCCCCTCCCCCCATCCTGACCTGATTCCTGAAGTTTTCTTGCAGGCCATGTTATAGCCTAGAACAGCTGGGTGGTGTCCTGTTATTTCAGCTGACCGCGCCATGCCTAGCTTTAACCGGTAAAACCCCCGCCCCATAATCCCTTTAAAGGCCGCATAGTGCTTTTCTGTGCTGTGCCCTTTTGCTGTCATGCTGTATGAATGAATCCTGGTGAGTTACTTAATGCCAGGGCTGCATTCATGCATCATGTCGACTCTATGGGTTGAATACACTCACGACGAGTTGGCATGATGTACCAATGCATCATTTTGGTGTCTTAACTGGTGAGTTACTCGCCAGTGACGCGTTGGCAGATCATGACTACAAATGGAAATGGAGCCTCGAGTTGTGATGTTGCTGCCCTGATTGCTTAAGATCTGTAAACTAGACTGCTACAACTAACTCTCAGGAGCAATGCAGATATCTATAGATCAACTGTAAAGATGAATACTGTGGTGTACACTTCTCTCGTAAAATAAAAACCCTTGAAACTTGAACTTGACTTTAAAAAGTGCTAAGGATCTAACTTGGCTTTAGATGTATGGGCACTGAAGGTTGAACCACCTCTCCCCCACAGGCTGGCCCCCACTCACTCCTCCTGCTTGCAGAAAGGAGGTCCACTGAGGTTGGCTGGCCACAAGCCAGAACACAGTATATCCACGAAGTTCATGTATACCTGTGTATGGCAGTTACACTTAAAGCTGTGAGAGGTTTGAGATACCTGGCATGCATAGTTTATTTTGAACTACCTGTAATATTCCTGACACATGATATTATGCCATTGTTATAAGTCTGAAACCCCGGAGGCAAAATGACCAGAGAATATACATCCAATACAAATACCGTACCGTCGCGATAAAGCGCCGGTTTCAAAAGAGTGCCGGTCTCGTATAAGCGCCGGGGGTGTAGGGGTATTCAAATGTTCATTAAGCACTAAAATAGGATCTCGTATAAGTGCTACAGTCCTTGGTTTCAAGGCCCCGCCAAATTGAAGAGCGCCCCGGCGCTTAAACACAACGGTACGGTATGGCAAATTATACAGAGTCAGAATGGGCTAATTGACGGTTTTAATTAAAAGGCAACGATCTTCTTATCTATCCTTTTGTGAAAACCTTCAAAAGAATACAGGTAAAGTTACATATATTGCAGGGCAGGACACAAGTTAATATATATGATCAGGGATGAGTTTCAAATTCTCGGAGAATTTCTCTTGGTTGCACTTATCACTGTATACCATCTTACTTCCTTTTCTAAGGAGAATTCGTCAAGGTTGCATGTACACGATGTCAGTCAAATTCCTTCTTTTCCATTTTTCTTTTTTCAAAAAACAAACTCTCTTTTATTGAGTTGAGACATTTCCTTCAGTACAAGTGTAGGGTATAATGTGTTCAGTATCTACAGTGAGTGGTAATGGATCCATTATGTCTCGGTTCAGGCCTTTTAGGTTGGGGGTATGCCAGTAGAGCTATATCTATGAAAGTCACTAGAGCAGCAAAATGCATATCTACCATAGTATAGGGGATAGGTAACCCTTTAAGGACCGCACCATGCCTCAAAAGTTTATTTGTTTTTATAATGCAAAAAGTTAAATGCTGGCAAAAAAAAATATTGTCTGGTGCTGCATTGGTGCATCATGCCCTTCATTAGTGTATCAACCCCGTAGGGTCGGCAGTATGCTTGAGTGCAGCCCTGGCGATCGAGTTACTCACCAGTGCTGCATTCATACATTATGACCACAAATGGCATATAGTACATTAAAGCACTATGCTGCCCTTACCAGGGGTCACCTGCGGGGCTGCAGGTATATATACCGGTAGGTGCCGGATATCCTGGTGTAAACAAGCAGAGGCCTTTCTCTGCATACATTTTATAAATACCAAAGCTCTGATGTGACTGAATGCCACTCAGCTTTAAAGGCCCAGCGCCCCTATATATAGGGCTGAGTACCTGTCCCGACTCTCCCCGAGTGCCGCTGGAGGGGTACCGAGATCTGCGCCTTTAAGTCCATGCACAGCCAGCATTGTTAGACCGACCTCAACAAACTTTCACCTGCTGGGATTTGGGTGCTATTTTCTTTTTCTTTTCTTTTTCAAATCCCTTTCCAATCAACCTTGAAACACTAGGCCACTGTTGGCACTCAAGAGACGCCCTTGTCCTTTTAGGATTAGGAAGAAGGTGGGGGTCTTACCACCATGCCAAATGTGCCCCCCTGCAAAGTCAGTCATGCGTGCAATGTCCCAATCATGTCCACATGTGTAGAACCAGATGTAAATGCATTTTTCTATCTGAGTTATTTTCACTAAGGTTAAGGTTAAGGTTAAAGTATATGAGGGTCTTTCTGAACTCAACACAAAACAAACTTCCTACTATAGTATACTCTGTAGAAAAGTTAGATGTCATTCAAGCAACCCTCTACTCTCGTTCCCAATTCCTTCCGAAGGAAGGCTCTGGTAACAGCCAAATGACCTTGAACTTTGGATTTTGCTGGGTCTGGGCAACCCCTGCTGGTAGGCTGGAACCAGTGGGCAGGAACCAGAATGTGTGATTGTAGTTTTCGGTAGATTTACCATCAGCCTTTCTGGTTCCATTTCCTGTTCCTGTTCGCTGGTTCCAAGCCACCAGCAGGAGTTTCCCAGACCCAGCAAAATCCCAAAATTTGGTAGTTACCAGAGCCTTCCTTCGGAAGGATTTGGGAACGAGAGTAGCGACCCTCCTGTACCTGTATATGTGTGTGGTGGTGGTATGTGTGTGTGTGTGGCGATGTGTGTGTGTGTGTGTGGCGGTATGTGTATGTGTGTGTGGGGTCTTGTGGTAAGCAGACCGTGACCAGACCACATCACGTGACCAGATCGGGGTCATCATGATCGGGGTCACGGTCGGTCACCTGCTGGGGCCGGTGTAACAGTGGGGAGCAGGCAAAACTTTCATTAGACCATTCAAAAAAGGGAGCTTTTTTCACCCATTTCGTCTCTTCTTTTTTACTCAGGGGCAAAAAAATAAGTTATAGGAAAATAAATGTGTAAATGCTTTTAGTGACCAAGCTCCACATTTTAGTAGTTGGGAGTTTATTGATCTTCAAACGTTGGGGAAATGTAGAATAAAATGTAGAATCACCTATACTATAGTAAGGCTATACTCGACCACGCAAAATGAGTCAGACCTCTGAATTTGTAGTTATTCATGCATGATTGAAAAACTCAAGTTGTTGGAAAGAGTAACACTTATAAATAATATCGGTATTATACACGAACAGAGGGATGAGCGTGCTTGAAAAGATACTAACTCAATGTCCGTCTCAAAGTATATATGGTCGACTGAAGGTGAATCTACCCTATATGCATCTACACTCCATGTATAATAGTCATTTAATCTATTGAATAAAAATGAATATATTGTTTATACAACAGAATACCATTACGGTTCTAAAGGTCTATGCGTTATTATAGCCAAACACACTATGTTATTTTAGAATAAATGCATCTATAAAATCGTATATCATATATAATAGGAGCATGCATGTGCATGATCCAGCCTTGCCCATTTCCCTTTCATATATCAATTCAGTAACAGTAACATCAATAGGAGACCTACACTGAACACTATTCGTCCATTTGCATCAATTATGCTTTCACATTAAGGGGAACGTTATATGATCTGACGGTAGTTAAACTATCGGGATATGCTTCTTTGTTGTGTCATCTGTCAGGAATACCATGGAAAATAGAGATATTTTTTGAAAATATTTATGCATTTACGAGCACACGGTAGTAAGTTAAATTCATTTCAGCTCGATGTGCATTTTCAGACTAACAGTATAAGACAAAACCTTCAAAGAGCCCTGCTTTAATATGTTGCCCTATCCCTACTCTTTCATTGGTGAATGAAATACATGATGTACTAGTGATGTACCAACATCAAGTGTTTGAGAATATGGTCTTAAGGAGTTTAGGGTATAGAAAAACAAATGGTGTAAAAAATAAAGAAGCAAATGCTGGAAATAAATGTCCATAATTTTCACAGCAGAGTGATAGACTGATGATAGAGAGGCCATTACTAGTCTAGTCACGCCCCCCCCCCCCCACAACCCCATCCACCTCACAGTACTTAATAACACTGGAATGTGGGGCTTAGACTCTGCAGTGAGGGGTGATTGGGGGTAGTGGGGTGGCCTGGACATGGTTGGGTGGCCTCTCAGGCTGTCACAGAGCCTATATTTGGTGCCCAGCCCATTGTAGAGGGATTAGTGTTGTAGCTGCTACTCGGCACACGACTTAGGATCTACTACACACAGGAGCTGCACCTGGTGCATGCACACTTCTGGGCAATAATTTGAACCCACTTCACCAGGGCTGTCATCTCTGGCCGTCCCAGGGGCGTATGTGTAACTAGTAATGCAGTAGTTTGTTTAAAAAAAAAAGTTGCAACACAGTGGGGAGATGAATCTATTGGTTTTACAATCCCTAAATTTTACATTTTAATTCATAGATGGATCTATATGTGTTTTCTCTCTCCCTCTCTCCTTTTTTTTTACCCAACTCCTAAATATGCACCAATTTTTTTTTGTTATTTCTTAAACCCTCTATGGTTAGCAGAGTTATTTAATGCACTATATCTCCTAGTTTTGTCACCGTGATGTATTATTCACCATACTGACAATATGGGATTGCATGATACACTCCCCAAGGGTTGGCATGCATGATACACAAATGCAGTGCAAACAGGCGAAATACTGCATTGGTGTATCATGACTCAACATGAAATAAAATTTTGAGGCATCATGCTGTCCTTACAGGGTTAATGACCACTCCCTAATTAGAGACTGCTCCGTACAGCTCCCAGGTATACTCTCGTTCCCAAATCCTTCCGAAGGAAGGCTCTGGTAACAGCCATATGACCTTGAACTTGGGATTTTGCTGGGTTTGGGCAGTCCCTCTGGTTAGCTTGGAACCAGCGAACAGGAACCAGAAATGAAAGCAGAAGGTTTGATGGTAAAACTACCAAACATTCTGGTTCCTGTTCGCTGGTTCCAAGCTAACTATAGGGACTGTCCAAACCCAGCAAACCTACTCCCAGGTACTGAGGGGATGGGGGGATGGGGGGATGGGGGAATGGGGGGGGGGGGGTGGGGGGATTGGGGGGGGGGGGGGTTACTCCCCCAGGGCAGCATTACAACCTGTCACCCCGCACTGGGTGACTTGGCTTCATGTATGGGGATTTGGTGTAGCCCTGGTGTGTTTTTATTTAGGGTTAAGTACGTGTACCGAGTATAGTTCATCTTAAGTGTTAATCCTAAATCAGTCAAGTATACATTGAAGTAGGCATCCTATGTTTAATTTTACTTGTGTGGGCACGAAATTGGAATAGCCTTCAATAGGTCAAAATCACGAAAAAAATATCTGTAATTCATTCATTAATGGTCTTTATCAATCCAGTCTCCATAGGGGACACAACGTAGTTAACTCCAATCAAAAAGAAGTTTCCTTTACTTTTATTACAAAATGAATCTGTAAGTTGCTTTCTTATGTGAAATGGTAAGGTACAATAGCGGAAACACTGACAGTGACATACATTTAGAGGGGTGGGAGTTGTATGTAGACTCTCAAACCTGATCTCCACAGCCTACTTGACATCATCATATAGGGATGGGATCAGCTTTCTCTAGTACTAGCACAAGGACTTACTATGTCCACACAGTCACAGCATGCTTCTCAGTCCATGCAATCAATGCTGATATGAAATGTCATGGGTCTGGGCGATCTTCGCAAATACTTTATTAATTTGCAATTTCCTACCATGAATCGATATTTAAATTGCATTTAAATTGGATCCATTAATCCTGCTTGGGTAAATTATCATTTAATTGGATAGGAGCCGGGAGGGATCGTACTCCCTGGTAGTGAATGTCCCCTATTTTTAATCTTTATTTTCAATGTATTGGCATTCATTTGGAGTTACACTTTGGTGTCCTCACGAGCTTTATGGGCATTATTAAAACCCTTTCTGATGTTCCTACACTAGTCTAGGGTTGCAATTTGTAGATACGACAGTTGTATTACTGGCACACAATGTGACCCATGTTGAGGACTGGGGGACTCTCCGTCTGTCAGTCTTAGACAGTGAACCCAGTGAGCGCCTGGGAGAGACCGCCCGCCTCTCTAGTCAGTCTCTGATTCTGGCACTCATCCCAATACGTGCGTACAATACAGAGACGGCGAGACGATCCATTGATGAGACAACTAGCGCTATGCCCCCGGCCATGCCATCATATGGTGGTCGTTATAGAGTCCTATTTCTTTATCTTTTTTTTTTGGTGAGCATTTAATTAGTGCTTACTAGTATGCACCCCGCCCCTCCACCACACCCACCCAGTCAACACATTATACATAGTAGATGTAACTTACAATGTTATTGTAAGTTTGTCATGTAAGGTCATGTCAACATCTCATAACCAGTTCACACCTACCTGGAGAAGAGGTTTGAAGGCTTGAGCCAACAACCAACTCAAACAACAACAACAACAACAACAACTACAACATTGTCAACAACAACAACAACAACAACAATAACAACAACACATATGAACCTCCTCCACACCCACCTGCTAGCCGCCTCCTCCTGTGGTTGGTGGTTTTGTTACCCACACTATTTCCTCCAGGTGATCAAGGTACTCCAGGTGTAGTCCTACTCCTACTGGTACATGTACATGTAGCAGTCATTAAGGGTGTCCTCCTGTGAGGTAAGTGTCCATGGACGCAGCATGCCCCTACTGGAGGACTGCTCCAGGTGCTCTCTCTACCAGACGGGCACACACTGACTGACTGCTGCAGGCTGACTGGGTCTGGGCAAGTGGTGGCTCACTGTGACCGTCCTCCTCAGATGGGGCCTTTCGGAAACTTGACTTTTTTGTCTGCATGTCAACAGAGCTTAGGCCACCTTTTTTTGATAACTTGGATCACAGGCTTTTGCTTCCAAATTTTTGGAAGGGCAGAGGCAAAAAAAAGAAGAAAAAAGCTGCCCTACGGGAGGCACCAGATCACAAAATTTCCCAAAGGGCAGAGGCAAAAAAAAGAAAAAGAAAAAAAGGCATCGAAAATCTCATTTCTAGGCAATCTAATGAAAATTGAAGATATATTGAGAATTAACCCAAATCTGAAAGGCTTCACTCTACCTTTTGCTGGTCGACATGTACTTTTTCTTTTTTGGGGGTAAAATTCTCAAAAAATCTCGGAGGGGAAAGGTAAAAAAAGAAAAACACTGTTTTTTTTTTGGTGCAAAATGCCAAAAATCTCGGCGGCGGATCCGTAATCCAAGTTATCAAAATAAAACGTCACTTCTGGAGGGCTCTAGATGAACGAAGTGGGATGCTTCCTGTCACTTCTGGAGGGATAGGAGGGCCCGTTACTACCGGTAATGTAATCTAATACAGAAATCTTAGGGGACATTAGGAATTCATTCAAAAGTAGGAAAATGACATCTCTGTGACATCTCCGTACTACCCAGTGTCCGGTGTAGGTGTCCGAACACCCCCGGCGGGAGACGGGCCGGCTGCTGGGTGGCTGACGGACCGTGTTGCTGCGTCTCCCGGTACCCACTGCTGGCACCTCTTCACGCACCGACACACCCCCACTATGCAGCCCTGCACTACTAGACTTGCACTACGCCCCCACTCCTACTTTTCTTTTGGTTTAAACAAATTTCATCCACATGATATTCGATACATTTTGATTAAATATCTGGGGCGTTTGTTGTTTATGTATTGAAGTACCTGTTTTGGGGGTGTTCTCGATTGTTTTGTCACTTTTTTTTAATGTTTGTTCACCTTTGGAGATTTTTCCTCTGGATCCATAATTAATGCTATGTTGATTCACCGCAACACCGAAATAAAATTCCCCACAATCGGGAAAAAATTAGGGTTGCCCTTTTTTAATTCAAGGTCGGGCTGCCTGAAACCAAGCTCTCTTTTTTTTTTTTTTTATTTTTTTTTTTAGGCTTAGCTATCTTTTTCAAATTTCTTAGTCCTGCCCAGTAAATATTCCATCGCACTTGACTTGGAGATTGACCTACCGACCTACAACTTAGTAACATTGAGAGGGCTGTAAGAAAGGACAGATGGGACTGGAGCCATCCAGTTCTGGGTGGAAGGACTCGGTTTGACGCGTCACATAGACACGTGTTTACAAACCTTCCTGTACTGTACTGAGTTAGAGAGGGGGAGGGGCCGCAGTGATGACAACATGGGAGACATGTGTCGGCACCACCATGCTTTGCAGATGAACTATCCGGTACATGTACTTAGAGCAGGCTAATAGTCTCTTTGTTTCTACCGCCCTTCTCCTGTTGGGGAACATTCACATATGACCAAAGCTACTCTGCCAGTCTCTGGGACCTTTTTCAAGTGCCCCCCCCCCCCCCCACCCGACCCTCTTGTCACTATGTTGGGCAAATTGACCAATACAAATGTCATGTTTCATCACTAGCCCTAGTCAATGACGTCATTTGTGAACATTGTCCTTTAGAGCAGGCTAAGTGTTAGATAGACTACATGGTCTATCTATTACGTATAACACCTCGTCTTGACCCTGTGGGGCAGTGGGTATGAGGCATACCAAGGTACAGGTGTAGTCTATCTGACTTAACCTTCGGGTATGCAATATACCCAATGTGTGAAGCTTTTGTCTTAGGTGCCACCCGTGGGTTAATAGTACCTTTGTTCCTCCCGCCCTCCTCCAGTTGTGGATCATTCCCGGGGGTAATTATAACATACGATGTATGACGGTATATGGGTTTATAAGGTGTCGAGTGGGTTTGTCAGATGACGAAGCAAATGAGGTGGTTCAGCACGCCCCATTTCTTGCTATTACTGAATCAGGTTGTATAGCAATGTATGCTGTAGGGTTGGATATAGAAATGTTGTCCCACAGTCGGTGTCAGCCATACCCGATACCATAAGGGTCCATCTGACTACACCCCCAGACAGTGTGTGTAAAGACACCACAGTTAGGGAGTGATCATTTTTTAACAACAGGGGGGGGGTGGTGGGTTTCCGCGCGGAGCGTGCAAAATTTTTTACACCCCCCCGGTCAAGGGGTCAAAATTTTTTACCCCCCCCCCCTTAGGGTCGAAAATCGGCTCGCGCGCGGGCCCTTTGAAGCATAGTAACGCGCGGGCTTTTTGGCTCAAAACAGGTCAAATTTTTTTGCCCCCCCCCCCCGGTCAAGGGGTCCAAATTTTTTTGCCCCCCCCCCGGTCAAGGGGTCCAAATTTTTTTGCCCCCCCCCCCAAACCCACCACCCCCCCCTGTTGATAATAAATGATCACTCCCTTAGGACGAGGCGGAGTAGGGAGGGTAGGGGAGATATGATCCATCAATATTTTTACCACATGGCCCTTCTTCCCTGACGGTGGTTGAAGCTAATGCGGTAACCCTTCAAAGGCGGAATTGTGCTTTAATGTGCAATGCCCTTTGTCATCATGATGCATGAATGCAGCCCTGGTGAGGTACTCCCCACAGCTGCATTTAATGCACCATCGCGCCTGAAAGGGTTGATACACTCCCGATCGGTTGGCATGATGCACCAATGAAGTTACGGCGAGTTACTCGCTTGCACTGTGTTGGTTCAATTCTGACAGTATTATGCCAGTGGCTGCTTTAATGCAGCATGCAGTCCTTAAAGGTTTAAGTAACCCACAAGGCACCTTCCCCAGCGCTGAGTTTGCCCCACACCAATATGACCTCGTGAACCCATTAACTTTGTATTGACGATAACAATAACCCAATCACTGCCATGTGTGCTCCTTCTATGGGCAGCCTACCCAGGAGTCTACCCCACCCCACAACCCATTAATTTTCCTTTATTTCGCTTTTTAAGATAAGAATGTGAACAGGCAAGGACAAGGGGAGATCCGTATATCACCACGCGGAGTATCGTGGAAGAGCAGCAAGGCTGAGACATACAAACCAGGATAAATTTTAAAAAAGTTAAAAAAAAAAACCTCTCTGTATACAGTGTTTCCAAAAACTTTTTTCTTGACGCAGGCCACCTTGGCCTGCGTCTTGTCATCTTACGCAGGCCATTTCCGTCTAACGCAGGCCATATCAATTTTGATATTTCAAGGTACTGTTATAAACTTCATTATAACTTGTTTTATAATATGCAACCACTTAAAAGAAATGGAAAAATATTTGCTTTAAACCAATTTTACAAATATGGCCCTATCTTCGCTTCTAATTGGCCGATTTGAAAAATTCTTTCACCATTAGGAAGCTGAGATTATGGCAGGCCATTGTGGCATGCGTCCTAAGGTCTTACGCCGGCCATTAAGATTCTACGCCGGCAAAAGCCGGCGTGCCGGCATCATTTCGGCAACACTGTTGTATATCACAATTGTCCCACGCACCATTCTGGTACAGAATGGCACTTGTAAACACTACTATGGCATTGGACTTGATATGACTGATATGTTGCTGGGTTTAGGTAATCCCTGCACTTAGCTTGGAACCGTACACAGTGTTGCCAAAATGACACCGGCACATCGGCTTTTGCCGATGTAGAATCTTAATGGCCGATGTGAGGCTCTTGGACATCAGCCAGGATGGCCGGCCATGATCTCAGCTTTCCAAAAGTGAAAGAATTCTTCAGATAGTCCTGAAGCTAAGTTATGGTCGTGTCCCTATTTTCAATAAATTTACATATTCAACACTGTTTGTCTGTATCTATCTATAAAACTTTACTTCTAGTGGCCTTATGGCATTGATGTTTAGACCGCAGTTTTGTGTGGCCTATGTAAAAGACAAATGGCCTGTGTACGATCTCGCTACACAGGCCATATTGGCCTGTGTATCTAAAAAGTTTTCGGCAACACTGTCATACATTTTTGTTTCTATTTACTGGTTCCAAGCTAAGTGACGGGATTACCCAAACCTAGCAAAATCCAAGTTCAAGGTCATAGTGATGGTTACCACTACCAGAGATTTCACGTGGAAGGATCTGGGGACGAGACTAAGTGTGTATCTGCTTGGGACCTGCCTGGGACAGAGGTTAGCTAGGGGAACTGACATGTGTGTGTAGAGTGGGATAGAGGAGATTGGGGAAGGCGGCAGCTGCTACAACACACTACACACCACTAACCCTTTATGGGCAGTTTACTGCTTTAATGCACTATGCCATTTGTCGTCATGATGCATGAATGCTATATTGGCGAGTTATGCATTAATGCATCATGTCGACCCTACAGGATTGATACACTCCAGCAGGGTCGGCATAAAGTGCGATCGATATTTCGACTAATTACTCACTGGTGCTACACTGGTGCATCACATCCAAAAATTAACATGACTCTTGGGGCACTATGCTGTCTTTAAAGGGTTACATAGCTTAATACTGTCCTAATGCCCCAATTAGTCACTATTAATACTACAGGGAGTCATGTCACATATTGACCCCAGTCATTCACACTTGTCACACCACTTGATCCCCCCCCCCCGCCCCCAGCTGTCCCTCAGAGATGCCACTTTCTGGGCGACAAAAAAAAAGTAGAAAATCTCGATATTTTAGTAAATTTAATGTAGGGATTTAACTAAACTTAATACAGGAATTCCTACAAAAAAAAGTAGCAATTCCTACAAAAATAATGACATTTCTGGGCCCTTTACATTATTTTGAGTATTGGTTCAAAAAGGGAAGGGCCCTGAAATCTATATATTCAGGGAGATTCTAGACCACTTATGTATAACTTGTATATATAAGCCAGATTTAAAGTAGTTTAGAGTAGGCAGCACTGTATATGGATATAGTACTACTACCGGTAGGACTGTAGTAAGTAGTAGTATGTTTGTGGGAGGCAGGCCTATCAGGCCGATATTATTGATCTCCTATGGGGCAGGTACAAAAGAGACTCCACCTCTGCCCTGGGGAAGTGAGTGTGTGTGTTAGGGTCGGGAGGGGGTGGCCCAGTCAGTATTGTAGAGCTAGTACGAGGTATATAGGTAGCTGCTGGCACCCTCACCTTACTTCTTATTGATGAGAGCCACACCCCTGTAGTACTGGGTAGTAGTATAGGGAAGGTATAGGTCTGACCAAACAGAGAGATATAAGGCCCGGGTAATTGTCCACAGCAGGCCTCTTATTACACATTGATGAGGAATTACTTCTTAGGAAGATGAAAGGGTGGTTGGGGGAATGGGTACACTTGTGTTTCAGCAACTCTTTTTGTTAAGATGGGAGGGGTAGTATAGACAGAAAACTATCCTTTTTTTAAATTTGCCAGGCGATGATACACGGTGGATATTGGATAGCATGTACTAGTATAGTGGGCACCTGTTCTCTAGCTGTGTGTGAGGTAGGTGTGTGTTTGGGAGGGGAGTGTTGACATGCTATCCCACTCCTGAGGCTGCTAATCTATACCTGCACACCTGTACTGACCACTGACCAGGTGCGCCACACCTTAGTCAGGCCCTTTATGGGCCGCATAGTGCATTAATGCTCTATGCTCTTTGTCGTGTTAGGATGCATGAATCAGCGAGATAAAGTAAACTATGCATGAATGTAGCCCTTCCCAAATTCAAGCTCCCACCAGAGCTGCATTTATTCATTATGCCGGCCCTATCGAGTTGACACACTCCATCATAGGGTCATCATATGATGCATGAATGCAGACTTGGCGAGGGCTCTATTCCTACATCATAATGATAAAGGACAGTCATGATGCATTAAAGCACTATGTGGGCCTTAAAGGGTTACACCTCAGGGGGCCTCTGCTACCACAGATAACACACGGCAGGTAATCTACCACAGGTGAGCAGGCTCATCAGTCCAGTCGTGTTGTATGTCATGCGCAGACCACACTTAATGGGGGGACATCTCTCTGAGGGTCCAAACCGTTATCAGAGACGTAATTCTCCTAGTAACAGATTATTTTTAGAAAAATTAAGAAATGTTGCTCACCTTGTCACCTTCTTAAAGGTGTCATCCGCAGTTTAAACGTACAAATCCCTGTAGAAGAAGAGAGAAAATCTAGGTTAAAAACAAGCCTTACATAAACACATAAAAAGAGGCTCAAAATTCAAAATTAATGAGAATTGGTTTGTTTTTTTAGTCTAGAAATGTTAAAATGGGTTTAGGTGAGGATATGGAGGGACTTTTATGTACTTCTACCTATTAAATAGAGTATGACCATTTGTTCTGATATTCTGGGTGTGGAGAACCAGAGACTGCAGCAAGTCTATGTTTGCTACTATATGACACAGTGTGAGTGTGACAGCGTCATATAAGTGTGCGCCTTGCAGAGTCAGAGACAGCAGTCAGCCATGCTTTATATATCAGTGATAATATCACTATACCTAGGATCACCATACCAAGACATTGTACGAAGGAACCCTGGCGAAGGAAGAAGAAATGGCATTCCCTGTTTGAGCAAATGCAATGAATGATTAAAATCTGACGATTTTGGTCAACCTTTTGCAGAACATGAAATATAATTTAATTAAGAAACTCCTGCTGCAGAGGTAGACAAGTGACATACCTGGGGGTATAAATCTGTCAGATTATACTGGCACTGTGCTAGTTTTGGTTGAGAGGACACAGGGACTAAAACAAGTCTTTGCCACCTACAACACCACAAGCTGGCCCACTCTGACTATACCAGTAAGAATGTAGGTCTCAGATTGTGAGGAGATTGTATGACATAGTGAGGTGCGGCGTCCCTCACTGTGGTCCCCTCTACCTGTACAAACGTTATAGCTGGTATGTACACATAGAAAGATGACGTTACATGACGTCATATGACGTCACGTCAGACTGGGTTCACTAGGTCAGGCAGCACTCGGTAGGGGGCGTGTAACCCTCAGTCCGCACCACAGGGAGAACACCACGTGGTTTAACCCTTTAACGGCAGCACAGTGCTTTAATATTCTACGTCCCTTATCGCCATGATGCATGCATGACGCCCTGGAAGCATGATGCATGAATGCAGCACTGACAAGTTACTTGCAGGGATTGTATTGATGCCTCATGCTGTCACGAGTGCTAGTACATTTAAGAACTAGGCTGTCCTTAAAGGGTTAATACCGTGGTGTAAACCGTTATTCTGTGGAGTCTAGGGAGGACTAGGGAGCACTCAAACAGGGTCTAGGACTAGGTACTTTGTTTGTTTGTGTAGTTTAACGTCCCACTGACTATGCAGGTGAGACTTACTCAAGTTTCAGTTTTTCACAAGTAAGAAGGTAGGCCGAAGGCCTACCTCGGATGATCGTATCCAGGATGATCAAATCTATGAGATGAGCCAAAAGATAGAAATCCCGCTCCTACACATTTACCGAAGCAAGGGTTCTTTAACCTCCGACACCACATAGACATGGTGTGAGAGGGACAGGCCTTTGTTATGCTGTAAGTCTACCACAGCATGGGAAAGAGCAGCCATAGGTATAGTCGGGAAGCAATGAAAACTCCAAGCTGATACAAACTGTGTGCCATCAGTCTGGAGTGATACATCCCGACTCGCCAAACTAGTCTCCCCCATTTTTTTTTTCCATTTTTTGTATTTTTTGTATTTTTTTTTTGTATTTGGACTAGGTACACATGAAGGGTGTAGACAGGTTGGTATATGACCACAACTCTGCACACAACCCCCCACCCCGCCTCCCCTGCTTCCATCTCTAGTCCTTACGCATACCCGATATATAACATGAGTGCTTTGATGTGCGTTGCCATCTGTTGTAATGATGCATGAATGCATGCAGCCCTGGCAACTACCTGTTTCCTACTAGGGAGGATACTCACCAGGGCTGTATTCATGCATCATGACGATAAGGGGTCATAACATAAGGCCAAGGCAGAGCACAAATCACTATGCTGTACTATGCTGCCATTAAAGCCCCCCCCCCCCCCCCGCCACCCCACCCACCCCACACACACAAACACTCTCCATCCCTCCAATATAAACCCACACACAGACTCTTGTCATGCATGAACATACACCGTACGGCTACATAACGTGGTCACTTCGCCGTTAGACTTACTCGTTGTCCTTCACTGGCTTCAGGTGACTGACTTCCTTAGCATGGATGAACCGCATTAAACCGTATTTATTAAAAGCATTCTCTCGCTGTTCCAATCGTTCCTCCATTTGATAATGACATCATGTTGGTATTTAGTCTACTAACCCCTGTTGAGTCATGGTGTTGAAATGCCGAGTCTGACGACTGGCTTTTTTGTTCCATTAAGAACTTTATTTAAACTGTTAACCCTTTAAGGGCGGCATAGTGCTTTATTTGCCGTCATGATGCATCGAAAACCCCTTCAACTTCAGGCATTTAAAATTTGGAGTAACTCGCCAATGCTGTATTCATGCATCATGTTTGACACTATGCCATAGCGTTGATACACTTCGCAAGGGTTCGGCACGATACACCATCACAGTGCCGGCGAGTTACTTGCCGACGCCGCACTGCTGCATCATGACGACAGGTGAGTTGATATTGTTCTGTCCTTAAAGGGTTAATTAAAGGTAAAACCACAACAAAGGTAAGTTGACCTGAGGTGGCCGCAGTGCCTGCTGGGTACCAGGTCGGCTAAGGGAGTGGTCATTTTTTAAGAACAGGGGGGGGGGTTGGTGGATTTTCGCAAGAGCCGGTCGAAATTTTTTTGGTCCCCCCCACCGGAGGGATCAAAATCTTTTTGGTCCCCCCCTCAGGCAAGTTGAAATTGAGCACGGTCGACCCCTTTGAGCTATAGTAACGCGTGGGCTTTTTCGCTAAAAAGGGGTGCAATTTTTTTGGTCCCCCCCTCAAGAGGGGTCCAAATTTTTTTGGTCCCCCCCCCCCTCCAAGGGGTCCAATTTTTTTTGGTCCCCCCCCCAAATCCACCAACCCCCGCCTGTTGTTAAAAATGACCACTCCCTAATAACAACAGGCCTGGCTCAACTCTTACGTATATGGACTACTGCTGTAGGTTTTTCTACCTTAGTACAGGAAATGGCCATTATTGACATTATTTAATACCGTAAATTCTTGCGCACCAGCCTAACTCCAGTATTAGCTCCACCTCAACTATGGGAAAATACTATACGCCGCACAGAAGACTCGTAAGCAGAATTTATGGTATTCCATATTTTTGCAGTTGCACGATGCTTTTGGTATATAACTTCTTTCTTGGGGAAGGGAGGGGGGGGGGGGCTAAAGCAGAGAGAACGATGTGATGTGTGCTTGTGTGTTGGATAGGGGGGGGGGGGAGTTTAGGTGCAGACATTTCAAAATGTATAAATGGTCATAACGACCCTCCCCCATCCTAGGAAATAAATGGCCACTCTCCTATAACAATACCATTCTCCATAGGCATAGGGCTCACAGGAGCCTGTTAAGTAGGTAAGCCTCATCCCCCCCCCCCCCCCCACCAACCAACCCAACACACATTAACCCTTTAAGGACAGCCCTGTGCAAAAATGAAACATTTATCGCCATCATGAACCAACGCAGTGCCTATCATGGTTCAGGTTGTATCAACTCCATAGGGTCGGCATGATGCATGAATGCAGCACTGGCGAGTTACTCGCCAGGGCTGCATTCATGCATCATGACGACCAAGGGGACTCATTAAATCCCTCTGCTGCCCTACAATGGTTAACACCCTCCCAGACCTGCTGCCACCTGTACGTGTGGTGAGTGGAGGTATAGGTACTGCGGTAGGGTGTTCCATCGAAAATAGAATCAATTAGTTATAACAGATCTGTTGCCTTAACCTAAAAGCTCTTTATGAAAGAAGAAGATCAAAAGAAGAATGATGTCAATCGGATAATTATTAAGCGTTACAGCAGCATTTGAACACAGAAAAGTATGGGGAATATTGAAAGTCTAAGGCCATACATTAGCTATACAATAGAAGGCACCAATCAAGCCTAATTAGCCAAGAACTTGAGACAGAGAGGACAATATTTTAGCATATTCTACTTTAATTCAAGCAAAAACCATATAAATATATACATTTTCTAAAAACTCATAGCTTGGTGATCAATATTCCTTAATTACCCCCGTCAAAAATTCAAAATGGCCGCCAAAAATGGCCGCCATGGTCGACCTCGTTATTGCTATTTCATGGATAAATACTTAACGTACTCAGAATTGAACCAGTGTAAACATGTAAAAGTATATACATTTTGAAAGCTCTTTTCCTGATGATCAATTATCTACTAATAAAAAATAAATGGGTTAAAAATGGCCTCCAATATGGCCGATAATACAAAATGGCGACCGGCTACGTTTTTGCTATTTCTCGGACAAATGCATGGCATACTCAGAATTGAACTAGTATAAATTAATCACTTTAACAGGTAAAAGTATATATATTCTGAAAGCTCTTTTCTTGGTGATCAATTATCTATGAATATTGAACAGATAAGTTAAAAATGGCTTCCAATATGGCCGACAATACAAAATGGCGGCCGACCTCGGCCCGAGGCAGTGCAGAGATGCATTTACCTTTTTCCTTCTCCTATCCTCAATTCTTGGAATATGAAAGACATAAAGACATCTTTGGAAAGCTAAGATGTATGGCAAGAAATGGCCCTATCTGGTGAAACAGCATGGTTGAGTTTTGGTGGTAAAATATGGTGATTTGGTACAGAAACTGCTGTATCTTCTGAAATATTTGGAGTAGAATTTCACCACTTATTTTGTAATTAGTGCCAGCATGTAAGCTATCTTCCTATTTGCTCATATTAACTATAAAAAAGATATCTTAGATAGGAGAGCTTTATATGTGAAGCAATGCTGAGTGAGTGTCAGCCAGAGGTGCTGTCCACCTGCTGCCCAGAATTTTGACTCAACCTTACTTCACATCCAAGCTCCTAGTGCCTCAGTTAGGAAAGATAACTTCTCACTGCTTTAGGATATGAAACTAGACAGTTAAGCGATTCTAAAACTGCTTCATTTGTGAAAATATATACACTAGAAGTACCTCTAATACACTTGGGAAGTAAAAAAACGGGAAATCGCGCTCACACTTACGCGAGGAGCGCTGTGTGTGGAACACCCTAACTGCGGTATGTGTGGTATGCGGCCTGCGTCAACAATCAGCCTCACCCATTATTAGCACGCCTCACGCCGCCTGCAGGCCAATTAGACGGACTGGCCATTTAAGGCCATAAGAAAAGTTGTGTTCGGATAACATAGCCTAGAAACAAAGGTTCAGTAGGGCGACGTGTTTTCCTTAGTTTACCTTTTTGGGGCAAAAAAAGACACAGTACTGAAAACGTCGAAAATGTCATACATTTTTTCAAAAATTTGAAATGTTTTTTTTTTCAAATTTGGGTCCACAAAACACATAGGGATACCTGAACACAAACTATGCCCTTTCTTGGCATGATGCCTGAATGCAGCCTATAGAGGGTCTACTCGCCAGGGCTGCATTCATGTATCATGCCGACCGTAAGGAAGTGTATCAACAGACAACACCGTAGGTTCGGCATGATGCCTGAATGCAGCACTGGTGCCCTCTTCGCAAGTGCTGCATTCATGCACCATCATGCCAAACCTACAGCATTGGTGATAAATATAGTAAACATTACAGACGTGTGCAAGTCTATTGTATTTGTAGTATGTGGGGGATTTGGGGTCACAAGCATTAAATACCGGTACATGCCCTAACTATCATTATGACACATGTTTACTGTCATATATAGAAACTCTAGAGTTATGCTGCCTTTGTCGACACATTGTACCATGCTGTTACCACGATGTTAGCCTACATGAAACGAAAAGCCTTCTTGTTTTGGCCTAGGGTACATTTTGGGGTGATATGGGAGCAGTGGTCATGGTTTGTCGCACTACATCATAACCTCCCATTGGGGTGCATTATCAATAAGGTTATAAGGCCAGCATCCCCCCCCCGACACACACACACACACAGTGTCAGTGGGTGTATAATCACCACCGAACATCTAAATGAAGGACTTGATAAGCCTTTGGTATTCTGCAGGTATTTGATGCTTGCTGATCAAAAAGATACTCATACTAGACTTGCATACTCCCGTGTAGGACTTTCAAGATTTCTACTACATTGTTTTCATATGGACCTACCATAGTGACATTAAAATGCTTAGCAATGCATTTTTGCAGTTGGCTCTATGGTAGATCCCTGTCATATCAGTGCCAGTAGAGAGGTTGGGCTTATATACTCTGATAACAGAGCACTCTATAGGCCTATCTGCATCTGGTAATCAAAAACACCAATGTCCAATACAACTCACAGCCCCTCCCACTGTTCTGGGTGGACTTTGCATACAGCCTCGTGTAGGCCTCCTTCTATTTTTCTATACATGTAGTCACAGAGCTTGATGAATGTTTGTGATGTAGTACAAGATAGCCTTTTGATCATACTTTTTCTTGGATGTTTAAAAGTAGTGTGACTTTCGTTAAAAAAAGGCTTATTCTAGCCTCTTTTAAACACTTGCGACTTCATGCATGTCTGCAGTATATGAAAATTTAATTCATTTAAAGTTTTTGGGCCATTGAATCATTGGCATTGTGTCTGGCTCTGAGGGAGGGTGTGTGGAAGCCTGTGTGTGGTGAGAGGTGGGACTCACGCAGGGTGACCCAGTCTAGATTTTGATAATGCAGTTGCTCCTCACATAATGCCTCAATTTAACCCTTTTAATACCAGCGTCTGACATGCTTCAAGGCTGTCATGATGCATTCACGCAGTACCTGAGTCTACTTGCCAGCGCTGCATTTGTGCATCATGAGGAGCCGTTGGAAGAGTATCAACCCATGACAGTCACTGACTGAGTCAGTACAGTAGCCGTGAATGCATCATGATCATGTCGACAAACCCACAAACAATACATCACTGTCATCAGTCACGATAGTGCATGTAAAGTACCATATTGCCCTTATAATTGGGTTCATGATTGCCCCCCACCCCGACCCCCACCACTAGCTAGCGCCCAATATTAATGCCTCGACCCTAAACTTGAGTCTGGGTAGGGCGCAAGTCTACCCTGAGACTCAGTGAGTGCCCTGTCAAACTTGGCGCGCTCTGCCCCCTGCTTCTACCGTCACCAGGCGTGGACGGCAAAGGAAATCAAGTAAACCAGTCGGTATCGTGCTCTATACTGAGGCTAAACATACACAGTATTGACACTCTACGTATGGCACAAGAGGCTGTCATGTCCCTAGATGCTCAGCAATAAATGGGAGTGTGTTGGGGCTATTCATAAAATACATCTAAAAAAAGTCAACACAGGGACTTGAGCCCGACGACGTCCCGTCACGGCCAGAACCCGTCCTCGGCGGGGGCTCTGCGGGAGCTGCCCGGTGACAACCCCGGTCCTCTCCTCGCTCCCCGCCCAAACTCCAACCCTCCCCACTGACACCCCTCCTGCATCCAACCCCAGCCAGATCGTATACTCCCAGAGTTGGGGTCCGTGTTTGAGGGTGGTTTCCTACCTGTTTTGGCTCCGTAAGAGGTGAAAGTTTAGGTAGTTCCAAAGTTTAGCAGCGGCCGCCGCTAGCGCCTACTCCTCTAAAGTGTGTCACAATCCAATATGGCGCCTTCACAGGTGGCTGCCCATGGTGGCGCCCCCAGTGAGCCTGGGCCGAACTAGGGCCACGCCCACCCACTGCCGCGCCGACCACGTGGATAATCAAAACAAATAGACCTTGAGCCAAATGGGGATTTGGGGGACCATTTTGGGGAATAATCTTGATGTTTTTGTTGGATAGGTACATATCTGAGGACCTCGAACAGCCCCCCCATCCCATTACCACCCCCTAAATAGGGCTAGTGGACTAACTACCACTTAACGGATTTCTTAGGCCTATATCATAGAAAGCTGTGGAATACAAGAAAACAATCTATAAGGTTATTTACTTCCTCAGGATAAAAATAAACGAAATAACAACAACAACAACAAATCCGTGGGCATGGTGGTCCAGCTTAGCTTCAGAGTCATTACGTACTATGATGTAGCCTAGGCCTATCTGAATATGTTAGGACTTTGTCACACCACAAAACCCTTTATCTTTACCTGGACTTACAAATGTAACATTATGTAATACTGCATAATAATAAAGTGTTGATATTGCAAGTTGCACTTTACACATAATTTGGTAATTTCTTTTTAAAGTTGTTAACTTGATATGTACTTTGCCTTCATGATGCTTAAATGTACCGGCGAGCTACTCACAAAAGGATTCATGCATAGGTTTATTGCTGAGTATAGACTCTAGATAATCTATGCTGTCTTCATTATCCTTTGGCTTATTGATGAAAAACTCACTGTACCATCGAAGACCTTTCAGCCAATAAATATTACAAATACAAATACATGTAGTACCCTAGTGTGGCTTCATCATTGAGGCTGGATATCTGTTATGGCACAACAGGGCCCTCTGGTGATGACAAGGAGGTGCAGGGCGTGATAAAGCCTCCCCTGCTGACAGGTACATGTACTGTTATAGTAATGTTCATGCTGGTTCATCAAACCTCTCCTAGGTGGCAGCAGAAGCCACACAAACTAGTTCTCAAATAGCCCAGTGAGGGCGCAGGGGTGAAGGTCCAAACTATGGCAAGGATTATATATACGCTTCTTGACTATGGTTTGATAACATAAATACACATTATATGCCGAGTCACTACCCCCCCCCCCCTTTGTTTCTTTCAATATGGTCTCTTCTCAATTGTTGATTTTCCCCTCAATGTCAGTGGGAAATTTCTCTATTGAGAAGAAAATGTCAACTTGAGAGCAGGTTCTTCAGGTACTGCAATTATAAAGCCAGACCCTTATACAAAAGCTTTTAGATTTGAAAAAAGAAAGGAGCATAGTCTTACTTACTTGCTCCTCCTGCTGAGTTTATCTATTCAGAGATATGGGACCTCCCTGATTTATCGTACGTTGTAGGTTTAGACCCGGGGGTTTAAGCTGGGACTCCACTACCCGATTTTCTCATCTGATCGGACCTATTCTCACAAATCGGACCCAAACAAAATGTAAATATCAACAAACCTGAAGCATAGGGTTGTTTATATTTACATCTGTTTTGTTTCCGATTTGTAAGAATGGGTCCGATCGGACCAGAAAATCGGGTAGTGGAGTCCCAGCGATAGACCCTCTTGAAATACTATCTGCTGCTATCCTTACAAACTTTGCTGCCATCTTGTGTGTAATTTGTGCATTAGACACTTACCGTAGTCATTTCTGAATATCATTTTGTCCAAATGACCAATGACCAAATGACCAAACCTATAAGGCCAAAAAAAAAAAAAGGTGTGTTTCAGGCAACCCGACCCTAGTTTAAAAAAAGGGCCGACCCTAGCTTTTTTTTTCCGATTTTGGAGAATTCTTTTTTTTTTTTGCAAAATATTCATATTTTTCGAAAATTTTAGCAATTTTTGGGTCAGGAAGGACAGTTCAATGCCTAATTAACTGTCCAGCCTCAGGAAATTGCTTATTAACAAGAATGTCCAATAATTTCATGGTATTCCTAGTTATAGTAAGAATCGGTGAGTCGTCTTAATGACCCGCGAGTCGATATGGCAGTCCGCGACTCATTCAAGGTACCTCCAACATCCAAAAAAAAAAAAAAAAAAAAAAAAAATCCGACCTACCTACCCTAAATGTTTGGACCATGTTGCCTGAAACACACCTTTCTTTTTTTTTGGCCTAATATCAGTTTTTCAGTTTTTCTTCTCATTTTCCTTATTCTTTTGTAAGACTAAACAGAGTAGTTATAACTATCATGCAGGACATGCATTATGTGTAAATGTTCAAGCACTGTGACACCATCTATCGAGGCATCTCTTGTAAAACTATAATGCAGAGTGTATAACCTTTTAAATGGGGTTTATATATTAATGTGTAACAAGTCTGAGGCATTAAAATTGACATCACAGACTTTATTCATGTACATGTACACAACAAAATAGGTTACAGTCCATATAAATTTACAGGCAATGTCTCCACGTCCATGTTGATTCGTCATTCATGATGCCACAATGCTGCACTAGGGAGAAACTTGACCGCGCTGTTTTGGTACATCGAGCCGCTCTTCATGATGTATAGATGCAGCGCTGGCAGGTTACTTTACAGCGCTGCATCACCCCGACTATGGCATACATAGTGCAGGAAAGCACTATACATACTAAGCACATATCATAATCATAATCTACCAGGCCTCTGTACTTGCTGTGTCCTGAGCCACTCCTCGTCATGATGCATGAATGCAGCATCGGCAAGTAACTTGACAGGGCTGGATCATGCCGACAAAAGAGTATAGTGCAGTTAAAGCACTGTGTCATTCTTCAAGGGTTAAGCCCACATCATAATCATAATCTACCAGGCCTCTGTCCATCCTGTAAACGAATACATCAGGCCTGGTATAAGATAGGCCTTCTTATGGTTGCAGTTCTCGCACCAACTGTCAAAATCTCGCACCCCCTTGTACGAGGATCCCCAGGATTTCCCCACTTTGTGAAGTCTATTTCTATCCATATTTTCTCGGTTCATTTACGCATTTGAAAGAAATAGGGAGTGTTTATAAGTGTAAATGACTGTGTTCCTTCCCTTTCTTTCAAAACTGTAAAATAGCAGAGAAAATCGAGTTTCATATAGACTTGACAAAGGGAGAAAATCATTGGGATCCTCGTACAATCAACCCCAGAGCAGACTGGGCTGAAGCATGACGAGAAATGGCAACCATAAGGGGACGAATATACGGGTATGTGTACCTTTCTTATCGGTGATTCCATTGAAAAATATAATTAATACTGTAGAGATAAGTCAGTGTTGTACTTACCTGTCTGTATCCTGTTTTGAGACAATAGCAAGCACCACTCGTTAAGGCCAATCACCTCTCTGTAGGGATACGGCCATCACCGGGAGATAAAACATGTAATTGAATCGGGCCAAATGAAAAAAGGTGTGTTTCAGATTACCCGACCCTACTTAGCAAAACAGGGCCCGACCCTAGACATTTTTATCCAATTTTGAAAAAAATATTTATATATTTTAAGTAATTTTGGCGCTATTTTACAGTCAATTTGGTAGTGCACGAGTCAACACTGCTGTTGGTGAGTCAGCACTCCGGTTCGCGATTCAATTTTTGGGTGCTTTTCAGGCCAAAGATTAAAATTTAAAAATTTAAAAAATCCGACCTCCCTACCTAGATTTTAAGACCATGTAACCCGAAACACACCTTTTATTTCTTTTGGCCTTGATAAATCGAAGTCTAGTCTGGAACTAAGACTGTGCCGGGAGAGTGATGCTTCTGCTGGAGATTTGAGCCGCACAGAGAGGCCTGCTCTCCCAGCAGAGTGTCTCAAATAAGACTCTGCCAAAAGGCTCGGACTCCAGGAAATCTTTTGTGGAAGAATGGGCGAAAACAGTACTTCTTGTTTGATTTCCTATCCCCGTCAAACACTGCAGTTTCCATACACCAAAAATAGTTCCCAGGAATAGACACAATTTCCCCCATTAAAACATGATCAACATTTCTGTAATTTTAAACATTTGCTCTTCGCACATCCCTTAACATATTTGAATTAATTCAGTTGTATAAATAGCTATTTTGAAAGCATGGCGTAGGCAAGTTTTCAAGATGATCCACCACGTTTTGACAAAGAATGAAATAGTGCCAGTAAACATAGATTGTGAGATGCCACTTAGGGGATAACCTAACAGTTACATAGTATAAAACCATGCCCAAAATCAAAAAGCAAATAAAAAATTCGTTGAATGCACTTTTTCTGAAATGATGCATGAAGTTACTCGCCTATTAAAGCTGTATTCAAACATCATTTTGACAAAAGGTTTTGAAGCAATATGCCGCTCCTGAAGGGCTAATTTGTATTGATAACGTTACCATCAGCGCATCTATAAAGATTCATGATTTCATATGATTATGAACACTTTTGGGACTGATCCATTATCTAACCAGTTTAATCTTCAACCACAACTAATAACTCACATTTTGGCTGATCATATCAATGCGAGCACAGCCGCATTGCATTCATTACCATTAGCATATGGAGAGTTATCTTTATTCCGTCTTAAATCATCTGAGGTTCTCTACAGATACCAATTCACACATCTCTCTATGCACAGAGATTAGTCTTATAATAATATCTTATATTACCAGATGCAGTACATTGCTCGATACAGTACATTGTTAAGTCTTAGGCACATCATATATATGTCATACTTTACAATCAGACTAACACACGATAACATCTATGTAGTACAGCAACATGGCAGGGTATCTGAGATATCTAAATACATTAACTACACATTATGCGGGATATGCTTATTTCAAGATACTCAGGATACTGATGTCGAGGCACTGCCGTGAGAACGTCCATGATGGCCTTTAATGATATTGTCCACTGTAATTCAGGGACATCCAGGCCAGCGTTCTCTCGTTCACCAGCAGCACAGGCAGCAACATTTAACACCCACCCACCATCCCATTTTAGGTGTACATGTATTGATCGTCAGGCAGATTTTAACAATTGTACATTATACACTCGTACGTTATGTCGTCATATTAAATTAGTTCATCTCAACATTGTCGTGTAGTCCTTCCTGATCACAATATCACCCCTATTTTATATACATTCATATCAGTATTATTTAGCTACCAGTAATACAGATTAATGGCCAGCATTATTAATACCAGTGGGGACGATTTGAAAATAAATTCATTACCCATATATATATATAACATATATTCTGTGTGACTGTCATTTTATTAAAAATATTAGGAGTATAAATAATGTGCGCACCTTTATCAAGGCATTTCCAGCAGTCCGTTTGTGTTCTCTATTTAAAGAATGGGTTCTATTTATAAATATAATCATGACTGTCTAGTTTTTAATGATAAACAGAGCTTAAATCAAACAAAACCTTTATGTAGATCATGAGCAATACCTTTTATACACTTTAATATTAAGAACTAGCACATAGTTGATAACATTTTCTTTCTCCTTTTGGACTTTTGGCTTTACACTCAAAGAAATATTATTTGGTTGATAAATATATTTTGTACAAAATTAATCTAATTGCAAATACACAACAATTTCCCAGCACA
Source organism: Harmothoe impar (assembly GCA_947462335.1). Taxonomy (NCBI): domain Eukaryota; kingdom Metazoa; phylum Annelida; class Polychaeta; order Phyllodocida; family Polynoidae; genus Harmothoe; species Harmothoe impar. Next base: position 101,975,523 of record OX381704.1, on the reverse strand, counting down.
CTGCTGACTCCTCATTGTTCTGCTAATTCGGGTCTGGGTCAGTAACTAAGTAGAACCAGGTTTAGTACTGTTGCCACTCACTAGGTGGGGTAGCGGAGTATGTGTCCTCTTCAGACTCACAGTGGCGAAACTATAACCGTAATTCGGAATTAGGGTTATACAAGACGGCTGCAGGGGACTTTGTAAACAAACTGAAGGGGTGTGAGTTAGCATATTTAGAAGCAGTTCTAGAATTTGCCATTGCAACTCCATATGCTTAAGACACATGGCTAACCGTGGGATAACCCTGCTATCTGCTATACCTTATGCTTCTTATGTGGGAGGCTTGAGAAGTTCTCACTGATATAACCGTAATTCAGTTAGCAGACTTCACACCACCCCTCCTACATCTGTAAATGCTGTGATTGAAACAGATGAACTGCTAACCTGGCCCAACCAGCTTAAATCACTGACTTTTGTTCGCCAATGCATGTACATGCATGTCATGCATGCTTGAAGTACAACAGGGTCCTATAGAAACGTATTGTAGAAAAGCACCATAACCGTCAGTTTATAAAGGGAGAAGTATAGTGTGTGTTTTATTTCATTACGGTCTTGGCAAATTCTGAGGGGCCTAGGCATATTCAGGTCATCATGAGTTGTCCTTGAAGGAGCACCTAAAGGTCGTCAGCTCATGAGTTGACCTTGGAGGAGCACCTAAAGGTCATCGGCTCATGAGTTGTCCTTGAAGGAGCATCTGAAGGTCATCAGCTCATGAGTTGTCCTTGGAGGAGCATCTGAAGGTTGTCAGGTCATGAGTTGACCTTGCAGGAGCATCTGAAGGTTGTCAGCTCTTGAGTTGTCCCTGGAGGAGAGCCTGAAGGTCGTCAGCTCATGAGTTGACCTTAGGGGAACATCTAAAGGTTACCAGCTCATGAGTTGACCTTGGAGGAGCTCCTGAAGGTCGTCAGCTTATAAGTTGTCCTTGGAGTAGCAACTGAAGGTCGTCAGCTCATGAGTTGACCTTTGTGCCTGGAGATAGTCAGCTGATAAGTTGACCTTAGTGCCTGAAGTTTGTCAGCTCATTCATGAGTTGTCCTTAGTGTTTGGATTGTCCTTGGAGGAGCGGCGGGAGGACTGAGACTTGAGGGAGATCTGTGAGGAGCGCCGCCTGTCCAGGGGGCGCTGGGGGATGGGGATGGAGGCGCGGCGTCCGTTCACGTTCGGGTTGTCTTTATCCTAACAAGAAAATGGTGAGAAAAGAGTAATGATGTTAGGACAACGAAGGAGTGTTGAATGTCTGAAAATCTAGAATTGGGAGGTCAGATTTATTTTTAAAATACTTTTACTTAGGACTCAAATGTACTCAGGAATTTACGCACAATTATAGTAATTTATAGCACATGAACCATGGCGCCAACACAAAAATAGTCCCAAAGTCGGGGGAGGGGGGGGGGACAAAAAGTGTTGCTCTCATGTCGCAGTGATGTTCTTAAAGGGTTAAAGCTCCAACCAATTAAAGCATGGGCGTCCATTGAGAAGGTCATTGGAGATGTGTACCCATGTATAAAAAGTCTAACACTTGATTCTTATCCATTGTAAACAATGACCGTGAGTGCATCTGTTCCACAGACTGCCCGAGGTCTGAAGGCTTTGCCAATGCTGCAGGCATCCGGGCAAAGCTCTCAGTAAGATCTGAGGGACAGAGGCAAACAATCTTTCTGGCACAAAACATGATTAAAATGACAATACAATCAAGAGAACAGGTCATCTTGGATGCCACTGGCAGGCACCGCTGTTTTGTTGAGACCCTGAACCCAAAAGATGGTGCTCAAGGAGAGACATGACTGGGTGTAAGAACTGTCTCAGTGTGTCTTCTTTGCACCCTGCCACAGGGAGTCTGACAACCAGCATCCATGCAGCTTACAAAGCACACAGTCCAGCACTGTCCCACTGGTGTAAAATACTCACTGTAGGTTTTTTTAATCTTTATTTCGTCTTAAATTATCAAGGTTTATCCATCTGTCTATGCACAAATATAAGTCTTATAATAATATCTTATATTACCAGATGCAGTACATTGCTCAATACAGTACATTGTTAAGTTATAGGCACATCATATATGTCATACTCTACAGTTAGACCAACATACAAATATCATACTTTACAGTTAGACTAACATACAATAACATCTATGTAGTGTACAGCAACACTGCAGGGTACAGTAACTACAGATAATGCGGGATGTGCTTATTTCAAGATACTCAGGATACTGATGACGAGGCACTGCCGTGAGAACGTCTATGACTGTCCAGCACTGTCACATTGGTGTAAGATACTCATTGTAGGTACGTGAATTAGGTACGTAGGTACGTGAATTTCTAAAGGCCGCATATTGCTCTAAAGTTGGTTTGTCTAGATCAGTGACAGTAGTATAGTATGTATCGGAACGGGACTATAGTTAACTACTGTTTATTACTCAATCGACATGCAGCCAATCAGAGGCCGCCATTTGGTCACGTGACCCGTTGCCATGGTAACGTGACCTACTTAGGGCTCTCAGCCAATCAGAAGCCAGCATTCTGGGTGACCTACTGACCTACTTAGAAGCTCTCAGCCAATCAGAGGCCGGCATTCTGGTAACCATGGTAACGTGACCTACTTACGTCACGTGACCTACTTAGGCTCAGCCAATCAGAAGCCGGCATTCTGGTAACTAGGGTAACGTGACCTACTTAGGGTTTGTTTGCAAACAACACCACGTGGCTCTCTTGTTTGTAAACAACACCACGTGACACGTGACTGTTTGTAAACAAACAAAGTTATATAACTTATATATAGAAATATCACTAGGCGGCAGAGTGGTCAAAAGGCAATCTCGTAGTAGTAGGTCTACTTGGATCTTGAGTAGCCACCCTTGTGGTTATAATTACCTAGACTAGTTGGCTCTGCCAGCCTTGTCAAGTGAAAATTGGTAAGGAGACTATGAACTAGGCTAAGCTTGGATTTTAAAATAGCCTATACAAGTATAATAAAACTATAGTACCCTCTTAGATTTGATGATTAGACATTGCCTACTAGGTATACACATTTGTACAATGGTATCATTGTGTATAAATGTTCTTTTGGTACATCATGCCGACTCTACACGAGCACCATTTGCAACGACAGATAGTGCTAAACCTAAGACCTACCCACCCCGTAGAAAAAAATAGGGGTGACGTTTGTGAACGGTCCCTTAGTCTTTCTATTCTTTGTTTATTGTGTGGCCCCTAAAGAGGGGCCGACTAACATCGGTGTTATTAATTACACCTCATGTTAGGCAGCATAGGATCAAACCTCAAAAGCATCAAAGCTCAAAGTCCTAATGGACAGAGAGCCCTGTGTGGCTTTTGAGGACGAGTGGGAGTGATCCGTTGCAGAATACCGATCCGTGAGAGGTTCTGACTATATATATCTTTTATATCGCTTTAGATATGGTGTAGTATTTTTCATCTCGCTATAGTTTAGTTGATATTTTAAAGAAACTGCCTCATTCTATCAGAAATACACAACATTGACATGTTTTTTATATTCAATATATTAGAAGTGTGCTTTGTTGCTTATATAGTTCATTATGCGTTTAAAATGTTCACGAGTATCGTAGAAATGTACAAAAATCCTATTGTGGCGCCATCTGACGAAAAGAGCGGAGAACTATACTAGGGTATGGCGAGCTAGACTAGAGCATGTAATCACCAGGCGGCAGAGTGGTCAAAAGACAATCTCGTAGTAGTAGGTCTACTTGGATCTTGAGTAGCCACCCTTGTGGTTGCAATTACCTAGACTAGTTGACCCTGCCAGCCTGGTCAAGTGAAATTAGTAAGGAGACCGCACATTAACGCGCTCCACAGTCTTTAGACAGTTAAGACTATAGTACCGTAGATTCTACTGTGTACTCACACTAACTATTTACAGTGCTACATATTCATACCCGAGTTCTAAGTGTTTTTTTTTGAAAAAAGCGATCTACTCACCCATTTTTTTTAGACAAACTCCTATTAGCAGGTAACCCCTGTATAAACCATACTGCAAAGATCTGCTACTCCGAGCGTCTGCCTCGTGACTGATAGTGTACAACAAGACGAAGTGGGCAGAGGTGAAGTACTGTTCCAAGAAAAATTGAGGCTCTTTATATAGCTGAGAGAGCGGCTAATCCGGATGTTCTAAGCTTGTTTTCACCTAGAGCCCCACCCTCTTCCAGAGAGGAATCAAATTGCTTTTCACCTGGACCCTTCCACCCCTAATCCATCAGCATGAAAAGAGGGATAACAAGTGTAACGTGCGCTACATGTATATGGGATTATAGCTGGTGAAGAGATAAAGCCAGGTCAACTGTGTATACAAAGACTACAGGAGGTGATTAACGACAGGTGTGACGCGCCAGCCCGTGGACGGATTATCTTCTAAGCTGACGCTTATTCAACTAGCCAGCTGCCGTCCGCTCCACTCACCACGGCAAGAGGAGGTGCTTTTGTTTTACACTTAAGTCGCTTACCACATGTACTCGTCTCTACCTCACAGACAGACACCCTCTCGCTTGCTTCACGACCCCTGTAGCTTTTTTTGTATACACACTCTAATCTCATAACCCCCTGATCCGTTATACAGGTAACGGGTATTCTCTTTTAAATAGCTGCCAGTCAGCCTGCGGCAGCTGAAAACGACGGTAAGTAGCTTAGCTCTAGAAGCAAGAAGGCGTATATAAGGAGGCTGACACGTGTATAGGCGCCTTATAAGTCGGCAGGGGGTAAATACTAGTGAAAAAGGAAGGCAGGTGTGCAGGTAGCTTTCTAACAGACACCTGTGTGCACTAAGCTGCTTAAGTCTAAACCCACCTGCAGTAGTCAGGTAGCATGTGAAAACTTACTTAACAGATCTCTTAATTGAGTAGAGACTCTGTACTGAGAGAGTCTTTTCAGCCGTTTAAGAGGATTATCTAGGACAGGGTACATAAGGAGTGAAACGACGCTCTCACCCATCACACTTTCTCGACCCGCCCTTCATCATCGTAGCATCGTCCACTCTACGCTCGCTCAGAATGTTATGATGGTTAGTTCTGCTATTTTCAGCTACTTTTCTTATCCAAGTGTTGACGCTACAGAGCATCGAAACTCTCTCCAAATGAGTCCAAGAAAGAAAAAGCAACTTCCACTTGAAGCAGGAAGAGAAACAGTGCCCTCTGATGCATGTGAGGTAAAGAAACATTGGAAGGACGTCACCAAGGAGCAATGGATAGAAGCATGCTTCAACTTCATCGGAACGGAAGTAGTTTCATTTGGACAGAGGGAGAAGATTTAGTTGGAGCTATTTTTCTTAGCTCCGTATACTTGGCCTGACTGTGGTGAAATTCCTTCAGGTATTTGTTCAGTCTTCGCCATAGAAGTTATCAGGTCTTTGAAGGAGCTTCGATATATGCAAGGCACTCACGAGGAGATTGTTCAGAAAATGACGGAATTCGAAACAGGAGAAGACACAATATGGTGCGAGGAGATGACATATACGGACGATGATCTGGAGTACATCATTTGTAGCCCGTTGGAACATTATGTTAAAGACTTTGAGGACATGCTAGACAGCACTGAGATGAACCCGAAAGAGAGATCCCTTACTGCACAGAAAGAGGCCAAAGCTGTGTTGGAAAAGCTCAAGTTTGGTCAAGGATTCACTCTTCAAAGCAGCTGTGTGAGTGTGATAAAAGGCCTTGTGTTGAAACATCCAGACATGAAGTTTTCGCGTGCTGTCGACACACTTCCTTTGCCTGAACTGATGATGAACATGATCGATCCCATCGTACCAACATGTTTCGACTCTGCCAATTGTCCCATGTATAAAATGGTTTCAAGTTTTGCCCGTGGCCGATGGCTAAACGATCCACTGAAGTCAGAAAACCTCCTCGATTTAATCAACTGACTAAATGTATTTTCTCATACTAGTATTAGCAGCATTAGTAATAGCAGCTACTCAGTCTCGTGCAGCACAAGCAGCAGCATCTGTCAGCAGCATCCGTGACATCGTCAGCAGCAGCAGCAGCTGCACGAGCAGCACAAGCAGCAGCATCTGTCAACAGCATCCGTGACATCGTCAGCAGCTGCAGCAGCTGCACGAGCAGCACAAGCAGCAGCAGCTGTCAGCAGCTGCAGCAGCTGCACGAGCAGCACAAGCAGCAGCACCAACAGCAGCAGCAACAGCAAATCAGCAGCAGCAGCAGCAGCAGCAGCAGCAGCAGCAGCGGCGGTGTGGACCACTAAATTCGAGATGGCGACATGTCTGTTTCTTAGAATCGACATTCGACATGAGGAAAAGTGACATTTGACATGAAGCTTGAAAAACATAGTGACAGGTGACATGAGCAATTCTTAAAATCGACATGAGATATGAGCATAATTAAGCGACATTGACATGTGCCATGGCTATTTTTTTTTAAGACAAACGCCATAGACTCCTCATTCAAACCCCCACTAGTAGTGCTCTATAAGCGCAAGCTTTGCCTTAAGAGAGCTGTGGCTGTGAACCCTCTCCTCCCCCCGTACACACAGGTAAATATCAGAGTCAGCCAATGTCGCCAATACTAAAGCTGCTGACACTATAGTGTCAGCTGCAGCAGCTGCACGAGCTGCTTGTGCTGCTCGTGCAGCGGCTATTTGTAAACTAATTAATACGACTTCCTCATTAAATTTGTCATCTACAACTGTTTCAATCTTAAGGCTTTTTTTTTGAGTTTATTCTTTTTTCAAATTTGGTCCCACCTCAAAAAAGAAATAGGTCTCTGTAACAATGTAGCTCTCTTGATCAATTAACAGCCCCATTTTTCTTAGATGTCATCTGACAGCTTCTTGCTAGGCCAGGATATTGTTAAATAAACAACTTGGAAAGCTAATTACAGTTTTCTGGGCTTGAAATATGAGTATCTTGACTGTAACAGCAGCCTTTTTACCGTATAGTCCTTCAACGGACTCTTGCTGGCCAGACTTTCAAGCAAGTTTGCCAAAGTCCAGCCTGTTATTGAATGTCCAGCCTAGCCTGACCCTCAGTAGAATGGTCCTTGACCCATCTATTATAGTCCAGCAGTGCCTGACCCTTGTATGAGAGTAGTATTGGCGACATTGGCTGACTCTGATATTTACCTGTGTGTACGGGGGGAGGAGAGGGTTCACAGCCACAGCTCTCTTAAGGCAAAGCTTGCGCTTATAGAGCACTACTAGTGGGAGTTTGAATGAGGAGTCTATGGCGTTTGTCTTAAAAAAAAATAGCCATGGCACATGTCGATGTCGCTTAATTATGCTCATATCTCATGTCGATTTTAAGAATTGCTCATGTCACCTGTCACTATGTTTTTCAAGCTTCATGTCAAATGTCACTTTTCCTCATGTCGAATGTCGATTCTAAGAAACAGACATGTCGCCATCTCGAATTTAGTGGTCCACACCGCCGCTGCTGCTGCTGCTGCTGCTGCTGCTGCTGATTTGCTGTTGCTGCTGCTGTTGATGCTGCTGCTTGTGCTGCTCGTGCAGCTGCTGCAGCTGCTGACAGCTGCTGCTGCTTGTGCTGCTCGTGCAGCTGCTGCAGCTGCTGACGATGTCACGGATGCTGTTGACAGATGCTGCTGCTTGTGCTGCTCGTGCAGCTGCTGCTGCTGCTGACGATGTCACGGATGCTGCTGACAGATGCTGCTGCTTGTGCTGCACGAGACTGAGTAGCTGCTATTACTAATGCTGCTAATACTAGTATGAGAAAATACATTTAGTCAGTTGATTAAATCGAGGAGGTTTTCTGACTTCAGTGGATCGTTTAGCCATCGGCCACGGGCAAAACTTGAAACCATTTTATACATGGGACAATTGGCAGAGTCGAAACATGTTGGTACGATGGGATCGATCATGTTCATCATCAGTTCAGGCAAAGGAAGTGTGTCGACAGCACGCGAAAACTTCATGTCTGGATGTTTCAACACAAGGCCTTTTATCACACTCACACAGCTGCTTTGAAGAGTGAATCCTTGACCAAACTTGAGCTTTTCCAACACAGCTTTGGCCTCTTTCTGTGCAGTAAGGGATCTCTCTTTCGGGTTCATCTCAGTGCTGTCTAGCATGTCCTCAAAGTCTTTAACATAATGTTCCAACGGGCTACAAATGATGTACTCCAGATCATCGTCCGTATATGTCGTCTCCTCGCACCATATTGTGTCTTCTCCTGTTTCGAATTCCGTCATTTTCTGAACAATCTCCTCGTGAGTGCCTTGCATATATCGAAGCTCCTTCAAAGACCTGATAACTTCTATGGCGAAGACTGAACAAATACCTGAAGGAATTTCACCACAGTCAGGCCAAGTATACGGAGCTAAGAAAAATAGCTCCAACTAAATCTTCTCCCTCTGTCCAAATGAAACTACTTCCGTTCCGATGAAGTTGAAGCATGCTTCTATCCATTGCTCCTTGGTGACGTCCTTCCAATGTTTCTTTACCTCACATGCATCAGAGGGCACTGTTTCTCTTCCTGCTTCAAGTGGAAGTTGCTTTTTCTTTCTTGGACTCATTTGGAGAGAGTTTCGATGCTCTGTAGCGTCAACACTTGGATAAGAAAAGTAGCTGAAAATAGCAGAACTAACCATCATAACATTCTGAGCGAGCGTAGAGTGGACGATGCTACGATGATGAAGGGCGGGTCGAGAAAGTGTGATGGGTGAGAGCGTCGTTTCACTCCTTATGTACCCTGTCCTAGATAATCCTCTTAAACGGCTGAAAAGACTCTCTCAGTACAGAGTCTCTACTCAATTAAGAGATCTGTTAAGTAAGTTTTCACATGCTACCTGACTACTGCAGGTGGGTTTAGACTTAAGCAGCTTAGTGCACACAGGTGTCTGTTAGAAAGCTACCTGCACACCTGCCTTCCTTTTTCACTAGTATTTACCCCCTGCCGACTTATAAGGCGCCTATACACGTGTCAGCCTCCTTATATACGCCTTCTTGCTTCTAGAGCTAAGCTACTTACCGTCGTTTTCAGCTGCCGCAGGCTGACTGGCAGCTATTTAAAAGAGAATACCCGTTACCTGTATAACGGATCAGGGGGTTATGAGATTAGAGTGTGTATACAAAAAAAGCTACAGGGGTCGTGAAGCAAGCGAGAGGGTGTCTGTCTGTGAGGTAGAGACGAGTACATGTGGTAAGCGACTTAAGTGTAAAACAAAAGCGCCTCCTCTTGCCGTGGTGAGTGGAGCGGACGGCAGCTGGCTAGTTGAATAAGCGTCAGCTTAGAAGATAATCCGTCCACGGGCTGGCGCGTCACACCTGTCGTTAATCACCTCCTGTAGTCTTTGTATACACAGTTGACCTGGCTTTATCTCTTCACCAGCTATAATCCCATATACATGTAGCGCACGTTACACTTGTTATCCCTCTTTTCATGCTGATGGATTAGGGGTGGAAGGGTCCAGGTGAAAAGCAATTTGATTCCTCTCTGGAAGAGGGTGGGGCTCTAGGTGAAAACAAGCTTAGAACATCCGGATTAGCCGCTCTCTCAGCTATATAAAGAGCCTCAATTTTTCTTGGAACAGTACTTCACCTCTGCCCACTTCGTCTTGTTGTACACTATCAGTCACGAGGCAGACGCTCGGAGTAGCAGATCTTTGCAGTATGGTTTATACAGGGGTTACCTGCTAATAGGAGTTTGTCTAAAAAAAATGGGTGAGTAGATCGCTTTTTTCAAAAAAAAACACTTAGAACTCGGGTATGAATATGTAGCACTGTAAATAGTTAGTGTGAGTACACAGTAGAATCTACGGTACTATAGTCTTAACTGTCTAAAGACTGTGGAGCGCGTTAATGTGCGGTCTCCTTACTAATTTCACTTGACCAGGCTGGCAGGGTCAACTAGTCTAGGTAATTGCAACCACAAGGGTGGCTACTCAAGATCCAAGTAGACCTACTACTACAAGATTGTCTTTTGACCACTCTGCCGCCTGGTGATTACACGCTCTAGTCTAGCTCGCCATACCCTAGTATAGTTCTCCGCTCTTTTCGTCAGATGGCGCCACAATAGGATTTTTGTACATTTCTACGATACTCGCGAACATTTTAAACGCATAATGAACTATATAAGCAACAAAGCACACTTCTAATATATTGAATATAAAAAACATGTCAATGTTGTGTATTTCTGATAGAATGAGGCAGTTTCTTTAAAATATCAACTAAACTATAGCGAGATGAAAAATACTACACCATATCTAAAGCGATATAAAAGATATATATAGTCAGAACCTCTCACGGATCGGTATTCTGCAACGGATCACTCCCACTCGTCCTCAAAAGCCACACAGGGCTCTCTGTCCATTAGGACTTTGAGCTTTGATGCTTTTGAGGTTTGATCCTATGCTGCCTAACATGAGGTGTAATTAATAACACCGATGTTAGTCGGCCCCTCTTTAGGGGCCACACAATAAACAAAGAATAGAAAGACTAAGGGACCGTTCACAAACGTCACCCCTATTTTTTTCTACGGGGTGGGTAGGTCTTAGGTTTAGCACTATCTGTCGTTGCAAATGGTGCTCGTGTAGAGTCGGCATGATGTACCAAAAGAACATTTATACACAATGATACCATTGTACAAATGTGTATACCTAGTAGGCAATGTCTAATCATCAAATCTAAGAGGGTACTATAGTTTTATTATACTTGTATAGGCTATTTTAAAATCCAAGCTTAGCCTAGTTCATAGTCTCCTTACCAATTTTCACTTGACCAGGCTGGCAGAGCCAACTAGTCTAGGTAATTATAACCACAAGGGTGGCTACTCAAGATCCAAGTAGACCTACTACTACGAGATTGCCTTTTGACCACTCTGCCGCCTAGTGATATTTCTATATATAAGTTATATAACTTTGTTTGTTTACAAACAGTCACGTGTCACGTGGTGTTGTTTACAAACAAGAGAGCCACGTGGTGTTGTTTGCAAACAAACCCTAAGTAGGTCACGTTACCCTAGTTACCAGAATGCCGGCTTCTGATTGGCTGAGCCTAAGTAGGTCACATGACGTAAGTAGGTCACGTTACCATGGTTACCAGAATGCCGGCTTCTGATTGGCTGAGAGCTTCTAAGTAGGTCAGTAGGTCACCCAGAATGCTGGCTTCTGATTGGCTGAGAGCCCTAAGTAGGTCACGTTACCATGGCAACGGGTCACGTGACCAAATGGCGGCCTCTGATTGGCTGCATGTCGATTGAGTAATAAACAGTAGTTAACTATAGTCCCGTTCCGATACATACTATACTACTAGTGACTATACAGAAACTATAAAGGCATGACCAATTTCCTTGCATGCACAGGTTTTAACAAAACTTCAGTTTGGAGAGTGAGTAGGCTATAGGGTACCATGGGAAGGTGTGCAACTAAAAGTCCGGGGTTATCTTTGCATGACTCTACAGAGAGGTAGTGTACACAACATATACCCTAGATGGCACCACCTTCCTGTAGACTCTATTGGGACGTGCACTGATTATTGTGGACTTTTAGTTGTGCACCTTCCCATGGTATCCTATAGCCTACTCACTCTCCAAACTGAGATCTTGTTAAAACCTGTGGTTGCATGTAAGCATCTTTTTAATCAGGTGAATAGCTACTGGTACAATGCTTAAATAACCCTTTATAAGGGCAGCAAATGGCTTCAATGCAAAATCCCTTTGCATGAATGCAGCCCTGGTAAATTGTAACTCGCCAGTGCAGCTCTGGCATTGGGTGCCATCCATGCATGCAGCGTCAACCCCCTTGAGTTGATAGACTCCCATGCATTGACGCACTCTGCGGCCCTTAAATGGCTAATTTACAGAGATTGCTTCTGTAATTGTTTTTCCTCTGTGTGTGGAACAACTACCGTAGTAGCTAGAATTCAAGCGCCTGGGGGCTTATCTCTACGACTACATGTATATGCCCAAACACTTAAATAAAACCGGCGCTTATTCAAGACTGGGGTTACTTGCTAAATATGTATGTATTTCAATATCACTCTACCCCTGTGATTATTTGAGACTGGCATTTATACTAAAGCCCGGCGCTTAATCTAGCTATTATGGTACTCGGAAATTGGAGGTTTAATTTGACCTAAGATTGGCCGTGAGAGGAGGGTGAACGAGCCAACAGAGGATGTTCCTCCTTGAATTACCTTGATTTGAAAGCTACAGAGACCCTGGGGGAATACTGAACATGGGATGACTTGGCAGCGACAGAAAAAGGCTCTCATTTGATACATGATTCTGAGAGAATCAGTGATCAAAGGCTACATCCGGCATTCTTGGCCACTTCACGATTTGGTAGGTTACGACAAGGCCAAATTTAAAAAAAGGGGTGTTTCAGGATACCCCACTCTACCTAGCAAAACAGGGCCGACCCTGGAAACTTTAATTCAATTTTGAAAAAAATGTTTATATTTTAGCCCATTTTGGGGGTATTTCAGAGTCGATTTGATAGTCAACGAATCAAGGGTATCATTGGGGAGTCTGCTCCAGTTCGCGAGTAAATTTTTGGGTACCGGTACCTTTCAGGCAAAAGAAAAAAGAAAAAGACCATGTAACCAGAAACACACCTTTTTTTTTGCCCAATAAAACGGTTAATGGCAGGAAAACCCTTCTTTTCACAGAAAAGGAGGGAAAGGCTCTTCCAATCACTCTGTCTTCCCATGGCATCTTTCAGTGACTTTATATAGCCGTGTATAGTTTATACGGGACTAGCGCATTAGGCTATGGGGCCGCCATCTTGACTCAGAGCAGTGCATTGTGGTTAGGCCCCCGACTCCAGAGCAGTGCATCATGGGCGAATTTCTTATCAGCACCTTTGTTCTAGGTGTGAGCAGAGGGGATTAGCCTGATAAGGAGATGGGGTTTAGCCCCCGACTGCCTGAGGTACCAGAATGTGCTAGTCCTGTATAGCAGCAGCACGCAGTATATACAGATTCTACTCAGGCCTCAAAAATCCGGGAATTCATAAGGCCAAATAAAAAAAAAGGTTTGTTTCAGGTAACATGGGAAGAAACTCTAGGGTCGGTAGGTCGGATTTTTTTTTAAAACTTTTTTTTACTTCCCCTCTAAAATTGACCCCCAAAAAAGTGTAAAAATGGGAAGATTTTTTCAAAATTTTTGTAAACCTAAAATTGACCTAAAAAAAGTGTAAAAGTATAAAAATTTCTTCAAAATTGAATAAAAAAAACGTCGGGTCGGCCCTGTTTAGATAGGGTTGGTCGGGTGACCTGAAACAAACCTTCTTTTTTTGGGGTCTAATCAGGCATACTCGAGACTATGACTATGGCATGGAGAGACTCATACAAAAGCATTTAACCCTTTAACGGCCGCATAGTGCCCTTTATGCCCTTTATCGTCATGATAAGATAATCCTGCATTTGCAAGGGAATTAAAGCAGTATGCAGCCCTTAAAAGGGCGGCTAGATATACTTCAATAATCTAGATGATTAGATATCCAGCCGCATTTTACCAGCAATGCCATTGGTAGGATTATCGAGGTGTGACTTGTCAGCGCTCAGAGAGATTCTGCAATGTATTCCTAACTATTCATGCCCTATCCCTTCACGTCCCTACGGGGATACTAACCCTTTAGGGCAGCATAGTACTTCAATCATCAATGCGGTATGCCCTTGGTCGTCATGATGCATGAATCCCGGGCAATAATGCAACCCTGGTCAGGTGAAAGGAATTCTTTCTAAGGCAGTGAGGGATTCGAGATGGTAAACGTTGGAGGAAGTGAGGTTTAATCTTTAATGCATTATGCTCATACTAGTCATAGTCGTCATGATGCATGTATGCAGCCCTGGCGAGTAACTCACCAATGCTGCTTTCAAGCATCATGCCAACCATACAGGCTTGAGACACCGACAAACGGTTGGCAAGATGCACCAATGCAGCACTGGGGAGTTACTCGCCGGGGGCTGTATTGACACATCATAAAGACAAATGTCATCTTAAAGCGACATGCCATCCGTAAAGGGTTAACTGTACAGCTCTCTTTGTTTAATGTATCAAGCTTGCAGCGCGATGATAGCAATACCTCCTGGGTGACTGAGCCTACCTGGAGGAGTGTTTGTATAGTGTGCCGCCGGGACTTCTTGTAGGCTGTCAGCGGACCCATCGTATCTCCTCCCTCCACCTTGAAGCACGTAGCGAACAGCGACCCCATCCTGCAGCTGCACCGGGGCAAGGCCTGGAAGTAAGGACAGTGGGGTTAACACTTTATTAAGGACGGAATGTTGCCAAACTTAAAATTGTTGTGATTATGCACCAAAATTGTTGTCATTATGCACTGAATTTGCTGTCATTATGCATCAATAAAGAGGAACTCGCTGTCATTGCATTGATGCATCGTGCCGACCCATGGAAAGTGTCTCAGCCACAGCGTCGGCAAAGTGCTTGAATGCAGCACTGGTGAGTTACTTAACAAGGCTGCAGTTATGCATTATGACGACCAAGAGCATGGTGTATTAAGGCATAATGCAGTCCTTAGAGGGTTAAGGGCAGTATAATTCTTTTAACAATTAAGGACGGACTGTTCTAAAAGCATAGCGTGCTAATACATCATGTCCTTTTATCATCATGATGCATGCATACCTATAGCGAGTAACTCCATAGTGCATCATATGTGGCCCTTAAAGAGTTAAAGCATCGTCTTGAAACTTGTAAATAGACCTCATTCTGGGGGTGAGAAGAAAAACGTGAACAGGAAATGTCAATTCTGCCGACTTGTCTTAAAGATGCAAAACCCATGGCGCATGCCGTGCCCTCCGCTACTAATATTGATATTAATATTCTAATGAGTAACTAAGACGACAAAGTACATATAAAGTGGAGATGAATGTATTTTATCCTGTGAGAGTTATACGGTATAATGAATCATACAGTTTACACAAGAAGCATTCATACAATGACAATCAACTTTAAGACAATAAATCATACCCTACAAGTTGAGGTTTTAAAAGCAGTATAAAATGTAACCCTTTAAACATGGGTGTATGTATGTCCAAGTCATTTCGAGGCAGGTGGGGCAAAGAGGGTCGCCATATACTGTAGGTGGTAGTAGGCTGTTTGGGAGTCCCCACCGCCCCCTTCTAGAGACGAGTCACAGGAGAGAGTGAACTCAGTGCGAGGGGGGTTGAGAAGGTGGAGGCCATTGGAGTGCTCAGCATACCTGTAGAACCAGAGGACATCAGCCCTAAAGCTGTTAGAGAGCCAGACCTGTCCTGAGTCCGGGGCGTACCTCAGAGTGTCCAAGATCCGGGACAGGAACCTTCTGGCTGGTGGGAGGCACTTTCCTATGTGGACTAGGCGTCCTACAAGAGACTGTATGTCCTTCTTGTTGGCACACTTCTTGGTGAGCCATTGAGAACAGTCTTTGAGTATTTCACGGAGTTTGGATCCAGGGATGGTCAAGGTCATTGATACTGAGTCAACCACGAACCCCAGCCACTCAAGGCGTGTGGTAGGGGGAGTGCATTTTTCTGGAGAGAGCTGGACGCCCAGGTGGGCAGCTAGGGCCAAGAAGGCCTTGTAGTCTTGGTCAGCCTTGACCTTGGTCGCAGCTAGGCCGCAAAAATCGTCCAGATATGATAGGGCCCATACGTCGGCCCGGCCCAGGAGGTAGACCATGGAATTTGTTGTGCGCTGGCAGGCTGCCGCCGACAGCCTGGCGCCAAAGGGAGGGGTGACCTCTAGGTATACTAGGCCTTTATAGGTGAAACCTAGAAGAGGAAGGTCATTGGGGTCAGATCTCAGCTGTTTATAGGCGCGAGAAAGGTCCGATTTCCATAAGTAGGCCCCCGGGCCAATGGCCAGGAGCTTAGTGCACAGGTCCTCGACCGAGGGTAGAGTGTAAGGGCGATGTTGACCCTCTATTACATTCTTAGCAACACCAGCGTTGACCCCTTCCCCTTCAGGAAAGGACATGTCTATGATGATCCTCCTAGTGTCAGAGTCTCTTTTAGGAGCTGTCATGAGAGGGGAGAGCTGTGTCCATGGAGAGAACGGGGGGGCATTGAAGGGGCCTATGACCCCACCCAGGTCAAGTTCTCTAGTGATGAAGGCCTCTATGTGAGCAGCGTACCTGTCAGCTGAGGAGTGATTTTTAATGGCTGAGGTAGGAGGGAACTCGAGGGAGTAGCCTACCGGCCACCCAAACTCCAGGTACTCACAGATGATGTTGTCATGGTAATCAGCTAGAGCAGTCCTCCAGTTGCCTATGGACAGGCTAGAGGGGACAGGAATCCGGGCCCCCAGCCTGTTGGGTAAGCAGGTGAGTCTGGTGGCTGTGTAGAGGCGGGCATAGGCCTGGTGAGAGCCCCACTGTGAAGGGACCAGGGTAGGCCAGAAGGTGCTTCTGACAGGGGCTAGTTCCACAGGGGATAGGCCTACTATGGTAGGATCCTGGTGAGTAAGAGCCGGGTCGAAGTTAAGTGGGAGATGCCTAGCATCAGCCACTAAGTCCCTGCACCCTAGGCCCAACTGAGGGTGACATGAAGGGGGGTCTGCAGGGCAGCATGGAACCTGGGTGACAGGAGGAGGAGTAACTGTCGACAGGTGGAGCAGCCTCTGCTGTATGTCAGTGGTAGCAGAACTCTTTGAAGAGGGTAGGCCCAATGTAGGCCCTATGCTGAAGGCAGGTGCAGTCGGGGGACAGTCCATGTTGTCAACTGGTCGTGACACGAAGGGGCCGGAGCAAGCCGGCTTATGCATGAAAGGGGGCGTGTTGGGGATCGTCTTTAATCCTACATGCAAATTCAGTGTGCAGGTGTATCCTTTGGAGATGATTGCGACACCAGGAGCAGTGATGACCCATGGGCTGGCCATTCTCAACATGACTGTCAGGCTTGGGGCAGCCCGACTGAGAGTTGTAGGCGCGGCAGGGAGTGTCAGCACGGTTCAGAGGAGGTTTAGGCTTCAAGGTGCGTTGTTGAGATTGAGGTGGTGCACCCTGGGATGCTGAAGGATAGGTAGGCCTACTGGAGGTGGGTGTAGGCCTGACAGAGGCAGCGGGGGCAGAGACATGCTGGTGCCGAGAGGCTGATGCATAGGCTGAGTGAGGCTGCGATACTGTATGACCAAACACAAGGCGACCTGAGGCGCTCCTGGCGGTGCCATGTCTAAGGGCATGGATGTCCATGACATCTGACCAGCGGAGGCGATTATCAGCTAGCTTAGTGAGGAGGTCTTCGGACCACGTGCGGACTTGTTCCCACCTGAATTCAGCCCCGTCCTCCGCCACGTGGAGAGCGTGGCGGGCTAGGTGAACCTTATCTGAGGCGGGAGTGCGGGGGTCCTGTATGAGGCGGTACAGCCCATACATGTACTCTAGCTCTGTGAGGGTGTTTAAGGTAGTTTTAACACGATCTGGGCCCCTCTGAATATAATGATGAGGATGTGTGTTCCTACCTTTGATACTCGTGAGCTGCTGTGCGCTATTAAGGAGCACCTGTACCTTCTCCCCGAGCGTAGGATCCTCCGCCTCCGCTAGGTTGAGGGGGAGAGAGGTAGGGCGAGAGGCAGCAGCAGCGACTGACGCTGGGATTGCGTCAGCAAATAACTCAAAGATGTTGTCGGCGCGCCTAGCCGCCTGGCCGCAGGACGCCGAGGCAGGGCGGGCCGGGGCCGGGGCGTTAGGTGGAGCCGGACGGGGCGCCGCGGTGTCTGGAAGGGGCGCCGCCATGGCGGGGCCGGTCGCCACGTGGTTGACAGGAGATAGGGCCTGAGGCGTAGGCCTAGCGTAGGGGGTAGGCCTAGCCGTCTCCCGGAGGTTACTTGACGTAATTTTGCCCGGGGCTGGAGTGCCAGCCGTAGGTGGAACAGTTATCAAAGAAACATCTACCTGGGCGACTTCAGCCGGGAGAGGTGTAGGGCGAGGAGCCAGGGGGAGAGCTAGGTTAAGGCGGTCCAGAATGGCGTTAGTGCTAGTATCTACCTTATCCTCCACTCCTTGAATCCGGGACTCCAGCGCAGTAACTCTCTGTGACAGACGTGGGACCGTCTCCGGGGCCGGGGGAGCCGCCGAGCCCGCCGGGACCAGGGGCCGGGGAGCCGGGGCGGCAGGCGGAATGTCCCCGGGCTCGCTCAGCGTGGCTGCCGTTGATGCCGCTGATGCTGCTGCCACCCTTCCTGCAATCCTCCTCGACTTCTTAGTGGGAGGAGGAGCTGGCGGTTGTTTTCCACCTGCTGCAGACTTAGCAGGGGTTTTTTTAACCGGGGTTTTTGGGGCACGTGGCATCATGACGTGATGATACTACTAACTGTTTGATGTTTCCCCGACGGGCGGTGAAGATGAAAGGACCGGGCGCGTGCCGCCGTGGCCTTATATAGGCGAGGCGGGGCTGGATAGTTCAAGACGCGGACCGCAGGGGGCGGTGGAGTGTATTGTCTTTGGCGCCTCAACTCATTAGGACCAATTTACAATTAGTTACCAATGAGACGCCTGGACAAAATCATATCCTGCACAATCTAAACAATCATTTCGACCATGATTCTAGACTGGCAGTACCCACCAGCAGAGAACAATTAATTTTGCCATTATATT
Organism: Harmothoe impar; assembly: GCA_947462335.1. Classification (NCBI taxonomy): domain Eukaryota; kingdom Metazoa; phylum Annelida; class Polychaeta; order Phyllodocida; family Polynoidae; genus Harmothoe; species Harmothoe impar. The sequence goes on along the minus strand of OX381704.1, from coordinate 101,956,952 downwards.
ATTAGAATTATACAGAGAAAGGTGTGAAGGAAAATGTGTGAATATATATCAGAGAATTTTAGATCGACTACTAAAGGGTCCTTTGAAGTACAATGGAAATATAAGCCTGTCTCGCAATAAAGCAGTGTCAAATCTCCACTTTTGAAAACCAATACTCTCTAATCCGGCGTCTTCACCTTCATGCACTCAGCCTAATTTTTGGTCAAAGTATCAGTATTTGATCTCTAAGTCTTTTACTATTTCCACCTTTGTGTCTTTGTATCTATCTCTAATCCTCTCTGCTTCTATACTCTATATCTGCCTCTCACAGTATATCTGTTTTTCTCTGTATGTGTGTCTATGTATTTCCACCTCTCACTCCATGCATGGATCTTTTTCTCCCTTTTTCTTAGCCAGCTCTCCTAATTCTGTATGTCTTCATCCTCCTTTATACGCTGTACTGTTTTTGCTAGATAATGTAGCCTTGTCTAGACTGCCATGCAACTGCTGCAGCTGCCTCTCATATAAAAATGAATTGCTGTGCGGTGACATTGCTTTGGCCTGCCATTACCAGATAGACCTTAAAGTGGCCTTCTCACCGAGCGTTTCCTACTCATAATTCTAGTACTGTTCTAGTCTGCTATTTGGTAAGTGTGAGCGGTGAGAATGTCCCTTTAACAGTAAAACGAAACGCATAGCTAATCTAACATATGCTAGACCCTTTGTTGTCATGATTTATGAATGCAGCCCTGCTGGTGAACTCATCAGGGCTGCATTCACGTATCAGGACAATCCTTTGGGAGTGTATCAACGTGTTAGGGTCGGCATGATACCTGAATGTACCTCTCGCGATTTTTTTTTACCAGGGGTTGATTCAGACATAATGATGACAAAGGGCATAAAACAGTCTTTGCCAAAACATGCTGGACAGTGGCAATGTCCGTCTAAAATGCACGTGGGGACGAACTTGCCAAGATACTAGACGCCACCCATTTTACCTGTAATCTTAAAACACCCACTTTTCCAGTAATCTTAATCAGTTTCTAGGCCTATCCTCTAGATGGCACCACTGTAAGTTGGTAACATTGCTATATATATCGGGGGCTGTGCCCCCACACCCCCTTTTTCTTTATCTATTTTTTCTTTTTCTTTTTTAAAACTGTAACAGAACTATAACCGAATCTATTTACCACTAAAGGATGGAGTGGTTAGAACTAAGGGAAAGGAAAATTCATACTTGCAGTCTTACAGTGGCACCATCTGGAGAAGAGCGGGGAATCATTAAGATTACAGGGAAAATGGGTTTTTAAGATTACAGGGAAAATGGGTGGCGTCTAGTGACTTGGCATGGTCCGGCAGATGTCCTGCACATTCCGGGCTTTCCAAAACTAAAAGAATTTCTAAAATATTCCAACTAGAACTGAAGTTACAAGTCTTGGAGTGCACACAGATTTTCTAAGCAAATTGCAAGTTTTTGTAATTATTTCTGTTATAAAATGCTATTCTATTCTATATATTATGCTTTTGGTATCCGGTCCTATAGAAATATATCTGGTCCTGCAAAATTGGATAGTTGCAGGACTGACTAGTTGCAGGACTGACTGTCCTGCACGATGAAAAAGTTTTCACAAAGACTGATAAAAAAAACAGCACTATGTGGCCTTTAAGGGGTTAAAGACAAAAGAGACACCGCACACAGTGAAGGCTGTCACTCATGTCAGGTGTTATATATCATTGCAGAGGACCAAATTCAGATTACCTTTGGTTCAAATACAAATGGGTATATCTTTTTCAATTTCACTTCCTTTATTTCTCCATCACTTTCAATTACCAATTCTTTTAAAGTCTACTCTAAAACAGATTTCATGAATATGGTTTATGCAGACATGACAGTATCATATTAACTCTTTCATAATAGCAACATTTTGTCATCATGATGTAGAAATGCAGTGCAGTGCAAACACTCAAAGTGCCGCATCGGTGCATCATGCTGAATAGCCAGGTGTTTATTAACCCAATAGGGTTGGCAAGTCCGGCGTGTTACTCGCCAATGGTGCATTGTTGCATCATGACGACAAAATGTTTGTTTGTTTGTAATTGTTTATCTATACTGTTCAGTACATAGGCGTATAGCCTGTATATTGTATAGAACAGTGCCCTGCCCCATTCTCAACCTGCATTTTTTGTTGAGTGTATTTCAGAAACCATGATCCTGCGATACTCCACTCAAAACGTTTATCCACACACTCCGGAGAGGGATATCATATTTGCAGATTCATACAGAGAGTAAGAAATGGTGAATTGGAGCTTTGCACTTTGATTACCGCTTTAAAAGGACAACTATGTGACTCGATGCTTCATGCTGATTTTATCAAGATCATGCGCCAATGCAGCATCAGCAAATAAGTCCCCAGAGCACACATTGGCACGTTAACACCACCTTCATCTTTCTTTTACATACTGTACTACTTCGGCCTCAGGTGATGTGGCTTGTTCAATGTGAATTGTAGTTTCGTTGAGACAACCGTGCCTCTGAGCTGAGTGATTCTCATGAAAAGTAATGTATTACCTTTCTGGGCTCATCACCCGTACATTCAAAAAAGACACATCTCACGATATGAAAATGATAATGGATCAACGTAAAGACTATCACATATCGTTGCAGAGGGCCCAACTTGGATTACTTACAAATGGGCACATCTTTTAAAATTTTACTTCCACTTAGGAAGAACTCCTTCCATCAGTTGATATTAGAAAGCTGTCTATATAACCATTTCCAATCATTTTACAGTCTACTATAAAACATTTCTCATCTGTTAGACCCATATTAAACTGCATTTTATTGTGGAGTGGATTCCGGGAACCATTACCTAGTAAACAAAAAAAACGTTATACAACATTGTATAACGTTTCTCTATGGCTCCTTAGTGTGGCAAAAAAAGATACATAACGTTAAAAACGTCATTTTGATGTAAAATAACTTTTTTTTTTAGCTGGGTATCTTATTTGAATGATGAGAAATATAACTAGCTAGGTTTCTAAAGTGAACCTTGCCACATCCAGTAAATCTTCACTGTATGATGAATTATTGTTAAGTTAATTGAGGTACCAAGACAACATCATGCAGTGAGTAACTCCCCAGAGCTGCATTCATGCATTATGCTGACATCAACACCATAGGATTGGCATGTTGCATGACTGCAGGACCATAGAGTTAATCACAGATACCACATATTTAATGTATTATGATTATCTAAGTACCCTATAGATAATATTTATCATGCATAATGTCTACATATAGGCCACTAATGTTGCCCGTCCAAGGATGGCCTTCCTGCTTGCGGTATGACTGCAGGTGTTTCCTCAGGTCTGGCAGCCAATTAGGTACCAGTGCTCCAGGTGAGGCCAAGGCCGTAACTCCTGATGCTGTAATTGCTCGTCTTAGCGCGAGTCGTGAAGAAGAACTAGTCTCGAATAAATGCTGGTGTACATATGTGATATAATAAAGGCTCAAACCGCTATTAGTTGACCAAGAATATCATATACAATTGCTTTGTCCCCGCGTACAAGCCGAGGACAAAGCATACGAACACCTGCTACTTGGTACCCACACCCACCACCAGTGGCGCTGCACCACCCTATTGTATATAAGGGGCACGCGCTACTAGCCAGTCAGAGAGAGCTGGGTAGGGTACTAGGTGCATACCATCGCATACCTAATGTACAATAAACCCAAACTACACACCTAACCGCTGATTGTAGTGTTACAATGTACTTACTTTCTTGCATATCAAATCTCAGATACTAGTGCAATGCTAATTGACGATGGCCCGATATGACACATAAATAAATGGCTGGGTGCTTAGCCCTTTAATAGTGGTATGTTGCCTTCATGATCATTTTCATAATGCTGCACCAAAACAGTCCCAGGGAGTAACCCGCCATATCTTCATTGCTGCTAACCCTTCATGATGTATGAATGCAGCATGGGTAATATTTGCAAGGATTGCATTCATGCATCACCACAACAAAATGACACCTATGATGACAAATGTGCATTAAAGCACTATGTTGCTATAAAAGATGGTACTTTTGTACTGTACAAAACAACCTGGTATAAGCTACACCCTGATAAGCCACACCAAGGTTTTGTCTCTTGTTCAAGCTGCAGCTTCTGCATGAGAACTTATGGTAATTAAGTGACCAGGTGCTTAAACCTGTCTGTACGGTAGCTGCAGCACACACCTGCAGGGTGGTACTGATGGATGTGAGTTGTAAGGAGGAGGGACATGGCAGCTACAGCTACACACAGCCTGCCTGATATATTGTCTCCGTGCCTTTCTATGTGGTTTAACGCTAATGCATATTGGTTTCTAGACCTAGACCCATTCTACATGGTTTAACCCTTTAGGCCACACCAAAAAAAAGTTGGTCAAGGGATTCCACTTTTTTTTCAAAATCTTATTTCTATTTTTCAGAAGTGTTTTTGGTCGATGGATTTTATAGATGGAAAAGTGGAGCGAGCGCTTTTCCATTTACCAAAATGAGGTGTGCGAAATCAATTGACCAACTTTTTTTTTGTCAGGCCTTAACAGCCACATCATACTTTTATGTGTTATGTCCTTGGTGTAATGATGCATAAATGCAGCCCTGATGAGTCTACTTGCCAGGGATGCAAAAATTGCATCATGCCAACCCATGCAGCCCCGGCAAGCAAATTACCAATGCTGCATGCATGTATCATGACAACCAAAGGACATTTCACATTAAAGCACCATGAAGCACTTCACAGGTTAGGGCTGGTGCAAATGGCTTTATAGCCTCAGGTCATTCTCCTATAGCTGGTTTATTATCCCATTACAGTGCCTGGCCTGGGTTTAAAGGAGAAGACCTCTCCCCCGTACCCTGTTCTGTATCATAAAGAATTCATATGATGATGTAATATTGATGCCAGACCTTGTTCTCCAAGGCCAATCCTAGGAATATTAGATAGGCTAGCTGTCCATGTAAGGGGTTTTGGTATAGCGGAAGGTGGGGGGAAAATTCTGAAAATGCAAAGGAATTTCTTTGGAAATTAGTATAAATCTATATTATGTAGTCAGCTGATTTCTGTTGCAGACACAACCAAAATGTGGATCCTCAAGACTGTAGTGAACTTAGCCATTGAAAATGAGATACAGGGGTGCGCTTATACCAGAGGTGCCTCCAGCCCCAGCTCCAGGCCCAGCAGAGAGACTGGAGCTGGCCAATCCCACTGGACACAGCCAGTGACATGTACCGAGCAAGTGGCTTCACAGTTGCTTCTGACACGCATCCATATGGGTTATGTCAAGGATGTTTACTTCATCCGAGTCAAATCCCCATCACAGGATGCTGATTAATCCCTGTGAACCTGAGCCTAGCACACCTTTCCAACCAATGTCATGAGCCAATTTAGCCCTGTATTGACTGGATTGTGCTTTGCTCATTGTTTTCAAGATGCATGAATGCAGCCTTGATGAGTAACTTACTAGAGCTGCATCACACCAAACCTACAGGGTCAATACACTTCCAAAGGGTCAGCATGATGCATGACTGCAGTGCTGGTGAGTTACTGGCAGCTGGCAATGCTTTGGTGTATCTTAACAAACGATGCTGCCTTGAGACATCATGCCATCCATAAAGGCTTAAGGAATTTGACCTTAAATTAAAGACTTAAAAGTTATTAGGATAATTTTTCTTCCTTCTTCACACAGCTATCCTCCTCTGAACTTAACTAAAGTGTTAATTTACCTTACACCAGACCTCTTATTTTTAAACAACCAATATTACCAGTATAATCAGGAAATATATTACCGGTCAGTCTTATTTCACTTAAACACACAGATATTAAAAATGAGTTTAAGCTTTTTCTCACCATATCAATGACAGCCATTTTAATCGTGGTCCCCATGACCATCTTAATTACTGCTAAAAACACATAGATAATTGAACTAGTAGATGGCTGTCACTTGTCACTTTGTCGGTGCTAAAAATGTTAAAAACATGAGTGAACGTCAAAAAGAGCAAAGATGCAAGCTACTGATGTCTTGGAAGGTAGAAGGAGACAAACACTCAAATACACTGATGCAAGAAACTTTACTCTCTTAATATGTCAACTTGGATTTTTATATGTGGTGATATCTTTTCATAGCAGGGAGGGTAAGTAATTATAGCTCCGAGGTGCTGATACTTTTTTAAAGCTTTACAAAAACTGTTTTTTTTCCTATGCTAGCTGTGTATGCTGGTATAGGCTGTAATGAATATGAGGAAAGGATGTTCTAATGCAGTGCCAGCCGATATCATGTCAGGCTGCCATTAAAAGCCTGCAGTAGCTGGGAGACATACCCCCACATGTGCTATACTACCAGACAGCTGTCTCCTCCACTATCTTCCACAAGGAAACCTACCCATTCAGGCTTAATGCTTCCCTCTTAAATATATTCATTGCACAGCAGCTGTAATTTCAGATATGAATATGAGTATTTTTGTGTTTATATATGTAATGTTATGCCCCCCCTCACTGGGAGTTCTATTCTTTCACTTCTGTGACACCTTATGAAGTCAGGCACTGCCTGACTTTCAGAACTGTTCGTTTTGGCGACACATCACTTTCACATTTTCCTCTGTATATTGTTACATAATTTTAGCCATGGCTCATATACTTTTTCTAAAAGCAGCTTTAGTATATTTGTTAAAATTCAGAAATGGAGTCATTCCAAGTTTCTTAATGCTCTGGACTCTGAAGTGTCAATGCTGCATGCCATTAAAAGTCTCTTCTTGTTTGATGACAATTTTAATGGCTTCAAACATTGACACTAGACTTTTTCAAGCTGCAGCTTCTGCATGAGAACTTATGGTAATTAAGTGACCAGGTGCTTAAACCTGTCTGTACGATAGCTGCAGCAGGCACCTGCAGGGGGGTGCTGATGGATGTGAGTTGTAAGGAGGAGGGACATGGCAGCTACAGCCACACACAGCCTGCCTGATACATTGTACATGGTCTCTGTGTCTTTCTATGTGGTTTAACACTAATGCATATTAGTTTCTAGACTTAGACCATTCTACATGGTTAAACCCTTTATGCCACACCAAAAAAAGAGTTGGTCAATGGATTCCACTTTTCAAAAAGTGGTCTCATTTCTATTTTTCAAGGAGTTTTTTTAGTAAATGGATTTAATAGATGGAAAAGTGGAGCGAGAGATTTTCAATTTCCCAAAATGAGATGTGCAAAATCAATTGACCAACTTTTTTTGGTCTGGTCACATCATGCTTTTATGTGTTATGTCATTGGAGCCCATGCAGCCCTGGCAAACAAATTACCAATGCTGCATGCATGCATCATGACAACTAAAGGACATTTCACATTAAAGCACCATGAAGGGCTTCACAGGCTAACGCCAATGCCTATGGGTTCCCCGCCTCAGGCCATTCTCCTATAGCTGGTTTATTATCCCATTACAGTGCCTGGCCTGGGATTAAAGGAGGAGACCTCTCCCCATACCCTGTTGTGTATCATAAAGGATTCATATGATGATGTAATATTGATGCCAGACCTTTTCTCCAAGGCCAATCATAGGAATATTAGATAGGCTAGCTGTCCATCTAAGGGGTTTTGGTGTAGCGGAGGGCGGGGGGGAAAAATTCTGAAAATGCAAAGGAATTTCTTTGGAAATTAGTATAAACTTATATTATGTAGTCAGCCTATTGCTGTTGCAGACACATCCAAAATGTGGATCCACAACACTGTAAGGAACTTTGCCATTGGAAATGAGATGCAGGGGTGACTTATACCAGAGGTGCCTGCAGCCCCAGCCTCAGGCCCAGCAGAGAGACTGGAGCTGGCCAATCCCAGGGGACACAGCCAATGACATGTACCGGGCGTGTGGCTTCACAGTTGCTTCTGACACGCATCCATATGGGTTATACCAAGGATGTTTACTTCATCCGAGTCAGATCCCCATCACAGGATGCTGATTAATCCCTGTTAATCTGAGCCTAGCAGACCTTTCCAACCAATGTCATGAGCCAATTTATCCCTGTATCGACTGGATTGTGCTTTGCTCATTGTTTTCAAGATGCATGAATGCAGCCTTGATGAGTAACTTACTAGAGCTGCATCACACCAAACCTACAGGGTCAATACACTTCCAAAGGGTCAGCATGATGCATGACTGCAGTGCTGGTGAGTTACTGGCAGCTGGCAATGCTTTGGTGTATCTTAACAAACGATGCTGCCTTGAGACATCATGCCATCCATAAAGGCTTAAGGAATTTGACCTTAAATTAAAGACTTAAAAGTTATTAGGATAATGTTTCTTCCTTTTTCACACAGCTATCCTCCTCTGAACTTAACTAAAGTGTTAATTTACCTTACACCAGACCTCTTATTTTTAAACAACCAATATTACCAGTATAATCAGGAAATATATTACCGGTCAGTCTTATTTCACTTAAACACACAGATATTAAAAATGAGTTTAAGCTTTTTCTCACCATATCAATGACAGCCATTTTAATCGTGGTCCCCATGACCATCTTAATTACTGCTAAAAACACATAGATAATTGAACTAGTAGATGGCTGTCACTTGTCACTTTGTCGGTGCTAAAAATGTTAAAAACATGAGTGAACGTCAAAAAGAGCAAAGATGCAAGCTACTGATGTCTTGGAAGGTAGAAGGAGACAAACACTCAAATACACTGATGCAAGAAACTTTTCTCTCTTAATATGTCAACTTGGATTTTTGTATGTGGTGATATCTTTTCATAGCAGGGAGGGTAAGTAATTATAGCTCCGAGGTGCTGATACTTTTTTAAAGCTTTACAAAAACTGTTTTTTCCCTATGCTAATTGTGTATGCTGGTATAGGCTGTAATGAATACAAGGAAAGGATGTTCTAATGCAGTGCAGTGCCAGCCAATATCATGTCAGTCCACCATTAAAAGCCTGCAGTAGCTGGGAGACATACCCCCACATGTGCTATACCACCAGACAGCTGTCTCCTCCACTAACATCCACAAGGAAACCTATCCATTCAGGCTTAAAGCTTCCCTCATAAACACATTCATTGCACAGCAGCTGTAAGTTCAGATATGAATATGAGTATTTTTGTGTTTATATATGTAATGTTATGCCCCCCCCTCACTGGGAGTTCTATTCTTTCACTTCTGTGGCATCTTATGAAGTCAGGCAGTGCCTAACTTTCAGAACTAGTCGTTTTGGCGACACATCACTTTCCCTATTTTCTCTGTGTATATTGTTACATAATTTTAGCCATGGCTCATACACTTTTTCTAAAAGCAGCTTTAGTATATTTGTTAATATTCAGAACCAGAGTCATTCCAAGTTTCTTAACGTTCTGGACTCTGTAGCATCAATGCTCCATGCCATGAAAAGTCTCCTCCTGTTTGATGACAGTTTTAACAGCTTGAAACCTTTACACTCAACTAACAACAGGCAAGGGACTCCAGCAGAGGCCTCCCTTTTGGCAGAACTGCCACCTATGTCAATGTCACCAACCCCAATACAATCAGCCTGGACCCTTTGACTTGAGACTGACTGAACCCTCACATCAAACATTTGATGAAACTCAAAGGCATTCTCTGCTCCATTAGCTAAGTTTCCACCTTCATGGACTAACTAGAACTGCTATGCTACCTTTACCCCCATCTCAAGGTCCCTTTCAAACCAATACTTTTTACCATAACCCTGACACATTACACATGGCAGGTATCAATGTAACATAATGTGCTTTATTTCATGGTGAATACGGACTGTCAAGCTTAAAGCAATGGGAGACCCGTTCCCCAGAGGGGTGTGCAATAACCCTAGGTTGTATTGCACGCTGTGGCCGTATTTCACGTTCCCAAGGGAGGTGGGGGTCACTATGAGGTCGCTATGGGGTCGCCATGGGGTCGCTATGGTGCCGAGGGTCACGTGACCTGTGCGGAATTCAAAATGGCGATGGTGCGGAAGTAAACAAACTCCGCGGAAGTAAACAAACGCCGTGGAAGTAAGCAAACATGGACTTGCTATTTGTTTTAGATTGAAATACCCTGAAATAAATACAGAGCGTCACTTAAAAGTAACCTCTTCACTGCTTACTTCACTCGCAGTGCTTGGGCCGTATTGCACTAGGCCTACGGCCAGCGTGCAATACGGCCCAAGCACTGCTCTTGAAGTAACCAGTGACTCGGTCACTTTAGCGTGCAGCTCTGTCTATGTATTTTAATCTCCCCTTGCTTGAAGGTTATTAGGAAGAGTAATCACATATAAACTGAGATGGCAGTATTTCTGTAGCTTGCTTCATTAAAACTGGTGATATACTGTTCCACTCCACATGTATATCACTTCCTGGCACTCCTTTCATTCAACAAGATGGGAACAGTATGGATAAGTAACATTGGCATGCTGGCTTTCGCTTCACTATACTGGCTGTTTGATCCCAAGGCTGCATGCATGGCCAACTATAGAGGCTCTGCTGACTGCTGATTGCAGCTTCTGATGATGGACAGCAGGAGTAAAGCTTTAGGGGAAGCATAGAGCTATAATTCACAAGGCCATTTTATCATCACCGGAGCTGCATTCATGCAACACAATGACAAAGGTCATGTCACATTAAATCACTTGCCCTTATGGTTATGAATTAGACCCTGTCATCTTTAGCAGCTGCATATTCGTAGTGTAGGCCACATAACCAGGGCTACTAGCGTTATGGGTATAGGATAGAGGTGTCCAGAAAGCTCTGGATTTGTGTGGCATTTTTTCCTGTCTCATTTCCACACATTGGGTGACATCGATGGGGGCAGTCTGTATAGGGCTGTAACGTGTGTTAACTTGTTCCCGCAACCTCTGTGTGCACACTGACACCAGCAATCTCGTGAGACCTTGGTTCTGCTCTCGTAATGTAGCCTGTTCCCCGGAAGCTATGGTGTGTGAGTGTCTGGTCACTGCCTAAATCTCACGATAATTGGCGAGCACAGAACTAACATGGCCGCCCATACGGAGAAACCAGAGTCATCGCTATAGAAGCAGGCGGTCTTGATTGGTCTAGACACTGTCCATAACCCTCAGACAGCCCACAACCCCATCTGAGAGTTACAGCCGTAACTACATATCCGAGGCATCCAATCATGGCCTTTATGTGACAAGGTACACTTGATATAGGCCCTACTGGAGGCACATCAAGGGCAAGCCAGTTGCCACCCAACCATAATAGTTGCCACCCAACCATAATTTATAAAGAGGTAACTAAGGCAATGCATAAGCAGCTGAGGCCAGGGGTATAGGATTCTAGGACGGACATTTTTTTATCAGGGGGATTGCCCATACCAGGGTTAAGCTTTGTCTTATGCATGCTAACAAGAATATACATGCCATGGAAACTGTATGACGACAAAGGTTATAAAAGCACTGTGCATCCCTCAAAGGCCTAACAGTAACACATGCCCCAAAGACACTTCACACTATGAAAATGTCAATGGTCCACAGTGAAAACTGTCACTCGTATCACTTTTTAAATAGCATTTCAGAGGGCAAGGCTCAGATTACATTTGCTTCAAATACAAATGGTGATATCTCTTTCAGTTTCACTTCCATTGAGGAAGGTTTGTTCCCCTATCAGTTTCAATTACCAATTCTCTTAAAGTCTCTTTCAAAACACTTCTTAGAACTTTAGCAACCCTTTAATGATGGCACATTGCCTCAAGTTAACATTTGTCATCATGATGTACCAACATAGTGCAGACACATAACTAAGCGGTGCTGCATTGGTGCATCATGCAGTAGAATCTCAGGTAGTTCATTAGCCCAGTAGGGTTGCCATGATGCTTGGATGCCTGGCGTTTACCCATTCATGCATCATGACTACAGAGTGCATGGTACATTTAAGCCCTGTCCTATTCTTAAAGGGCTAACCTGTATTTTTGTAAAGTGTATTGCAGACACCATGATCCTGTGAAACACTAGTGGATCTACAGAGAAAACTAAACATGGTGAAGTGAAGCTTGGCACTTTGCTTTAACACTTTAAAATGGGACTTTAGGTGGTTCAAGTATTCCTGCTGACATCACGCTGACATCAACATCAATGTCGGTAGGTTATATATATCGTGTAACTGTATGTTATTAATTCTAATCCTTTCTATCAGTTTAGGCCAGGGTATAATTACCATGCAGTTTATACACCCTCCCCCCTATAAAAAATATCAAGAGTGTGATAGGTCAGAAAATGGCAGAAATGAGCTTTTCTTCTATGAATTCTCACCAATAAATCAATCTAATACAAGCTGTTAGCCCAAATGAGAGCCAGTAATAAGACAATACATCATGTGTAATGTCTACATACACTAGTAGCCAACTAACATTGCTGTCCTTCCCCATCATGGTTGTCTGGGTTGGGGCATGGCTGCAGGCGTTTTCATCAGGTCTGGCAGCCAATTAGGTACCAGAGCTCCAGGTGAGGCCAAGGCCGTAACTCCTGATGCCGCAATGGCTCGTTTAACTTTAAGCACTGGGTAGGCTCAAATGAACGGTCTCGAATGAATGGCAGGGATCGACAGTATTGAAAGGAATAGTAAGCACTCACACTCGGTTTCGAATAAGGCCACTTAAAAAAATAAAATGGTTTCTCATCACCGCACGCATCATAAAAATTAGGTTTTGGCCTGTGAGTAAAAAGGGAAAAAAAAGCCTCGCTCGGCAGATCTCTCAGACCTTGGTGATGAGAAACCACTTTTTCTTTCGAGTGGCCTAAGCGCTTCATTCGTATGAGAATTGGAGGTACAGTGATATTGCACTTACCCGGTAATAGGTGGCAGGGTTGATAACCTTTTTAGGATTTTAGTTGCCTCAAACTTTTATGTTCATTTGATGTCATGATTAACCAACACAGTGCCTGAAGAAATGGCCGGCACTTGTTCCTTACAATTAAAGCACTATGCTACCCACAATGGGTTACTAAGTGTTCCCATTGGATGTTGGTGTGTATCAAACCTGTATCAACCACATTATGTATGAGTGCAGCCCTGGTTTGTTACTCACCCTGATTGAATTCATGCATCATGCTGCCCCTATAAAGTATAGCACATTAAGGCACTAAGCTGCCCTTAAATGGTTAATAAGTATTGGGGTGTTTAAACCTGTCTGTACGGTAGCTGCAGCAGGCACCTGCAGGGTGGTACTGATGGATGTGAGTTGTAAGGAGGAGGGACATGGCAACTACAGCCACACACAGCCTGCATCCTGCTTCATACATTGTACATGGGGTCTGTGACTCCCTACATGGTTTAAGTCTGCTGCATATTGGTTTTCAGCCGAAGGACATACATGGTGTGTTACTCCATTATGATGCATAGATTTCGCCTAGCCCCGGCCTCGGATTGAAGGAGAAGACATCTCCACTAGCCTGTAGTGTATCATAAAAAATTCACATTAGTATTCTAGGAAGATTAGAAGGGATATCTGTCCCAGTCAGAGGTGTCGGAAAAGGGCAAGGAAACATTTCTATGCATTAGGGAGGTGGGGTTCCAAAGTTTATATTGCCCCCAAAAGAAAGTAATAATAAAATGCAAGGATATTATATACAATCCTTTAGAGACCAATAAATACTTATGCACTCCTGTTGCAGCCGTGTCACAAATGCTTCATGTCGTTAAAATATATTATACATTTGTCGTCATGATGCACCAATGCATCCCCGGCAAGTAACTCGCCAGTGCTGCATTGGTGCGTCATGCCAAACCTTCAGGAGTAGCTCAACCTCATGTGGTCGGAATGCAGCACTGGTGAGTTACTCGCTATGGCTGCATTGATGCATCTTGCCATCCTTAAAAGGTTAAATACCCAGCATAGATATACAGGCCATTACAGTATTTGTAAAAATGTGTGAGGTGTTTTTGACAGCTGATGAGGCCGATCCCAATTATAGAATGCTGATTACTCCTTCTGAACTTTATCCTAGCTTCAATTCAACCCTCAATTCAACCCTTCAAGTGTGGCATAGTGCTTTGATGTGCTATATGTATACGTTTGTTGCCATGATGCATGAATGCGGCTGTGGTGAGTACCCTGCCTGATAATTACCTTGCATCATGCTTACCTTCCGGCTTCATGTACCAATGCAGTGCTGACGGGTTTAATACTCTCCAGAAATGCAATGGCATATCATGATGACAAATGTTGCTTTGAGGCATCATGGGATCCATAAAGGTTTAATGATTCTGAAATTAATGCAAAGACTTTGAACTCCCATTAGGATACCATTCCTTCCTTATTCACCGAGACATCCCCGACAGAAGTGTATTGCATATCACAAGACCTCTTAGAAATTTTTGGACAACCAATATCACACATTATTTTGGACCATGCACCATCTGGAAGCTATTTTACATGAAATGACATGTGTGTTCTGCTACAAATGTTTAAAGTTTTATGGATGCCCCAATCATAGATCCACCTTTAAAACGGTGATTAAACCGGAGTGAGAGTCAAAAATAACAGAGATCAAAGGTAAGGTAGTACTGATGTCTTGGAAGATAGATGGAGACAAGATGTCTTATACACACTGGTAAAGGAAATTCTGCACAAGTAGGGCATGCACTATTATAACAAGGTTAAATTCTGGGTCATGTATCTGCCCCTTAATATACCAGTGATAAAACCAATTCAAAAAGAGCAGAAAGAAGACATAGGCTATTGATATCTTCAAAGGTAGATGAAGATGAGACAAAATTGCATGACTCAAATACACTGAATCAAGAAATCATTTGATTTTTGCATGTGCTAATGGTATTGTCACATAGTAGTGAGCATCATGCAGTGGTTTTAGGTCTGAGGGGTTGATGACGAAAAGAAGTCAGGTTCATACAGGCACCAAGGCCATGGCCATATACATGCGGAACGTGGGTGGAATGTGGGTGGAAAACCTCAATCCAGATTGATTATGATATGTGCTGTAAGGATTATGAAGCAGGGTTTTGTCACTGTTTACTATTGGACTGTAGTGCCCAGTCATACCATTCATGTCAGGACACTGTTAAAAGCCTGTAATAGATGGGAGACATGTGCTGCACCAGCAGACACCTGTCTCCTTCACTAACCTCTACATAAGGAAACATGCCCATTTGTGTATAAAGCTTCCCTTGTAAACATAATTCATTGCACAGTACACTACTACAGTAACACATTTCAGACTCCAAATGTGGCTATCGTTTTTTATTATTATAAAATCCTGCCCAACATGGGAAGTCCAATATTCCTAGCAGATTCAGAGTTATAGCAGGTTCGTGCTAAATATCGATCTAAGATGCAGCTTATATGATGGCTATAGCCTTATAAGTGAGAATTCACAGTACTAGTAGGCTACTGTGTACTGCCTCAAATCAGTCATAATTAGAGTAAGTGTGCAACTAGTTTATTTTGTTGTTGTTGAAACAGTATCTTTATTGTATGTACATGAATGTATGAAATGTGTCCAAATAATGTAAAAACACATAAACAGCTAGATGGGTACAGCTAGACAGGTACATGGCTCATAAAACTCTGCCCCTTCTACAAAAGTGAGTGATATCTGGGACCCTTTCCTTCAGAGGAAATAACAGGTATATACTTTTTTTTTAAACTTATGCTGAATGCTCCTTAGAAGTGTCTTGCTTTCAAACTAGCCTTATGGTTTTTATACTCTGAAATGATATTGATACACCATCATAGGAGGTATTCAATCATTCAGGTAAAGTTTGTTCCTCAAACCTAGTGCACACAGCTTTCAACTGATCACAGGTCCCATAGCACCATATGTCATATACAGGTTCAATTAGACTAGCTAATGCTAGAGGTAGCTTGGTCTCACACACTGAAAGTCCATAGGTTGAAAGGGTTAGTCAGTACAGACTAACCTAGGTTGGTCATATGAGTGTTAGTCACAATGGCAAAGTTATATTCAAAAATGACCAAGGGGTCAGTCAGTAGTGGCTAACCTAGGTTCATCATTGGTGTGTTGTATTTGTATACCACCAGTTGGGGCCACCTGTGATGACCACTCAGTGGCTCCCCCTAGAATTAAAAAGACTAAGGTGGGTTGGTCAGTAGTGTCCAACCTGACAATAATAACTAATCTAGGTTGGTCGTATAGGGAGCCAAAAATGACTACCGTAAAACCTCGGCTATAAGCCGAAATATATTTGGCGTTTTTATTTGCTATTTGCCGAATTTTAAGCCCCAAACTCCCATTCGGCTTATAGGCGAGGTTTTGATAATGTAGGAACATAGTGAAAACAAATTTCAAGCACTTTTGTTATATGCCGAATTTTTACTCCCAAACTCACATTCGGCTTATAGCCAAGGTCGGCTTATAGCCAAGGTTTTACGGTAACTAGGTTAGGCACTAGTGACTGAGAGGTTGGGTGTATAGGGAGCCTAGGAATATCAGTGTAGTGTCATTTTATCACCAGGATGCATGCATGCAGCCCTGCTGAGTAACAGGTTTAGCCTGTAACACATGAATATAAAGCCTTGAGACACTAAGCTACCCATGATTTATTTTGACTAGAGCTGTTATCTTTGACCTGATATAAAGGTGCAAATACCTGTGTGAATTATCATTAACCATGTTGCATTCACCTGACTAAAAGATAAAAGGACACCCTTTACCTTAACCCTGCTAATCCTGGCACTATACGTAGGATGTATCAATACATCATGAAGGTTAGCCTCTATGCAGGATATCAAAGACCTGGTTTTACTATATATACCACTCTGGATCTTACATAAGGCTATGTAAGAAACCATATATCATGTTATTATCATAACCCAAGCTGTAATCACATGTCTATGCTTGTTGGCTACTTAGCAGCCTCCGTTAAAATGCTCATAGATATTATTAACATTATAGCAGAAGCAATTCTATGGTTACAATTATGATGTAACTCGCTGGCACTTAATTGGTGCGTCACTGGCAAGTTAGTTATATTTGGTACATTCATGCCTCATGATGACAAACGGCATCAACTCACTATCCTGTTTTCAAATGGTTAGAATCAGGATTCTGTGGATATGGCCAGAGACACTGTCCTTAGATGTTACACAGATGAGCATTGCTCAGGCAATACACCAGTAAACCGGCTACTATACTGAGCTAAGGCTGTTAGGGAGTGGTCTACCTGTTTACACATTAGGCTGTGTCTGACGAACTTAGGCCAATGTTTTGTCTCTGACCGGGTGCCAGCTCTGACCAGGTGCCATCTATGACCGAGTGCCATCTCTGACCGGCCTGAATGGAAACGTTTTCTTTAGGGTAGATGTATATAGAATTTGGCTGAAAAGGTTAATGGACATTATAACTCTTTAAAGTAGTAATTAGTTGCCCATATTTATCATCATCGGCCCTAAATAAACCGTTCTTATTCAGGCCGGTCAGAGATGGCACCCGGTCAGAGATGGCACCTGGTCAGAGATGGCACCCGGTCAGAGACGAAAACATTGGCCCAAGTCCGTGAGACACAGCCATGTGCTCCCATGAAGCCCCCGGGATAGTGCAGGCACGATTTAGGGGATGGTCAATTTTGAATGCAAAAAAAACATGGTGACCCATTTAGAGGGGGAGGGGGCGCAAAACAATGTTTGGGAGAGTGATATATGAAGTTTATGAACCTTTAAGGGCTTTAAGGCACTCTACTCCTTTGTCATAAACCTGCCAGTTTTACATTTATTTATCATGACGACTCTGTTTAATTGATGCAATTATAATGCTGTATTAGTGCATCATGAGTACAACAATAATGTTTTAGCCATGGGCCATCCATTGCAATTCTTCCAATGGCATGTTAAATGATGGTAATAAACAGGTGTATTCGCCTCAAATATCCAGAAGGATGTTCTGTAGGCCACCCAGGTATATTGGAAGGTAATTTTGAAGAAAATTGCTGGCCCGTACTTAAGAATACAGGAAATTTGCTCCCCAGAAGCCATTAAAGGGACTAGTGTATGGTAATTTGTAATCTCCCCTACTTCATGGTCATCAGGAAGTTCCATCAGACATAAGTTGGCGTGTGAGTCTCTTCAATAGCTTGCTTAATTAAAACAGGAGATATGGTAATATCAATTTATTACTTGGCTTAGGAAGGAGTTTAAAGTTCCATAGATCACCTGCTGGCAACACTTCCGTTCAGAATAATGGAAACCGATTGTGATAATTAACACCCTAAGGGCTGCATATTACTTTATACAACACTTGGGTGGAAAGACAAAAGAAACTGCCTGCCTGTATAATATGTACAAAGGTGACAAAGTAGTCACCACAATGTGCGGCAGAAGTTAGTTAAAACACTGCTAGGCCCCTATACTAACGATATTGCCTTAGTCATGGCTGACCACACTCGTCTGCGACTCATAATCAGCCTTGACTGTCGCCAATATCCTCAGTACAGGGGTCTGGCCGCGGTTTAACTACTACTTAATGCACTATAATGCCATTTAGATCTCGTGGTGCATGAATGCTGCCTTGGTGAGTTACTCGCATTCCCGCCAGATATATAGGGCTGATACACAATCAACAAGGAAGCATCATGATGACAATGAACACTAAGGTTTTTTTGCGGTCCTTGGTCCTTTGAGGTCACATCATGCTTTAATGCTAATATTATCTCCTTTGTCGTTATAGTACACAAATGCAAACCTTGTGAGCAACTTGCCAGAGCTGCATTCACACATCATGGTGACCCTACAGGCTTGATACACTCCCACAGTTTAGGCATGATGCAGGGATGCAGCCTTGGTGAGTCACTCACCAGGGCTGCATTCGTGCATCAGGAGGACAAAGGGCATACCCAGCCAACAAAAGTACGTTATTTTACGTCAAAATAACATTTTAAACGTTATACAACTTTTTGCCATAGAGAAACGTCATATAACTTTGTATAACTTTTTTTGTTTACTGGGTAGTAGTATAGTATGTATCGGAACGGGACTATAGTTAAGTACTGTTTATTACTCAATCGACCTGCAGCCAATCAGAGGCCTCCCTTTTGGCGGGAAATTCAAAAGCAGCCAATGAGAGGCCTCCCTTTTGGCGGGAAATTCAAATAGGTCACGTGACCGGAAGTGACCTACTTCCGGTCACGTGACCTTTGGGCGGGAAATTCAAATAGGTCACGTGACCGGAAGTGACCTACTTAAGAGGGTCACGTGACCACCATGTTGGCGGGAAATTCAAATAGGTCACGTGACTGGAAGTGACCTACTTAAGGGGGTCATGTGACTACTAGGTTGGCGCGAATTTCAAAATAAGTCACTTGAGATTTTTATGGATAAATAAATTTTAAAAAAGAAAAAAAGCAAGCTGAAAGCTTGCTAAAAAATAATTTAAAAATGTGGCTCTTTTTTTTAGGGGGGGGAGGGGCACTCTGGGGGGCACTCTTTAAGATGCATGGGGGGGGAGGGGGGGAGGGGGGGAGGGGAAGGGTTTTTTAAGAGTGAGACTCGCTTCTCTGCCCTCTCTTTTAGAGGGCAGAGAGGCGAGTCTACTGGTTCGTCTACTTACAATGAAATGTATCATGATTGCGTTTATGATGATGTGCATCATGATGTGACTATCTTACAACTTTATAAGAAATAAGCAAGGTCTCTCTCCTATACATGGGCGTACTTACACTGACTATTTGTAAACTAATGAATGGGACTTCCTCGTTAAAATCAGTATCTACAACTCTTTCAATCTTAAGGCTTTTTTTTGAGTTTATTCTTTTGTTCAATTTTGGGCCCACCTCAAAAGAGGAATAGGCCCTCGCTTGCTCATCAGAGCCGGGGTGTAGAAGGCCCCTGCCCTGTCGGGTACGTTCTGAGATAGATCGCCCTCTGGTACGTTTTTGGTTACTTTGGAGCTCTCAGTCGACTGTCTTATCCACCTTAAAAAAACCAGACTTTCGGTGTCTCATGATAAAACTGGTGCCTTATACTAAGTGCTGGATTACTTTCTCATTTTTTTATTGTTCTATCCGATGCTTATTTAATTTTTGCACTGATAAAAACGGCTAGCTTGTACAAACACGCGGTCTATTTAAGCGTTAAGTGTAGAAAATGAACAGAACAGTGCACAGAAAATAGAGCTACTGACTACATTTCGCCCAGTCACTCAGCGGAGAACAAAAGAACTACTGACGTAGTGTACCCGCTATTCCGACAGTTGGCGCCACCGTTATACTTTTCCCGCGTGCGACATGAAGCCCTGGGGTGGGTACTGGCTGTTTGGTTGTAGGTACCGAAACATAAAAAACTACAGCCAGCCCATGTCATGGTGAGACAGCTCTCTTATTCCCCCTTGAGTAGCGTCCGTAGGGCCTATGACAAAACCTAGTCCCGTACACTGAGCAGCTTCAGGTCTGAAGGCTCATACAGAAAAATGTGTGGGTGTGTGGGTGTGTGGGTTGCTTTACGCCTTAGTTAACAGCTATGGTCATTTCAAGGGCGGTGATGGTGATCGAATCTATGGCCCTTTTACCGAGACAAGGGTTTCTTTTACATCCCACACTACATAGGGGTGTGTGGGTGTGTGGGTCTGTGTGTGTCTGTTCGGTCTGTGTGTGCACGCGTCTTGCACTCCGGAACATGTTCAGACACGTTCGAACTTGCTCGGACGTGCCTGGACAGGTCTCACACGCCGACCGTGTCTGAACATGTTTTCACCTTATAGCTGCTGCCGATGCTGCTACCGCTGCTGCCGATGCTGCTGATGTTAGTAGTCGCGTCGACAAAGAATCGTCATTTGTCACACTTAAGCCTCTAGTTAAATGCGCGACAGGTAGTAAGGCTACCAACGCGACGACCGGATCGCGCTCTTGCTTAAAGGTGCACCTCAACTCAGTGCGCCTTTAACACCCGTCCCAAATAGGTAAAGTTCCTGACGCAGCACAGCACCTCCCACCAGTAGCCAATCAGCGCGCCGAACGCCGGACACACCCCCACCGTGTGAGCCTCTAAGTAGGTCACACGAACCATACTAAGATGCCGACAGGACTAATTGGTCCGTCCGCGGTGGCTGCGAGAGATTGCGCGCCGTCTAAATTCACTGCCATGATTGGCAGAGGGGGGGGGCTGATTACCCCTCGTCGGATGAATTGCGGCGGAACCACAATCAATTTTTTGCTGTTTTAGATAAAAAGAGATCCAGAGCTATCCGCTCGTCCAAGAATTATTTTTCTATCAGCCCGGGATCACCCCCAAATTCAGGCCTAAAGTCCAAAAACCCAAAAAAAAATTCCTATGGGATTTTAAGGTTGAAGCGTTTTTTGTGACCCCAAGGAGCAGCTCACGGGTTCGAACCCTGTAAACGCCTTGACGCGCTTTTGTCGCTTAAGGCGCCTGTGGCTAGACGTCTTGACTAAAACTTAGTGAGGGTTCTAACCCGGAACGTCTATATTAGCCGCCTAATTTCTACTAGCCCCGAAAACGAGAGTATCACATCTATATAGGTCACCCATGTTAGCCTTGGTTTAAGTGCGTGCAGAACCGTGTATTGTGCATTTATGCAGCATACAGATATGGAGACATGCTGCTACAGTGTCAAATTGATCGACATTGTATGTAACTGGACATGAAGAAGGATATTTTTACTTAGTTTTCTAAAAAGAGGGTAGTTCTCGGTACTCCTCCAGCAGCAGTGGTAGGGGAGTCGGACAGGTACTTAACCCTATTTATAGGGGCGCTAAGGTAGGGAGTTTGATAAATTTTTGAAAAATGAGTTAAAAAATACATAGTGGTTCCATTAGTATAGATCTCTATGAGAGCTTTTCAGATCTGCTTAGATCCAGAAATATCATGGTGAATGCATCTGAACATATTTCCCATTTCTGTGATCTAGGCAGGAGAGGGGCACTTTCACAGCAGTAAGGGGTTCTGTAGCTCTGGCCCTAGGCACCCTTCTAACTCAGACAGAACAGGTTTACTTAAAATGGCTAGGGTCATTGTTGGGCAGAGGCACATACATCTGGATTTCACATACGTCTTCAAGAACACAATTACTAACATCCCCATGGTAACAAGTTTTAACAACTCATATTTATTTATTACATTTTGACATGAAGAATGTCACCATAATATTGTAGGCTACAGAAAACAGAGACTCTTATCTTTCTCCACTAATGACTCCATTCATGTTGACTGCCATGATATTGTGATTAAAATGAGGGGTTTGTGTTTTTTTATAGCTCAAGAAATGAGGTCAGGAGGGCTATTTTTATGCAATGCACCAGTGGGGGTGCTATTAGGAAGGGTGCATATTTGATCACAGAAACGGGCAGACTACAGCGGCAGCGCTATTTTGAACTCTCTAGAGGCTAAGGGTTTGAGATGAACGTGTCCCATGTCGCATGTCGATTTTTAAGAAATGACCATGTCACATGACCCTAAGTGAAAAAAGTGTTGTCACTAGTGTCACTAAGAGGGAAAATGTAGGGGCACCGTAATTGATACAATCGGACTCTTGGGACCATAGACTACTAGGAATTTTTTTTTTTTAAATTTGACCACCCGCAAGGCCGGAATTTGAAGGAAGAGTTGAGGCGCCTACTTATACAGTAATTGAGAATTTTTTATTCATGTCACATGTCGATTTTTAAGAATGGTCTAATGACACAGATAGCGCTAAACTTAAAGACCTACTCTCCGCCCCCTTAGTCTTTCTATACTGAATCCGGGACTTGCCGGCGAGGCCGACAAAGGGCTGACCTAATGAGCTCACAGCTGGACTAGATACCCAATGTTTTGGATTGGAGAAATCAGCAGAGCAATAAAAGCGTGGTGAGGCTGGTGTTATTTTCAAGGGTGGCCCCTGTGAGTTGTAAAATTGGTGCTAAATGTGGTAACCAAGAGGATGCTAAGTTTATTGATATTGTCCGTTAATGATACTTAAGGTGGGTGTTGTCTAAAGTTTTAATTGATATTACCAATGTGGCCAATAATGACTTCACAGTTGGGGCCTTCGCCCGCAGGTCCCAGATTCAGGGTATTCTTTGTTTATTGTGTGGCCCCTAAAGAGGGGCCGACTAACTCCTTAGAGTTAGTTAGATGCTGCCGCTGTGCTATGCAACATCAGCGTAATTAATTACGCCTCATGTTGGGCAGCATGGATCACTTGATGGGTGATACCTCAAAGCACAAACACGGCAGAGCCGTGTGTGGCATGCGAGGACCAGTGGGTCAGGGGTGATCCGTTGCAGACAGAATACCGATCCGTGTGAGGTTCTGACTTTCTATAGCTTTTTATAAAGCTTTAGATATGAGTAGTATTGTATGTATCGGAACGGGACTATAGTTAAGTACTGTTTATTACTCAATCGACCTGCAGCCAATCAGAGGCCTCCCTTTTGGCGGGAAATTCAAAAGCAGCCAATGAGAGGCCTCCCTTTTGGCGGGAAATTCAAATAGGTCACGTGACCGGAAGTGACCTACTTCCGGTCACGTGACCTTTGGGCGGGAAATTCAAATAGGTCACGTGACCGGAAGTGACCTACTTAAGAGGGTCACGTGACCACCATGTTGGCGGGAAATTCAAATAGGTCACGTGACGGGAAGTGACCTACTTAAGGGGGTCACGTGACTACTAGGTTGGCTTTCAAAATAAGTCACTTGAGATTTTGATGGATAAATAAATTTAAAAAAAGAAAAAAAAAGCAAGCTGAAAAAAGCTTGCTAAAAAATAATTTAAAAATGTGGCTCTTTTTTTCTAGGGGGAGAGGGGCACTCTGGGGGGCACTCTTTAAGATGCATGGGGGGGGAGGGGGGGGAGGGGGGGGGGGTTTTTTAAGAGTGAGACTCGCTTCTCTGCCCTCTCTAAAAGAGAGGGCAGAGAGGCGAGTCTACTTACTATGAAAGGTATCATGATCGCGTTTATGATGATGTGCATCTCTTGCTGGCTAGACTTTCAAGCAAATTTGCTAAAGTCCAGCCCGTTATTGAATGTCCGGCCTAGCCTGACCCATCTATTATAGTCTAGCAGCGCCTGACCTTTGTATGAGAGTAGTATTGGCGACATTGGCTGACTCTGATATTTACCTGTGTGTACGGAGAGAGGAGAGGGTTCACAGCCACAGCTCTCTTAAGGCAAAGCTTGCGCTTATAGAGCGCTACTAGTGGAGGTCTGGATAAGAAAGCTATGGCGGTTGTCTTCAAAAAAAATAAAAAATAGTCATGGCGCATGTCGATGTCGCTTAATTATGCTCATATCTCATGTCGATTTTAAGAATTGCTCATGTCACCTGTCACTATGTTTTTCAAGCTTCATGTCAAATGTCACTAGACCTCATGTCGAATGTCGATTCTAAGAAACAGATATGTCACCATCTCGAATTTAGCGGTCCACATTGCCGCTGCTGCTGCTGCTGCTGCTGCTGCTGCTGCTGCTGTTGCTGCTGCTGATTTGCTGTTGCTGCTGCTGTCGGTGCTGCTGCTTGTGCTGCTCGTGCAGCTGCTGCAGCTGCTGACAGCTGCTGCTGCTTGTACTGCTCGTGCAGCTGCTGCAGTTGCTGACGATGTCACGGATGCTGTTGACAGATGCTGCTGCTTGTGCTACTCGTGCAGCTGCTGCTGCTGCTGCTGCTGCTGCTGCTGCTGACGATGTCACGGATGCTGCTGACAGATGCTGCTGCTTGTGCTGCTTGTGCAGCTGCTGCAGCAGCTGCTGCTTGTGCTGATCGTGCTGCTGCTGCAGCAGCTGCTGCTGACAGATGCTGCTGCTTGTGCTGCACGAGACCGAGTAGCCGCTATTACTAATGCTACTAATACTAGTATGAGAAAATACATTTAGTCAGTCGACTAAATCAAGGATGTTTTCTGACTTCAGTGGATCGTTTAGCCATCGGCCACAGGCAAAACTTGAAACCATTTTATACATGGGACAATTGGCAGAGTCGAAACATGTTGGTACGACGGGGTCGATCATGTTCATCATCAGTTCAGGCAAAGGAAGTGTGTCGACAGCCCGCGAAAACTTCATGTCCGGATGTTTCAACACAACACTTTTTATCACACTCACACAGCTGCTTTGAAGAGTGAATCCTTGACCAAACTTGAGCTTTTCCAACACAGCTTTGGCCTCCTTCTGTGCAGTAAGGGATCTCTCTTTCGGGGTCATCGCAGTGCTGGCTAGCATGTCCTCAAAGTCTTTAACATAATGTTCCAACGGGCTACAAATGATGTACTCCAGATCATCGTCCGCATATGTCGTCTCCTCGCACCATACTTCTTTTGTTTCGAATTCCGTCATTTTCTGAACAATCTCCTCGTGAGTGCGTTGCATATATCGAAGCTTCTTCAAAGACCAGATAACTTGTATGCCGAACGCTGAAAAACCTGAAGGAATTTCACCACTACAGTCACACCAACTATACGGAGCTAAGAAAAATAGCTCCAACAAAATTTTCTCCCTCTGTCCAAATGAAACTACTTCCGTTCCGATGAAGTTGAAGCATGCTTCTATCCATTGCTCCTTGGTGACGTCCTTCCAATGTTTCTTTACCTCACATGCATCATAGGGCACTGTTTCTCTTCTTGCTTCTAGTGGGAGTTGCTTTTTCTTTCTTGGACTCATTTGGAGAGTTTCGATGCTCTGTAGCGTCGACACTTCGATAAGAAAAGAAGCTGTAAAGGTAGAAATAACCCTCATAACATGCTGAGCGAGCGTGGAGTGGACAATGCTACGATGAGTGAGAGCAGCGTTTCACTCCTTATGTACCCTGTCCTAGATAATCCTCTTAAACAGCTGAAAAGACTCTCTCAGTACAGAGTCTCTACTCAATTAAGTGATCTGTTAAGTAAGTTTTCACATGCTACTTGACTACTGCAGGAGGGTTTAGACTTAAGCAGCTTAGTGCACACACGTGTCTGTTAGAAAGCTACCTGCACACCTGTCTTCCTTTTTCACTAGTATTTACCCCTTGCCGACTAATAAGGCACCTATACACGTGTCAGCCTCCTTATATACGTCATTCTTCCTCTCGAGAGGAAGAAGTGTGTCTCTTCGTTTTTTTTGTTTAAGAAGTGAGGGTCTTTAAGATCACGTGCCTGGAAGCGACTTGATGAAGCAAGTGACTAGAAGCGACGACGTCACATGCTTTTTAATGAGGTGATCAGCTGTGACTGGCGGCGGCGGCGGCGGTGGCAGCGACGGTGGTGCTGGTGGTGGTGGTAGTAGACGTTACTGTGGTCAAAGGTGCTATGGTTTTTTTTCCAACAGAAATCAGAGCTTTTATACAGAGGGAGTTTAATCCTATTTCCAACAGCACCCCAGCTGTCCAGCAGCCGCTCCGCTCCGTAAGAGCTTCTTAAGAGCTTAGATGACGAGGAGCGTGTCATCATCATCTTTGGTGGCCAGCTGAAAATGGTGTTTTTTCTTTATCCATTAGCCTTACCTCCTACCCCCTACCTGAGGACGACTCTCTCCCCCTTTAGCATTCATTGTAACAAACGTCAGAGGTCAGGTGAAAATCTGATTTTCATGCACAGCCTTAGTCAGCTGTCACTCCTATTGAACTAGCTAGCCGCCGCCGACCTGTCTACTCACCCCAGCTGTCCAGCAGCCGCTCCGCTCCGTGAGAGCTTCTTAAGAGCTTAGATGCCGAGGGGTATGTCATCGCCGTCTGTGGTGGCCAGCTGAAAATGGTGTTTTTTTTCCTTAGCCATTAGCCTTACCTCCTACCCCCTACCTGAGGACAACTCTCTCCCCCTTTGGCATTCATTGTAACAAACGTCAGAGGTCAGGTGAAAATCGGATTTTCATGCACAGCCTTAGTCAGCTGTCACCCCTATTGAACTAGCCGGCCGCCGCCGGCCAGTCTACTCACCACGGCAGGAGGCGGTGATTTTTTTTGTTTTACACTTAAGTCGCTCACCACATGCACACGACTCTACTCACAGACAGACACTCCCGTCTTAGGGGGTCCTGCTTCACACTACACGCCTCCTGTAGTTTTTTGTATACACACTCTAAGCTCATGACTGCTTAATCCTTTATACAGCTAATGCGCGTTGAATTAGTACAGTCGGTACACCGCCCGCTCATGGCAGTCCATCTCTCAAAAAAAAGAGGGAGGGGGGAAAGAGATCCAGCTGAAAACGTCATGACTTATGTCTTTTGTTTCTCTTTGGGAATGTCCGCCGGTCAGCTGGCGGCAGCAACTGCTTAATCCTTTATACAGCTAACTCACGTTGAATTGCTGAACAAGGTAGTAAGTAGCTTAGCTCGTGTCAGTCGATCTCTCAAAGGGGAGGGGGAAAGGGGTCCAGCTGAAAACGTCATGCCTTATGACTTTTTGTTTCTCTTTGTGAATGGTCACCGGTCAGCCGGCGGGCAGCTGAAGAGAGCTGTAAGTAGCTTAGCTCTAGAAGCGAGAAGGAGTATATAAGAGGCCTGGAAACACCCGTTCAATCACTCAGTCTTTTGCTGCTCTCTACAAGCACCACCATGAGCAAAACACAACAACTACTGTCGTCCAAGGATCTAATCGAGTTCAAGAACAAGAAGAATACGCAGAACGGTGATCGTTTACTGTCAGCGTCTCCTCTTGCTACTGAAATTGAGACTACCGCCGCAACCGCTTGGGCTTATCACCCTCCCGCTGTAGCGAGCGCAGACAGCAGTAGTAGCGACGTTGTTACACTCGCGACGGTTGTTGCTGCTGAGCACACTGCTGCCGCTACTGCTGCGCTTGCTGCGGCTGCTAGTGATCCTCGTGCTGCTAGTGCTGCTGCTACTGCTGCTGCTGCTGCTGTTGCTGCTGCCGCGCCTGTTACTGCTGTGCCTGCTGCTGCTGCTGCTGCTGCTGCTGCCACGCCTGTTACTGCTGCGCTTGCTGAGGCGGCTGTGCCTGCTGCTGCTGTGCCTGCTACTGCTGCGCTTGCTACTGCTGCACTTGCTAGCGCTGCGCTTGCTCCTGCTGCTACTGCTGCTGCTGCTGCTGCTGCTGCTGCTGCTACTACTGCTGCTGCTGCTACACCTCTTGCTGCGACTACCGCTACTAGTACTGACACGCAGTACGTTGCACAGAACTTCTCCACCGCTTCATCAACCGACGCCATCAACGCTGCTCGCGCTGAGACTTACAGCTATTCGGACACTCAGCCTCAGCAGCGCGTAGTAGACATACATGTCCTAAAGCAACAGGGTGAAACAGAGAACGACGCTGACGACGAGGCGTACGAGGAACCCGAAGGGTCACGGGCGCACAGTCCGTTTTTCGACCTCATTTCCACTGGTAGTGCGTCCGGTCCGTGTCGCCTGCCCTCACCAATACCTTACGAAGTCATGTGGTTGCCCTGTTCCGACAACGAGTCGTCTGATACCAGCGCAGACGCTGCTCCTGTTATTGGTTCTGCTGCAGCGGTACCTGTATCATCATACTTCAAAGCAGAGCCGTTAGGATACTTGTCAGACGCTATGCTACTGAAAATAAGCGGTAAGTTGCCGACATCAGATTACATACGGTTAGGTTCATTCCTTGAAGTGAACTTGAAGGATATGGGATATCTCAGTTGTGAGACAAGTGTCATAACTCAAGCTAGAGAAATGTTCACTACTTGGTACCAGAAAAGTTGTACTAGTAGGTGGAAGGACCTAGCCACCGCCTTGGAAGAATCTTACCGTATGGACCTCATCAAATTCTCACGTGAGTACATGGACAAGCATGACATGTGGGATGGCTTAGAGAGTGGAGACATGGAGTGGAAAGTGCAGAAATATTTCTCTCTTTTAGCTGAGCTCTGCCCTAGAGACTGGAAGACCATAGGGATCTACTTAGGGTTGACTTCTCATGAAGTAACTTCCATCTCTCAACCTGTGCCTTCTGACAGGACTGTGAAGAACCCTGTGTATGAAGTGCTGAAAGCTTGGAAGTACAACGAGACGTCTGAGCCTATGGCTCTGATGAAAGTGTTGGAAGACTACATGGGACGCGGCGACGTCGCAATGTATGTTCAAGGGTTGTATGCAGCTGTACCCAAAGAAATAAAAGTGAGCTGTGACACTCCAGTGTTGACGACTCTCGTCTGATCCCTGCAGTAAGATGGACATCTGTTGAAATCGATCCTACACTACAGACGTCTTTCACTATGCTAATAGCATCGTGTGGTAAGAGGCGTCTAGTATTCGAAGTGATAAACAACGTTTATTTTTTTAATATTTGGTAAATAAGTGAAAAAACAAAAAAAAGAAAAACATGCCGCAGGACGTTTGCGAAAAGTGTTTCAAAATTTTTAAAAGACCGTACAATCACGAGTGACCCGTAGAAAAATTAAGAACGATACCTAAGTTTTGCCCTCTATGCAGCGATGTCGGCTAGCGTCGCATACGACTTTCCGGGGTAGGAGAGGCAGCGTACGTCAGAGAATCCGACGCAGATTCCGACCCCTTGTTAGACCGAGTTTAAAAATCACATAAACGAGAACGTCAAAGTCATCGAGAAAGCTGTGCTAGAAGTTTACCGACCAACCTTAGCGAAGTTACATGTAGCGATAGGTGAAGCTCTCCTGCTAGAGGAAGCGACATTCACCCCTTCTCCAGGCGGCTTCGCTGCAGCTCACACCAGACAACCGTTAGTTCAACTGAAGAAGCGGCTTCTGAGATACATCCGTCAAGCTCCAGTCGTACGCTTCAACTCGGAGAGTTACGACTTGAACCTGATCAAAAAATACGCCTTCACTCGTTATTTGCCTCCGGAGACCGAAGAAACCAACAATTCAGCGTCATAAAGAGAAGCAATCAATAGTTGACGTAGTAGTCAACTTTTTTAGCACTTGGTTACAGCTACGCGAATTATTTGCGAGCTTTCACTACAAACGAAGAGAAAAGTTGCTTTACTTACGAATGGATGACGTATACCAAGAAACTAGTAAACAAAAAACCCCTGCCACCGAGATCGACTTTTTGACAGCGACCTGACGGGCGTCAAAATGGCCGAAATCCGACTACGTCACATGTCAGAAAGTTTAGTATGACAAGAAGAAGCAAACTATGACAGATTACTCGATCCACTACAACAACGAAGACGTCAAATCTTTCATAGAAGCTTTTTGAAAAAATCACGCTATTTTTTTCCAACATAGCAGCATTGTCATTGTCATGTTGAAAGACGCCATCTCTCTCGCCAGTTTGACTTTACAAGACCTCTTCCAAAAAACCTATAAGCTGTGTTCACAACGTTCCCTCCGTTCGACGCCGTCCTCCACGCTCTGATCAAAGAAAA
Organism: Harmothoe impar; assembly: GCA_947462335.1. Classification (NCBI taxonomy): domain Eukaryota; kingdom Metazoa; phylum Annelida; class Polychaeta; order Phyllodocida; family Polynoidae; genus Harmothoe; species Harmothoe impar. The sequence continues at coordinate 101,926,730 of OX381704.1, read as the reverse complement.
TGTAGTCAGTGGTCCTTCCATCATCTTCCATAGATTTCACGAGAAAGAGTGTATAGGTGTCTTATAAGTCGGCAGAAGGTGAATACTAGTGAAAAAAAAAAGAAAGCGCGTGTGCAAGTAGCTTTTTCTAACAGACACGTGTGTGAACTAAGCTGCTTAAGTCTAAACCCACCTGCGGTAGAAGCTCTGTACTTAGAGAGTCTTTTCAGCCGTTTAAGAGGCTTATCTAGGACAGGGTACATAAAGAGTGAAACACCCCTGTCACCAGTCACACTTTCTCCACCCGCCCTTCATCTTCGTAGCATCGTCCACTCTACGCTCGCTCAGCACGTTACGATGGTTAGTTCTGCTATTTTCTTTGTTTATGAAAGTGTTGACGCTACAGAGCATCGAAACCCTCTCGAAATGAGTCCAAGAAAGAAAAAGCAACTCCCAGTTGAAGCAAGAAGAGAAACGGTACCCTATGATGCCTGTGAAGTAAAGAAACATTGGAAGGACGTCACCAAGGAGCAATGGATAGAAGCATGCTTCAACTTCATCGGAACAGTAGTTTCATTTGGACAGAGGGAGAAGATTTTGTTGGAGCTATTTTTCTTAGCTCCGTATACTTGGCCTGACTGTGGTGAAATTCCTTCAAGTTTGTCAGTCTTCGCCATACAAGTTATCAACTCCTTGAAGGAGCTTCGATATATGCAAGGCCCTCAGGAGGAGATTGTCAAGAAAATGACGGAATTCGAAACAGGCGAAGACACAATATGGTGCGAGGAGACGACATATGCGGACGATGATCTGGAGTCCATCATTTGTAGTCCGTTGGAACATTATGTTAAAGACTTTGAGGACATGCTAGACAGCACTGAGATGAACCCGAAAGAGAGATCCCTTACTGCACAGAAAGAGGCCAAAGCTGTGTTGGAAAAGCACAAGTTTGGTCAAGGATTCACTCTTCAAAGCAGCTGTGTGAGTGTGATAAAAAGTCTTGTGTTGAAACATTCAGACATGAAGTTTTCGCGTGCTGTCGACACACTTCCTTTGCCTGAACTGATGATGAACATGATCGACCCTATGGTACCAACACGTTTCGAGTCTGCCAATTGTCCCATGTATAAAATGGTTTCAAGTTTTGCCCGTGGCCGATGGCTAAACGATCCACTGAAGTCAGAAAACCTCCTTGATTTAATCAATTGACTAAATGTATTTTCTCATACTAGTATTAGTAGCATTAGTAATAGCAGCTACTCAGTCTCGTGCAGCACAAGCAGCAGTATCTGTCAGCGGCATCCGTGACATCGTCAGCAGCAGCAGCAGCAGCAGCTGCACAAGCAAAAGACAAACACCGTAGTCTCCTCATCCAGACCTCCGCTAGTAGCGCTCTATAAGCGCAAGCAGTGGCTGTGAACCCCCTCCTCCCGCCGTACACACGGGTAAATATCAGAGTCGGCCAATGTCGCCAATACTACTCTCATACAAGGGTCAGGCGCTGCTGACCTATAATAGATGAGTCAAGGACTATTCTACTGAGGGTCAGGCTACGCCGGAAATTCAATAACAAGCTGGACTTTGGCAAATTTGCTTGAAAGTCTGGCCAGCAAGAGTCCGGCATACTCTCCCAAGAGTTCAGCATTGCCAGACTATGGCATGAGGATCCCGCATGGTCAGACTTTCAAAAGCAAGTTTGCCAAACTCCAGCTTTTTATTGAATGTCCTGCGTAGCCTGACCCTCACTAGAATAGCCCTTGACCCGTCTATTATAGGCCAGCCGTGCCTGACCTTTGTCTGAAGGTAGAATTAGCGCTATTGGGTGCCTCTGATGTTTGCCTGTGTGTAGTCAAACCTCGCCTGAGAGAGACATACTTCAGAAAGAAAAGAAAAAGCGGCGTGAGAAGGTGACGGGATCCCAAGTGTCAACCCTAAGACTTACATTTGCTACGATCAAATCAGCGGAACCGGTGAAAGAAAATCTTAAAAAAAAGTGTACAGAAGTAGTCGTCTTCTTAAATGTTTTCGAAAACGAAAAACTCTCCTTGCGGTAAATATAAATTTCAAAAGTGGTACGAACCAAAAATGGCCACTTACACCATAGAGAAAGATGACGTGCGCTACTTGTATTATAAGCGTCGCGTGCATTCTAACGGTGTGACAACGAGTCCTTTAAAATATGAAAAAAGTGTGTTATTGATTGATTGAGCGCATCTTTTCAAAAATAGAGTGTTATTAGAATTGAAAAAAAGAAAATAAAAAAATAAAATAAAATTATTGTTGTGTTTATTTTCATACGTCTTCTTTTATTAGTAAGTAAAACAATTATAACAATTAACTAGCGTGTCCTCTTAAAGTGACACTTCCTCCGGTCGCTGCTGAATCGTCTAATTAAGGTATGTGTCGTCGTCACTTCTAGTCACGTGACTCATCAGGTCACTTCCGGTCGCGTGATCCTAAAATCGATCACTTCCTAAACAAAATTAAATTAAGAGACACATTTCTTCATGACCCAACCAATCAGAGGTCTCCATTTGACCAGAAGTAGGCCCCTCATTTGCATAAATGGGTCACTTCCGGTGTACCAGCCAATCAGAAGCCTCTAACTAAGTCAAGGTCGCTTGACGTCACTTCCGGTATGCCCTTATATGTACATGTGAAGGTCACATGACGTCACTTCCGGTATGCCCTTATATGGGCGTGTGACGTCACATGACGTCACTTCCGGTATGCCCTTATATGGGCGTGTGACATCACTTCCGGGCAAATGGAAGCCTCTGATTGGCTGAGTCATGACCTTGACCTCTAACTAGGTCAAGGTCACGTGACGTCACTTCCGGTATGCCCTTATATGGGCATGTGACGTCACTTCCGGTCAAATGGAGGCCTCTGATTGGCTGCATGTCGATTGAGTAATAAACAGTACTTAACTATAGTCCCGTTCCGATACATACTATACTACTGATATGGTGTGGTATTTTTCATCTCGCTATAGTTTAGTTGGTATTTAAGGAAACTGCCTCATTTCTATCAGAAATACACAATATTGAATTGTTTTTATATTTTAATATATTAGAAGCGCGCGTTGTTGCCTATATAGCTCATTATGCGTTGAAATGCTCGCGAGCATCGTAGGAATGTACAAAACCTCTATTGTGGCGCTATCTGACGAAAGAGCGGGGAACTATACTAGCGCGTTCGTTATTCACATCTTTGACAGGGACTTGGTTGGTTGTTGGGCTGCTTTACGCCCTAATTAACAGCTGAGGTCATTTCAAGGGGGGTGATGGTGATCGAATCTATGGATGACTGAAGGTGGAAAGCACACCCCTACACTTTTACCGAGGCAATGGAGCTGCTCAAAGGGTGTGGCGAGCTAGACTGGAGGATGTAATAACTAGGCGGCAGAGGGGCCAAAAAGACAATCTCGTAGTAGTAAGTCTACTCGGATCTTGAGTAGCCGCCTTTGTGGTTATAATTACCTAGACTAGTTGGCTCTGCCAGCCTGGTCAAGTGAAAATTGGTAAGGAGACTATGAACTAAGCTAAGCTCGGATTTTAAAATGGTCTATAAAAGTATAATAAAACTATAGCGCACCCTCTTAGATTTGATGATAAGACACAGCCTACTAGGTATACGCATTTGTACAAGGGTATCATTGTGTATAAAATGCTCTTTTGGTACATCATCCCGACTCTACACGAGCACCATTTTCAACGACAGATAGTGCTGTAGTGAATTTCCCATCTCAAGGCGAGCCCCGCTAATTATGGAGACCCTGGAGTAGGATTAACATTATATCCCAATGTCTGTGGTGGTCATTTATGATATGCAGACTGCACCCTAGAGGTGATAGATCTGACCACAAGCTCGCAATATAGGGCTCCCCTCTGAGAGTATCAAGGTTTGCGTATAGTCTCCTGCAGTTTAAATCTGTTACCTCCCCCTTTGTCGGCCTCGCCAAAATCCTGGGAGATTCACTTTAAACTTAAGGCTTACCCTTTTTTATTCTTTGTTTATTGTGTGGCCCCTAAAGAGGGGCCGCGGTGTTGATTAATTACACCACATGTTAAGCAACATAAGATCAAACCTCCCTCAAAAGCGTCAAGGCTCAAAGTCCTGTTGGACGAGAACCCTGTGTGGCATTTCAAGACGAATGGTTGAGTGATCTGTTGCAGATGCCGTTCCGTGAGAAGTTCTGACTTTATATAGCTTTTATATCGCTTTAGTTATGGTGTAGTATTTTCAATCTCGCTATAGTTTAGTTGATATTTCAAAGAATCTGCCTCATTCTATCAGAAATACACAACGTTGACATGTTTCTTATATTCAATATATGAGAAGCGTGCTTTGTTGCTTATTATAGGTCATTATGCGTTTAAAATGTTCGCGAGTATCGTGGAAATGTACAAAAACCCTATTGTGGCGCCATCTGACGAAAAGAGCGGAGAACTATACTAGAGCATGTAATCGCCAGACCAGCAGGCGGCAGCAGAGTGGTCAAAAGACAATCTCGTAGTAGTAGGTCCACTTGGATGTTGAGTAGCCACCCTTGTGGTTGTAATTACCTAGACTAGTTGACTCTGCCGGCCTGGTCAAGTGAAATTAGTAAGGAGACCGCCCATTAACGTGCTCCACAGTCTTTAGACAGTTAAGCCTATAGTCAAGACCGGAGAATTTGGCGAGACGCCCCTCTGGGAGGTCATAATCCTCAATGTTAGGTGTTAGCTCATTAACATCAGATACCATATTAACAACCCATTTAAAATGGTCATTTTAAGAGCAACTCACCCTATTCTGACAAAATCCTATTAGCAGGTAACCTCTGTATAATCCATACTGCAAACATCTGCTACTTCGAGCGTCTGCCTCGTGACTGATAGTGTACAACAAGACGAAGTGGGCAGAGATAAAAAAAATTGAGGCTCTTTATATAGCCGAGAGAGCGGCTAATCTGGATGGTCTAAGCTTGTCTTCACCTAGAGCCCCACCCTCTTCCAGAGAGGAATCAAATCGCTTTTCACCTGAACCCTTCCACCCCTAATCCCTCAGCATGAAAAGAGAGATAACGAGTGTAACGTGCGCTACATGTATATGGGATTATAGCTGGTGAAGAGATAAAGCCGGGTCACCACCTGCGTATACAAAGACTACAGGGGGTGATTAACAACAGGTGTGACTCGCCAGCCCGTGGACGGATTATCTTTTAAGCTGACGCTTATTCAACTAGCCAGCCGACGTCCCGCGCCACTCACTGCGGCAAGAGGAGGTGCTTTTGTTTTACACTTGAGCCGCTTACCACATCGTCTCTACCTCACAGACAGACACATGCCCCCTGTAGCTTTTTTTTGTATACACACTCTAATCTCATAACCTCCTGATCCGTTATACAGGTAACGGGTATTCTCTTTTAAATAGCTGCCAGTCAGCCTGCGGCAGCTGAAAACGACGGTAAGTAGCTTAGCTCTAGAAGCAAGAAGACGTATATAAGGAGGCTGACACGTGTATAGGCGCCTTATAAGTCGGCAAGGGGTAAATACTAGTGAAAAAAGAAGGCAGGTGTGCAGGTAGCTTTCTAACAGACACGTGTGTGCACTAAGCTGCTTAAGTCTAAACCCACCTGCAGTAGTCAAGTAGCATGTGAAAACTTACTTAACAGATCACTTAATTGAGTAGAGACTCTGTACTGAGAGAGTCTTTTCAGCCGTTTAAGAGGATTATCTAGGACAGGGTACATAAGGAGTGAAACGCCGCTCTCACCCATCACACTTTCTCGACCCGCCCTTCATCATCGTAGCATCGTCCACTCCACGCTCGCTCAGCATGTTATGAGGGTTATTTCTACCTTTACAGCTTCTTTTCTTATCGAAGTGTCGACGCTACAGAGCATCGAAACTCTCCAAATGAGTCCAAGAAAGAAAAAGCAACTCCCACTAGAAGCAAGAAGAGAAACAGTGCCCTATGATGCATGTGAGGTAAAGAAACATTGGAAGGACGTCACCAAGGAGCAATGGATAGAAGCATGCTTCAACTTCATCGGAACGGAAGTAGTTTCATTTGGACAGAGGGAGAAAATTTTGTTGGAGCTATTTTTCTTAGCTCCGTATAGTTGGCCTGACTGTAGTGGTGAAATTCCTTCAGGTTTTTCAGGGTTCGGCATACAAGTTATCTGGTCTTTGAAGGAGCTTCGATATATGCAACGCACTCACGAGGAGATTGTTCAGAAAATGACGGAATTCGAAACAGGAGAAGACACAATATGGTGCGAGGAGACGACATATGCGGACGATGATCTGGAGTACATCATTTGTAGCCCGTTGGAACATTATGTTAAAGACTTTGAGGACATGCTAGCCAGCACTGCGATGACCCCGAAAGAGAGATCCCTTACTGCACAGAAGGAGGCCAAAGCTGTGTTGGAAAAGCTCAAGTTTGGTCAAGGATTCACTCTTCAAAGCAGCTGTGTGAGTGTGATAAAAAGTCTTGTGTTGAAACATCCGGACATGAAGTTTTCGCGTGCTGTTGACACACTTCCTTTGCCTGAACTGATGATGAACATGATCGACCCCATCGTACCAACATGTTTCGACTCTGCCAATTGCCCCATGTATAAAATGGTTTCAAGTTTTGCCTGTGGCCGATGGCTAAACGATCCACTGAAGTCAGAAAACCTCCTTGATTTAGTCGACTGACTAAATGTATTTTCTCATACTAGTATTAGTAGCATTAGTAATAGCAGCTACTCAGTCTCGTGCAGCACAAGCAGCAGCATCTGTCAGCAGCATCCGTGACATCGTCAGCAGCAGCAGCACGAGCAGCACAAGCAGCAGCTGCTGCAGCAGCTGCACAAGCAGCACAAGCAGCAGCATCTGTCAGCAGCATCCGTGACATCGTGAGCAGCAGCAGCAGCAGCAGCAGCTGCACGAGTAGCACAAGCAGCAGCATCTGTCAACAGCATCCGTGACATCGTCAGCAACTGCAGCAGCTGCACGAGCAGCACAAGCAGCAGCAGCTGTCAGCAGCTGCAGCAGCTGCACGAGCAGCACAAGCAGCAGCACCGACAGCAGCAGCAACAGCAAATCAGCAGCAGCAACAGCAGCAGCAGCAGCAGCAGCAGCAGCAGCAGCAGCAGCGGCAGTGTGGACCGCTAAATTCGAGATGGTGACATACCTGTTTCTTAGAATCGACATTCGACATGAGGCCTAGTGACATTTGACATGAAGCTTGAAAAACATAGTGACAGGTGACATGAGCAATTCTTAAAATCGACATGAGATATGAGCATAATTAAGCGACATCGACATGCGCCATGGCTATTTTTTTAATTTTTTTTGAAGACAACCACCATAGCCTCCTTATCCAGACCTCCACTAGTAGTGCTCTATAAGCGCAAGCTTTGCCTTAAGAGAGCTGTGGCTGTGAACCCTCTCCTCCCTCCGTACACACAGGTAAATATCAGAGTCAGCCAATGTCGCCAATACTACTCTCATACAAGAGTCAGGCGCTGCTGGACTATAATAGATGGGTCAAGGACTGTTCTACTGAGGGTCAGGCTAGGCCGGACATTCAATAACGGGCTGGACTTTAGCAAATTTGCTTGAAAGTCTAGCCAGCAAGAGATGCACATCATCATAAACGCAATCATGATACATTTCATTGTAAGTAGACGAACCAGTAGACTCGCCTCTCTGCCCTCTAAAAGAGAGGGCAGAGAAGCGAGTCTCACTCTTAAAAAACCCTTCCCCTCCCCCCCTCCCCCCCCCCCCCCCCATGCATCTTAAAGAGTGCCCCCCAGAGTGCCCCTCCCCCCCCTATAAAAAAGAGCCACATTTTTAAATTATTTTTTAGCAAGCTTTCAGCTTGCTTTTTTTCTTTTTTAAAATTTATTTATCCATAAAAATCTCAAGTGACTTATTTTGAAATTCGCGCCAACCTAGTAGTCACGTGACCCCCTTAAGTAGGTCACTTCCAGTCACGTGACCTATTTGAATTTCCCGCCAACATGGTGGTCACGTGACCCTCTTAAGTAGGTCACTTCCGGTCACGTGACCTATTTGAATTTCCCGCCCAAAGGTCACGTGACCGGAAGTAGGTCACTTCCGGTCACGTGACCTATTTGAATTTCCCGCCAAAAGGGAGGCCTCTCATTGGCTGCTTTTGAATTTCCCGCCAAAAGGGAGGCCTCTGATTGGCTGCAGGTCGATTGAGTAATAAACAGTACTTAACTATAGTCCCGTTCCGATACATACTATACTACTCTGGGTAGACCATTAAACACATCCTTTTTTTTTTTACAAACATTTATCTTTATTTCTGAGTTTATACAGTTTCCTTACATCAAAATATTAATCACAATTGTGCTGTAGGGGCACTCCTGTATGAAAAAATCCCAATATTTCAATATCAAGTAAGTATTTATATTCTATAAAACTCAGAATAGAAAGGTTCCCCTCCTCCCACGCAAATTAGGTGTGTGGAGGATCTTCTCGGGGAACCCTTTCCTTCACAGGAAGAAAACAGTAACAATTATATTATAGTCTTGGTCCTGTATAGACCAAGCCATTCTTAAATTAAGTTTAGGCTGAACACCTTAGTAAATCATATGTATATAAACTGGATAGAACCAAAAGGATCTTAGCGAACAATTATAGGTACCTCTCCCTCTAACCATAATTTTCTATCATTTTTGAAGCTAGTGAGGGTTGGTAGGAGGCGTACAGGTGGAGGTAGTGCATTCCATACCATGGTTCCATAGTGTTCGACTGATCTATAATATACATCAGTATGGGGTGTATGTCTAAATAAAACAGGTCCTACATGAGCTCTTGTTGGGATATTTCTATTTACCGTATATTCTTGACTTTGCGCCCTCTTATACATAAAATTTTCTAAATGTGTTTTCCTTCTATGGGTTAGCAATGGAAATTTAGACCTAGCATGTACCACGTTGGTATCGGTCAAATGGTCTACTTTCAGGCATATCTTAAGACATCTAGTTTGGGCATATTGCAAATCGTCAAGGATATAATTAGCAGCAGAACAAAAGAGCTGGTCTCCATAATCGAAATATGGTAGAATTTTGGACTTGAAAATTTTGAAAGCTATACCTTTGGTCATTGAGGTTCTGAGGTTGGCTATTATAAATGTCTTGTGGTTTATAGACTTGAGTTGTTGTTTAACATGTAGGTCATATTTCAAATGGGAATCTAACATTACACCGAGATACTTATACGATTGGACCACCATGAGCTTCATGCCGTGTAAGAACAAATTAATATCCATGGCATTCAACTTCCTTTTGGAGGCAGTAAAGGCCATTACCTTTGTCTTCCCTATGTTTACAGTTAATTTATTTTGGAGACACCACAGACCAAATAGGTCAAGACTAGCTTGCAGTCTCTTATGAACATTTTCTAGGTTAACATCAGAATCAAATATAACAGTATCATCAGCATAAAGTTTGATATTAGAGTTTTTTACACATTTTGGCAGGTCGTTCACATATAGTAAGAACAATAATGGCCCTAGTATCGAGCCCTGGGGGACACCGCAGACCACTTTGAGGGGTTCCGAAATAGTGTGGTTTACCTTAGTTTTCTGTATCCTTTGTCCCAAATAACTATTAAGCCATTTTAAATTATTATTTCTTATACCATAATTTTCTAATTTAGCAGAGAGTATAGAGTGGTCTACGGTGTCGAAGGCCTTAAATCAATAAACACTGCCACAGTTGGCTTAGCTACATTCAAGTCACGGGCTATACAATCTGTAAAATCAGCTAAGGTTGCTATGGTTGACTTCCCAGCTCTGAATCCACCTTGGTGGGGAGATAGTATATTAAATCTAGTAAGAAAGTTCATAATGTGTTTGTGTGCAAGTTTTTCTATGAGTTTGCAAGGAGTCGGGGTTAAAGCTATCGGTCTATAATTTCCAACATGTTTTGGGTTCCCAGATTTATATACAGGCACTATTGTGGCAACCTTCCATTTATTTGGTACAGTGTTGGTTTCAAAGGAACACTTGAACATATCTGTAACCTTGTCCACCTTATGCAGAAAAGCATCTTTAATGACCATGTTTGAGATGTTATCAATTGCTGATGATTTCCTGACATTGATTTGTTTAACAACCGCCTTGACATCATTTATCGTACATCCAAAATCTAGCAGGGATTCATTTACTCTCTCATCATATGGTTTCCACACATCATGCATGTCTTTAGAAAGCTTAGGCCCTATATTTGTGAAGAATGTGTTAATATGAGTAGCTACATCTGTTTCCTCAACCGGTATATTACTTTCAGTGTCTGTAAGTTCCACTGTTGAATGTTTTGATGCTTCAGGGATTAATTTCTGAATTTTTCGCCAAAATTCAGTGGTATTACCTTCACTGGCTTTTAATTCATCTCTTATACATTTCCTTTTGACAGACCTTGCAAATTTATTACCCTCACGTTTGGCTTTTTCAGCCCTAGCCTTATCAACATCCAGACCAGTCCGCCTAGCTTTGGCTAAAAGATTATTTTTGTCGCGCAGTGCATTAATCATGTGGTCAGTAACCCATTCCTCTCTGTCTTCTGGGACATTAAATGTCTTAATTGGACACATTTTATCAAGGGAAGTCTCAATCACATTATGTAAAATATCCCATTTCAATGAGGGGTCCCCTGTGTTATCAAAAGTAGTCCAATCATGTGAGTTTAAATCTCCAGCAAGACGAGTTTGATCATACCTCTTGTATGAGCGACCAACATGCTTAATCTTAGGCTTCTTTTCAACATTCTTTTTCCTTACCATATAAATAGCGTAATGGTCAGTTATATTCAGGTTTAACAGACCAGACTTATTTACATACTTGGCATTTGTACAAATGACATCGATTATGGACTTGGCTTTCCCAACACAGCGAGTAAACTCCTTAATAAGAATTCTAAGACCAAAGTCCTTCATTAATTTCTTGAAGTCTTTAACCCTTTCGTCCCTTACTAGTGCTAGGTTTATATTAATATCGCCAGTCAGGATAATTTCAACTTTATTTCTCTCAGGAATGGCTCCAAGCGTTTCTTTCAGCAACCGAATAAATTCTACTTTACAGCTTTTAGGGGGCCTGTACACATTGACCAATACCAATCGCTTGTTGTTTGGTTTTTCAACCCTGATACATTGAATTTCAATGAATTTACAGCTTTTGTTTAAATGACTTAAATCATAAACATCATGGTAAATACATTCCCTAATATACGTACAAATACCACCTCCCGTTTTAGGGTTACCATTATCATCAATTTCTTGATCATGGTCTATCCATGCTCTATCCACACGGTGCAATGTAAATCCTGGGAATGAATATGACAAGGAATTGTGGTTGTCTTTAAACCAAGACTCAGTAAAGCACATAATATCAAACGGATTATTGAACAGGTCTATCTGGAGCTGAGCATAACTTGCGTTTAGGCTTCTTGCATTCATTTGTAGAACCTGTAGGCCTCTTTCCCCCATCAGTGTTTGTATACTAGCCATATGTTAGGTTGGGGTTTACAACAATGATTGAGGGGGTACCTTTTTGACATACTTGTACAACAATGTTTAACAAAATCATAAAATAAATATAAAATGGCTTTGGTCTTCTTGGACCTTTACATCTTAAGATTCCCTGGTCTTTTCTACTAGACCTTAGAGGGTTAACAATTGTAGGAGGATTAGAGGGGCAGGCAGACAGATTGGCAGAGAGACATATGGTGACAGATGGAGTCAGGAAGGACATTGTGTGAATAATTAAAAGAAAATCTTTGTGCAGCTAAATCTTTAGGGGAAGGAATTCACCATTTCCTGTGTGGTCGGATGTCCATCCAATCATCCTATCTCCTAACTGTGGTAGCATATTTTCAGGAGATTAGGGCTCAAAAAGCAATCTTCTTGAAGATGGGCTTCGATTTAATTCTTGGACTTACTGAAAACATATACTCATCAATATAGGATACCATTACCAGTATTTAATGACATGTTCAATAATCCATATTATATTTCTATAATATCTGAATAATTCTACACTTTGAACATGCACTGTGAAAGGCTTATCTAATATTTTACTACCCATATATATGTTATCATGATAACATTTAGTTGCGACTCATCCCCTATATATTATACTGTAACAGTGTGTCAATGTAGAATTTAGAAAAGGAAAAAAAAACCTGACATGGCAACTTTAAGCCAATCTGCCCAGGCCTTGTTTTCCTCACTGCAACCAGCGGTCAACTGTCCAGGGACCAATCTTCTGTAGACTATAGACTATACAGAGAGCGCAAGGGTGTACAGTTGGTATTGATTGTAACTTTGAATCCATGTTTGTTTGCATAGGTTATTTCAATTAAATGGATCCATAAAAAACATTTGAATCGTATTTTGCGCATGTTGTAGAGCTCCTGCAGCCTCAGCCTTTTAAGGCAGGCTTGTTTATATGTTGTTGTGGTGTTCATTCGCTGTTATAATACAACAGTGCAGCACTGCTTAGTAACTTGCCAATACTGCAATAGTGTATGATGCCAATTCTTTGCGGGTTGTATCAACCATTTCTAAAGGCTTGGCATGATGCATTAATGCAGACTCAGTCAGTTGCTTACATGCCAGGACTAAATTCACGACGACAAAGGGCATGGCACATTAAAGCACTATGACACTTCAAGGACAGTTAGCTTATAGATCAGCGTCTGATATCCATCACGATACACAAATAAAAGCAACACTGTCCACTAAAAGAATACCCGATTGAATTTTTGCATGTGGAAATGTTATTATTTCTTAGAGGATATCTGGGTCAGCGATTTCACTATTCTAGGTTTAGAAGGTGAAGAATGAGAATGTTCGTGTATTTAAAGATGAAACAAAGGACTCTGCTTTATCACTTTAATGCATCATGACCTTTGTCATCATGATGCACAAATTCAGCCCTGGCGAGTTATTCTCCAGTGCTGCATTCAAGCATCATGCCAACCCTAATTAAGGGGTTGAGACACTCCCAAAGGGTTGTCATGATGCACCAATGAAGCGCCAGCAAGTTACTCACCAGGGCTGCATTGGTGCATCATGACAACAAATATAATCTTTTAGAGATATGTCCTTAAAGGGTTGATTACTGCTGTCGAGAGAAACACATGGACGTAATGTAAGGTTTTACGTACAACTTTTACAGGCATATGAAAGTCAAGTGTTGGTAACCCTGGAAACAAATTTACGTGAATTCCCCCTGCATAACACGGGTTGAACTGGGGTCAGTCCCGGGAATAACCCGGGTTCTATTCCCGTGATATCACGGGAATCTGTGAGCAAAATTTCCCGTTATATCACGGGATTCTGGTAAATAGGGGTGCATGGGTTCGAACCCCATTGCTACCTGTCTGCTTCTAGTTAGTTTGTCACATGTTTTTTATTTTACCATAAAAGATATCCCCTCCCACTATATTTAACCACTTTACAATTCTACACCAGCATGTCCTTAGTGGGAAGGGAACCGGCCACCCTCTGATCCATAGTGCTGCGCTCTAGGCCCTCACCTATCTGGGCTTGTATTTGGACAGGTACATAAACTGTGACCAGTGCTGACTGTGCCATGATACATATTGCTGTCGATGGCAAAGGAGAAAGGTTATAATGTATGTAGGCCTAGATCTTTTAAGCTGTATACAGACCCGTTCACTCATCCCTTTTATCAGTAAAAAGTAAAAACAGTACACATAATAGACTATAGGGACCTTCAGTAAATCCCACGTAGCTCATTAAACGCAGACGTAACAGTGCTAAAAGTATAGGGTACGTCTACGTTTATTTGGCTACATCAGGTCTTCTAAAGGTCCCTGATGTCTTGCAGATAAACTATACAAAGTTAAGATGGTTTCTTTTATAAATATAGATAGACATGTTACTCAACCTACTTGTGTATAGGAATCCCTACTTCTCCCCTATATAGACTGTCCTGATTACACTTATTTTGTTTTCCTAAAAAACACTCCAGTTGACAATAGGGACCTTTAGCAAACACGTAAAAGTTCATTGAATGCAGGCATAGCCTATCCCTTTAGCACTACTACGTCTGCGTTTAATGAGCTACGTCGGGTTTGCTAAAGGTCCCTAGTAGGATACAAACACTCCTCTTTGCAAACGAAACAACTTTAGGTATCAGTCACCACTGGTCACAGTTTATGTACCTCTCCAAATACAAGCCCAGATAGGTGAGAGCCTAGAGCGCAGCACTATGGATCTGAGGGTGGCCGGTTCCCTTCCCACTCATGCACACTTAATATCAATATACACAACAAATTGTTTTTTTTAATATCAAAATGGCCAATAGCCTAGGTGTTACTTTATATGTATATTATGTATTAGTGTTCTGGTAAACAGAGTTTCATGGGTTTAAGGGTCGTGTGTGATTGATATGAATACACAAAATGCATGTCCTTAGTGGGAAGAGAACTGACCACCCTCAGATCCATAGTGCAGTGCTCTAGGCCCTCACCTATCTGGGCTTGTATTTGGACAGGTACATAAACTGTGACCACTGGTGACCTATTGTTGTTGGCAAAGAACAATATTTCATATCCACCATTAAAGATGTTTCATATTAATTTATGCAAGTTGTATGTATCAATGTTTAAAAACTGTTTATCAAGATGAGATCCTGTATTAGTAGTTAATAAAATGGTTATTCTACATCATGGACGTTTAATGAGCACCCTTGGGGTTCGAACCCACAATCTCAAACTGCATTAGGGGTAAATCCCGTGATTTAACGGGATTGTGCAAGTAAAATCACGCCTTATAATCACGGGATATCACGGGAATATTTGCTCACAGAATCCCCAAATATTCTCGGGAATATCTCGTGCCTTGTTACCAGGGAAGATATATAGCTTTAAGCAATAACTCATTAGTTTAAAACAGGTGCAAACATGAATTACCATAAAGAAATTAAATATCACCCTTATTTTGCCTTGAGCGGTGGTAATTGAAGACAAAGGCTATTTCAATACAGAGAAAAAAACCTGCACTGTTTTTGTGGATGGGATTTATTTCAATTAGGCCCCTAGGTTGGGATGTTTATAATAAAACAAAGCATTGTCACACATCGATTGAATAAAGACAATATTCACGAATGCTTTGTGATGAATTGTGACACACATTATTCCACTTTTGGGTCAACTGTCCACGTAGACCTCTACAGACCCAATTCTGCAAGTGATACATGGTTAAGCCGACAATCAGAATTAAACGTGGCCAGAACCTAATGACTTTATAAGTCCTCTACTCATCAGCATGCATTTAAGCTGATGCTTACTTATAGCTGGTTTGAATTCCTAAAAAGCTCTCTGATAAAAACGTGCTTCCTAGAATCCTATGCCCCTGGCCACAGCTGGTTATGTATAACCGTGTCATCCTTCTAAAAATTATGGTTGGGCGGCAACTGGCCTGCCCTTGATGTGCCTCCAGGAGGGCCTATATCACGGGCATCCTGTCACATAAAGGCCATAATTGGACTGCATGCCTCGAATGTGCAGCCTCTAGGAAATGGTTGACAGAGTGTAATTCACAACCCTTTAGTACAGCTTAGTGCTTTAATGTGATATGACCTTTGTCATCATGTTGCATGAATCCAGCTCTGGTGATGACGAAAGGGCCTAGTGCATTATCACACTATGCTGCCCCTGAAGGGTTTATTTGCGCATGTGGGGATGAACTGCCCAACTGACTAG
This sequence comes from Harmothoe impar, assembly GCA_947462335.1. Lineage (NCBI taxonomy): Eukaryota > Metazoa > Annelida > Polychaeta > Phyllodocida > Polynoidae > Harmothoe > Harmothoe impar. The sequence goes on along the minus strand of OX381704.1, from coordinate 101,911,006 downwards.
ATGCCACCTATTTTACCTGTGATCTCAAACAGGTAAGGCCAAATATAAAAAAATGTTTGTTTCAGGTAACATGGTATGAAAATCTAGGGTCGGTAGGTCGGATTTTTTTTTTTTTTACCTTTTTTTTAACCTTTTTTTTTTAACAGTCCCTCTTTGATACCAAAAAAGTGTAAAAATGGGGGGAAAAAAAAATCAAAATTTTATAAACATAAAAATGGACCCCAAAAAAGTGTAAAAATATAAAGATTTCTTCAAAATTGCATAAAAAAAAGTAGGGTCGGCCCTGTTTTGATAGGGTCGGTCGGGTGACCTGAAACAAACCTTTTTTCTTTTTGGCCTAAATGGGTGGCATCTAGGCACTTGGGCAGTCCATTCCTTGTTGCATTAAATTACTATGTTGACCTCTAATGGTAATCATCACATTCTGTATCCATCCTGTTGAATGGAATGGAATGACAGGAAGTGATATACGTGTGGAAATTAAAACCGTTTATTTGTAACTAAACATAGTAGGAAATTGATATTACCATATCACCAGTTTCAATTAAGCAAGCTACAGAAATACTTACATCTCAATTTATATGTGATGAAACTTCCTGATAACCTTCAAGTAAGGGGAGATAACATATTACACCCCATACCAGCATGCATCAATTTCCTAGCAGCTATCCATATCAGATGGAAAATAGGCTTTTCTTGCAGGAAATTTGCAACTGGGCACGTCTTCATAATATTACTGTGATGGAGTCTGGAAACACTGTATTTGTCCTATTGCCATATTGGTTGTATGCACCCAGTGGGCCTTCGGTCATCCTTTCTTTATAGGACAACCAGATTCACTGTATAGAGAAGGACCATACAATGAAAGTCCAATACTCTTATCACTGTGGCTGTACACAGCTTCGCAATACAGCCACGCTGGGACTAGGAGGTTTGTTCTCTAGTCTCTGTAGCCTAGCTGTATGACACAACAGTAATCTATAGAAATACGATAGAATGTAACAATTCTCAATTACAACATATTAACCATAATGTTATGAACAATCTTGCAGGAAGTTCATGAAAATGTGAAGGTGTCTTAGGGCGTGGTCATTTTTTAACAACAGGGGGGGTTGGTGGATTTGGGGGGGGGACCAAAAAAATTTGGACCCCTTGAAGGGGGGGACCCAAAAAATTTGGACCCCTCTTGAGGGGGGACCAAAAAAATTACACCCCTTTTTAGCGGAAAAGCCTGCGCATTACTATAGCTCAAAGGGTTCGGCCGCGCTCAATTTCAATCTGCTGGAGGGGGGGACCAAAAAAATTTCGACCCGCTCGCGCGGAAATTCACCAACCCCCCCCTGTTGTTAAAAAATGACCACTCCCTTACCCATATATCATAGTATCATGTGAATGTTTATTTTGTGTTACTGAGACAGCAAAATGATCTTCTAATTGATTGTCCAAATCTCTTATCTTGCGGTACGACTGTGTCCGGTTTCGACTGAGGCAATTGATTCAGCTGCTGGAACTGCTAGCAGCTGGCAAGGGGGACATGCACCATAAAATGCAGCAGTGCGGGAATCGTTTGCATCACACTACTCTAAGTAGTGGTTATCATTATGACAACAGGAGCAGCTTGGTGTTTTTCCTTTGCATGGGAACAGCCCCCCCCCCCCTCCCCCACCCCCATCCCCATTTTCTAGAGTGGCCGAAAGTGTACAGCTCCAAAATTGGATACATAAAGTTTTATAGACCTTTTTAATTCAAAAGGTTTAAACCTGTTTGACACCCTCCCTCCTCCTCTACAGGGGTCAACATAACTGTTATACCCCACCACAAGAAATGCACAACTCCCTTGGTGATAAGATTAGTAATGACCACTCCCTCACAGCCTTAGGTAAGTCGCAGGTTTACTGGTGTATTGCCTGACCATGCTCATCAGTGTAACATCTAAGGATGGTGTCTCTGTCCATATCCACGAAGCCTATGCTTTAACCCATTAAGGACAGCATAGAGCTATAATGTGCTGTGCGCTTTGTCATCATGATGCACACATTCACCTATGGTGAGTAACTTGCCAGTGCTAAATCAGGTTAACCCTGCATACACTCATAAAATGGTTGGTATGATGTGCAATTTCAATGCAAGTGAATTCCTCACCAGGGCTGCATTGCTGAACCATCACAACAAATGTTTCTTTGGGGCATTGGGTTGAACAGGTATATAAATATATGATAGACCCTGGACTAGAGCACTACTGAGATTTTAATTCGTGTTAATCAAGGAGTTTTCATTTAACATAGACCAGATGATTACATACACATTTTTTTAAGTTTTAACATTTGTTATTCATTATGAAGCCTCATTGAGATCCACAGTGGAATCCTTGAACCAGGTATAGCTTTGATATCCTGCAAACAGGCTTGGTTATGTTATATTGATATGTTCCATGTATACTGTGTTATGGTTAAGATAAAGGGGGTTGTTTTATAATTCAGTCAACTGGCTGGTTTGAAAGGGAATTCACACAGGTATTTGGACCTTGAGATGGGGTCAAAGGTAACATAGCAGTTATAGTCGAAACATAAAGCTGAAAACTTAGCTAATGGAGCAGAGTATGCCCTTGAGTTTCGACAAATGTTTGATGTGAATTCAATCAGTCTCATGTCAAAGGGTCCAGGCTTATTGTACTGGGGTTGGTGACATTGACATCGGTCACAGTTCTGCCAAAAGGGAGGCATTTCCCTGCCTGCTGTAAGTCGAGTGTCAAAGCCCCCAGTCATTAAAACTGTCATCAAACAGGACGATGGCTCAGAGCTTTGACACCACAGTAAGTCCAGAGGGTTACATCCCAGTAAACAAAAAACGTTATAACGTTATATAATGTTATCATAATGTTTCTCTAAGGCTGCTTTAAAAAAACAAACATTTCTAAGGTTTTTATTGGGTCTAATAATACATCCAAAATACGTGAGTAGATGTGAAATGTATTAATAACCAGCATATTGGCGCATTGCCTTCCCTCCGCTGGCACCCCTGATGAGTTCATTATGTACAATTATGTAAAAATATACAGTATGACGAGCACTTGGATATCGAGTCACATCTAGTATCTTTGTTTGGTTCCAATTACTTGCATAGCAAACAGGAGTTTATATAACAATTACTATGGCATAACATCATCTAACGTTTTAAAACGTTATTTTGACGTAAAATAATGTTTCTTTTATTAGCTGGGGTATCTTTGAATCACTCTAAATTAAAAAAAAACGGCTGAAGACCCTTAAGAAAAGGTGTATACGAGCCACAGCTTCTATGCAAGATTATACAGAAGTGATAATATAGAACTCCCTGTGAGAATGGGACCTGACATAACATGTATAAATCGAAAAACGCTCATGAATATTCATATCTGAACTAACAGTGGTAGTACAATGAGCCTGTTTATGAGAGAAGCTTGAAGCCTGAATGGGCATGTTTCCTTATGTAGAGGTGGAGGAGACAGATTTCTGGTAGTGTAGCACATGTGGGGGGTATGTCTCCTCTCCCAGCTATTACAGGCTGTTAATGGCGGAATGACATGATTATGCCTGGCACTGTACTCCATTAGGTTTCTTTTACAAGAAAGGTTTACATAAGCATCAACACCTCAGTGCTGCAATCTCTGACCCTCCCTGTTGTGAGAAAATATTATTACCACATGCAGAAATCCAATTGATTCAGATGACACATGTTCAGAGAGCAATGTTTTGTATCAGCATATTTGAGTCATAAAATTTGTCTCCATCTACCTTCCAAGACATCAGTAGCTTGCACCTCTGCTCTTTTTGACTTGCATTCCTGTTTTTAAGAATTTTAGTATTATTATGTTACAGACATCTAGGTTATTTGTCTATGTGTTATTAAGCCTGGGGACCATGGTTAAAACTGCTGTTCTTGATATGGCATGAAAAAGCTGAAACTCATTTTTGATCATCTGTATCTTTAGTTAAATAAGACTGACCAGTATCATTTTTTGTGTGATTAAAATGGTAATATTGGTTGTTCAAAAATAGGAGGTCCGGTGTACTCGAGTAAATTAACACTCCGGTTAAGTTCAGAGGAGGATGGTTGTGTGAAAAAGGAAGGAACATTATCCTAACAACTTTCAAGTATTTAACTTAAGGTCAGAGTCCTTAAGCCTTTATGGATGGTATGATGCCTCAAGGTAACATTGGTTGTTAAGATACAGCAAAACATTGCCACCTAGTAACTTGCTTAGACTGCATTCATACATCATGTTGACCCTTTGGAAGTGTGTAGGTTTGGTGTGATGCATGAATGCAGCTCTGGCAGGCTACTCATCAGGGCTGCATTCAAAGGGCAAAGCACATTTTAGCACTATGCAGACCTTACAGGGTTTAATTGGCTCATGACATTGGTTGGAAAGGTCCGCTAGGCTCAGGTGCACAGGGATTAATCAGCATCCTGTGATGGGGATCTGACTTGGATGAAGTAAACATCCTTGACATAACCCAGATGCACGGGTGACAGAAGTAACTGTGAAGCCACACACCGGTTCATGTCACTGAATATGTCCAGTGTGATTGGCCAGCTCCAGTCTCTCTGCTTGGCCTGGGGCTGGGGCTGGGGCTGCAGGCACCTCTGTTATATGTACACCGCTGCATCTCATTTTTAATGACCATGTTCACTTTAGTCTAGAGGATCCACATTTCTGATGTAGTAATACAATGCTGGTGAGTTACCCCTGAACGTTTTTAATCTCCCCATAGCTACTGCCTCATTAGCCACATACATTGCACCAGCCTCCAAATTAGCCTCATACCAGCATCCATTTTTATCCGTGTAAGAGGTATCAATCTAATTATAAGGTTTTTCTGACAGTCTGGGCCTGCCTCAGAATTCGCATGCAAATCGATGTTGAGGCCTTTTGGAGAATTCGTCCTAAATAGCACAATTGCATGGCCGTTTTAGCCACTAACATGTCGGTCCACCATCAGAACACTGTTGTAGCTTGGAGTCTACTACATACTTGATATTAGCAGGCAGCTGTCTCCTCCAGTAACCTCTACAAGGAAACCTACCCTTTTACACTTTAATCTTTTATCGGGACGGTATGTTGCCTTAAAACAACATCCGTTGTCATGATACATGCGATGCTTATATCTGGTCAGGGTGGTGCCCTGATAAAAAGTGTGCTTTCTAGAATCCTATGCCTCTGGCCATAGTTGCTTTTCTGCCCTGCCATCTATCTATAAATTATTGTTAGGTGGCAACTAGCATGCCCTTGATGTGCCTCCAGTAGAGCCTATATTCGGGGTATCCTGTCACATAAATACCATAATATGCAGCTGCTAGGAAAACAATGGAGATGACATGGTGTAGGTCATAACCCTTCAAGTACAGCCTACTGTTTCAATGTGCTAGGACCTTTGTCAGCATGGTGCATGAATGCAGCTCTGATGATGACTAAAGGGCCTGAATTGTAGCACTATCAATATGTCATTGCCATTATCAGACGCCACAGTCAGCACAGTCATTAGGACTTGGGTAGACCCGGGGGGGGGAGCACTTAGTATATTTTGTATACACAGGTGTGCAGATAGCAAGGGTACCTTTTCAACAAAATCTCCCTAGCAAGGGTTCTGTTTCAGAGAAGATATGTCCCTAGCAAGGGTCTAGTGTCAATAAAATCGCCCTAGCAAGGGTCACCTTTTCACCAAAATGACATTTGCTCATTTTTTGCAAAAAATGTGTGGACACAGGGAAAATCTCTCGGGAAAATTACTCATCCATTGAATATTTTGTGTTTTTCCTCTTCAAAGGAAGGACTTTTTGGCTGAAAGTTTTTTGAAGCAAAAGCTCTCTAGCAAGGGTAAGGGTTGTCATTGGTCCAGCCGCACACCCGTATCAGGAAATAATCAAGTACCCCCCCCCCCCAGGACTAAGGAGTAAGGAGTGTAAGGAGTGCCAAGAAGTGATATACATGTGTAGGGGCTAGGGTTATACGGGGTTTATATGGCGGGTTCTGTTGGATGCTGTGTTGCGAACTCCGTCCGAACCCTTCAGCCCGACGGCAGGTGGCAGCACCTGCCCCGGGCTTGGGGTATGGAAGAGGTCGCTATAGGCTTCCGGTCTGCGTGTGCGCATGCAGGCTGGCTGCCTATATATTGCCGGCATCCGATGGGACTCGTCGGTCACTCTGGATCCACGCTTGGACAGAGGCCCTGTGATCGTATCGGCTACAAGCCTACTGACCCGCTCCGAACTCTAAAGGGAGTTTGCATTGATATAGCTTTGCCTGTCTAGGTTCCTGAATAAACCTTTGATTCGCAACCTGTACACTTGATCCGAACTGTGTCGACTTTGGTTCTTTACTTAATAATATAACAGTATTATAAAGGACAAAGTATCGTTTATTACACATGTCCAACTTAAAACCGTTTATTTGTAACTAAACATAGTAGGAAATTGTTGCCCTTCAATGCTAATCATCACATTCTGTTGCCATCCTGTTGAATGGAACGAGTGCCAGGAAGTGGTATACATGTCAAAATTGAAACTGTTTATTTGTAACTAAACACAATAGGAAATTGGTATTACCATATCACCTGTCTTAATTAAGCAAGCTACAGAAATACTCCCATCTCAATTTATATGTGATGAAACTTTCAGATAACCCCTAACTAATTACACCACATTAGCCCCATAGCAAAATACATTTACTTCCTAGCTATCCCTGTCAGGGGCAAAATCAAATCACTATGACTATTCTCAAATATGACCATTTAAGATAAATCATTTCATCTTAGCCCAGGACAAAACTATGGTGGGCCCCATATTGCAGTCCACCAGTACCCATAATACATATACACTGTTAAAAGTAACTGTTTACAGGGAGAGCCTACAAACCAATCCACTCTACGTACATCAGTCGTGAGGGCCGCTTATGATCATGAGAATAAGTAACTATAAAAACGGTTAAAACCAAGATAACAAACTTCAAGATCTAATATAACTACAAAAACAACAACCCTAAGGATACTGCCCCTACGCCGTATAACTACACTGTAAAAAAAATTCCGTTAAAATAACGGAGATTCACTGGCAACACTGGGTGCCGGACTTTCACCGTTATTTTTACGGTCACCGTTTTTTCCTAAGTCACCGTTATTTTTACGGAACTGTCACCGCTATTTTTAAACAAGAAATCTCCGTTATAAATTTTTTTAACAGTGATTCTCAGTACTGTTAAAAATACGGTGATTCACTTGCAACACTGGGTGCCGGACTTTCACCGTTATTGTCACGGTCACCGTTTTTCCCAAAGTCACCGTCATTTCTACGGAACTGTGAATCACCGTTATTTTAACAGAATACAAAACATCACTGTATTCTGATTCAGTGCCTAAACAATAATTGTAATGGTATTTTGTGCAATTTAACTGATTTGTCCCAGTGTTATTCAGTTCATTTATCCCCCTATACCTAACTCCATGCTCAATATGGTTCCAAACCCAATTTGGTTCCAATCAGCAATATCATCTTAGTGTCAAGACTTCAGACCTAACCATTAGGAATTAGTCTATGAAAGCCTTATAGAAGGCTTCATGACACTTTGTAATACCAGTCCATGAGCAGAAGTCACTCTAGGATGGCTACAGAGCAAACATTACAGCTGTATCTGTATATATATATTTCTTATCACCACAAAAATGGTGTTCCTACCATCCAGGAAAATCTCTTCATGAACCAAACTGCCACCTGGTGTGATAAAACTGAAATCAATTAAACGTAGCTTCACCGTAAAATAAACTGTGTTTCACTGTAAAAATAAACGGTGTTTCACTGTATTGGATTACGGATATTCAAAGTAAAATTGATTGATTTTACAATGCCTCACCGTAATCATATGTTATGATGAATCACCGTTAAATTTTACACTGATTCACCGTATATTCAACGGAATATTTTTACAGTGTACTATAGCCGAAAAAGTTCGAAAAATTAATTTTTAAAAATAATTTATTTTTAATGATAGAAGCGGCCTTCTCAAAAAGTACGTAGACCGGGTAGGTTTCTACGAGTTCAGTTTACAGTCTATACAACGGTATTAAGGTATATGGTTAGTAGAATATACTCTTAGTTTGCAGTGTAAGAGGACATAATGTTTGGTTTTACTATTCACAGTGCAGTATAATAATACCATATGGATATATGTTTATGTATAATGGAACCTTTACAGTGCCTAGGTATCTTGGACTCTTGGTGTAGTAATTGAGTATATCCAATGTTGACACTGTTAACTCTCAGGTACATAGGCTATATTCTATTACTGCTTAGTCCCTGGTCAATTAACAGCTGGTTGCACTTTCTGATGAAGGAAAGCAAAGCCCGACCCGATTAGCTTAAATTGCATGTCACATCTTTATTCTCTTTCAAATGCTACTCTGTTTGACTCACTGTCATAGAAATACTATCATTATTAGGGAAGGTGGCAGTTGAATCTAAGGGCAGTAAGAGCGTAGATGGTTATCTGTTTAACCACAATGCAGCACATATGTGAACCCATCTTCACTAAAGATGAAAACTACATTAGGCACATATCCAGATGGGAGACACCAAGAGCTTTCATTTGATGTATGACACTTGTTAATAGGACCATCACAATTATTTAAAATTTAATTTTGAGAATTAATTAAAACTGAAAATATCTGAGAAAATGTTCATTAAACATTAGGTTCCGAGATATCAAAACTATCAAATGCTGAAGCATATAAAATTCATTGAATACAATTGAAATGTGCATTGTATGTGTAAGTGCCTTTGGAGTATATATTGGCTCAAGTTAATAGATATAGCATGTATCAGACACCACTGATATAATTATTAGCTATATGACATAGTCATTGTTTGATAAGGGCAATGTGCATTGATGGTTATCTGTATAACCACAATGAAGCACATACGTGACCCATCCTTACGAAATGAGGCACACGTCACAAAAGATGAAAACTACATTTGCCTTCAGGGTCATCAAGTGGTGGTCAGTTTCTGCTGTGACATCATCAAGGGTGGGTGTGACGTCATCAGTTTCTGCTGTATACATCCAGTACACCATACAACACACCAACATGTGCACCTTGTTGGAGCATCTTGAGGTTAATCTTACTGGTGGCCGGCTCTATGCCCTGCTCATACTAATAGGGTCACACTTACTGAAATTCCTAGAAATCCATATCCTGCATAGGCATGTCTAAGCTCTTTGGTGATTTTGTCCATATTTGCCTATGTCATGTCGCTGCGAATGCTGTGTGAGTAACGCAGGTGTAAGTCTTTGCCGAAATGTCTTTGCCAAAATGACAGTGGCAATGTCTATCTAAAATGGCGCTGGTCCAGACTTGTCTTGGCTTTATAAAATTTTCCTAGAATTTTCCTAATATCCAAAACAGAGGTGAAGTTAAAAGTTTTAGAGTACACACTAATATTTTGGGCAAATTAAAGTCATATTTCAGTCATTATTTTCTCATGTAAAATAGCATATTATCCAACATTTTAGGCACAACTTTGATTTTGGTATCCAGTCCTGCGAAAATCTATCCTGTCTTGTAAAATTTGCAAGCTGCAGTACTGAATGTCCTGCAATGTGAAAAAGTTTTCGTGAAGACTGGGTGTTGACCCCTGATTAAATTGGCTCTATGCCATGTGGCTGCGGAGGCTGCTGCGGGCTTGGTACACCTCAGCCTGGTCAGCCCCAGTATCTACCTCCTCCTCCCCCTCCTGCTGTAGCTGTCCTGCCTGCAGGGTCTGGTGCAGGGTGACCTTGGTGTACACCCTAGGGTGGTTCTCACACTGATGGAGGTGTACCTGGGAGCAGCGCACCTTCTCTGAGCGCATGCTGCGGTCGGCGACAGCAGCGGCTACCAGCAGCTTGGATTTGCCGCTTCGTGCCCGGGTTAAAGTCACAGTCTGGGTCATCCCCTCAAAGCGCCGCGCGTCCTTCCCGCTGTCTTCTTGCATCACCGGGAAGCTCTGAGTGCTGCTCCTGAACTGCCCAATCAGAGCCCCTTCGGGTCCACCGTCCAGACCCCCGTCGGACCTCTTCTTCCGCTCCAGTGTCCCACCCATGCTGGGTCCACTGCCCAGCCCTCTGCCAGACCTCTTCTGACGTTCCAACGTCCCGCCCATGCTACTTCCACTGCCTAGCACCATGCCGGAAACCACACTACTTCTACCACCAAGACCGCCGACAGACCCCACACTATTTTTACTGCCCAGACCCCCAACAGACCCCACACTATTTCTACTGCCCAGACCCCCAACAGACCCCATACTACTTCTGCTGACCAGGCCCATGCCGGACCTCTTCTGCGGCTCCAGTGTTCCACCCATGTTACCTCCACTGCCCAGACCCCTGGAAGACTCCACGTCGCTTCCACTGCCCAGCTCTCCAACCGAACCCATGCTGCTACCACCACCCAGCCCCCTGCCTGATTTCCTCTCTCCCTCCAGCATTCTGCCCACACTGCTTCCCCCACCTATACTTCCTTCATCATTAACACTAGTTCCATCAAGCGTCTTGTCGAGTGAACCTGAGCGTTCAATGTCCTTGAGCCCCTGGGAGGTGTTCTTGTAGCTCTGGATGGTCTCCTTAATCATGTTCTTAATGTGCTTGTAGCGGTTCAAGGTAAAGCCACCCTTAGCCTCGGTGTACTCGGCCTGCAGCTTATCCACGATGGCATGCAGCGCGGCCGTGTCATGGCGCCACTGTGCCAGCAGCGCCGCCTGGTTCCGCGCCTGGTCCCGTGCTTGCTGAAGCTCAGAGTCCTGCGATGCCTGGCTCTTGCTGACAGCCACAATGGTGGGCTGTTTAACAGCAGCTGCACGCTTCTTCTTCTTGAACAGCTTAAGGGGCATGCTGATCAGTAGCACACAACTATCAACCACACAGAATACTGGTGTCCTAGTAACTGCAGGTGCCCTGGGGTAGTGGCGTCCTGGGGTTAGACTAGAGACTTACTACTTAGAGGGTAGGGACCCAGTCCCTGGGGTAGTTGGGTAAAGGGCTGTATCCGTGTTTAGTGGTAGTTAGATGAGGGGCTGTACCAGTTCCTAGGAGTAGTTAGGTGAAGGGCTGTGGTAGTTCCTAGTGGTAGTTGGGTGAAGGGTTGTACCTGTTCCTGTGGTAGTTGGGTGAGAGGCTATGGTAGTTCCTGTGGTAGTTGGGTGAGGGGCTGTACCTGTTCCTGTGGTAGTTGGGTGAGGGACTGTACCAGTTCCTGTGGTAGTTGGGTGAAGGGCTATACCAGTTCCTGTGGTAGTTGGGTGAAGGGCTTTACCAGTTCCTGTGGTAGTTGGGTGAAGGGCTTTACCAGTTCCTGTGGTAGTTGGGTGAAGGGCTATACCAGTTCCCGTGGTAGTTGGGTGAAGGGCTGTACCAGTTCCTGTGGTAGTTGGGTGAAGGGGTTTACCAGTTCCTGTGGTAGTTGGGTGAAGGGCTTTACCAGTTCCTGTGGTAGTTGGGTGAAGGGCTTTACCAGTTCCTGTGGTAGTTGGGTGAAGGGCTTTACCAGTTCCTATGGTAGTTGGGTGAAGGGCTTTACCAGTTCCTGTGGTAGTTGGGTGAGGGGCTGTGGTAGTTCCTGTGGTAGTTGTGTGAGGGGCTGTACCAGTTCCTGTGGTAGTTGGGTGAAGGGCTTTACCAGTTCCTGTGGTAGTTGGGTGAGGGGCTGTGGTAGTTCCTGTGGTAGTTGTGTGAGGGGCTGTACCAGTTCCTGTGGTGGATTGGTGAAGGGCTGTACCAATGTCTAGTGTTAGTTGTGTGAGGTACTGTGCCACTTCCTGTGATAGTTGGGTGAGTGGCTGTATAGGTATTCAATGTGGGGAGAACAGGCCACATGCCTCACAATGAAAAGACAGATAGACCCTGGGTGTGACCACTGTTCTCTTGTCTTGCAAGTAAACAACAAGCTGTGGTGAGTAAGAGGTGATGGGAGGTAGTGGGTGTGGGGGGTGGGAGGTGGGAGGTGGTGGGAGGATGGGGGGGGGGAGAGGTCGAGCATCTAGGCATCCCACAGACACTGCCAGCCTCATGTCACCCAGGGGCATATCACACCAGTCAACCACTGGAGGATGGTATAGGTAAGTGGGGGGGGGGGGGGGGAGGCTGGGGGAGGGGAGAGAATTGGGTCCCCAGTCCTATGAGGGTATGTGTATGTCTTGTAAACAAGGATGACACAGTCCATGTTGATGAGGCCAAGAAATGGGAGAAGGTGTGAATCTGTCAACCCAGCTCTACCCACCAAACCAAACCTTATTTTAGGATATCATATTTTAAATGTAGGACTGGCTAAAATAGCTTGACAATTTGATTTAACGAAAGATATGTGTCGGTTCCTATCCACTTTTTAACTCAGGCCACGCTCTAAAAAAACACTTTGGTTACTGGCCTGCCACCATAGATTCTTTTTTAGGCGTGTTCCCAGAGAAAACAATCGAAGGAAAAAAAAAGATATCATATACCATTGGAAAGCTAGAATCAACCGGAAAATTATGATCTACAGTTTGCTAGAATATCATTGTTTTTCTATAGTTTCATCATCCTTTTATTTTCTCCACCAACATATACATTAAATGCGTAAAGCCTAACTTTTATTCAATCTTCAATTTCTTTGATTTTGTCCTCTGTGTTTTTGAATTTTTCTAAGGTGTCCACCCCCGTGCTTTCTGTTCTGTCATAAATCACAGTGCGGGGGCCACTGTCTGTATTGGCATGGTCAGTAATAGGTATGGTAATGAGTCCTGGACAGGGCCTTATGTAGAGGCGACGGTGAATGACTTGATGAGGTATCTTCATACACTTAACCCTTTAAGGACAGAATATTGTCACAACAACATTTGTTATTATGATGCCACCAATCGTGAGTAATTCACAGACACTGTATTGATGCATCATTCCCACACCTTACCCAATACTCGACAGGTCAGGGCTGCATTCATATATGACACAGGGCATAGTGCATTAATAAAGCATTATATCGTCCTAAATGATTAACATACAAGTGGCCTTTGACCCTTCATCCTAATTCCCCACATCCAGAACAACATGTTTGGTATGGCAACACACATGGCATTCTCAACCCTTTAAGGACCACATGATATTGTAATAGTGGCTTTTTCTTATAATGCTTCAGTGCCACCCTGGTGAGTTGACTCCCTAAAGCTGCATACATGCATCATGATGATGCTTCGGGTATATCATACTTGAATGCAGCATTGGTGAGTTGCTGGCAAGGGCTGCATTTATTCATTAGGAAAATAGCGGGCATCGCGTATCAACACATGATACTGCCCTTAATGGGTTGATGGTCACTCCTCCCAGATTACGGAAAAAGGGCACAAGAACAAGAGGGAGGAATATGTCAGACAATGACTTGGATGTAGGTCTGCCTCTGGGTATGCCATTAATCTAGTATCCCCACCACCAGGCAGGTAACACATACATGGCCCATATGGACCTATATACATCCATATAGACCTACACACTTACTATGTATCTACAACCGACACACTGCACACTCCTCCCTGCAGCATGTTGACCCTTATAAGGGCCACATACTGCATGTATGGCATACTGTAAAGGTATATATATTTTCGCGCTGTACATATTTTTGTCGATTTCAAAATCTGTTAAAATATGTGCACAGTCAAAATTTATCTGTTGTAGTCATACTAATACTATCTCCGAAATTCGTGAATTTAAATACACAAGAAAATATTCTTTTAACTTTAAGCAAATTCGTAAAAATTTATACATGCGAAAATATACACATGCTAAAATATATACGTTCACAGTAATTAGCGCATGGTCAATGGGTGGACTTATAGTGTGCACCCAGAATAGCACATACATCTGACAATCAGACCAAAGATGAGCTAAAGTATAAGTACTCGATGGGGCAGATATAAAAGACATTTACGAAGGGAACATCACCGTTTTTTGCTTAAGGTCGACCAACAGGTAAACAGTGGTCAATATCCTCAGGTATTCACTGTATTCATGTTCTCAATGTTTATACAAATAAGTTTTTAACTTTTTTAATCATTCTGATACTTATAAATGCATAAGATATGTCAGGGACCAGTCTCTATTACTCCTGCAACTATCTAATGTATCAGTACTTGTCTATATATTCAGATATTACGAAAAGCAAAAGGTATATGGATGATTATATTCAACCTATATTCACAGTCTATACGAAAACTTTTTCAACATGCAGGACATTCAGTCCTGCAAATTTTTTTCTATGCAGGCCCGGCTCAATTTTTGCAGGTCCGGATATTGAAGTACAATCTTGCTATTTAAAGATAAAATATAAAGCAAGTGTTTGTACTGGCAGTGATAATAAATAGGGTTCCCCCTACATGTTACAGTTATATTAACCACTTTAATATGTAGATTCCTGAAGAACATTACAGAAAATATTCACACTCTCTGTTTTATGCTGTAGAAACCTTGATAATGGTCCGATTTACAAGCCGTAAAAAATGGCATATACACAAGAATCTCTAGAATAGAGCCGGCCATTTGGGCCTGCAGTGGCCCTTTTTCTGCCGGACCAGCAGACTTTTTGCCGGCTATAGCCGGTGTCCGGCAGGTTTTCGTATAGACTGATATTCAAGTAATAATATCCTGTGTATAGTGATAAGTATGTCTCCACAATTTAAATCCTAGCCTACCTCTAAGAAAATAGATTTTTGAACCCTAATCTGCAGAGACCAGGCTACCAACTTAAAAAAATATTTATAGGATGGCTGACAGGATGCCAGGCCACACATAAAATGATTGATTGCTTCCTGTAAAGATTTAGCTGTACAAAGACTTTCTTTTAATCATTCACACAATGTCCTTCCTGACTCCATCCGTCACCATATGTCTCTCTGCCAATCTGTCGGCCTGCCCCTCTAACCCCCCCCCCCCCTACAATGGTTAAGGACAGCAGAGTTGGCTGCATTCGTCACCATGCCTACGTTTCTAGAGTATATATGTCAGGCGCAGAATCAGAATCTGTACAGTTCCGGATTTCCCGCCCTTACAATTCTGGAACTGTGCAGGGCAATTCCGGAATTGCACCATAGTTAGATTGCACAGTTTCAGAATTCCTACCTGTTTTTACTGTACCTACAGATATAGAATATAAATATATATTTTAATGGTGTTTGAGGATGCTGTACTGCATTTTGGGGGTGAGAAAACAGTCAGGGAGAACCCACATGCATGTCACACCTGTATGTAGCTGTGAATAAGGTGTGGCAGAAATTTTATGACCATGTAGGAGTTCTGATATTGCGCAAATTCCGATATCGCGCGTGACATATCAACCCTGTAGGATCAGCATGATGTTTGAATGTAGCTCTTTCAAATTACTCACAAGGTGTGCATTCATGTATCATCACGACAAAAGGGATGAGATTAGAATTAAAACATAATGTGCACCTTAACAGACCAAGGACTGCACAATACCTCAATGTTCAATATAATCATGATGCTTCATTGTTGATTGTGTATCAACCTTATAAGTCTGACATGAATGAGAGTCACTCACCAGGGTTGCATTCATGCACCATGACGGCAAAATGGCATAGTGCACTAAAGTGATACACTTCCCTTAAATTGTCATCATGACTGGTTTTCATATATGTTGATAGGAAGTGTTGGCAGCGGGTGATCTATGAAAATTAAAAACCCCATCCTCCTTACTAAGCCAATTAAGAAATTGATATGACCATATCACCTGTTTTAATTAAGCAAGCTTTATAAAAAAGACTTACATTTCAATTTATATCTGATGGAACTTTCTGATAACCATCAAGTAAGAGGAGATTACAAATGACCCCACATTAGCCCCTTTAATACATATCCCTCCTAGCAGCCACATGTCAGGGGCATAAATCCAATTATAAGCTTTTTCTTTCCAGACACCTGGGGCCATTTCTCAAGAATCCAAGCATAGGGGTATACATTAACTCTGGTACGAATATAATGACCTGCAATCTTTTGCGTGGGCAAAAAATACTCTTTAGAATTACCTATCAATGGGCCTGCAGTATAGCTGATGGGAATACAGCTGAACATTATACATGTTATATGTCATTGGAAAGAGGGAAATGTGAGGAAACACGGCATCATGGCCAGTACCTTATTAATGTAGATAAATCAGCGATATTCATGATCTGACTTTCTGAAGCTATGCATCTGGGTGGTTCACAGCTGTAAAAGGTAGTGTCCCTGCAAGGTGTAGAAACTATTTATGATCACCCACTATGATCCTTGCCGACTTTCCTCTCATCCTTCAGAGTACATTAAAGCACTATGTAGCCAGTAATAAGTTAACACCACACTCCCTTTCCAGTCTCGTATTTCGTCTCAGTCTGAACTTGGGACTGACTCTTCTGTGAAAGAAGGGCAGAAAGTATCAAACATCTTTACACATAATCGCTGTATGAATCCATGAGAAATGACATCTTTAATCTAGGCGCCCAATGGGCAGACTCTGTCCCTTTTGATTTGTGAGGGCATATTGGCAAAGAGATACAGTGAGTGCCTATAGAGTGAAATATCTGCTCCCTGGGAATTATGGTTAAAACTAGTGTGCAAATCGACTGAGGAAATTGACAGCATTGCTAGAACCACTGGCAGTTGGCAGTAGGAACATGCTCTCTAAAGACCTTAGAAAGATTCAGAATTAGGTCATCCCCCAGTCGATTGTCCTTTCCTTTCATCTTGTGTTGCTATGGTCAATCGCTACCATGTCTAGAGAACTCAGCTGAGGCAGTTAGCAGAGCTGCTGGAACCACTGGCAGCTGGCAATGGGAACAGGGTATATACAGCATAGTGTTCTGGGAACCGTTTATATGAGTCATTATTTGACAGCAGTGGATCGGTGGATTTTTAGGTGGGCACATGGAAGATTCATTTATTCATTTATAATCAAGAAAATAATAACATGCAGTAATTTTCTGTGCAAAGGTGTGACATTGGTTTGGCGCGCCCATTCCTCTACAAAGGTCAACAATTCGGTGTATCCATAATTGACCACCCCCGCCAGTTGTTAAATAATGACCACACCCTCACAGCCTCAGGTCAGTAGCCGTTTTACTGGTGTATTGCCTGATGATGCTCATCAGTGTAACATCTAAGGACATTATATATCTGGTCATGTCCACGAAATTCACGTTTTAACCCTTCAAAGGTGGTATAGTGCTTTGATACCTGTTGTCATCATGAAATACACCAAGATGAGTAACTTGCAGGTCTTGCATTGTCAATCATGCCGATCTTACATAGTTGATATAAGTACTGGATGAGGGTCTTCAAATTGCACCAATGCAGTGCCCCTATGCTGCTATGTTAAAAAGTGGCATAGGTGCTTCAAGTTAAAAAAAATGGCCACTCAAAAAAAAAGTGGTTTCTCATCACCAGGGTCTGAAAAATTTGGCGAGGGAGGCTTTTTAATTTTTTTAATTTTTTTTTACTAGTGGGTCTTTAAAAGTAGGGACAGTTTAAGTTATTTCTATGCTACTGCATTACTGGCAGTATTAGCTTTGATTTGATACCAAATAACCCAATATTTGAAAAATTAGCGAAAAAAAAAGAAGTTTTCCTCAAAAGGTGATTTTTATGATGCGCCCGGTGATGAGAAACTATTTTATTTTTTTGAGTGGCCTTACCAGTTTACAGCAGGAAGCATTCATGAATGCATGAATAATGAGTAACTTGCCAGTGCTGCATTGGTGAGTATTCATAGGACATGATGCCTCAATGGAGTGCCGGCGAGTTACATCATAAATTCACCACAGCACTGCATGTATAGACATTAATGTTAATAACAGGTAATATGGTTTCTTATATAGCCTTATCTAAGATCCAGAGTGGTATATATGGTAAAACCAGGTCTTTGATATCGTGCATAGAGGCTGGCCTTGATGATGTATTGATGAATTCTACGTATGATACCAGGATTAGCAGGGTTAGGGTAAAGGGGGTCCTTTTATCTCTTAGTGAGGTGAATGCAACATGGTTAAAAGAGAATTCCCACAGGTATTTCACCTTAACATTTGGTCAGAGGTAACAGCTCTAGCCAAAATAAAAGTTCAAAGTCATTCATGGGGGGCATATCTCAAGGCTTCTTGTTTGTTCAGTTGTTAGCATAATGCATTTGTACATCTCCGGCCAGCATTGCATTAATGCATCACGCAGATCCCTTTAGGAGCGTATTAACCCCATAGAGTTAGTATGATTTATAAGTTTAGAAATGGTGAGTTATTCACCAGGGCTGCATGCATGCATCATAATGGCAAAATGACACCAGGTGCCCTTAAATGTTTAGCGACAAAGTAGATGCTGGCCTTGACATCACAGAGTTGGATCTTTGATGTGAGATCATTGTGTGCCTCAACTGTGAGAACCTACAATCATACGGTTACAGGTATGCATTTTTGTTGGCTGCAGTCTTTAATGTAGTACACCATTTTGCCACAATAAGGAGCCTTAGAGAAACATTATATAATGTTGGATAACGTTTTTTTTTGTTTACTGGATAGCTAGTCCATTGGAACATATATAAAATACAGTGCTATGGCATTCATTTTCAGGTGAAAGTTGTGTGCACTCATAAGTGCTACTAGATTTGAGGAACAGGTTAACCTGAATGATTGTATACCCCCCACCTTATGGTGTACTAATTTTCATTTCAAAGTATAAAGACCATAAGGCTGGCCTGAAAGCAAGACGCAAGACGGGGGAGGGGGGATATATGTTATATTTCTGTGTCTTTTACATTATTGGGATCTAGTTCACAAATTGTAAAATATTGGCATCTCTTACTTCATCTAATTGCCAATATCTATTCAACAATAAAGATGATGTTTCAACAATAATTTCTCAACAACAAGAAAAAATGTTTCATCAGTTGCACACTTGTAGTACTGTTATTGTCGCTGTGATTCAATTTTGCCACAAATATTTGTACATACATTCCTGTGCATAATGCGAATTAGTCTCAGCTTTTACTTGATACTAGACATGGCCACATCGGGTGTGGGTTATATGAGGGTATTTATTGCTATAGAAAAGTACTTTACCCACAAAATTAGCCTCATTAGAATTTCATGATTACGACTTTACACAAAATATACAGGAATTTATGGTACTAGTAGAATAGAACTGAATCTAAGGTTGACATGTATGAACCCAGAAACATCTCTGAATCAACAGCTGCTGTGCAATGAATATGTTTATGAAGGAAGCATTAAGCCTGGATGGGCAGGTTTCCTTATGTAGAGGTGAGTGGAGGAGACAGGTGTTTGGTAGTATAGCACATGTGGGGGTATGTCTCCCAGCTATTACAGGCTGTTAACGGTGTCCTGACATGATATCAACTGGCACTGTACTCCATTAGTAAACAGTGAAAATTCCCTACTTCATATTCCTTACAGCACATGTCGTAATCAATCAGAAGTGAAGTTTCTGCATCTATGCATACATGGCCATGGATGTGGTGCCTATATCAACCCACTTCTTTTCATCATAAACATCTTAGAGCTGATATCACTGACTGTCCCTGACAATAGCACCATCATATAAAAATATGTTTATTTTCACAGTTTCTTTTATCAACATTTTTGAGTCATGAAGTCTGTCTCATCTTCATCTACCTTTGAAGATATCAATAGCCTACATCTTCTCCGCTCTTTTTTGGTTTTGGTTTTATCACTGGTATATTAAAGAGCAAATACATGACTCAAGATTTAAGCTTGCTATACATAGTGCTCGCCATCCTTGTGCAGAATTTCTTATAGCTCAGTGTATATAAGTCATCCTGTCTCCATCTACCTTCCAAGTGATCAGGGCTAGCTTACATTTGATCTCCAATATTTTTGAGTTTCACTCGAGCTCTATCACTGTTATGAAGGCGGTTCTATAGCTGTGGCATCCATAAAGAATGCATAGGGGTCTATAAAGCATTTGTAACAGTACATATTTTTCATTTCATGTAAACAGCTTACAGACGCCTCATGAACTACAAAAAATTATGATTTTACCAGCAAATATAATTTTCCAGGCGTATTTTTCCTGTGTTGCTGTGTCAATGTTAGGCATAGATTTTCCAGTGAGGTGATATCACATGACATCCATCTACCAGTTTGAATTAAAAACCTTTAATTGGAGTCGGGAGGTTGTTTTGTAAAAACAGTTGTCTCATATTCCCTGATTATACTGTGTGATATTGGCCATTCAAAATTGGGAGGTCTTGGGTTGTGCATGAGTAAACTCACACTTCTGTCGGGGATGTATCTGTGATAAAGAAAGGAATGGCATCCTAATGGCAGTTCAAAGTCTTTAAATTAACTTCAGAATCATTAAACCTTTATGAACCCCATGATGCCTCAAGGCAATATTTGTCATCATGATATGCCATGCAGTTTTGGTCAGTAACTCACCAGCACTATATTGGGACATCATGGGACAAGGTAAGCATGAATTAAGGTACTTCTCAGCTGCATTTGTCTACCATCAGAATACATATGCCTAGCAAATCAAAGCACTATGCCACACTTAAGGGTTAAATTAAGGGTTGGAAAGCTAGGATCAAGTTCAAAGGAGTAATCAGCATTCTGTAATAGGGATCTGCCTGATCAACTTGATCTGACTAAAGTGAAGTCAACATCTCACACATTTTTACAAATACCTTAATGGCTTGTTATCACCTGGTATTTTAATAAGTGCAAGTGAAACACTATATGACTTCTAGGGGGCAAGAAAATGTTAAAACTTTGCACATCATATGATGCTTTTTAATGTTAATTTTGGATAAATGGGCCAAATTCACTATTATCTTTAGTCTCCAAATTTGTGACTGGATTGCAACAGGACTAAGATAATTACAAAAGTATATCACTGGCTTCCAAAGGACACTATATACTTTTTCAAATCTGGTGGGGGAGGAGGCAAAATTGATTTTCAATCCCCACCTCCCTAATGTACAGGATTGTTGTCTATGGTCCCCACTTCCCTCATTTTCCAACACCTATCTGATATCCCTAGAATAAATAAGTGATTTCTTTATAATACACTACAGGGTATGATGATGTCCTATCCTTAAAACTGTAGACAGCCCCAGGGTAAATTCATGCCTTATAATGGGATAATACACCATAGATGAGAATAGCCTGAGGCTGGAAACAATATGTTTCTTAAACCATATATATATATATATATATATAATATTATATATATATATATATATATATATATATGTATAATATGGAGAGTCCATGTACAAGACAGGATGCCAGCAGTGTGTGCTTCCTCATTACAATTCACATCCATCAGTACCCCCCCCCCCCCTTGCAGGTGTGTACTGCGGCTATTGTACAGGCTGGTACTCAAATTAGATAATTCATTCGACTTTCTATTGACAAAAGCGGTATGTGTGAGGCTTCAAGGGTCACTTGATTACCATAAATTATCATGTAGAAGCCGCTGCTTGAACAAGAACCCAGTCTGGCTTTTAGGATTTGCCTAAACTAAGGGTGTGGCTTATACCGGGATTTTTCCTAGTGTAGTACAGTACCAAAGTATCTACTTTAGCAGCAGCATCGTGCTTTAAAGGGGCAATATCACCATTCACACTTTATCACATACTAGGCTAGCACAGTACTAGAAATGTCAATGGGACACACTTATGCCACTTAAATACACTTTTGTTATCATTACCATAAAACCTCACGTATAAGCTGCAGCTAGTACGAGAGTCAGATTGGCGCAGTCACTTATAGGATAGGCGCAGGGTCAGCGTGCGGCTTACAGGGTCAGGGTGCGGAGTTTTCGCTACTATGGTACAGTACTGAAAGTCACCATAATCAGATCTTTGGTGCAGCTTATAGGATCGGCCCAAACTCGGGATGCGGCTTATACGCGAGTTAGGTTTATACACGATTTTTTATGGTAGTTTTGTTCAGTTTGTTGTGATGCATGAATGGAATCTTTATGAGTAACTCATCAGAGCTGCATTCATGCATCATTAATTAATTTCTGAAGGGTCAGAATGATGCAGCCATGAAGTGATGGCAAGTTTCTCACTGGCACTGTGTTGATGCAACATGATCACCACTGGCCATGAAGACAACATGCTGGAACTTAGGGGTTCAGTGCCTAAGTGATTATTGCCCTGGCATTCATTTAAGACCATCACACAGTGCTTAAACCAGCCATAACGGAGCTTTGCTTTACCTGGACCACAGGTACCTAATTGGCTGCCAGACCTGATGAAAACACCTACCGTCATACTGCAAGCAGGAAGGCCATCCTTGGAGGTGCAACATTAGTGGGCTCTATATAGACATTATGGATGGTAAGCATGACATATAGGGTACTTACCCAGTAAACACCCTACGTAGTTCCAAGGTTTCTCTAGGTAGTTTTCCAACCAACAGGTTTGAGATTGGTAATTTTGGAAGGTTTGTAGACGTCAACAGACGTTCAACAGACGTAGACGTCTCATTTACGTTTATCTACCTCATTCAGACGTAAATATACGTAATAAATCTACGTAGATCTATGTTAATGGACTAACTTTTCAACCAAAAGTGGGTAGATGACTTCTTAGTTTCACACAAGGTGGCAGCAGTATCAATTATGGAGAGAATGTTGCAGCTCTTTAACAGATCTACCACATTCAAGCAGTAAATTCGCATTAATTATGAATTCAATATCGTGCAAATAAACGGTATTCAATAGAATATTTATATATAAAGGAGAGTAGATTAAAGTATTGGGCGTGAATATGTGTTTTGTGGCACCTTCACTGAGCGGACACCACATTTGTGATAACAGAAGAAATACAAAGCCTCTCTGCAGCCCAAACTAGTCAACAGGCCTATACTGTGAGGCTGTTCAGTTGAACTAAAAGAATATACTATATAGAATGACATGACATTATAGTGGTTATTTTGTATGAATATTGTTTGTTAATGTAAATTTGTCTGCAATATAATACAATCCTTTGTCTGAATCCCACTATGTAGAATTATATGTAATGTGTTTAAATCCTAGTTGAACGTAGATTTACGTCGGAGCTACGTAAATCAGACCTGTGGGTTTGAGAGTGGTAAATAAACCTTAACGTTTCAACGTTCATAAACCTTCTAAAATTACGTAGTTCAGACCAAAAATCAACGTAGATTTACGTCTGACCAACGTAGTCGTGTTTACTGGGTAGATAATGACATTTTACTCACTAAAACCTCTACTGATCCTATGGTATCGATGTAGGCTTGATGCACCTATGCAGCTCAGGGTAGTTATTTACTGGAGCTGTGGATGCCATGAACCATCCACAAATTGATATAATTGTCAAGTCGGACTTAAACATGTATTTCTTTCTGCAGAAATTAAGTAAGGTAAGGTTCCAAACCCACTACTTCAATTCGGAAATCTAATCATTATCACCCTGATATTTTTCACCATTCAAATAGTGTTGTGGTTCTGGGAATCCACTCAACAATAACATGGGGTTAAACATGGGTCGCTTTGGAAATCGAATTGGAAATGGCTATTCAGACAGGTTTCTAATATCACCTAATGGAAGGAGTAATCTTCCTCCCTGGAAGTGAAATTGAAAAAGCTATTACACTCCCATGAAAGTAATTTGAGTAGGACCCACTGCAATGATATGTGAATCCTGGTAGTCTCTGCCTTGAATCATTGTTATTTTCATATTGTGTGACGTGTCTCTTCTGGCTGTTGGGGTGATGGCTCTAGAATCATGTTTTTCATGACAATCAGTCAGCTCAGAGGCATGGTTGTCTCAACAAAACTACAATTCCTGTCAAACTAGCAACATTACCTGAGACTGAAGAAGTATGGTATATTAAATAAGAATCAAGGGAAATAGGAATTACCGTATTCAACATAATAAGCGCACAGTGTGCTTAAAAACTTATTTTAAACTAAAAAAATGAATACAAAATTTAATTCTAATAAGCGCACACCCCCACCTATTTCCCCCCAATTGTTTTGCTGTTGTAGTGCCATATTCGATTTATTAAGCACACGGTGTGCCCCGGTTATTCCAAACACGCTCTTGGTAGCAAAGACTCTATTTGGGCTCAAAATCTGACATGATGTAGTTTTATTCTCTGAATAAGGCCTGAAAAGGGGTGTGTGCGCTTATTAGGGGATGTGCGCTTATTAGGTCGAATACGGTAATCCTTCAAGGACTACATAGTGCCTTAATGTGCTATGCCCTTTGTAATAATGATGGGTAAAAGGAGATGTATTTAGTTGTAGTGAGTCCATTTGCCAGAGCTACTTTCAAGTGTAGGAGTGTATCAATACTGTAGGATCGGCATGATGCATCATGACAATAAAGGTCATAATGCATTGAAGCACCATGCGGCCCTTAAATTATTGGGGAGCAAATGATGAAGTGAGAAGGAGAGAGATGGTTAAATTGCCAGACATATATGGGTCAGAATTTAAAAAAAATGCCACTTTTGGATGTTTTCTAGTGTTTTTCATCTTCCATCAGCTATAGAATAAAAATTCTTGCACCATACTGGTTCTTCTTGATTCCATCTGAGAGGGGACACTCTAGGCCTTCAGAAAAATATTTTGATTTATGGCCCCTTAAAGTTGAAAAATGTATAAGACCATCTGATATTAGACAGGAGGATATGGCATGCAGCTTGAGTTTTATACTTTCATGGACAGCAGAATTGATATCGCTAGTCCACTTTTTCACAAGCTACCAGTCTGGGCGATCACCAAATCCTCTGGGATTGACGATAGGAAATGGATGTACCGGTAAGAGACTCATGTGGTGAAATTTGTATTCACCTCTCGGAGAGTTCCATCAGATATAAATGTACATCTCCCATGGCAATTCCCTTGCGCAGCTACCAATAAAAAAAGTTTGAACTCTTTTAGGACTGCATAGTGCTTTAAAGGGTCATACCCTTTGTCATTATAATGAACGAATGCAGCGCTGGAGGGTCTACCTGTTAGGCTGCATTCATGCTTCATGCTGACCCTTCAGGAGTGTATCAATCCTATAGTCACATTATAATACATGCATACATAACAGGCCAGTTGTTCCTGGGCTGAATTAATGCATCTTTAAAGCGCTGTGCAGCCCTATCAGAGTTAAGTCCTGGAAATTGTTCCCTGCTGTTTGTTAAAAATCATCACTCTCTTACTTGTTGGTGCCACGTCAATGTATTATTCCCAGTAAACAAAAAACGTTATACAACGTTATATAACGTTTCTCTATGGCTCGTCATTGTGGCAAAACGTTAAACAACGTTATTTTGACGTAAAATACCTTTTTTTTGTTGCACATTGAGGCAGTGTGTGTTTTTAAATGGTTAATAGGGAAGGAATTATATAGGCAGGTGGGCAGAAAGAGGCCGATGGTGGTAGGGATGGGGTAGTCAGGATGGATATTGTGAATGTCTTTATAGGGCTATCACTACCGGTACCCCTGGATTAAACAAACACACGTTGGGATTTATCAGGTTTATTTATTGTTAAACCTGACTGTTATATTACATACATTTACTAATAATAATGCATGAATGCACAGTTGTTGATGTTCGACATAGGGACACATGTGATTGAATGTGTAATACGTTGACGATTATGAGTGATGTTTACGTAATATAGATGCTGATATATCTTTATAATGATATTGTCTTTTTATAGAAGTTTGTATGAATAGGGAGGCGGTGGGAAACCTCATAAATGTAGTGTACCTGTAGACTACCTTTGTTGGAATGCCGTATGGCGGGAATTCATTGTACAGGTAGACTATTAGTTCTTGATGAATTGTCCAGGTGGAGTTACCTGTGGGTGCATTGTTTAATCCACTTGGGGGCGGCAGTGATCCCTCCCACGACCTCCTCTGGTCTGTGAGCCTACCACTACCGGTACCCCTGGATTAAACAAACACACGTTGGGATTTATCAGGTTTATTAATTGTTAAACCTGACTGTTATATTACATACATTTACTAATAATAATGCATGAATGCACAGTTGTTGATGTTCGACATAGGGACACATGTGATTGAATGTGCCAAAAGCCATAAAGTTTTAGTGGTGGTGAGGGTTGGTGGTGGTTGAGGTATGTGTGTGTAGTCTATTTTATAGCTTTGACCAATGCCTTGGAGACCTGGGCTACAGCTGTGTCAATGTATGCGCGGTGGGCTGATGACCTCCAAACTGTTGTATTGTCAGCTCGTCACATCCCATGAGATGGGCCTGGCTGGCCGCTGTCTTCCGGATGCTGTGTAGAGACCACTTCTTTTGATCTCCTCCCGTGGCCACCAGCGCTCTTTTCCATATAGTTTCTATATATGAGACTGGGAGAGGGTCCCTTGTATCTTCGAACATGAGGAAGGGGTCTGACCGCGACCTGGTTGGTATCCTCATGACTGCCTCCCGGGTGGCCGAGACTGGACAGAATCTCGACCCCGGGATCGCTGGGATGGTGATCACTCTCTGTTGGCCGGACCTCTGTAGGTTCTTGCTGGTTCTGAGTGTGATGGTCACTTGTTTCTTCTTGATTTTTACGTCGTTCCTTGTTAAGTTCTGGAGGGGGTTGAAAGTGCTCACCCTCCTTGGTGCTATCTCCGACTGTCTCATGGCACCAAAGTAGAGGAGTAGGAGGGCAGTCCACACCATGTGATTTTTCTGTTCGAGTTTGACATGGTTGAGTACAGCCTTGAATGCCCTCATGCTTATCGGTTGTTTGGCCCTTGGCGTGTATGTCTTGTTCCTTTTGACTCCTTCCAGGGCCCTCTTAACCCTGGGGTGGCACGCCCCTTTTGTGCTCCCGCCGACCAGTCTCAGGTACTGCCTCACATGTGATATGTGATTTAGTATGGAGCTCGGGGCCTTCATGTAATCGGTCAGGTATTCGATGTACGCACATATGATGATGTGTGATGGGGCTTTGTGATTTGCTCCCACCCACTTGGCGAATGCTATGTACGTCGTCACCGCTGACTTGTGTGCCTTCCACGTGTTTTCGGCTCTGGATTGCCGCTGACGTCTGGCAGCCCTCTTGAGAAGTGAGTGTACTGCCGGATCTGCAAGTAATTGGGTCACATGTCATATCCAGGGCCTCAAATGATGGGGAGATCATTGAGAGGTTGTCCCTGAATATGATTTCACGCGCAGCAATGAGGTGAGCCGATGACAAGTGAGCTCTACTCAGTTTGTCGGCCACCTCATTTCTGACACCTTCTATGTGTGCATGTGATATGTGGACGTCGAGGAGGGCCTGCATCATCCAGGCCCCCCTCGCGGCGTCCAGAATGACAAGGTTTTCTCCCCTCCCCGACTGTAGCACTTGCACTGCCGCCATGTTGTCACATTCAATGTGTACATGTCTGCCCCTGTCCTCCTCAGACAGGAATGAGTGAAGGGCTATGACAATGTTAATTGCTTCCAATTCAGCTATGTTGCACACAGGGTCGGATATGGGGCAGACCTGCGCGGCGTATGCTGTCACTCCGTCACTTCCCCCTACTCCCGACAGGCAGGCATCAACTGTGATGGATCTAGTTGGAGCCTGTGCCGGAAGGAGTGATCTCCCATTCCATTGAGAGCAGAACTCTTCAAACCACAGGATGTCTTTCATCATCTCCCTGTCGATTCTTGTGTATTTCCCCGTCATGTTCCTCAGGGTTGCTAGCATTCTGGATATGAAAAGCCTAGCCGGGGCCACACATTTGGCTACAAAGACGAGCGAGCCTATGACAGATTGGAGCTGCTTTTTGTTGATTGTACGCTTCTTCTTGGCTTTGTTGAGCTTGATCATGACCTCTCTCAATTTCTCGTCGGGGATTGAGAGCCTCATGTTTGGGGCGTCAATGTCTATGCCCAGCCATCTGACCATGGGGCCTGGGGGCTGGGCCTTTTTGACGGCCTCTGGGAGGCCAAGTTCTACCAGGAGGTCCTTGGCCCTTTTGTAGTGTCGTAGGGCTGTCTCCTCATCCTTTGCTATCAGGATGAGGTCATCCAGGTACATTCTTCCTCGTATTCCCTCTCTAGCTAGGGCCTTGACAATCGCCTGAGCTACGCGCTGCATGCTGAGGCTGGAGCCCCTGGATCCAAACGGCATGCTTGTGTCGCAGTAATACTTCCCACCCCATTTTAGGCAGAGGAGGGGTAGGTCCAAGATGTCCGACCGGAAGTTGCGGTAAGTTCTCGAAATGTCGAGTGTGCACATGTAGGCCTGGGGTCCGTATTCCATGAGGTCTTGTACGAACATGTCCACTGTAGGGAGGCTGTGTGGACGTGTCTGGCCGAATACGGCATTCTTCATGACGTATGCGTTGATGGACGCCTCGTCGGGGTGCGTCATGTCGGTGATGATTCTTCTTGATTTTGAGTCTCTTTTTGGGCGTGACATGAGGGGTGAACAGTGTATCCACGGGGTGAATATGGGCTCTGTTACTGGGCCTATAAGGCATCCTTCTTTCATCTCTGTGAGTATGAAGTTATCAATGTGTTTTGAGTAGTTGGTGGCACTGGGGTGATTTGTACCTTGGTCTACATGGGATGTGGGTCCCATGTAGCCAAGGGGGAAGCCAAACCGTATGAAGTCGAAGAGTTCTCTGTCCTGTGGGGTATTGTCGAGGTATTTGTCCCAGGCCTGAATGTTTAGTGAGCTGGGAATGGGGATGCGTGCCTTCATGCAGTTAGGCAGGCCTGTTGCTTTGACTGTGTTATAAATATTTACCAAGTCGTGCGGTAGTCCTGGGGCTGACATCTGCGGCCAGCAGTCCCTGCGGTGATCTCTAAATACCCGGGGGTGTATGTCCAGAGGTGACTCGTTGTCGTCTTGTGTGCAGATGTGGCGTATGTGGCCGAAGTCTGGGCGTACGTGTGTGTCTTCGTCACTCGTGGCACATTGTTGTTGTTGTGGGCGTGAGGTGTCCGGGGTGACCGGGCGGTTGGATTGATGGGTGTGTGCGGCCTGTGCGGCGGCGTGAGCAGCGTCCTCGGTCTGTCTGGTTGTATTTTCATGTGCATTTTCATAATATTGTACTGACCCAGCTGGATGGCGTCTATCTTCGTCAATTTCCGGGTTTTTCTGCTTGCGTGGTGGCTGAGAAGTTGAGATTTCGTGTTGTTGTCGTCCATGTTGGATCTCGTAGGCGTTACCTCGTGTTCTCTCGGGGCGCGCGAGAGGCGTGGTGACGTCATGGTGCTGCGCCGCTCCGCGGAGCGTTGTTTGTTTACAATGCTGCAGCGCACGTGGGCGCGCCACGTGGTCGCTACGCGTGGCTGCGTTGTTTACATCTGCGGGGCGGGCACGTGGCTTTGTTATTGTGGTGTCGCTGTGATATTCCTGTTCTATGTGTGCGTCTGCTGGGGGGTCCTGGGGGTCTGCGTTTGTATTGGGGGGCGCAGGCCCCTTTTCTAGTTTTTTGACTGCCGGCGATCGGGGTCACTGCCTGTGTCCCTGTCTGATCGCTGCTGTTTCTTGCTGTTTTGGCCACTGTTGGGCCAATCCCCCTTTATGTCCCTCACTTTGCGATCGCATGCTGGGAGGCTGTGTCTACACTCCTTGCCTATGGTATCGCAATATGCACATATATGGAGGAGGCCGTCGTGGTCTTGGCGGTGTGTACACCCGCGCCTGCTGTTAAATTGACGGCACAGCGCGCCGCCATCCATTGTGGCGCGCTCAGTGGGGTTGGTGTTGTGGGTGGGGGGTGGTGGGGGTCTGGCTGCTGTGGCATGTGGGGGTGCTATACACACCATGAAACGGTCGTTCTGGATCAGCTGATAATCAGCCCACTCCAGATCCTGGCGTTCGACTTTGTCCCATACACCTTGGGACCACCGTCGTACGTCGGGCCAGTACCGGCCCCTTGAGTCCATGGTTACCTCCTGCATGTGTTTGCATATATAGTCCCTGTCTGCGGGGTCAAATGCCTCCGGGTCATTTATGAGGCTGAGCATTGCCTCAATGTACTCCTTGTCCGTGAGCGTGTGGCGGGCGTCTAGTTTCTGTTTGAGGGTGTTGCAGCCGTCGCGCAGTACGTACATGTACGGCTTGTGTATGAGTGTGGGGCAGAAGGGGTCAAATAGAGGATGGTTCTTACCCCTATGTGTGTGACGGTATTGCTCCTCATCCATCTCCAGCTGCAGGTATCTCTCCATGTCGTCGGCGGCCTTGAGCCGCCGTGGGGCGGGGATCCTTCCTCGTTGGCGGTGATCTCTAGATGTGGGTGAGGGGGAGCGGGCCGACTGTGGCCGGCGGGGCGGGGGGCGCCCGTCTCTCGGCCGGGCGTTTGTGGCCCGTTCCCGGGTGCGGCTCCTGCGGAGCACCGGGGGAGGGCTGTGGTCGTTGTCTTGTGGTGCTGCTGATACCGCGGCCTTTGCCGGGCGTCCGTCGCGTGGGCGCCGGTGGGCGCCCTTGGTGCCGGCCCTCGACCACTCCGGTGGCGGGGGGGTGCTGTGACCGAGGGGTGGGTCCTCGGACAATGACCGTTTCACCAGTAGATCTATCTGTTTGGTGAGGCGTCCCACGTCCTGCTGTAGGCCTTGTAGGCCTTGCTCCACATTGTCGAGGCGGGTGTTAGAGAGCGTGGAGGAGGTCCTGTTCTAGGACTGGGACCTGTTGTCTGACTGGTTCTGGGAGGCGGTCAGGCGTGACCTGGAGAGGCGCGGGAAATCCACCTCCGTGTCGTCTGTCGTCTGTAGAACGGAGTTGTCCTCGCCTCCAGTGCTGTCTACCGTCTCCCATAGGTTAGAGTGCTCCAGGGTGTCGAGGCTGTTGCCATGCCTGGTGGTGCCGGTGTCGTCTATGGAGAGCGTCCTGGTGGCTGACCTGTGGCTTCTCCTGGAGCGGTCCATGCTAATGGCCGACACTTCGAGTCGGGAGCGTGACCTTGTGTTCGCCATATTCAACTAAATGTCGAATATTTTCTAATTTCTGGCGAGGAGGTGTTGTGTATAGTCCTCCTGGGTGTGTGGTAGGTGTGTTGCGCCTACCTCTGGATTCCAACCGGGGTTAGGGACCACTACGCCGGTGTAATGGCCGAAACCTCATAAATGTAGTGTACCTGTAGACTACCTTTGTTGGAATGCCATATGGCGGGAATTAATTGTACAGGTAGACTATTAGTTCTTGATGAATTGTCCAGGTGGAGTTACCTGTGGGTGCATTGTTTAATCCACTTGGGGGCAGCAGTGATCCCTCCCACGACCTCCTCTGGTCTGTGAGCCTACATCATTAGGTGAAGCCTCTGCAGTGGCCTCTGCACTGAAGACCCATTACAATTATACCATGTCTTGTATGACGGAAATCAGTGTGCCATTTCTGGAGTGTACTCTCTTAAATCCATCTGTGTGAGAGGGGCTCATGCCAACCAATTTTTAGTTCTTAAATGCCATCCATCAAGCATTGCGAAACATTTTCCTGTTAACGGAGAGTCAGACCGACGGATTTTGGACAACCAGCTATTTAAATCTTTGAAGGACCGAATACCAAGATATCTGATGATTTATGCATTGTAACTATAAAGCAGCATTCTGTATGAAAAGAATATTACATTCGCAATAATTTATGGCAAAGTCAGGGATGGATACATGGTTTAAGACTAAACATTGACAACCGTTATTCAAGCTTAGAATTCCAATTAAATTCTTTTCCTTTAGAAAAGCCCAAAATGTGACTGGGCATTCAATCACCTGGATCGGTGGTATTTTAAGCGGACATTGCCACTGTCCTGCTTGTTTTCGCAAAGACTGCATTCATAACCCTTTAAGGACTGCATAGTGCTTTAATGTCATTTGCCTTTCATTATCATGATGCACTCATCAGGTAGGGGACAGGAGTACCTTATTGGTACGTACCACTATTGTGGTACAGTCCAGTCAACTAGACCATACCAGTATTCTGGTACTGTGCATGCTCCTGGGCCGTACCATTTAATTGGTAGAGTTGGTGTGATCATTAGACCATGACCATTAGCCCATGGCTATATCGCAGCCCCCTCAGTGCCTTATCTGTAACCATATAACAATGGCTATCATCTAAACCAACATTGGGAGCATTAGGAGGGGAGAAAATCCCACATTTTCTCATGATTTTTCCTATTTCTGACCTCACCATTCTATTAGCAGATAGAACCAAAACGCAGAGTCATGGATGAGTGTCTAGGCTACCCCTCTGTATGTTTATTTTTATCAGCAAATCTAACAAAAGATTCGGAAATGGATTTTTCTGGGTCTCTATACAAGTATTGTATGAATGTGGCATATTCAATGCATGGTATCTAAATGAAAATAAATGGTTTGAGTTTGTAAATCAGCTAATATATAGATTGAGATGTCCTCTTTCCAATGATACCATACATGATATATAATATATTAGGACTATAAGAGAAATCTTATGTACATTATGCTTATATACACTGGTGCTACTGGGTAGGCCATTATACTAGGACGCCCTAAATGGTGAGCACAAGTACAGCTCATTTAGGGTGTACTAGAATAGTGGTTCTGGCCCCAACCTGCTCATGTAGCGCGGGCCAGTCCGCTTACCAGCCCTACATTCTTTCACCATCCCGCCCCTTTCGGAAACGTATAAATCAACCCCCAAGGGTCAGAATGTGCTTGAATGCAGCCCTTGCGAATGAAAGGGTTCAATACATTAAAGCTGCTATACTACCTCAGATATAAACTTTTCACTTTCTGCATATCTATAGACAGTCTCCTTGTTTGAGTGTACTGGTGGCATATCTTGGGATTTTCAAAAGTGCTAAATTCAAGGAAATTCGATTCTGTTTGCCACTAAACAGCGGTGTGAAGCTTGCAATGCTCAAACTTCTTCCTTCCCACCAGAAGTTAGATAATAATTTAAATCGGAAGTTTGCATTGTGTAAGATAAAACTCAGTCCTTGAAAGAATATATAGAATATCATAAGATGGCAATGGGTTTGTAATTACCTGAGAGTATTATGGCAGCTTTAAAGCACTATGTGGCCATTAAAGGGTTTAATTTGAAGAGGTTAAAGTGATGAGACAGATCCATCACGTCGTTCTGATTACTCATTGCCAACCCGATCAGAGCAGGGTTTTCGGAAGCATATCAGATGTCAATTAAAGACTTGTGTCCCTCTTTGAAGTCACATTAGGATGGTCTTTCTTCCTTTTTTCACAAAGGCATCTACCTCTGAACTTTGCCAAATGAAACCTGCCCATTTCACCCTCTCTTTTATAAGAACAGGGTGAGCGGGTCGGTGGATTTTTTTGGGGGGGGAGGGGGGTGGACAAAAAGCCTGTATGTTACTATACCTAAAACACCCATATGACATTCTAATAACCTCACTAAAAGTTACGTTTCAACTAAATGGTAGATGGCTGTCACTTAGTTACCTTTTACAATCTCCTTATCTATGTCCAAGAACTACAGCTAGAGACCTCAGACTATAATAAAATTGGTAATATACCTTTTCTGTTTTCACAAAGATTTTGTCATATACCCTCCCCCCCCCCCATGCTGAAACTATCATAGTATGCCATTTATTTACATCTGTTGTCCCCAATTCAAGGTTGGGAGACAATTAGCTGTTGTAGGAAGCAGCTATTAAATCAACTATTGATATCCATCACAATAGATTGAGGCTTTGTAGACTCAGATGCACAGATTAATACCAGAGTCTAGTGAAAAACATCCCTGATAGGACATTTGCATGTGGAAATGCCATTATTTTGCAGGAGGCAGGCCGGATCAGTGATTTCATCACTGAGTGAGATGAAAAAGGAGAACGCTCTTTAAAGTATGTATACAACAAAAGGCCACAAAAATACCTTATGTGAATCTCTGGAGACAGATGTGGAAAATACATGTAAAACATAAGACTGACCATGAGAGCCTGTACATATGTACATCAGTTCAATATATTTTCATAACTATATTTACACCACAGCTCGCTCAGAGTACAAAAGAAAAGAAGCCTGACTGTATTTTACATACATGGCTGTGTTTGGATGCATTTGATTGAGCACACTCATCTACTGTGAGTATAAGCCAGATATGATACATGTAAATAGCCGCATAAGTGTTATAAGCCTTGGACAATGGTAATTATTCATGGCTGGCGCCTTGGAAATTACCGTTTCCTTGGCGTATAACCCTTGTACAGCAAGTCACTTGTACCATATCTACTGCGTAGCTTAGAGCAACACTTACCCTCATTATTTCAAAGTAGGTGCAAAAGTGAATTAAGTCTGTGGGGAATGTGAGGCAAGATTTCACTAATGGAGTACGGTGCCAGACATAATCATGTCAGTCCGCTATTAACAGCATGTAATGGCTGGGAGAGATACCTGCACA
Organism: Harmothoe impar; assembly: GCA_947462335.1. Classification (NCBI taxonomy): domain Eukaryota; kingdom Metazoa; phylum Annelida; class Polychaeta; order Phyllodocida; family Polynoidae; genus Harmothoe; species Harmothoe impar. The sequence goes on along the minus strand of OX381704.1, from coordinate 101,876,601 downwards.
TGTGCTACACTAATAGACACCTGTCTCCTCCACTGAACTCGATATAGGTAAACATGGAAAGGGAAATATATGGTTGTAAACAAAATTCAAATTGAGCTGTGGAAATTGCAATTCACTTCTAAGTAACTGTATTAATGACACAATGAACTTCGTTTCTAATCTAATTGTAAAACCATGTCTTTATCCAATATAGAAATGACATGTTATGATTATGTCTCACTATGTTCAAAAGAGCAGTGAAATGAAACATCATTTAACATATCTATCCAAATGAATATCAATAGATTGATCAGCTGTTGGGCTAGCTGCAGGTGCAGTTGTCTGCCACTCGACGGTTCCCGATCAAAGAGTAGACTTAACTCACTGAACTCTATGATCAATTTGGGGTCACTGGTTAAGCTTTTATCTAAGTGTTTCAACTATAGCAAATAACTATCCAAGACTGCCTTCTATTCAGACACCTGGCCAAAAAAAGACACATTACATTAATCTGAATCTGGGACATGCTGGCAAGCTCCCTGTGTGTCCATGACATCATGCGCTATATATATAGTTATTAGGGACCTTTAGCTAACCACGTAAAAGCTCATTAAACCCTGACGTAGCTATACCTTCAGCACTGCTACGTCTGCGTTTAATGAACTTTTACGTGGTTGCTAAAGGTCCCTATTATACGATTGAACGACTCATCGTGCTTTTAAGGTGATATCCCCGTGCTGATATCTAGTGATATCGGCACCCTTCCGGTGGATATCATGCCATTTCCGGTGGTCCTGAGCGATTCCGAAGTTTCTTCACCCATAAAATCCGAGGTTCCATGGAGACTCGAACACGCTACATCAAGACTTGAAGTCTGACGTGCTAACCACCACGCCGTGGAGTCGCTGGTAGAGGGTGGTGGCGAAACAAGGAGTGTACAGGCGCATTTCCAGCCCTGTAGGACCATTATTTACCGAGTTACAGAAGAAAAGACATTTTCTGGTCTAATTTCTTTGAAAATCAATATTTTTTTCTAATTTCTTTTTTACTATAAAGGTAGAAGTTGGACTTTACTAACCTATTCGTTAAAATAATTCTAGGGGCTTTTTTTCACTTACATATAGGCCCTTTAAAAATGGTTCGTTTCCACCCAGATTCGATCTTGGCACCTCTGGTGTGTGAGGCAAAGACGCTAGCGCCCATGCCTATCTGGCCGTAGTGAATGTGGAGGGAAACGCTGTGTATATTCCAGTCTATCAGGGAGCGGTTAGTTTTTAAACCAGCAGGTCGCGCGGCGTTTGTACACTCCTATACGTTAGCACTGAGGGTATGTTGGATTTGAAATAATGACTGCTCCCTGCGCCTAGCTCGTTCTTTCCCCTACTGAAGAGTTCCACAACATGGCGACTGCACCCTCTGTACAAGACGACTTGGATATCATTCAAAATGGAGAAATTAGGTTCTTTTAAAGGTAAATAAGGACATTTGAATCAATAAATCGTATAATAAACCTAATATTGAATGGCTAACACCCTCACTCGGGGTTGTATGGCTCAATATCGTCACTCGTGCTACGCACTCTTGCCGATATTGAGCCATACAACCCCTTGTGAGGGCGTTAGCCATTCAATATTGGTTAAGTATCACCTAACTTGAGTGTCATTTACAAGGACTATCAATACATTCTGACTCTCCTGGTCAACACATTTACAATTAGTCTTCCAACTCACAGTGAGATCCACTGAAGAAAGCACCAACCCCTCTTCATTCCGTGTATTATTGTTCTAATTTGTTAAAGACATTGGCTATCCCCACCAACTGTGGGCTCATTAAGGAATCTATTTGTCAGCCTTGCCAACTAGTGCCAGATTCGCTATACCCATTGCCTAAGTCTAGCTAATCTTGGCAGTCTGTGTGGTTGTCAATATTGAACCTAGGAAGTAGCTCTACGGTGAAGTTTATAATTAGCTGTGAGCTACCTAGAACCTAAATCATAGCAGGGGTAGACACTAACATTTCTGACCACCCAGGCCCGCAGCCTCAGAAAGTTGTGGGCCCGGAAATAAAGCTATGGGCCCGGAAATATACCTTCCAGTTGAATGATACCATTTGTGAAAGGTAACCTATTACTGGCCCATGTGACTCATTTTTACCCGGCAGTCTCTTTAGGGAGATACATTTAGTTTTCAAGTCCTATGATAGGACTTGAAAACTAAATATGTAGATGTAACAGTCGTTTTTTCATCACTAAATTAGGGTGTACTCATGAGATTATACTGCTAATATACCTAAACAATCTGAAAATTGCTCTTGCCCAAGAACAGTCAAAATGTGTTCGATTATCTGCTACAATTTGCTTGACAAATAGATTTAGGTGGAAATGATCTGAGGGAGGTATTGCCTAGTGATGTCATAAAGATGAAAATGGATTGAGCAATTCAGGGTACAGATTCACTAAATATAGGGTATGTGGGTCGAAGGAAAGTAGTAAGTCATACTGACAAACAACTCTGAGTCAATTGTCTCAATTGTCAGTTTGAGTTATGTGTGCCAAGACCAATCAACACAGGCTCTGACTGTGTGTTTGTGGTCTTAAAACAGTGTTTGTGGTATAAAAAATGAACACACAGGTAATTACAGTGGTGCCAGGACCAATCAATGGCAGACACCAAAGGGATGGAGAATCTTTGCCACGAAGGCACACAAAAGAAATAGCGTCAAACGGGAGTCCAGGTTGCCTCCAGAATGACTCCCCTCTTTTGGGGAGCCAAGGCCCTTGTGTGACTCTCTTAGGTGAGACAGGGAGCCATGAGACTCCCCTAGGTGACTCCTTTAGGCCAGGCAGGGAGTCACCTGGGCTCCCTTGGGCAGCCTGGGCTCCCTTAAAGAGGAGAGTCATTCTGGAGGCAACCTGGACTCCCTTTTGACGCTGTTTCTTCTCTCTGTGCAAGTGGCATCCAAGTATGTAGATGTGGAACGCAATTTTCTAATTAAATCAACATAGGTGAGGGATAGGTGTAAGATGATCCTTGCGTGATTCCAGCCAAAGGAAGCATACACATTACTTAGTCCAGGAGAATGTGAATAAAAAGAAGTCCCACAATCCCAGAGCTAGTAAAACTCTAATAGCCTTTGTCCTAGAGGTATACTACACAGAGAAAATGAAGTAGAATCACAGTGATGCTCAAATGGGAGTCCGCCCTCGGTCACTGTGAGGTAACTGTCCCCATGACTTTAAAGTGACTCCCTATCATTAGGGAGTCTAGGTGTACTGACTCCCTTTGCAAAGAGTCAAAGAGGAGTCAAATCTGTTTGACACTATTATTGTAGGAAGTCAAAATGGGTGATGCAAGAAGATCTTAATAACTCCCTTCTCTTGGTTTCATCATTTACATCAATCTGAAGAGAAATCAGAGAGTTTATTTACTTGATCTCAGCCATCAAGCCTATAATCCATGCATTGATGAAACAGTGAAAATGCTTTAAGATAAAGATTTACCCACATAAATTGCAGAAATGGTGTCCATGCTTCCACTGTACATTATTTTGGTCTATTTCACCTAATAAAATAGCATCTTCTTTAGTCCTAATATCAAGGAGTCACTTTAGAGTCCTGAGTTACCTCAGTGATCGGGGCTGGATTCCCATTTGAGAGTTACAGTGATTCTACTTCTTCTCTGTATGTATGTAGTTGTGTGTTTCATAGACCATGTGCTCATTACCGACTACCAGTGGTTCCAGCAGCTCTGCCCACTGCCTCAGCTGAGTTCTCAGGACCAAGTCACAATTGACCATAGTAACCCGAGTTAAAAGGAGAGGACAATTGACTAGGGACCTATTTCTATACCATTCCAAGTAAACATGTCTAAGTGGAAACTGTTTGGTACAATCGACCAGGCACCTATTTACAAACCATACTGAGTATGTCTAAGTGGAAACTGTTTGCTGCTTTTAGAAAAAGCAGCATTATTTCTGTTATAGCTAGCATGCAGCTAAGAAGTATTTCATGTTATCGTGGACGTGTACCTTTCCCGTTTTTGCTCATTTCAATTTGATTTATTTCCCACTGTGCAGAAAAAACAGAAGACATCACTTCTCTATAAGTTCCTGTGAGTAATAAATGAACAGTCCCTAAGCATGTTTTAATGCTTTGTTATCATGTCACATGAATGCAGCACTGGCTTCTGGCACACTGCAGCTGCATTCTGGCTTCACGCCGACCCTGTGGGATTGTACATGGTAACTACAATGCCCAGCTAACAGAAAAACGTTATTTTACATCAAAATAACGCTTTAAAACTTTATATACCGTTATGCCATAGTAAGAAGCTGTAGAGAAACGTTATATATGACGTTATATAACGTTATAAAATGTTGTATAACGTTTTTTTGTTTACTGGGAGTTGCTTTAAAGATGGCATTTCAGCTAATTTCAGATATTTTTCTGCTACCACGATATGTACAATATAAAGGTAATATTCTATATGTATGCCAACTTTTAAAGCAATGTGGTAACTATAAATCACTCAAAATAAACTAGAATGCGACTATTTGAGTAACTGTCCGGTGGTCTTAAATGCCCCTGACCACATTGTATAACATACAGCAAGGGTACCAGCCCTTCAAGTACGTTTACTTGATTGTTGTAGCCAAAGCCATCCACCCAGGACTTGTTATAGGACGAGTTACAGTTGTAGATTGCACCGAATGATAGAGCAGTGGGGGGCAAACAAAAGCAACATGGTTGATACTTTCTGGAGATGGTGTATACACAGTTCTAGCCTGGGTACCTGGCAGCTTTCCTTTCCTGCCAGGGTGAATAACAGCCTTCATATCTTTATTGTCAATTTCTTTATAAATGCAGCATTCTGTATCTAATGAAGGGTATTGGACGATAGTAAACAGTAATTGTATACATCATGCGCCAATAATGTGCATATATATAGTACCTGGAATGTGTCAGCTGAAATGCCATCTTTAAGGTAGCATGCCATGCCAAGTCTAATCATCCAGGGGTTTTAACTTCAACTCATCAGCTGTGGGTACTTTTCATAGCTTGTTTAAATTAAACAGGTGATTTGGGCATGGGTGTCAATTTTCTACCAGGAAGAGGTTATATCTAGAAGCCCTACAGATTAATCTGTTGCCTCCATGGCAATATTCTGTAGGTATGGTTATACTGTAGGGTAGCATGCCATTAATCTACCATCTGCATGTTAAATTGAGCCCAGGTGGGTATCTGTATTCTTTTTAGATAAGGTCATGTGCAATTCACATGACAATGGTCATTACTATCAAGAATCAGGTAGTGGCATTAGAAGAATAAATGAATAGAAGTGAGAGAGTAGATGACATGGGACTCTCTTCCTATATCAATAACCCACTGATATACATTGAGAGAAAGCCTATCGGATCTTCATGAATATACACCACTATGTGATATTACCCAGCTGACTCATACTGACTGCAGATTGCATGGGTGAAAGAGGAAACTTCTGTACAGTGAATTCTTTAAGGGTCGAACATTATTTTGATGTGCTATTTGTCAGTCTGAATACAGCTCTGGAGAGCCTACACACAAGTGTTGCATTTAGATATCACACCAAATCTTTGTGTGGGTATCAACCCTGCAGGGTCACCATGATGTATAGACCCACCAGAGCTGACTTCAAGCAACCTATCGACAAAGGATGTTGTATATTAAAGTGCTATGCAGACCCTAACAGGTTAAAGCTACCTAACCTCCACGAATACTGTGTATAACTAACTCAAACTGAAAAACAAGTGAACGCTGTTCCAATTTCCCCTTTTTAAAGCCTGAATTTATGCATCATTCTGACCCTACAATGTCAGGCAACAAGGGAACAAGAATTGCTAAGGCATCATGCAAGCTTGAAAGGTTACTACCAACTACTGTATGTACTAACCTCCTCTCTGACTTGAGATCCTTCCAGATGATCAGTACCTTTTCTCCTGTGCTCTGGACACCTATATATGGTACAGTGTATAAACCCAGGTGGGAGGGGATGAGGGCAGTGGCAGCTAAACAGCTGGGAGCTCACCAGTCTAGCAGTCAGTACTGAGCAGTTCCCAACTGCTCCCAATGTATGAGTGAGCAGTTGCCAATGTGTGCATGCGCTGCTCTCAAAGTGTGAGTAAGCTACTTCCAATGTATACATGAACTGCTCCTTATGTATGAGTGAACCACTACTAATGTGTGACAAAGCCACTCCCAATATCTGATAGCCCCACTCTGAATGTGTGAATCAGGTGCTCCCAATGCGTGCATGAGCTGCTCCCAAAGTCTGAATGAGCTGCTGAGAGGCCGTCATGAGGTGTCCAGGTGGTGTGGAGACAAGTGGTGTGTGGCAGCAGGAGTAAGGGCTGACTGCTTCATCCTGGTGTTACTTTGTTGCTGGCTGCTGACTGGAGGCCACACTAAGCTGCCTTAACTGCTGCATGGTGGCTGCTTGTGGCGCTGTCTGTATAAACGAGCTGCTCACCTACACAGCCAGCTCCCTCTGTGGACACACAAGTGATATGTGGAGGAGCAGCTCACCTGGCCAGCCATATGAGGAAGGAAACCCGCCTCTATTGGCCAGTGATGTGACGTGTGGAGAAGCAGCTCCCACCTAAGCAGCTTCGGCCAGTGTCTATCTAGGCCAAACTGCAAGCCTTCTATCCCACTGGAACACAGGATGCAGGCACTGGCCTACATCTATCCTACTGGGTGAATAGCCTGGGAACAGACTCCTATCTGACCCTATAAACATATATTCTTATTACCCTGTTCAGGTATAGGTGTTAATCAAAGAGTAGCCCCAGCCAAAGTATGCACTTAATTATACCTCTGAAGGAGATAAGAGGTCCAATGTACGGGGATGTCTTTTGCCCAAATGTCTGGGGTTTTCATTGAGGAGGTCTGGCTCATTTGAAATTGATGTGTAACACAGGATAGCTTAGTGCTGTAGCTATTGGTAACTTTCTTTCATAAGGAAAGGGTCATTTTTTGCAGTCATAAGACTATCCTCCAAGTCCCAATCTGGTTATAAATATTACATGATTTGCCTATAAGAACAGAGCAATCAGGAAATGATATAAACCTATACATTATTGACAGTGACATTGAGACTGACTCAGGCATAAAATATCAATGGTCCTAGATGAGAAGTTATATTTATCCTTTGTACTTGGATCTTTATACTCTATAGCTGTAGTATACCATGGGACTCATGTATAATTTAATGAACTGAAGCAGAATTAGCTACTGCAAATCACGCAATCCTTAACTAGCACACCATCGGTAGAGTTTGAGTTTAGATTTTTATTGGCATCTAATAATCGTATACAATACAGACGTTTTTCATATAGTGCCATGTAATGAGATAATATAGCGAACGAGTTCTCAGCAATAGTCAGTGTCATTTTAGGGTAGCAACATCATGAATGCTGTTATCATAAACAGTATATTTGCTTTAAGTTGTCATTAGATGACTATGCGCTCCAGTGGCCGTAGGTCTGCCTGTGTCAGGTTGGAGCAGAACTCGGCGCGACTTGGGCTAGTTTGCTGTACTGCAGGTAGTATCTGTGCAAATCCTACACATGGAGGAATATTTGAACAAACCATGGTATATCAGATGGGAATGAAGCTCTAATCTCAATGTTCATGCCCAAGAGTCGTTTCCGTATTCACCTTTTAGTTGCTGCATTATTCTTGAATACATTATGCCATTGTTTGTTACCATCCATGAATGCAACTCTGGCAATTAACACTAGTGCTACATCAAAGTATCATGCATATCCTCCAGGGCTGACACACTCCCACAGGATTGTAATTATTTATGAATTCATAGTGCATTCAAGCATCATGTGGCCCTTAAATGTTTTGTCATGCCACTCAGATCAAAATTGTTGAGTAGAAACAATTTTACTCGAAAATTCCTTGACCCATTTTATAAGGCCTTTCCTCAGAAGATGGTACTGAGTATTATGTTGTTTCCAATACATATTTCTGCAAGCACACCTGTAGCTATCCTGTGGACCATGTCTCAGCCAATTACCTGAACTAGATTCATTATAAAAGACTTCCTGACCAACAATCCAGAGTCAATGGCCTCCCTACTAACAACTATAATGTCCCTGACGAGCATGTCCTACCATCCGGCCTACCGCTAACTCCTAAGGGCTGCACCCAGGGAGCCACATAGTATAGTACTTTAATGATCTACATGTCATTTGTGCCCTTTCCTGTCAGATACATATACTTTCTGTTATATATTTACACCAGTAAACAGGTTATTAACTCACACCTGGAGCTACTACAGGCCATGTCTCAATCAGTTATCACGCAGAGCTACAGGGTTTCTTTTTATACACTTCCTGACCAACAATCCAGAGTCAGTGGCCTCTCTGCTAATGACTATGATGGCACTGATCAGCATGTCCCACTAATCCGGAAGGACCGCATAGCGCTTCAGTGTTCCTTGTGTTTTGTTGCCATGATACATGGATGCAGCCTTGGCAAAGTTACTCATCAGGGCTGCATTCATGCTTCATATTAACAAAGGGCAAATATTTATTTATAACACTATGCAGACCTTTAAGGCTTAAGCAAAGGTCCCTGTCATCCAAGATGAACACCTTGTTACCATCCATGTATGCAGCTCTGGCAAGTAACACTAGTGCTACATCAAAGTATCATGCATATCCTCCAGGGCTGACACACTCCCACAGGATTGTAATTATTTATGAATTCATAGTGCATTCAAGCATCATGTGGCCCTTAAAGGCTTAAGATGACATTGTGTGGGTCTAGATCTGGCACTGACAGCTACCATCTTATGGGGAGATTGAGGAGGATGTGTGGCAGGAGAAGTTAAGAGGGAAGGGCAGAGAAGGTTATAAGATGCTATTTTGTTTGGTTTGTATGCAAGCTATTATATACCATTTCAATCTACCCAGTATTTGTGGTGCGTGCAACTTACTTTGTGAGGTTCAGAGTCAGGGAGACAGGGAGCCATGAGACTCCCCTAGGTGACTCCTTTAGGCCAGGCAGGGAGTCACCTGGGCTCCCTTGGGCAGCCTGGGCTCCCTTAAAGAGGAGAGTCATTCTGGAGGCAACCTGGACTCCCTTTTGACGCTGTTTCTTCTCTCTGTGCAAGTGGCATCCAAGTATGTAGATGTGGAACGCAATTTTCTAATTAAATCAACATAGGTGAGGGATAGGTGTAAGATGATCCTTGCGTGATTCCAGCCAAAGGAAGCATACACATTACTTAGTCCAGGAGAATGTGAATAAAAAGAAGTCCCACAATCCCAGAGCTAGTAAAACTCTAATAGCCTTTGTCCTAGAGGTATACTACACAGAGAAAATGAAGTAGAATCACAGTGATGCTCAAATGGGAGTCCGCCCTCGGTCACTGTGAGGTAACTGTCCCCATGACTTTAAAGTGACTCCCTATCATTAGGGAGTCTAGGTGTACTGACTCCCTTTGCAAAGAGTCAAAGAGGAGTCAAATCTGTTTGACACTATTATTGTAGGAAGTCAAAATGGGTGATGCAAGAAGATCTTAATAACTCCCTTCTCTTGGTTTCATCATTTACATCAATCTGAAGAGAAATCAGAGAGTTTATTTACTTGATCTCAGCCATCAAGCCTATAATCCATGCATTGATGAAACAGTGAAAATGCTTTAAGATAAAGATTTACCCACATAAATTGCAGAAATGGTGTCCATGCTTCCACTGTACATTATTTTGGTCTATTTCACCTAATAAAATAGCATCTTCTTTAGTCCTAATATCAAGGAGTCACTTTAGAGTCCTGAGTTACCTCAGTGATCGGGGCTGGATTCCCATTTGAGAGTTACAGTGATTCTACTTCTTCTCTGTATGTATGTAGTTGTGTGTTTCATAGACCATGTGCTCATTACCGACTACCAGTGGTTCCAGCAGCTCTGCCCACTGCCTCAGCTGAGTTCTCAGGACCAAGTCACAATTGACCATAGTAACCCGAGTTAAAAGGAGAGGACAATTGACTAGGGACCTATTTCTATACCATTCCAAGTAAACATGTCTAAGTGGAAACTGTTTGGTACAATCGACCAGGCACCTATTTACAAACCATACTGAGTATGTCTAAGTGGAAACTGTTTGCTGCTTTTAGAAAAAGCAGCATTATTTCTGTTATAGCTAGCATGCAGCTAAGAAGTATTTCATGTTATCGTGGACGTGTACCTTTCCCGTTTTTGCTCATTTCAATTTGATTTATTTCCCACTGTGCAGAAAAAACAGAAGACATCACTTCTCTATAAGTTCCTGTGAGTAATAAATGAACAGTCCCTAAGCATGTTTTAATGCTTTGTTATCATGTCACATGAATGCAGCACTGGCTTCTGGCACACTGCAGCTGCATTCTGGCTTCACGCCGACCCTGTGGGATTGTACATGGTAACTACAATGCCCAGCTAACAGAAAAACGTTATTTTACATCAAAATAACGCTTTAAAACTTTATATACCGTTATGCCATAGTAAGAAGCTGTAGAGAAACGTTATATATGACGTTATATAACGTTATAAAATGTTGTATAACGTTTTTTTGTTTACTGGGAGTTGCTTTAAAGATGGCATTTCAGCTAATTTCAGATATTTTTCTGCTACCACGATATGTACAATATAAAGGTAATATTCTATATGTATGCCAACTTTTAAAGCAATGTGGTAACTATAAATCACTCAAAATAAACTAGAATGCGACTATTTGAGTAACTGTCCGGTGGTCTTAAATGCCCCTGACCACATTGTATAACATACAGCAAGGGTACCAGCCCTTCAAGTACGTTTACTTGATTGTTGTAGCCAAAGCCATCCACCCAGGACTTGTTATAGGACGAGTTACAGTTGTAGATTGCACCGAATGATAGAGCAGTGGGGGGCAAACAAAAGCAACATGGTTGATACTTTCTGGAGATGGTGTATACACAGTTCTAGCCTGGGTACCTGGCAGCTTTCCTTTCCTGCCAGGGTGAATAACAGCCTTCATATCTTTATTGTCAATTTCTTTATAAATGCAGCATTCTGTATCTAATGAAGGGTATTGGACGATAGTAAACAGTAATTGTATACATCATGCGCCAATAATGTGCATATATATAGTACCTGGAATGTGTCAGCTGAAATGCCATCTTTAAGGTAGCATGCCATGCCAAGTCTAATCATCCAGGGGTTTTAACTTCAACTCATCAGCTGTGGGTACTTTTCATAGCTTGTTTAAATTAAACAGGTGATTTGGGCATGGGTGTCAATTTTCTACCAGGAAGAGGTTATATCTAGAAGCCCTACAGATTAATCTGTTGCCTCCATGGCAATATTCTGTAGGTATGGTTATACTGTAGGGTAGCATGCCATTAATCTACCATCTGCATGTTAAATTGAGCCCAGGTGGGTATCTGTATTCTTTTTAGATAAGGTCATGTGCAATTCACATGACAATGGTCATTACTATCAAGAATCAGGTAGTGGCATTAGAAGAATAAATGAATAGAAGTGAGAGAGTAGATGACATGGGACTCTCTTCCTATATCAATAACCCACTGATATACATTGAGAGAAAGCCTATCGGATCTTCATGAATATACACCACTATGTGATATTACCCAGCTGACTCATACTGACTGCAGATTGCATGGGTGAAAGAGGAAACTTCTGTACAGTGAATTCTTTAAGGGTCGAACATTATTTTGATGTGCTATTTGTCAGTCTGAATACAGCTCTGGAGAGCCTACACACAAGTGTTGCATTTAGATATCACACCAAATCTTTGTGTGGGTATCAACCCTGCAGGGTCACCATGATGTATAGACCCACCAGAGCTGACTTCAAGCAACCTATCGACAAAGGATGTTGTATATTAAAGTGCTATGCAGACCCTAACAGGTTAAAGCTACCTAACCTCCACGAATACTGTGTATAACTAACTCAAACTGAAAAACAAGTGAACGCTGTTCCAATTTCCCCTTTTTAAAGCCTGAATTTATGCATCATTCTGACCCTACAATGTCAGGCAACAAGGGAACAAGAATTGCTAAGGCATCATGCAAGCTTGAAAGGTTACTACCAACTACTGTATGTACTAACCTCCTCTCTGACTTGAGATCCTTCCAGATGATCAGTACCTTTTCTCCTGTGCTCTGGACACCTATATATGGTACAGTGTATAAACCCAGGTGGGAGGGGATGAGGGCAGTGGCAGCTAAACAGCTGGGAGCTCACCAGTCTAGCAGTCAGTACTGAGCAGTTCCCAACTGCTCCCAATGTATGAGTGAGCAGTTGCCAATGTGTGCATGCGCTGCTCTCAAAGTGTGAGTAAGCTACTTCCAATGTATACATGAACTGCTCCTTATGTATGAGTGAACCACTACTAATGTGTGACAAAGCCACTCCCAATATCTGATAGCCCCACTCTGAATGTGTGAATCAGGTGCTCCCAATGCGTGCATGAGCTGCTCCCAAAGTCTGAATGAGCTGCTGAGAGGCCGTCATGAGGTGTCCAGGTGGTGTGGAGACAAGTGGTGTGTGGCAGCAGGAGTAAGGGCTGACTGCTTCATCCTGGTGTTACTTTGTTGCTGGCTGCTGACTGGAGGCCACACTAAGCTGCCTTAACTGCTGCATGGTGGCTGCTTGTGGCGCTGTCTGTATAAACGAGCTGCTCACCTACACAGCCAGCTCCCTCTGTGGACACACAAGTGATATGTGGAGGAGCAGCTCACCTGGCCAGCCATATGAGGAAGGAAACCCGCCTCTATTGGCCAGTGATGTGACGTGTGGAGAAGCAGCTCCCACCTAAGCAGCTTCGGCCAGTGTCTATCTAGGCCAAACTGCAAGCCTTCTATCCCACTGGAACACAGGATGCAGGCACTGGCCTACATCTATCCTACTGGGTGAATAGCCTGGGAACAGACTCCTATCTGACCCTATAAACATATATTCTTATTACCCTGTTCAGGTATAGGTGTTAATCAAAGAGTAGCCCCAGCCAAAGTATGCACTTAATTATACCTCTGAAGGAGATAAGAGGTCCAATGTACGGGGATGTCTTTTGCCCAAATGTCTGGGGTTTTCATTGAGGAGGTCTGGCTCATTTGAAATTGATGTGTAACACAGGATAGCTTAGTGCTGTAGCTATTGGTAACTTTCTTTCATAAGGAAAGGGTCATTTTTTGCAGTCATAAGACTATCCTCCAAGTCCCAATCTGGTTATAAATATTACATGATTTGCCTATAAGAACAGAGCAATCAGGAAATGATATAAACCTATACATTATTGACAGTGACATTGAGACTGACTCAGGCATAAAATATCAATGGTCCTAGATGAGAAGTTATATTTATCCTTTGTACTTGGATCTTTATACTCTATAGCTGTAGTATACCATGGGACTCATGTATAATTTAATGAACTGAAGCAGAATTAGCTACTGCAAATCACGCAATCCTTAACTAGCACACCATCGGTAGAGTTTGAGTTTAGATTTTTATTGGCATCTAATAATCGTATACAATACAGACGTTTTTCATATAGTGCCATGTAATGAGATAATATAGCGAACGAGTTCTCAGCAATAGTCAGTGTCATTTTAGGGTAGCAACATCATGAATGCTGTTATCATAAACAGTATATTTGCTTTAAGTTGTCATTAGATGACTATGCGCTCCAGTGGCCGTAGGTCTGCCTGTGTCAGGTTGGAGCAGAACTCGGCGCGACTTGGGCTAGTTTGCTGTACTGCAGGTAGTATCTGTGCAAATCCTACACATGGAGGAATATTTGAACAAACCATGGTATATCAGATGGGAATGAAGCTCTAATCTCAATGTTCATGCCCAAGAGTCGTTTCCGTATTCACCTTTTAGTTGCTGCATTATTCTTGAATACATTATGCCATTGTTTGTTACCATCCATGAATGCAACTCTGGCAATTAACACTAGTGCTACATCAAAGTATCATGCATATCCTCCAGGGCTGACACACTCCCACAGGATTGTAATTATTTATGAATTCATAGTGCATTCAAGCATCATGTGGCCCTTAAATGTTTTGTCATGCCACTCAGATCAAAATTGTTGAGTAGAAACAATTTTACTCGAAAATTCCTTGACCCATTTTATAAGGCCTTTCCTCAGAAGATGGTACTGAGTATTATGTTGTTTCCAATACATATTTCTGCAAGCACACCTGTAGCTATCCTGTGGACCATGTCTCAGCCAATTACCTGAACTAGATTCATTATAAAAGACTTCCTGACCAACAATCCAGAGTCAATGGCCTCCCTACTAACAACTATAATGTCCCTGACGAGCATGTCCTACCATCCGGCCTACCGCTAACTCCTAAGGGCTGCACCCAGGGAGCCACATAGTATAGTACTTTAATGATCTACATGTCATTTGTGCCCTTTCCTGTCAGATACATATACTTTCTGTTATATATTTACACCAGTAAACAGGTTATTAACTCACACCTGGAGCTACTACAGGCCATGTCTCAATCAGTTATCACGCAGAGCTACAGGGTTTCTTTTTATACACTTCCTGACCAACAATCCAGAGTCAGTGGCCTCTCTGCTAATGACTATGATGGCACTGATCAGCATGTCCCACTAATCCGGAAGGACCGCATAGCGCTTCAGTGTTCCTTGTGTTTTGTTGCCATGATACATGGATGCAGCCTTGGCAAAGTTACTCATCAGGGCTGCATTCATGCTTCATATTAACAAAGGGCAAATATTTATTTATAACACTATGCAGACCTTTAAGGCTTAAGCAAAGGTCCCTGTCATCCAAGATGAACACCTTGTTACCATCCATGTATGCAGCTCTGGCAAGTAACACTAGTGCTACATCAAAGTATCATGCATATCCTCCAGGGCTGACACACTCCCACAGGATTGTAATTATTTATGAATTCATAGTGCATTCAAGCATCATGTGGCCCTTAAAGGCTTAAGATGACATTGTGTGGGTCTAGATCTGGCACTGACAGCTACCATCTTATGGGGAGATTGAGGAGGATGTGTGGCAGGAGAAGTTAAGAGGGAAGGGCAGAGAAGGTTATAAGATGCTATTTTGTTTGGTTTGTATGCAAGCTATTATATACCATTTCAATCTACCCAGTATTTGTGGTGCGTGCAACTTACTTTGTGAGGTTCAGAGTGAATTGTGAAAATAGTACATGAATGTTAAGAACTCACTTCTGCCCAGATAACAGACTGATAAATTAGTGCCCTTTATGCGAAAAAAAACCAACTAATTCATAATTATGGTGAAACAAGATACAGCTGACTTTTTTTTATCAGTACTACAAACTATTCATCAAATGCCAAACTATACCAGGCCGTTCTATCAAAGGACACCCTCATGTTTTGTCATGCTTCAAATCTTTAGGAAATATATGATACCTATAAATAAGTGCCACTCAAGTGTAAATACATACACACACTACGTCAAGGGTGAAATTCGGCTTTCAGATCAAAATTGTTGAGTAGAAACAATTCTATTCAAAAAATACCTCGACCCATTTTATAATGGCCCTGACTAGTATGTCGTTTCCAATACATATTTCTGCAAGCACACCTGTAGCTATCCTACAGACCATGTCCATGCCAATTACCTGAACTAGATTCGTTATAGAGACTTCCTGACCAAGAATCCAGAGTCAATGGCCTCCCTACTAACAACTATAATGTCCCTGATGAGCATGCCCTACCATCCGGCCTACCGCCAACTCCTAAGGGCTGCACCCAGGGAGCCACATATATAGCACTTTAATGATCTACATGTGTTTTATGCCCTTTCTTGTCAGATATATACATTCTATGATAATTAGCATAATAACCAGTAGAAAGGTTATCAACTCACCCTTGGAGTTACTACAGGCCATGTTGCAATCGATTCCGGTGCAAAGCTACAGGGTTTCTTTTTATACACTTCCTGACCAACAGTCAGTCAGTAGCCTTTCTGCTAATGACTATGATGGCACTGATGAGTATGTCCCACTAACCCTGAAGGGCAGCATAGCGCTTTAATGCTCTAGGTCCCTTGTGTTTCGTTGCCATGATGCCTGGATGCAGCCTTGGCCAAGTTACTCATCAGGGCTGCATTTATGCTTCATATTGACAAAGGGCATATATTTATTTATAACACTATGCAGACCTGGATTTCCATGTGAACATGCAGATATTTTTCAGTAGTGCCTCCTGCCTTTGTCCCAGTTCCCTGTAAAGTGCTCAGGACTCAGTCCCCCTGCCACCAGATCAACCACCCCTCCCCACTGCTGAATGCTCCCTTAGTACAAGTTTTAGATACCCTTATATCTTAGATCAAGAGAATCAAAGATCAGCAAAAACAGTTAAATACCACGTAGCCCTCTACGGCATTCCTTCCAAATGAATATCAATAAATTGATCAGCTGTCTGGATAGGTGCATGTGCAATTGTCTGGCACATGACAAGGTTTTTAAACTCAATCTGCTCTTATCTTTGACCCACATCAAGGTGTTAATACCTTAATAAGACTTCCTTGTATTTTTTTATTTAAAAAAAATTTAAACTTCACTGCCTTTCTAGGGGAGTGTTCTTCTTTAAATAATTTTGTTGACCTTGATCAATTACAGGTGAACAGTCCAGCGTCGATACATGTGACAAGTCCGTAAATACAAGCATTGTTTCTTTTTCATGATTTAACAGTGGTTTCTAACTCCGTGTGTAAAGGTATTGTTCCTTTTTATGATCTAACAGTGGTTTCTATTACATTGTAGATGGATTCAAGAAAGGGGTGTGAGTATGATACTCTAAGGCATGTTGTTGGCTGACGTTGTGGCCTTTTACAGTTGTCTAACAATTTTGATGGGAGATCTTGACACTTTTGAATTGAGCTGGATAGAAAAAGCTGCGTATTGACTTTTGGTCTTTTAGTCGTGGAATAAACACGATCTGTTAACATAAAATTTTATACAGAATGGTATGTACAGAATGGTATGTTACATATGAATGAGGAAAATAAGTATTGTATAACCCCTATATAAAATGACATATCATGATCGGATTCACATAGTATCCAGCCACCTGGCTAAATATCAGATGAACCGAATCTTGCTGGCTAGCCCCCTGACTGGGGTCACATTGGTATTATAAATCAAAATGCAGATAACTTCTAACCTGAGTGTTTCAATAAACCTGTCACCGGATCCACCTGTGAACTCATTAAGGAATCTCTGCCCTGTTAAGAAGCACATATCTATAAATATACACCCAATCCTCTTTTTATGACTACTTACTAAATGTGGGTGTACTAAAGATAGCGTACTACCAATACGAAAACACATTTAAAATTGGTGGGAGGTACTGCATAGCAATCTCACAAAAATCGGAATGAATCAGGTATTATTACATATTATGACATATTCGTGAAATCTAGGGTAGGAAGGTCAAACTGGGTCTTGAAAGAGTGTTTGTGGTCTTAAAATGAATACGGTATGGTAATTACAATGGTATCGAGACCAATCAATGGCAGATATCAAAAGGGTGCAGACAACCTCCACTAACGAATCACAACATATAGATGTTGAAGTATGTTAATTATGGAGACATGGGTGAGGGATAGTTGTAAGTTGATCCTTGCGTGATTCCAGCTTGAGGAACCATAAATTATATAGTTCAGGGGTGTGTGAATAAAAAGTGGTCCCACATTTCCAGAGCTGTTCAGACTTTAATCACATTTACTCTACAGCAGCCTGGGTCTATAGGAAAGTATACTATGTAGATCTGTCTTTTATAGATTATTCTCCCGTTGCCGGCTGCAGCAGTTCCAGCATCTCTACCAACTGCCTCTGCTCAAGTTCTCAATGTCACAATTGACAATAGTAACAAAAGATAAAAGGAAACAGGAAATCTATTTCTATACCACACCAAGTATGTGTGAGTGTATAGTGTTTGGCATTATAAGATAAGGTAGCATTATTCCTCATTAAATCTAGCCCCCAGCTGAGAAGGTTATATCAAGAAGCCCTGCAGACTCCTTTGACACTGTCAGTCTTACTCAAGCAGGGGACATGCTCTGGCTATCCTGTTCGGTGACATGCCATTAATCTTCCTCTAGTGCAATATCGTGAGTGTCCTGTCACATAAGTTTGTAATTAGATGGGATGTCTTGAACATGCAGCAACTAGGAAATGGATATAAAGGGTTGTACTTCATGACCCACTATATGTCCTGTATAGATTGTTGTCATATCATACAAATTACATTTGGTAACTCGCCGAGGCTGCACTCTTGCATCATGGAAATCCAATTTTCAGGTAATAATAATAATTTTATTTACGAAAATAAGTTAACGGACACAATCAGATGTCTCCAGTCCCAATAAGCGACTAATGTACCAATACTGCACAGGTGCATCATGACCTCAAATGTTTTATGCAGCCAGGGAGATTGGCTATAATGGTTGTCTGTCTCCATTCTTCTAATAGTAGTTCTGGGTAACAAGTGTCTAGCAAGAAAATATAGTTACCTTGTGGGTGGCCAACACAAACCAAGAGAAACCCTGATGGTCCCAACTCATTCCACAAATGGTAGGAACTGGAGTGCTATTAGTGGCAATGGCCAACATAATACTCCAGCCCATTTACTATACTTCAACTTCCAGTGCCCAACACAGCATACAATGTTATGCAACAGTACTGCTAAGTGCCCCCTATGGTAGCAATCAGAGGCCTCAGGATCTGTTATAATAGAGTTGGGACCTGAGGCTAGATTTCCATTGCACATAGAACAATATACATTGTATTAGTTAATAATTGCTGGTAGACAGGTTGACAGGCAGTTAGTCGAATGGAATTAGTTGAAAATGACAGAGTGAATGTAAGAACATCACTGTATATATTCCCTCCCTGCATTGCCTCTTTCCATCCTTTCCACCCAGCAAAGGATCCTCCCTGCTGTCAATTGTCAGCTGTCAGCAGAGTCTCTAGTTGGTCATGCATGCAGCTATCAGCCAGTCTACACATAGGGAGCCTAATGGGGAACCAAAGGCAGCTAGTGACAACCATGTCAACCCTTTAAAGACTGCACAATGCCTCAATGCTTCATACAGGAGTCTATATACCGGGTATGAATACAACCCATGAGAGTTACTTGCCCAGGGCCCATTCATACTTCATGACAACTAAAGGGCACAGAGTGCTATACTGCCCTCAATGTTTATTTTGCATAGATGACATTTAACCCAGTCAGATGGTTGACAGTACATCATGCAGTAGATAGGAAGAGAATAGGGAGACGGGACTCCTTTCTTAATAAATGTAAAAGAATACCAATGAATAAACACCACTATGATATCACCCACCTAACTAATAATCTTTCTATTTCCTTTATAGGAATGATGTATAAATGCTAAGCTGATACACTCATGATGCATACAAGCATCATCACAACAAAGTGCAAAGCACGTTAAGGCACTATGTGACCCATAAAGGGTTAAAGAAACAACTATTCCTCATTTGAAAGACAATCAAAAACAATATTTTTCCCTGCAATTTAAAGCCTTCCATTCTACAGCCAGACAGAAATAGGTAATGTGCCTACATAATGCTTTAAGTTACAAAATCCTGTGGTCATCATGATGCATCGATGCATACTTGGCAAGTAACTCCCAGGCTCTAAATTTGTGTGTCATGCTGATCCTATTGCTCCAAAAGGTTTGGTATTATTCACCAACACACTGGTGCATTATGCTAACAAATGAACATGAACCTTTATGCATCATGTGACCCTTAAATGTAAACTATCAATGGCTGTATAATTATATATTTTCCCCTTCTACCTATGGTCAGGATCTTTCAGATGCTTTGTACTGGAGGGCACTTACCTGTGGCTGTGTTCTGGGCACAAATGGCACAGCGTGAGAATCCAGGTGGCAGCTCACTAGTCTACTGCCAAGAATTGAGCGGTTCCAAATTCCTAATGTGTGCAAGGACTGTTCCAAATGTGTGAGTGAGATGCTCCAAATGTGTGAGTGAGCTGCCGATGTGTGCATATGCAGCTGCCAATGTGTGAATGAGCCACTCTCAATGTGTGTCTGAGCTACTCCAAATGTAGATACTAACCTCCTCCCTGACGTGAAGTCCTTTCAGATGCTCAGTATCGAAGACTTTCCTATGTTCTGGTTAACTATTTTACAGTGTGTAACCCCAGGTGGGAGGGGGCACACCAGCAGCAACACCTAAACAGCTGGCAGCTCACACATCTAACAGTTAGTACCGAGCAGATCCCAATTGCTCCCAAGGTGTGAGTGAGCAGTTGCCAATGTGTGCATGAGCTGCTCCCAAAGTCTGAATGAGCTGCCGAGAGGCTGTCATGAAGTGTCCAGGTGGTGTGGAGACAGGTGGTGTGTGGCAGCAGGAGTAAGGGCTGACTGCTTCATCCTGGTGTTACTTTGCTGCTGGCTGCTGACTGGAGGCCACACTAAGCTGCCTTAACTGCTGCATGGTGGCTGCTTGTGGCACTGTCTGTATAAACGAGCTGCTCACCTACACAGCCAGCTCCCTCTGTGGACACACAAGTGATATGTGGAGGAGCAGCTCACCTGGCCAGCCAAATGAGGAAGGAAACCCCGGTCTATTTGCCAGTGATGTGACGTGTGGAGAAGTAGCCTCGGCCAGCGCCTATCCTATCCTGTGGGTAGATTGTAGCAGACTGCTACATTGTAAACAGTTGGTTGCCATTTTGTAGGTACACAGTATAATCTACTCTACTGGTACAGCTTATTGTAGGTCTATTGTAAATCTACAGCAGTGCTGTAAAACTACAGTAGATTCTACTGTGTACCTACACTTACTATTTACAGTGCATCTGACCCAATACACATAATTATTCTATTTACCCTAGGCCTGTTAAAGAGCTGTTAATTAAACAGAAGCCATAACCAAAGCATGTGCTATCTTAATAACCCCTCTGAAGTAGATAAGAGGTCCTTTGTACCTGGATGTCCATGTAATAGATAGACTATGGTTACGATAGGGTATGTAGAATTAACCACAGCTTGCTGGTGGGGTCAGACTAGGGTGAAGTGCAAGTCGCCCTACCAGCAAGCTGTGGTTAAGCCTAATACCCTTTCATAACCATTGTCCATCTGTTTTAAACCACGGTACGCAATATAACCACGGTGCGAATCCTTTGTCTTAGCCTTCCACTGGGGTTTAATGCCCAATAGGTTGGTGCAAAACACCAGCTCCCTCTATGTGCCAGACAAGTGATATGTGGTGGAGCAGCTCCTTTAGTTCATCTGTTCACCTACTTCTTTCATCGACCATCGAAGTGAGCTGATCATATGTCCAGTCTGATGTATGCCAGCTGACTACCTAGCCAGCCATATGAGGTGTAGAAGACCTCTCTATTGTCCAGACAAGTGAGCTAATCTGTATCAATTTACAATTTAGCTGATCAGATGTCAGCTCTGATAATATATGCCAATTGTCCAACTAGCTAGTCATATAGGCTTCCCCATCTCATATATATATATGAGATGGGGAAGCCTTCTCTTTTGTCCAGACAAGTAAGCTAATCTGTATCTGGAGACATGCTTACCTGTTAACCTTAGTGGTTGCGTAGTGCTTTGATGCACTGTGCCCTTTCGTCATCATGCTCTTCATCATTGTGAACTTTTATGAATAATATCATATCAGTGCCATAGGTTTTTGTCATAACACATGAGTGCAGCACTAACAGGTTCCTTGACAGGAGTGCATTCATGCATCATGCTGACAAAGATGACACAGTGCATTGAAACACTATGCTGACTTTAAAGGGTAAAAGGAATAGGGGACGGTATCGATTTGAAATCTGCCCTCCCCAAGTTGGCTGGGGTTTACATTGAGGAGGTCTGGCTTATTTAAAATTGATGTATAACACAGGATAGCTCCTAGATGAAAATGCTGGTTGCCATTTTTGTAGGTGTACAATAGATTCTACTGTAGGTGTGCAGTTCATTGTAGGTAAAGAGTAGAATCTACTGTAAATCTACAATAGATTCTACTGTAAATCCATTCTACAGTAGATACTACTGTAGATCTACAGTAGATTCTAATGTGCACCTACACTAACTATTTACAGTGTATTCATCCTAGAGCTGAAATCTAGCTGCCAAAAACCATGCAAATCCTTAAGTAGCCTTATGAGGCACACCATCAGTAGTATCCATGTCAATCCTAACCTTAGAGGAATCTTTGAACCAACCATATTCACATACAATAGCGCCCATACACACCTACACCATTTTCATCATGTTTAAAAAGTAATGGGATTTGTAATCTTAGAATCACTTGGCTACATTGATATTTAAGGATTCCTTAAACCTTTGAGGATGACCTAAAAGCTGTTGTCATGATGCATCAAATCAGTTCTGGTACTGTATTGGTGCATCCTGTAGACCCCCAGATGTCCATCAACCCATGCTAAGCTACCCACAATAGCTGCATGGTCATACTTATGCTCATCTTGTACCACAGGAGGCACGGAGAACAGAGCATTTCACACCTCTTGTATACTGCATACAGCTAGTGGTATAAATAAGTGTTAGGCCTTGTGCCAAGCTGTGAGAGCATTCAGTGCAGGGAGCCTTATGCTATAGCTATAGACCATGTCTCAGTCACTGTATTTCGCATACAGCTTAGTACTCGTCCTATAACTACTACTAATAGACCTATATAACATATAGCAGGGATTACATTACACTGGAAATAAAGCTGGTCTTTTCAATCTAACTATTGATGCTCATGGACATGTCCCTTATGGATGATTGGGTAATGTACAGGTAACTTTACCTGGTCTAAGCGGGTGTCCAGTGGTTGTTGACCTGGAGTCTGACATATTACGACAATTGGGTGCAGCTGTGTCCAGGTCTGTCCCTGACAGCTACAGCCTTACATGAAGATATAGATGGGGTGCACCAGGGCAGGGCAGAGTAGCGAATAGACAAATAATTTTGCTAATGGCTGCCAATTTTGAGATTCAATTATTGCAGTACATTTGGACATTATCTGTTTTCCTGGCTCATTGTGAATAAGAATGAGGTTAAAAGATAGCCACAGGTAATATGCAGAGTCAGAGAAGCTGGGGCAACAACAAAATACAATACTGATACATTCATTATGTCTATACTATCGAGGCTGAGCATGAAAGGAGATGTATTACTCTGTTATATATTGCCTTTCTAAACTGTACAAAGCACTGATATTTGCACAGCGCTTTACATTAACATTATGATAAAGTTTCACTCTAAATCAAATCAAGTCAGATGTTCTTTTTCCATATGTGATTTCCCTAACAATTTGCCTCATTTAGTTTAGTTTTTCAGTTTTGATTTTATTGAAAACACATTATTGTCTGCTTATTTTGTGAACTTGAATGATCGATCAGTCTCTCACATGAATCAAATCAATTATACGCTCTCACATGAAGTATCTGTAGTAAAGATAAGGCATGTATATAAGAATCAGTATCTCAAGATGACATTGACTAATATCAATGTTTGTTCCTGTGAACACATTAACGTGCAGCTGTCCATTGCGCGTACATCATAAATCCATATTGAGTATTAAATCATTCAAATCAGTTTCCGTCTCTGGAAATAATTCAACTAGCAGGTGTCATAGTCATCATTTAAGTAAGTATACAGTACTGCCGATGTCCATCATGATTTGCTATGAATCAGGTCTGTCTGTTGACCCATGTTGATTCTGTGGCTGTTTGATAAATATCACAGTCACTGTGGGAAGTTAACTTGTACTTAATCTTGTATGAAGTCAATGTGTGTATGTGCTGCGAACTAGAATACAAGCAATTTGCTCTCCCACTCTGATTCTTTACTCTCTTGCACTGATTGATGTAACCATATGTGAATACAGGCAATCACAATTAGTTTAAGTCAGTAATCCAGATGAGTCCTATTGTTCAATACATTGCGTCCTAATCCACCATATCCGATTATTGCTGAATATTTCAGGAATAATCTCGGGTCAATTGCAATAGCTTAACTTGATATTTATCAAATATGAAATATAGGATATTCACAGGGCTGCGCTATTCCAAATAAGGTTTATTATATATAGTTGTCAGACAGGTGCTAGTACATGATGCAGTAGGAAATATCTGTAGGATAAAAACGACAAATGATTTCCCGTACATTGTAAATCAAATAGAAGTAAGGTTACATCATATAAAATGGTGTAGAAATAGAGGAGAAAGCTAATGTCCCCAATCTACAGTGGATATCTTCTAAAAAAGTTGAAATGCACCCTTCATTGGTCAGTTAGTAATTATAATTATAATGTGCATACCAGTAAACAAGCTATTGATTCACACCTGGAGCTACATACCTTGTCTCAGTTAATTACCAGAACTAGATCCTATGTACAGACATCCTGACCAATATGTTTAATCCAGTGTTAAGGGTGTCACTACTAATGACTATAATGGCACTGATGAACAGATGCTACCCGTAACCCTCAAGGGCTACACAGTACTTCCACCATTAAATTACATCCCTTTCTCTCTAAATAACCCCCTCATTGTATTGATGTATCTACAAATGGCGCCTGGAGCAAAAACAGAGTCACTGCCTGTGCTAGAATACAAACATTTTGCTCCCCGCTGGTTCTACAATGCTTATACTTCAGGTGATTGATGTGTCCATTTAAGCATATAGGCAATCACAATAATTTAAAGTCAGTAGAACAAATGTAGAAAAGATCTGTTTTAGAAAAGAACAGGGAATGAATTCTGGTACCAGGTGAATTAAAGGAAATTGACATATAAGGGAAGAAGTAAGGTAATAATCAGTAGAAATGGCGCGGAAAACGTAAAACAAATAGGATTGATGGATCAAATTACTGTAAGCATAGATACGCCCATTATAATTATATGGGTCATACATTTTGTACATACATCTATATCTGTAGACAGGACAAACCGTATAATCATATTGCAGTATTTTCCTGGAGAAGAACAGAGTCACTGCATGTGCTATACTACACACCCAGGGCCCTCTCCAGTGGGCACAGAACATTGAATCAACATTGACAAATGGCTGTCAATGTTGATTCAGTGTTGATTCAACGTTGATTCAATGTTGAATTGAATTTTATGCCCACTGGGTCCTTACAGGGGAGAAGATTACAATCCTTCCTTGATACATGTATAAAAAGGTGGTTTGATAGAACACCAGTGTAGAATCATCTCCAGGCCCGCACAATCAAAATACAAAGGAAATACCATCATGCTTTTCAAAGCATGAAAGCACTAAACTTAAATGGTTATGATTATATCTGCTCATCAGATACATCAATATAGTGAAGAAACGGAGGGAACTTATTCCCTAGACCACTGTGCACACACTAACACAGGCAGTCTCTGCCGATCTTGGTTCTGCTCTCATAATGCAACTTGTTCCTGGCAATCTACGGTGTGTGGACATCTGGTAACCCATTATTTACTCTTTGATTGTATTACCCATAGCATGTGCTACACCAGCTAGCAATAAATCTGTAGCCTTAATACTCATGGAAATCTCTATTATGGATGATAGGGTAATGTGGATTACTGTAACTATACTAGCTGGTAGACAGTTGTAGTTGACCTGGAGCCATTCATATGTTAACCCTTTAATTGCTGCATAATGCTTTAATGCAACATGTTATCTATGATATGATGCATCAATGCAGCCCTCCACGGTAAATAACTTTTCCAGTGATGCATATAAGCATCATGCCAACCCTATGGGTCAGTTAGTTTCTCAAAGGGTTGGCATGATGTAAGAACGATGCAGTACTCTTTACCGAGGCCAAAAAAAACAAGGTTTGTTTCAGGTCACCCGACCCACCCTATCAAAAGAGGGCCGACCTACGTTTTGTTATGCAATTTTGAAAAAATTCCGTATTTTTTAGCCTTTTTGGGTAAATTTTCGGGTCTTCGGAGAGGCCGGGTAGTACTTTCATGTTTAAAAAAAAGTTTTAAAAAAAAATCCGACCTACTGACCCTACATTTTCATGCCATGTTACCTGAAACGAACTTTGGCCTGACCAGGGCTGGATCCAAGCATCTGTACAATAATAATGAAAAAATATATTCTGTGGTCCATAGAGGGTTCATATGGCTGGTTGCAGCTGCGTCTGTGCCTGCCACTGACAGCTACCATCTTACAGGGAGATGAAGGAGGGTGTGTGTCAGGGAAGGTCAGAGAAGGTTAAGAGATGTCATTTCATTTGGTGTGTGTGCAAGCTGTTATATACCATTTTAATCTATTTGCGGTGGCTGCAACTCACTTGGTGAGGTTCACATGTACACTTGTTTTTTGGTCAAATGAATTCGCAATAACTCGTTTGTTGTCTACAGGAAACTACATTTGTCACGCGGTATAAATCATTTTGAAGAGACAAAAAATCAAGTTCTATCATCTATGTCGGTCCTGTATTGGTTTGCATATTTGGTTATCTTTCACAGACATGAATTTCAGAAACACGCTTCTACTCAGATAGCAGACAGACAAATTGGTGCATTTAGGCAGAAAAGCCAATTCATATGCTGAAACAAGCTACAGCTCATATCTTTTGCTCTGTCAGTACTACACGCTATTCATTATACAACAGACTAAACCAGGGCTCCCAATCCAATAACTGTAGCATTTTCCCAGATTCTTTATGCTGATATCATGACAGTTATATTGGTTTCAGTGTCTGATTGCAACATCTAGTACCTCTTCTTGGCGATGGAGTCAGATATCAAAATTATGGTTGTGCATATTATCCCACCAGTAGAAAAAAAGTAATAACACACACGCCTATTGCTATAACCTTTATGTACAGAGGGAAAATAGGTCTTACTTCACAAAATGAAATATAACCGACAGTATAGGTAAACAGTAATACCTACTGTAAATCTACAGTAGATTCTACTGTAAATTCATTCTACAGTAGATTCTACTGTAGATCTACAGTAGATTCTACTGTGTACCTACACTAACTATATACAGTGTAAAGCTACATCATTTATGCTCTCATGCAGGGGACAAGCTGTTCTCTTCTTTTGCGGGAATTGTTTTCCCTTAGGGGCCGACGAAAATAAGAAGCAATCAAGAAACTATAACTATGCAAATTTGCATTGTATGGCATCTAGACTAGTGTATCATATCATTACTCTGCCTCCCGTATATCATAGGTGTCCTGTCTCTGAAAGTCCAGTGTTTTAAAGCTGGGCCGTCATGGAATTAGTTCAGTATTTTCCATACGTGGACTAAAATAACAGTTCCACCAGAGTGCAGCTGTGTTTGGACAGGGGACCATGAGCATTGTCCAGCTACAGCATATTCATCCTATCTTGTGCCTGTAAGAGCTGAGCTCCCAGCCCTTAAGAGCCCTCTTGTGAATCAAAACTGAACTTTATCCAAAAGTGCTTTTGGCCTTACTTCAACCATGACGGTGAAGCTTTAAGTGGAAGCAATGCTTCAGCTGCAGCTGCTAGGAAATAGACGGAGTAATGTATATCATAACACTTAAAGTACAGCATAGTGGTTTAATGCATTCTTCCCTTTTGTCTTTTATGATGCACAAATACAGCTCTATAGCGACTCACCAGTGCTACAACCAAGCATGCATCATACCAACCCAGTGGCATTCATACACTCCCGAAGGGTCGGGTTGGTATAAAATGCAAGAAAATAAAGGTAAGCTCAGTCTATCTCAGATAGTAAGCTCAGATGGATGGCAGTACACAATACAGTAAAAGATGCTCCGTCTAGGAACACAGAAAAAAAGTGAGCGTCAGCTGGACTCTCCCCAGGGTCAGGCACTGCCTGACTCAGGTGAGATAGTCTGCTAGACTTTCGCTTCCATAAATCTGAGCCCCATAAGGTTACTCCCTATTGAGAGTCATCCTGATCCTTGAATGACAGTCAGGCAAGAAAATTCCGCATACCAGAGTCAGCCTGACATTCTTCCCACAGTCAGGCAATGTCTGACTTTGGGATGAAGGACGGTTAGCCTGAGCCTTCTTTGTTTGCTACCAGGTGGGGACACACTACAGTATTGAGATTTATGGTAGGATGTATATGACACCATTCTTGTGGATTTGGAAAATATACATTAAGATTCTAGGATCACCTCTGATATATGTTGGTACATGCATGTATCTCTATATTCTTACATACCTATATGACTGGTGGTCTGTGATAGTAGACCCTTACCTGGCCAAAGTTCAGCATTGCTAAACTCACATCCATATGTGAGTCCAGCTTGACTCTCCTTAACCAGAGTCTGGCATAGCTGTACTCTCACTCTAGGTACAGTCCAACATTGCCAGACTACCCTTGAGCGTGAAAGTCAGGCAGTGTTGAACTCTCGTCCAGCACTGCCTGACTGTCATGCCACCCTGAGTCAAGCAGTGCTGGACCCTCCTTACTGTCAAAGTCAGCCTGACTATCACATGAGAGTGCTTTTGGCGACACATGCCTGACTGTGGTATGTGAGTCCAGGTGACTCTCACTTTTCTCTCTGTGAAGCCTTCTCATACATCATACATTTAGGATCAATTTCACAATCAAATACCATATGGAGTATACTTGAGTCTTTTGCAGAACATTCGCATCGTTAAAATACACTGTATTACTAGTGTATTAGGACAATTGTTTTTTTCTTTGAGCACAGCTGTAACTACGCTATAAGATCACACCTAACTATAGCTGTCCAACAGGTCTAAACCATAACCTCTTCATCTACACCCCCCACCCACCCAATCCACACTAGATGAAATCCTGAATTCACCATTATAGTTTCCATTATATTCTGTTTTTCTGCAAGCACACCAGTAAACAGGCTATTACCTCACACCTGGGGATCTCCAACTGCTACAGACCATGTCTTGGCCAATTACCTGAACTAGATTCCTTTTATAGACTTCCAGACCAATGCTCCTGGGTAAAGGGCCTCACTCCCAATCAGGCTAATGATTATAATTACACTGGCGAGCATGCCCTACCACGGTCCCTAAGGGTCACATAGCACTGTGATGCACTATGTCTGTTGTTGCCGTGATGCATGGATGCAGCCTTGACCATCGACTAGCCAGTTCTGCATTTATGCATTATGTCATGTATTTTGGGTCTATAAACCAACACTATAGGATCAGCATGAGACAATTTACTCACCAGGGCTTTATTCATACACCATACTGACAAAGGGCCTATAGTACAAGTAAGCACTATGTGGCCCTTGAAGGCTTATGTGAAGCTCCCCTGTCGGCAAAGCCGAACACCTTGCCAGGGTCATTATAGGGAGGCGTCAGGTCCTTCCATGAAAGGTGGCTGCTGGTGATTCCTGAACCCAGTCATTATCTGGTGATTGGGTAACTCAGACGAGCACCTCAGGTGGAAATGAGCAGTCCACGAGACATGGAGCAGCTCAGGGGCAGCACAGGGGGTGGTCCACAGGAGCTGTTCCTAGCGTTAGCACTAGGACACCTAGAGGCAACCTCTGTGAGTAATTAGCAAATACTTTTTATTCACAGATTTAAGAATTAGGGATGAACTACATGTAGTTACAACTAGATTGTGACCATATATTTCCATCTGTTTCCTATTTGGGTATCAGGTTTGCTTTCAATTCTTAGTTTAAGATTCAGTTTTACTGAAGAAATACATAACGTTTTAAAGAAAATATGGTGATCATTGCTTCCACCATTAAATTATATTGAGTTTCTTTTCTCTCTATATCCCACTCAACGTATTGTTGTTTCTGTAGATAGTGCCCTAGTGCATTTGATTGTTCTGGTCCCACTGATATGCAGTATGAATCAACAAATAATGAATCAATCAATGTGAAAAATGAAAGTTGTCATGAACCCTAGCAGGTAACATGCCAGGGCTGCATTTATGCAGAATGATCAGACATGGTATAGCAAAGTAAAGATCATATAGTCCTTTTAAACAATTTGATTGCATAGATTTTCTCTCTCCCACTCAGTCAGTCTTTGCGAAAACCTTTTCATCCCACAGGACATTTGTTCCTGCAGATTTCCAATGTTGCATGACCGGCTACATTTTTGAAGGACCAGATACCAAAATATGGGATGATTTATGCATTTTAGGTAGAAAATATTATTGTACATTAAATTTGTAATAGTATACGGCCAAATCAGAAACATGTGACTGGACATTCGGTCCTGCTACAATTATCAGTCTGCGGGACTGGTGGCATTTTAGGAGGACGTTGCCACTGTCCTGCATGTTTTCACAAAGACTGCTCGGTGTATATGTATTGCTGTATCTGCAAATGGTGCTAGGGCTAAAAGAAGAGTCATCCTCACACATACTGGTAGGGCTTGCCTCACAGAAGAGGAGATTACACATCCTTCCTGGGTACACAAAGCTGGTTTGACAGAGCAGTAAAGGACCATCCCAAGTCACTGCACTCAACATATAGGGCTCCTAGGGGTTAGGCCATGGGCGCAGCCATATTCGGGGGTTGGAAGTTCAAGCAGGTAACACTAGGTGGAGACCTATAGACTCAGTACTGCCCTGTGACGTCATAACCCCCGGTTATCTGCTCCACCTACTGGTCAAGGGCCTGTACTAGAGGTTCTCAACTTACCACAGGTGGTGCTGTGATCGACGGCCAGGTGCCCTATACAGGAAACACCATCCATATACTTTGGCTTTTCAGAAACAACCCCTTTCCACAGACATCACAGCTATTTGACTTTTGTTGGGAAATGCAGACATTGTCCAACCGAAACACCCTATGCTTCATTGTTGTCACATGGACCACTCACTAATCCTGCGGTCCCCACCCTCAATTCTGATTTTGTTTGGGTGCCCAGAAAAACAAACTAAGCCCTGCTTCTCTAGTGCCATTCAATTTTGTGTACCTATCCAAGTCACACTCAGCACACTCCTGAACTTCTTATTTTATGATCTCCTTCAGAAACTAGATTATTCTAAATTTCTAACACCTAGTGTTCAGACAAATCACCAGATCAAAATAAAACAGACAAAACTGGACTGACCTGGCCCTAACACCCACCTCTTAGTCCCACCTCTGTCTAAAAGTTCATCTAATTTATCAACCTTGGGAATCTGATAAGGACATAATCAATCTCAGCATTTCCCAAATGACTCACACCTGATGAGACATTCAAGTCGAAACCACTAACTGTACCACCCACACTGCACTAACTATAGTCAGATAAAGGTCCCCCTATCATTCACTGGGCCTAGATGATATTCACACAAATTCTCCTAAGTCCTAAACATCTGCTCTAAGATAGTTTCCCATATTAGGAAGTCCAACAACACTCTGCTAGGAGAGTGATTGTAGGAAGTGATGTCACAGACCAAATCCCTGGACTCTGATTGGCCAGAGCCACTGGGTAACCATGGTACACATCAGCATAGTGAGCCTTGTCAACAAGGCATTCAGTGGTTGTGCAAGGTAGGGACTAGTAGTCCTTTTTCCGTTTTCACCTGAATAACCTGTTAATAACCTACTGACATTTTCTTTTACAACCCATACACCACTCCAGGTGTCAACACTATGTCCATTACAGGACAAACAGTGTCCGAGGGTAATTTAAACCCTCAGGAAACTGCTGAAACCCTGAGTGACCATGTCCTAACATCCACCCAGGACAGCAGTGTGCAAACTGCTCAAGGAAGCACTGGCGATCTCACAGCACTTTGCAACGCCATGCACTTGACTATCAACAGTACCGAGGTAAGACCCTCTACTAGTATTTCTAAACAAAGCTCTTTGCATAAATACTTAACCCCCTCCAGAGGGCCTTCCCCGGTCGAAAAAACTAACTTGACCGAAAATCCGATAGAAGTGCCACGCCCCCCAGCAACCCTCACGTTAGCTGCGACACCACCGAGACAAACACCCTTAGAATCCTCTCAAGCCATTTTCGGGCCTTCCTCTCCCCTAGACCCGATTGTCAATATGGCCCCCCTCTCTCAGAGAAAAAGCCATCAATACCACACTCGATCGATGGGGCCGGTCAAATCGCACGAGTTTTTGATCAGTTCTGACGCCGATCAAGAAAACTTTGTTTACGCTGCGATCACCCCGGACCAAAACGATTGGTATTCTGAAGCTTTAGAGTTTCCACCTCTCCCACAGCGAAAACTAAGTAATATAAGATCTAACCTTGGCTTCAGCGACACTATAACGCACGAATTCCCTCCCGAAATAGCCATTTTAAGCCAAAATACGATCGACATTGGCGAAACGCCTTGTCCGACTCGCGAACTCTCGCGCCCTCTCGCGGCCGCCCGAGAAAACGCGAGAAATGCGCCTATGACGTCACGGAATCCCCTCTCGCGGGAACGGGAAAACCCCCCTGCAGCGAGTGAGCGGACAACGCAATCGTTTTTAGGCCAAAAATTCACTTGATTGTTATTCCGGTGTTGTCAATCTTTCAGATCATCAGCTGTCACCTGGAGAATTCTCTCTCCTACAGAAAGGTCTCACTTTTGTAAGCACCCCCGCAGCCCCAGATCCCGGTATAATAATGGAAGATGTAAACAAATTCCATCGAAGTGTTAAAAGACATATAGCATTAAGCAAGTTTGACGACAAGGCCCCCGCTCAGGTTGACCTAAACAAAATCCAGGTACCCTTCAAAGACCAGAAGTTCAAATGTCCCTCTAAATGGAACCCTCCAGCTCCAGGTATAGTAGAACATATGGCCCTATTAAACCAGAGAGATATTGAGAACAGTTACCCAAAAGTCAAACCCAGGTCCAACCTCACTTGGCCCGAAAAACAGGCTAAAATAGCGTTATCTAAGAACGATAATATAGTCATCGAAAAAGCAGACAAGGGTTCTGCAGTAGTACTCCAAAACAGAACGGACTACATAAAAGAAGGCCTCCGACAACTAAACGACAGAGACTTCTACAGACTGCAAGAAGACAACCTCACTGAAATCCACAATGACACGATTACGAAGGAAGTCACTAGGATGTACTATCAAGGTGAGATACACTTACAAACAGCAGAATATCTGGTCGCAGAAAAACCGAGGACACCGAATCTGTACCTTTTACCCAAAATTCATAAAAATGTACTACCACCCCCTGGCAGACCTATTGTCTCCGCCAATGAGTGCCCAACAGAGAAAATATCCCAATTCGTGGACTTTTTCTTACAACCCATTATACCAAAATTACCGTCTTTCTTAAAAGATTCAGGGGACTTTATAAACACCATCATGAATCTGGACATCCCCCCAGATGCCATTTTGGCCACAATGGACGTCACCAGTCTCTATACTAACATCCCGACCCCAGAGGGCATCCAAGCGGTTGGGAAGGCCTTATCCTCCGAGAGACACCCAAATTTAAACCCCACCAATAGGTCCCTTTGCAACTTATTAGAGTTAGTCTTGACATGCAACAATTTTCAGTTCGATGACAAAGACTTCCTCCAAATAAGCGGAACCGCAATGGGAACCAAACTCGCACCAGCTTATGCTAACATCTTTATGGGGGACTTCGAAAACCGGTTTGTATACCCCTACCATACCCAACCCTTAGTTTGGAAGCGATACATAGATGATGTTTTTATCATCTGGACCCACGGCAAACCGGCACTAGATGTCTTCCTTCACCACCTAAACACATGTCACAAAACAATAAAGTTCACTATGGAAGAATCATACACTGCAGTAAACTTCCTAGACATCACAGTCATCAAAAACACAGAAAATAAGCTTGAAACCACTCTCTACTGCAAACCCACAGACAGTCACAACTACCTGCTGTACTCCTCAGAGCACCCCAGACATGTAGTCAGAGCCATACCCTACTCACAATTCATCAGAGTTAAGCGTATCTGCACTAGAGAGTCCGAATTCCTACGCAATTCCCTAATGCTCTGCACACATTTCCTCCGTCGGAAATACCCTCGGAATCTCCTCATAGATTCACTGACGAGGGCGAAACTACAACCCCGGGCTGAACTAATCAAACCCAAACAAAAACCAACCACTACGGGTAGACCTAAAGCATTTTATTGTATCACTACCCACAATCCCCACAACCCCCCTATAAAACAAATCCTCACAGAAAATTGGGACCAAATGAAAAAGACCAAAACAACCCGAGAGTTTCACGAGCACAAATTGGTCTTTGGCAACAGGCGAAACAAAAGCCTGGGTGACGAACTTGTGAGAGCCTCCACCAGCCAAAAGACCCCCACCACCAAGGTCCCACACATTAGAAAGTACCCGTGCAACACTCCTCTGAACTGTAGATACTGCCCAAAAATTAACAGGAGTGGTTTCATTCAGTCGACCACTACCGGCAGAAAGTTCAGGACTCTGACCTCTGTCAATTGTCAAACTGCCAACATAATCTATGCCATAACTTGTAAATCCTGTGGCATACAATATGTTGGCCAGACCCTGGAACGGATAATGGACCGATTTCAGGGCCACCATGGGGACATAGACCACAACCGCGACAAACCGGTTGGGAGACATTACAACCTATGCCCCCCTCCTCCACAACAGCCATCTAGATGGAAGGGCTTGGAAATTACAGTTTTGAGTTTCATTAAAAGCCCACCGAGATCCCCTGCCGGAATCACGGAATTAAATGTGGAGGAACGACGGTGGATGCACCGCCTCTGTAGCATTACACCGAATGGGTTGAATTTACTAGACTAATCTAGGCCTAGGCCCACGACTCTCAATAATCCGTTTTCCCAACAAGATACAAACCAAGAGAGTCCCACATACCTAGGCACAGAAATTACATGTCACTCACGCCATGCAGACATTGTCCAACCGAAACACCCTATGCTTCATTGTTGTCACATGGACCACTCACTAATCCTGCGGTCCCCACCCTCAATTCTGATTTTGTTTGGGTGCCCAGAAAAACAAACTAAGCCCTGCTTCTCTAGTGCCATTCAATTTTGTGTACCTATCCAAGTCACACTCAGCACACTCCTGAACTTCTTATTTTATGATCTCCTTCAGAAACTAGATTATTCTAAATTTCTAACACCTAGTGTTCAGACAAATCACCAGATCAAAATAAAACAGACAAAACTGGACTGACCTGGCCCTAACACCCACCTCTTAGTCCCACCTCTGTCTAAAAGTTCATCTAATTTATCAACCTTGGGAATCTGATAAGGACATAATCAATCTCAGCATTTCCCAAATGACTCACACCTGATGAGACATTCAAGTCGAAACCACTAACTGTACCACCCACACTGCACTAACTATAGTCAGATAAAGGTCCCCCTATCATTCACTGGGCCTAGATGATATTCACACAAATTCTCCTAAGTCCTAAACATCTGCTCTAAGATAGTTTCCCATATTAGGAAGTCCAACAACACTCTGCTAGGAGAGTGATTGTAGGAAGTGATGTCACAGACCAAATCCCTGGACTCTGATTGGCCAGAGCCACTGGGTAACCATGGTACACATCAGCATAGTGAGCCTTGTCAACAAGGCATTCAGTGGTTGTGCAAGGTAGGGACTAGTAGTCCTTTTTCCGTTTTCACCTGAATAACCTGTTAATAACCTACTGACATTTTCTTTTACAACCCATACACCACTCCAGGTGTCAACACTATGTCCAT
Organism: Harmothoe impar; assembly: GCA_947462335.1. Taxonomy (NCBI): domain Eukaryota; kingdom Metazoa; phylum Annelida; class Polychaeta; order Phyllodocida; family Polynoidae; genus Harmothoe; species Harmothoe impar. The sequence continues at coordinate 101,840,924 of OX381704.1, read as the reverse complement.
TACAGGACAAACAGTGTCCGAGGGTAATTTAAACCCTCAGGAAACTGCTGAAACCCTGAGTGACCATGTCCTAACATCCACCCAGGACAGCAGTGTGCAAACTGCTCAAGGAAGCACTGGCGATCTCACAGCACTTTGCAACGCCATGCACTTGACTATCAACAGTACCGAGGTAAGACCCTCTACTAGTATTTCTAAACAAAGCTCTTTGCATAAATACTTTACCCCCTCCAGAGGGCCTTCCCCGGTCGAAAAAACTAACTTGACCGAAAATCCGATAGAAGTGCCACGCCCCCCAGCAACCCTCACGTTAGCTGCGACACCACCGAGACAAACACCCTTAGAATCCTCTCAAGCCATTTTCGGGCCTTCCTCTCCCCTAGACCCGATTGTCAATATGGCCCCCCTCTCTCAGAGAAAAAGCCATCAATACCACACTCGATCGATGGGGCCGGTCAAATCGCACGAGTTTTTGATCAGTTCTGACGCCGATCAAGAAAACTTTGTTTACGCTGCGATCACCCCGGACCAAAACGATTGGTATTCTGAAGCTTTAGAGTTTCCACCTCTCCCACAGCGAAAACTAAGTAATATAAGATCTAACCTTGGCTTCAGCGACACTATAACGCACGAATTCCCTCCCGAAATAGCCATTTTAAGCCAAAATACGATCGACATTGGCGAAACGCCTTGTCCGACTCGCGAACTCTCGCGCCCTCTCGCGGCCGCCCGAGAAAACGCGAGAAATGCACCTATGACGTCACGGAATCCCCTCTCGCGGGAACGGGAAAACCCCCCTGCAGCGAGTGAGCGGACAACGCAATCGTTTTTAGGCCAAAAATTCACTTGATTGTTATTCCGGTGTTGTCAATCTTTCAGATCATCAGCTGTCACCTGGAGAATTCTCTCTCCTACAGAAAGGTCTCACTTTTGTAAGCACCCCCGCAGCCCCAGATCCCGGTATAATAATGGAAGATGTAAACAAATTCCATCGAAGTGTTAAAAGACATATAGCATTAAGCAAGTTTGACGACAAGGCCCCCGCTCAGGTTGACCTAAACAAAATCCAGGTACCCTTCAAAGACCAGAAGTTCAAATGTCCCTCTAAATGGAACCCTCCAGCTCCAGGTTTAGTAGAACATATGGCCCTATTAAACCAGAGAGATATTGAGAACAGTTACCCAAAAGTCAAACCCAGGTCCAACCTCACTTGGCCCGAAAAACAGGCTAAAATAGCGTTATCTAAGAACGATAATATAGTCATCAAAAAAGCAGACAAGGGTTCCGCAGTAGTACTCCAAAACAGAACGGACTACATAAAAGAAGGCCTCCGACAACTAAACGACAGAGACTTCTACAGACTGCAAGAAGACAACCTCACTGAAATCCACAATGACACGATTACGAAGGAAGTCACTAGGATGTACTATCAAGGTGAGATACACTTACAAACAGCAGAATATCTGGTCGCAGAAAAACCGAGGACACCGAATCTGTACCTTTTACCCAAAATTCATAAAAATGTACTACCACCCCCTGGCAGACCTATTGTCTCCGCCAATGAGTGCCCAACAGAGAAAATATCCCAATTCGTGGACTTTTTCTTACAACCCATTATACCAAAATTACCGTCTTTCTTAAAAGATTCAGGGGACTTTATAAACACCATCATGAATCTGTACATCCCCCCAGATGCCATTTTGGCCACAATGGACGTCACCAGTCTCTATACTAACATCCCGACCCCAGAGGGCATCCAAGCGGTTGGGAAGGCCTTATCCTCCGAGAGACACCCAAATTTAAACCCCACCAATAGGTCCCTTTGCAACTTATTAGAGTTAGTCTTGACATGCAACAATTTTCAGTTCGATGACAAAGACTTCCTCCAAATAAGCGGAACCGCAATGGGAACCAAACTCGCACCAGCCTATGCTAACATCTTTATGGGGGACTTCGAAAACCGGTTTGTATACCCCTACCATACCCAACCCTTAGTTTGGAAGCGATACATAGATGATGTTTTTATCATCTGGACCCACGGCAAACCGGCACTAGATGTCTTCCTTCACCACCTAAACACATGTCACAAAACAATAAAGTTCACTATGGAAGAATCATACACTGCAGTAAACTTCCTAGACATCACAGTCATCAAAAACACAGAAAATAAGCTTGAAACCACTCTCTACTGCAAACCCACAGACAGTCACAACTACCTGCTGTACTCCTCAGAGCACCCCAGACATGTAGTCAGAGCCATACCCTACTCACAATTCATCAGAGTTAAGCGTATCTGCACTAGAGAGTCCGAATTCCTACGCAATTCCCTAATGCTCTGCACACATTTCCTCCGTCGGAAATACCCTCGGAATCTCCTCATAGATTCACTGACGAGGGCGAAACTACAACCCCGGGCTGAACTAATCAAACCCAAACAAAAACCAACCACTACGGGTAGACCTAAAGCATTTTATTGTATCACTACCCACAATCCCCACAACCCCCCTATAAAACAAATCCTCACAGAAAATTGGGACCAAATGAAAAAGACCAAAACAACCCGAGAGTTTCACGAGCACAAATTGGTCTTTGGCAACAGGCGAAACAAAAGCCTGGGTGACGAACTTGTGAGAGCCTCCACCAGCCAAAAGACCCCCACCACCAAGGTCCCACACATTAGAAAGTACCCGTGCAACACTCCTCTGAACTGTAGATACTGCCCAAAAATTAACAGGAGTGGTTTCATTCAGTCGACCACTACCGGCAGAAAGTTCAGGACTCTGACCTCTGTCAATTGTCAAACTGCCAACATAATCTATGCCATAACTTGTAAATCCTGTGGCATACAATATGTTGGCCAGACCCTGGAACGGATAATGGACCGATTTCAGGGCCACCATGGGGACATAGACCACAACCGCGACAAACCGGTTGGGAGACATTACAACCTATGCCCCCCTCCTCCACAACAGCCATCTAGATGGAAGGGCTTGGAAATTACAGTTTTGAGTTTCATTAAAAGCCCACCGAGATCCCCTGCCGGAATCACGGAATTAAATGTGGAGGAACGACGGTGGATGCACCGCCTCTGTAGCATTACACCGAATGGGTTGAATTTACTAGACTAATCTAGGCCTAGGCCCACGACTCTCAATAATCCGTTTTCCCAACAAGATACAAACCAAGAGAGTCCCACATACCTAGGCACAGAAATTACATGTCACTCACGCCATGCAGACATTGTCCAACCGAAACACCCTATGCTTCATTGTTGTCACATGGACCACTCACTAATCCTGCGGTCCCCACCCTCAATTCTGATTTTGTTTGGGTGCCCAGAAAAACAAACTAAGCCCTGCTTCTCTAGTGCCATTCAATTTTGTGTACCTATCCAAGTCACACTCAGCACACTCCTGAACTTCTTATTTTATGATCTCCTTCAGAAACTAGATTATTCTAAATTTCTAACACCTAGTGTTCAGACAAATCACCAGATCAAAATAAAACAGACAAAACTGGACTGACCTGGCCCTAACACCCACCTCTTAGTCCCACCTCTGTCTAAAAGTTCATCTAATTTATCAACCTTGGGAATCTGATAAGGACATAATCAATCTCAGCATTTCCCAAATGACTCACACCTGATGAGACATTCAAGTCGAAACCACTAACTGTACCACCCACACTGCACTAACTATAGTCAGATAAAGGTCCCCCTATCATTCACTGGGCCTAGATGATATTCACACAAATTCTCCTAAGTCCTAAACATCTGCTCTAAGATAGTTTCCCATATTAGGAAGTCCAACAACACTCTGCTAGGAGAGTGATTGTAGGAAGTGATGTCACAGACCAAATCCCTGGACTCTGATTGGCCAGAGCCACTGGGTAACCATGGTACACATCAGCATAGTGAGCCTTGTCAACAAGGCATTCAGTGGTTGTGCAAGGTAGGGACTAGTAGTCCTTTTTCCGTTTTCACCTGAATAACCTGTTAATAACCTACTGACATTTTCTTTTACAACCCATACACCACTCCAGGTGTCAACACTATGTCCATTACAGGACAAACAGTGTCCGAGGGTAATTTAAACCCTCAGGAAACTGCTGAAACCCTGAGTGACCATGTCCTAACATCCACCCAGGACAGCAGTGTGCAAACTGCTCAAGGAAGCACTGGCGATCTCACAGCACTTTGCAACGCCATGCACTTGACTATCAACAGTACCGAGGTAAGACCCTCTACTAGTATTTCTAAACAAAGCTCTTTGCATAAATACTTTACCCCCTCCAGAGGGCCTTCCCCGGTCGAAAAAACTAACTTGACCGAAAATCCGATAGAAGTGCCACGCCCCCCAGCAACCCTCACGTTAGCTGCGACACCACCGAGACAAACACCCTTAGAATCCTCTCAAGCCATTTTCGGGCCTTCCTCTCCCCTAGACCCGATTGTCAATATGGCCCCCCTCTCTCAGAGAAAAAGCCATCAATACCACACTCGATCGATGGGGCCGGTCAAATCGCACGAGTTTTTGATCAGTTCTGACGCCGATCAAGAAAACTTTGTTTACGCTGCGATCACCCCGGACCAAAACGATTGGTATTCTGAAGCTTTAGAGTTTCCACCTCTCCCACAGCGAAAACTAAGTAATATAAGATCTAACCTTGGCTTCAGCGACACTATAACGCACGAATTCCCTCCCGAAATAGCCATTTTAAGCCAAAATACAATCGACATTGGCGAAACGCCTTGTCCGACTCGCGAACTCTCGCGCCCTCTCGCGGCCGCCCGAGAAAACGCGAGAAATGCGCCTATGACGTCACGGAATCCCCTCTCGCGGGAACGGGAAAACCCCCCTGCAGCGAGTGAGCGGACAACGCAATCGTTTTTAGGCCAAAAATTCACTTGATTGTTATTCCGGTGTTGTCAATCTTTCAGATCATCAGCTGTCACCTGGAGAATTCTCTCTCCTACAGAAAGGTCTCACTTTTGTAAGCACCCCCGCAGCCCCAGATCCCGGTATAATAATGGAAGATGTAAACAAATTCCATCGAAGTGTTAAAAGACATATAGCATTAAGCAAGTTTGACGACAAGGCCCCCGCTCAGGTTGACCTAAACAAAATCCAGGTACCCTTCAAAGACCAGAAGTTCAAATGTCCCTCTAAATGGAACCCTCCAGCTCCAGGTTTAGTAGAACATATGGCCCTATTAAACCAGAGAGATATTGAGAACAGTTACCCAAAAGTCAAACCCAGGTCCAACCTCACTTGGCCCGAAAAACAGGCTAAAATAGCGTTATCTAAGAACGATAATATAGTCATCAAAAAAGCAGACAAGGGTTCCGCAGTAGTACTCCAAAACAGAACGGACTACATAAAAGAAGGCCTCCGACAACTAAACGACAGAGACTTCTACAGACTGCAAGAAGACAACCTCACTGAAATCCACAATGACACGATTACGAAGGAAGTCACTAGGATGTACTATCAAGGTGAGATACACTTACAAACAGCAGAATATCTGGTCGCAGAAAAACCGAGGACACCGAATCTGTACCTTTTACCCAAAATTCATAAAAATGTACTACCACCCCCTGGCAGACCTATTGTCTCCGCCAATGAGTGCCCAACAGAGAAAATATCCCAATTCGTGGACTTTTTCTTACAACCCATTATACCAAAATTACCGTCTTTCTTAAAAGATTCAGGGGACTTTATAAACACCATCATGAATCTGTACATCCCCCCAGATGCCATTTTGGCCACAATGGACGTCACCAGTCTCTATACTAACATCCCGACCCCAGAGGGCATCCAAGCGGTTGGGAAGGCCTTATCCTCCGAGAGACACCCAAATTTAAACCCCACCAATAGGTCCCTTTGCAACTTATTAGAGTTAGTCTTGACATGCAACAATTTTCAGTTCGATGACAAAGACTTCCTCCAAATAAGCGGAACCGCAATGGGAACCAAACTCGCACCAGCCTATGCTAACATCTTTATGGGGGACTTCGAAAACCGGTTTGTATACCCCTACCATACCCAACCCTTAGTTTGGAAGCGATACATAGATGATGTTTTTATCATCTGGACCCACGGCAAACCGGCACTAGATGTCTTCCTTCACCACCTAAACACATGTCACAAAACAATAAAGTTCACTATGGAAGAATCATACACTGCAGTAAACTTCCTAGACATCACAGTCATCAAAAACACAGAAAATAAGCTTGAAACCACTCTCTACTGCAAACCCACAGACAGTCACAACTACCTGCTGTACTCCTCAGAGCACCCCAGACATGTAGTCAGAGCCATACCCTACTCACAATTCATCAGAGTTAAGCGTATCTGCACTAGAGAGTCCGAATTCCTACGCAATTCCCTAATGCTCTGCACACATTTCCTCCGTCGGAAATACCCTCGGAATCTCCTCATAGATTCACTGACGAGGGCGAAACTACAACCCCGGGCTGAACTAATCAAACCCAAACAAAAACCAACCACTACGGGTAGACCTAAAGCATTTTATTGTATCACTACCCACAATCCCCACAACCCCCCTATAAAACAAATCCTCACAGAAAATTGGGACCAAATGAAAAAGACCAAAACAACCCGAGAGTTTCACGAGCACAAATTGGTCTTTGGCAACAGGCGAAACAAAAGCCTGGGTGACGAACTTGTGAGAGCCTCCACCAGCCAAAAGACCCCCACCACCAAGGTCCCACACATTAGAAAGTACCCGTGCAACACTCCTCTGAACTGTAGATACTGCCCAAAAATTAACAGGAGTGGTTTCATTCAGTCGACCACTACCGGCAGAAAGTTCAGGACTCTGACCTCTGTCAATTGTCAAACTGCCAACATAATCTATGCCATAACTTGTAAATCCTGTGGCATACAATATGTTGGCCAGACCCTGGAACGGATAATGGACCGATTTCAGGGCCACCATGGGGACATAGACCACAACCGCGACAAACCGGTTGGGAGACATTACAACCTATGCCCCCCTCCTCCACAACAGCCATCTAGATGGAAGGGCTTGGAAATTACAGTTTTGAGTTTCATTAAAAGCCCACCGAGATCCCCTGCCGGAATCACGGAATTAAATGTGGAGGAACGACGGTGGATGCACCGCCTCTGTAGCATTACACCGAATGGGTTGAATTTACTAGACTAATCTAGGCCTAGGCCCACGACTCTCAATAATCCGTTTTCCCAACAAGATACAAACCAAGAGAGTCCCACATACCTAGGCACAGAAATTACATGTCACTCACGCCATGCAGACATTGTCCAACCGAAACACCCTATGCTTCATTGTTGTCACATGGACCACTCACTAATCCTGCGGTCCCCACCCTCAATTCTGATTTTGTTTGGGTGCCCAGAAAAACAAACTAAGCCCTGCTTCTCTAGTGCCATTCAATTTTGTGTACCTATCCAAGTCACACTCAGCACACTCCTGAACTTCTTATTTTATGATCTCCTTCAGAAACTAGATTATTCTAAATTTCTAACACCTAGTGTTCAGACAAATCACCAGATCAAAATAAAACAGACAAAACTGGACTGACCTGGCCCTAACACCCACCTCTTAGTCCCACCTCTGTCTAAAAGTTCATCTAATTTATCAACCTTGGGAATCTGATAAGGACATAATCAATCTCAGCATTTCCCAAATGACTCACACCTGATGAGACATTCAAGTCGAAACCACTAGCTGTACCACCCACACTGCACTAACTATAGTCAGATAAAGGTCCCCCTATCATTCACTGGGCCTAGATGATATTCACACAAATTCTCCTAAGTCCTAAACATCTGCTCTAAGATAGTTTCCCATATTAGGAAGTCCAACAACACTCTGCTAGGAGAGTGATTGTAGGAAGTGATGTCACAGACCAAATCCCTGGACTCTGATTGGCCAGAGCCACTGGGTAACCATGGTACACATCAGCATAGTGAGCCTTGTCAACAAGGCATTCAGTGGTTGTGCAAGGTAGGGACTAGTAGTCCTTTTTCCGTTTTCACCTGAATAACCTGTTAATAACCTACTGACATTTTCTTTTACAACCCATACACCACTCCAGGTGTCAACACTATGTCCATTACAGGACAAACAGTGTCCGAGGGTAATTTAAACCCTCAGGAAACTGCTGAAACCCTGAGTGACCATGTCCTAACATCCACCCAGGACAGCAGTGTGCAAACTGCTCAAGGAAGCACTGGCGATCTCACAGCACTTTGCAACGCCATGCACTTGACTATCAACAGTACCGAGGTAAGACCCTCTACTAGTATTTCTAAACAAAGCTCTTTGCATAAATACTTTACCCCCTCCAGAGGGCCTTCCCCGGTCGAAAAAACTAACTTGACCGAAAATCCGATAGAAGTGCCACGCCCCCCAGCAACCCTCACGTTAGCTGCGACACCACCGAGACAAACACCCTTAGAATCCTCTCAAGCCATTTTCGGGCCTTCCTCTCCCCTAGACCCGATTGTCAATATGGCCCCCCTCTCTCAGAGAAAAAGCCATCAATACCACACTCGATCGATGGGGCCGGTCAAATCGCACGAGTTTTTGATCAGTTCTGACGCCGATCAAGAAAACTTTGTTTATGCTGCGATCACCCCGGACCAAAACGATTGGTATTCTGAAGCTTTAGAGTTTCCACCTCTCCCACAGCGAAAACTAAGTAATATAAGATCTAACCTTGGCTTCAGCGACACTATAACGCACGAATTCCCTCCCGAAATAGCCATTTTAAGCCAAAATACAATCGACATTGGCGAAACGCCTTGTCCGACTCGCGAACTCTCGCGCCCTCTCGCGGCCGCCCGAGAAAACGCGAGAAATGCGCCTATGACGTCACGGAATCCCCTCTCGCGGGAACGGGAAAACCCCCCTGCAGCGAGTGAGCGGACAACGCAATCGTTTTTAGGCCAAAAATTCACTTGATTGTTATTCCGGTGTTGTCAATCTTTCAGATCATCAGCTGTCACCTGGAGAATTCTCTCTCCTACAGAAAGGTCTCACTTTTGTAAGCACCCCCGCAGCCCCAGATCCCGGTATAATAATGGAAGATGTAAACAAATTCCATCGAAGTGTTAAAAGACATATAGCATTAAGCAAGTTTGACGACAAGGCCCCCGCTCAGGTTGACCTAAACAAAATCCAGGTACCCTTCAAAGACCAGAAGTTCAAATGTCCCTCTAAATGGAACCCTCCAGCTCCAGGTATAGTAGAACATATGGCCCTATTAAACCAGAGAGATATTGAGAACAGTTACCCAAAAGTCAAACCCAGGTCCAACCTCACTTGGCCCGAAAAACAGGCTAAAATAGCGTTATCTAAGAACGATAATATAGTCATCGAAAAAGCAGACAAGGGTTCCGCAGTAGTACTCCAAAACAGAACGGACTACATAAAAGAAGGCCTCCGACAACTAAACGACAGAGACTTCTACAGACTGCAAGAAGACAACCTCACTGAAATCCACAATGACACGATTACGAAGGAAGTCACTAGGATGTACTATCAAGGTGAGATACACTTACAAACAGCAGAATATCTGGTCGCAGAAAAACCGAGGACACCGAATCTGTACCTTTTACCCAAAATTCATAAAAATGTACTACCACCCCCTGGCAGACCTATTGTCTCCGCCAATGAGTGCCCAACAGAGAAAATATCCCAATTCGTGGACTTTTTCTTACAACCCATTATACCAAAATTACCGTCTTTCTTAAAAGATTCAGGGGACTTTATAAACACCATCATGAATCTGGACATCCCCCCAGATGCCATTTTGGCCACAATGGACGTCACCAGTCTCTATACTAACATCCCGACCCCAGAGGGCATCCAAGCGGTTGGGAAGGCCTTATCCTCCGAGAGACACCCAAATTTAAACCCCACCAATAGGTCCCTTTGCAACTTATTAGAGTTAGTCTTGACATGCAACAATTTTCAGTTCGATGACAAAGACTTCCTCCAAATAAGCGGAACCGCAATGGGAACCAAACTCGCACCAGCTTATGCTAACATCTTTATGGGGGACTTCGAAAACCGGTTTGTATACCCCTACCATACCCAACCCTTAGTTTGGAAGCGATACATAGATGATGTTTTTATCATCTGGACCCACGGCAAACCGGCACTAGATGTCTTCCTTCACCACCTAAACACATGTCACAAAACAATAAAGTTCACTATGGAAGAATCATACACTGCAGTAAACTTCCTAGACATCACAGTCATCAAAAACACAGAAAATAAGCTTGAAACCACTCTCTACTGCAAACCCACAGACAGTCACAACTACCTGCTGTACTCCTCAGAGCACCCCAGACATGTAGTCAGAGCCATACCCTACTCACAATTCATCAGAGTTAAGCGTATCTGCACTAGAGAGTCCGAATTCCTACGCAATTCCCTAATGCTCTGCACACATTTCCTCCGTCGGAAATACCCTCGGAATCTCCTCATAGATTCACTGACGAGGGCGAAACTACAACCCCGGGCTGAACTAATCAAACCCAAACAAAAACCAACCACTACGGGTAGACCTAAAGCATTTTATTGTATCACTACCCACAATCCCCACAACCCCCCTATAAAACAAATCCTCACAGAAAATTGGGACCAAATGAAAAAGACCAAAACAACCCGAGAGTTTCACGAGCACAAATTGGTCTTTGGCAACAGGCGAAACAAAAGCCTGGGTGACGAACTTGTGAGAGCCTCCACCAGCCAAAAGACCCCCACCACCAAGGTCCCACACATTAGAAAGTACCCGTGCAACACTCCTCTGAACTGTAGATACTGCCCAAAAATTAACAGGAGTGGTTTCATTCAGTCGACCACTACCGGCAGAAAGTTCAGGACTCTGACCTCTGTCAATTGTCAAACTGCCAACATAATCTATGCCATAACTTGTAAATCCTGTGGCATACAATATGTTGGCCAGACCCTGGAACGGATAATGGACCGATTTCAGGGCCACCATGGGGACATAGACCACAACCGCGACAAACCGGTTGGGAGACATTACAACCTATGCCCCCCTCCTCCACAACAGCCATCTAGATGGAAGGGCTTGGAAATTACAGTTTTGAGTTTCATTAAAAGCCCACCGAGATCCCCTGCCGGAATCACGGAATTAAATGTGGAGGAACGACGGTGGATGCACCGCCTCTGTAGCATTACACCGAATGGGTTGAATTTACTAGACTAATCTAGGCCTAGGCCCACGACTCTCAATAATCCGTTTTCCCAACAAGATACAAACCAAGAGAGTCCCACATACCTAGGCACAGAAATTACATGTCACTCACGCCATGCAGACATTGTCCAACCGAAACACCCTATGCTTCATTGTTGTCACATGGACCACTCACTAATCCTGCGGTCCCCACCCTCAATTCTGATTTTGTTTGGGTGCCCAGAAAAACAAACTAAGCCCTGCTTCTCTAGTGCCATTCAATTTTGTGTACCTATCCAAGTCACACTCAGCACACTCCTGAACTTCTTATTTTATGATCTCCTTCAGAAACTAGATTATTCTAAATTTCTAACACCTAGTGTTCAGACAAATCACCAGATCAAAATAAAACAGACAAAACTGGACTGACCTGGCCCTAACACCCACCTCTTAGTCCCACCTCTGTCTAAAAGTTCATCTAATTTATCAACCTTGGGAATCTGATAAGGACATAATCAATCTCAGCATTTCCCAAATGACTCACACCTGATGAGACATTCAAGTCGAAACCACTAACTGTACCACCCACACTGCACTAACTATAGTCAGATAAAGGTCCCCCTATCATTCACTGGGCCTAGATGATATTCACACAAATTCTCCTAAGTCCTAAACATCTGCTCTAAGATAGTTTCCCATATTAGGAAGTCCAACAACACTCTGCTAGGAGAGTGATTGTAGGAAGTGATGTCACAGACCAAATCCCTGGACTCTGATTGGCCAGAGCCACTGGGTAACCATGGTACACATCAGCATAGTGAGCCTTGTCAACAAGGCATTCAGTGGTTGTGCAAGGTAGGGACTAGTAGTCCTTTTTCCGTTTTCACCTGAATAACCTGTTAATAACCTACTGACATTTTCTTTTACAACCCATACACCACTCCAGGTGTCAACACTATGTCCATTACAGGACAAACAGTGTCCGAGGGTAATTTAAACCCTCAGGAAACTGCTGAAACCCTGAGTGACCATGTCCTAACATCCACCCAGGACAGCAGTGTGCAAACTGCTCAAGGAAGCACTGGCGATCTCACAGCACTTTGCAACGCCATGCACTTGACTATCAACAGTACCGAGGTAAGACCCTCTACTAGTATTTCTAAACAAAGCTCTTTGCATAAATACTTTACCCCCTCCAGAGGGCCTTCCCCGGTCGAAAAAACTAACTTGACCGAAAATCCGATAGAAGTGCCACGCCCCCCAGCAACCCTCACGTTAGCTGCGACACCACCGAGACAAACACCCTTAGAATCCTCTCAAGCCATTTTCGGGCCTTCCTCTCCCCTAGACCCGATTGTCAATATGGCCCCCCTCTCTCAGAGAAAAAGCCATCAATACCACACTCGATCGATGGGGCCGGTCAAATCGCACGAGTTTTTGATCAGTTCTGACGCCGATCAAGAAAACTTTGTTTACGCTGCGATCACCCCGGACCAAAACGATTGGTATTCTGAAGCTTTAGAGTTTCCACCTCTCCCACAGCGAAAACTAAGTAATATAAGATCTAACCTTGGCTTCAGCGACACTATAACGCACGAATTCCCTCCCGAAATAGCCATTTTAAGCCAAAATACGATCGACATTGGCGAAACGCCTTGTCCGACTCGCGAACTCTCGCGCCCTCTCGCGGCCGCCCGAGAAAACGCGAGAAATGCGCCTATGACGTCACGGAATCCCCTCTCGCGGGAACGGGAAAACCCCCCTGCAGCGAGTGAGCGGACAACGCAATCGTTTTTAGGCCAAAAATTCACTTGATTGTTATTCTGGTGTTGTCAATCTTTCAGATCATCAGCTGTCACCTGGAGAATTCTCCTACAGAAAGGTCTCACTTTTGTAAGCACCCCCGCAGCCCCAGATCCCGGTATAATAATGGAAGATGTAAACAAATTCCATCGAAGTGTTAAAAGACATATAGCATTAAGCAAGTTTGACGACAAGGCCCCCGCTCAGGTTGACCTAAACAAAATCCAGGTACCCTTCAAAGACCAGAAGTTCAAATGTCCCTCTAAATGGAACCCTCCAGCTCCAGGTATAGTAGAACATATGGCCCTATTAAACCAGAGAGATATTGAGAACAGTTACCCAAAAGTCAAACCCAGGTCCAACCTCACTTGGCCCGAAAAACAGGCTAAAATAGCGTTATCTAAGAACGATAATATAGTCATCAAAAAAGCAGACAAGGGTTCCGCAGTAGTACTCCAAAACAGAACGGACTACATAAAAGAAGGCCTCCGACAACTAAACGACAGAGACTTCTACAGACTGCAAGAAGACAACCTCACTGAAATCCACAATGACACGATTACGAAGGAAGTCACTAGGATGTACTATCAAGGTGAGATACACTTACAAACAGCAGAATATCTGGTCGCAGAAAAACCGAGGACACCGAATCTGTACCTTTTACCCAAAATTCATAAAAATGTACTACCACCCCCTGGTAGACCTATTGTCTCCGCCAATGAGTGCCCAACAGAGAAAATATCCCAATTCGTGGACTTTTTCTTACAACCCATTATACCAAAATTACCGTCTTTCTTAAAAGATTCAGGGGACTTTATAAACACCATCATGAATCTGGACATCCCCCCAGATGCCATTTTGGCCACAATGGACGTCACCAGTCTCTATACTAACATCCCGACCCCAGAGGGCATCCAAGCGGTTGGGAAGGCCTTATCCTCCGAGAGACACCCAAATTTAAACCCCACCAATAGGTCCCTTTGCAACTTATTAGAGTTAGTCTTGACATGCAACAATTTTCAGTTCGATGACAAAGACTTCCTCCAAATAAGCGGAACCGCAATGGGAACCAAACTCGCACCAGCCTATGCTAACATCTTTATGGGGGACTTCGAAAACCGGTTTGTATACCCCTACCATACCCAACCCTTAGTTTGGAAGCGATACATAGATGATGTTTTTATCATCTGGACCCACGGCAAACCGGCACTAGATGTCTTCCTTCACCACCTAAACACATGTCACAAAACAATAAAGTTCACTATGGAAGAATCATACACTACAGTAAACTTCCTAGACATCACAGTCATCAAAAACACAGAAAATAAGCTTGAAACCACTCTCTACTGCAAACCCACAGACAGTCACAACTACCTGCTGTACTCCTCAGAGCACCCCAGACATGTAGTCAGAGCCATACCCTACTCACAATTCATCAGAGTTAAGCGTATCTGCACTAGAGAGTCTGAATTCCTACGCAATTCCCTAATGCTCTGCACACATTTCCTCCGTCGGAAATACCCTCGGAATCTCCTCATAGATTCACTGACGAGGGCGAAACTACAACCCCGGGCTGAACTAATCAAACCCAAACAAAAACCAACCACTACGGGTAGACCTAAAGCATTTTATTGTATCACTACCCACAATCCCCACAACCCCCCTATAAAACAAATCCTCACAGAAAATTGGGACCAAATGAAAAAGACCAAAACAACCTGAGAGTTTCACGAGCACAAATTGGTCTTTGGCAACAGGCGAAACAAAAGCCTGGGTGACGAACTTGTGAGAGCCTCCACCAGCCAAAAGACCCCCACCACCAAGGTCCCACACATTAGAAAGTACCCGTGCAACACTCCTCTGAACTGTAGATACTGCCCAAAAATTAACAGGAGTGGTTTCATTCAGTCGACCACTACCGGCAGAAAGTTCAGGACTCTGACCTCTGTCAATTGTCAAACTGCCAACATAATCTATGCCATAACTTGTAAATCCTGTGGCATACAATATGTTGGCCAGACCCTGGAACGGATAATGGACCGATTTCAGGGCCACCATGGGGACATAGACCACAACCGCGACAAACCGGTTGGGAGACATTACAACCTATGCCCCCCTCCTCCACAACAGCCATCTAGATGGAAGGGCTTGGAAATTACAGTTTTGAGTTTCATTAAAAGCCCACCGAGATCCCCTGCCGGAATCACGGAATTAAATGTGGAGGAACGACGGTGGATGCACCGCCTCTGTAGCATTACACCGAATGGGTTGAATTTACTAGACTAATCTAGGCCTAGGCCCACGACTCTCAATAATCCGTTTTCCCAACAAGATACAAACCAAGAGAGTCCCACATACCTAGGCACAGAAATTACATGTCACTCACGCCATGCAGACATTGTCCAACCGAAACACCCTATGCTTCATTGTTGTCACATGGACCACTCACTAATCCTGCGGTCCCCACCCTCAATTCTGATTTTGTTTGGGTGCCCAGAAAAACAAACTAAGCCCTGCTTCTCTAGTGCCATTCAATTTTGTGTACCTATCCAAGTCACACTCAGCACACTCCTGAACTTCTTATTTTATGATCTCCTTCAGAAACTAGATTATTCTAAATTTCTAACACCTAGTGTTCAGACAAATCACCAGATCAAAATAAAACAGACAAAACTGGACTGACCTGGCCCTAACACCCACCTCTTAGTCCCACCTCTGTCTAAAAGTTCATCTAATTTATCAACCTTGGGAATCTGATAAGGACATAATCAATCTCAGCATTTCCCAAATGACTCACACCTGATGAGACATTCAAGTCGAAACCACTAACTGTACCACCCACACTGCACTAACTATAGTCAGATAAAGGTCCCCCTATCATTCACTGGGCCTAGATGATATTCACACAAATTCTCCTAAGTCCTAAACATCTGCTCTAAGATAGTTTCCCATATTAGGAAGTCCAACAACACTCTGCTAGGAGAGTGATTGTAGGAAGTGATGTCACAGACCAAATCCCTGGACTCTGATTGGCCAGAGCCACTGGGTAACCATGGTACACATCAGCATAGTGAGCCTTGTCAACAAGGCATTCAGTGGTTGTGCAAGGTAGGGACTAGTAGTCCTTTTTCCGTTTTCACCCAGCTATTTGACTTTGGATAGGAAACCTGATTAAATGGATTCCCCGATTTGGAATTTCCACAAATTCAGGTTGTACAAATATGTTCCTTTTCTTAGAAATGTCTCCTTTTATACTAGAAATGCGGATATTCCAAGAAAAGAAAAGGCCCTTACCTCTGTGTTTTATAACGTAGATGGTGTAAAGGCTGAAGGACCATAACCCCGATCCCAGAGCTCCGTTACCCCCCCCCCCCCTCACATGCCTCTTTGTCTATAGTGACACTATGTACACAGTATGTCGTAGAGACTCAACATAGTTTGGTACAGAGCAGATAGGACATATATTTGGATCTAATATGAGAATGAAATACTATTAAGATCATCGGTAGTTAGGGACATACATACTTATAAATCTGATAACATCTGCCTCACCATGAATATCAAGTGCATGGCAATAATGATCAGTTGATTCTAACACTTACGATGTTGCCTGTACGTGTACAAATTACATTTTATTTCTGGTGAGAATATATATATAAACCTTTTTTTGGGTCTAAGTCAATCATAGGCTAGTGCGGGTGCAGACCACCTTGCATAACGGTAAATATGTCATTTTCTCTGTAATTATGGGGGTTAAAGGCATGCAGGGATGCATTCTTTTTACATTTGTGAGAATAACTCTGATCTGACAACATAATCGAGTAGTGGCGTCCCAGCTCTAGGGACTCATCAGGCAATAGAGGGCATCTCTTTGTACAAAAATGGTTGCAATCACCAGTGGTTTCAGTGATAAAAACATGAACAGTACGTGACCTCACAGAGTGTGTGGCTCCAGAGGGGTAAAGGGCGACCTGGCGACCTGGGCTGTTTTCCAGGCGACTTTTCGACCTGGGCCATTAATGTTTGTGACCTGCGACCTGTTGTTTTCAAAATGGCCATACTGATATATAATAAATAAGTGACCTGCGACCTGGATTTTTTTTTGTGCAAAAAAAGCGACTTTGCGACCTGTAGCCCTTAAAAGAGGCGACTTTGTGACCTCAGGGGGGACCCCTCTGCACCCCCACAGTGTGGGGAAAGCCCAGTGTGTCGGAGAGCAGCTCACTGACTCATTGACTCAGTATCCAGACCCGCTGTATTCCCCAACCTCAGCACTTTAGGTCTCAGTGAAGGAAATGCTGCTTCTATAGACTTTAATATAGCGGAAAACACAATTACAGCTACCAAGACATTTACAACTTCTGAAAATCACCCTCGATCTAAAAGATACATCTTTCCTACAAAACATTTCCAACCAAAATTAGCTAGTGACCACGGAAAATTTTAGCACTGGTCTGTAGCGTAAAACCACCTGAATCCCCAATCGAGCCTTTGAAAAAAATGTAAACTCACTGAGAATCCCTTTCCTATTATTTGATTAAAATTGGCAGACATTCAGCAGCATGTGTACAGGTTTTCATAATATTGGCATCATTTCCAACTTAATTATGGACCATTAAGTGCCCCTGCAGTATTCACTTCTGACCAGAATCGTATATGACTCTCAGTTTTCTGCGGGATTACCCTCTATGAGACCTATATATATACTCACAGATGTACATGACTCTGTTACAGCCGCATGTAGGCCCCATGTATACAGACATACAGACATACATGTAGGAAGAACCAGACAGGATGCTGAAGGTAAGGGTGGGTACCTTATAATAGTAATATTTGGATGGCATTATACCTATCAAAACTTTATATTCATTTGTCGTATAGATGTAGGCTCATGCACCATTGGTTAGCTCGCTGGTACTGTATTGGTACCAGTATCAGATTATGCCAATTATTAGGGAATGTATCAACCCCATAGGGTTGGCATGATGCATCAATAATTCCCCGTCAGATTACTTGCTAGCGCCAGCTCAGGCCAGCCCAGGTCATGGTGGCTTGTAGCCCTATACACTTATACACCGGTTAAAAAAGCAAAGTATAATTCTCTGATCTGATTTTGGTATGTAAACATTTCCTTTTTCCAGGTGACATTTTGACCTGCACATTTATTTCAGCGCCATTTCGACTTTGTGCACCGCTACAATGATGCCTACTCATAACAACCCAAATGTACGGTGTTACTTTTTCTCCCCCATTTCCCCTTCTCCAAATGTTGGTGCTTCATATTTCCCCCCTTACAGCTTGGGCTTCGTTTTGATTATGCTGTGTTGTACAATTATTGGCTGTCTTATGACTCATGATAACAACTTAATAGAGGGATGAACTAACCAAGGTGCCTGGAATTTCATACCATACATGGTCTCCGAAACGTCTATAGCCTGCATCGTCTTACAATGCAGTTTCTGCACAGTGTTGCCACCTTGTGTATCAAATCTAAATTGTATAATAGAGATATGAAAAGATATGTCCCCCAATCCCCATGCACTCTTCTTTCTTTTTCTTTTCTTTTTGATCTCACTGCCATGTCATATGCATCTATCAACATCAGATGTAAGACTACATAGGTTATGGCCGTCTTAAACCCCCACCTCTTCCATAATTAACGAATAATGAATGGCTATCAAGACTCGAGTGCCCTGTATCATTGGATATCCGATGATACAAGGTATGAGTGCCTTGATAGCCTCTCAATATTAGGTTTATTACACGATTATTCGATTCAAATGTAAAAATTTACCTTAAATTCCTCCTAATTTTGCCATTTTAAAGGATATTTACATGGACTATATTGAGAATGGAGTGTGCCATGTTGATTTTGACATCCCACCAACCCTGGTGTCTAATTGGTGGAGCTGAGCTGGGAGCATTCATTATTCCAAATTGAGTAAACCACTTATCCTCCCAACCTACCCTCAGTGTTAATGTATACAAGTGTACTCACGCCATGTGACTTCTTGTTTTGATAACTAACCACTCCCCAGCAGACTTGAATATAGGCAGCGTTTCCCTCCCACAGTACCATAGCCGCTGTGGCCAAGCACGTCAGACTCACACACTTAAGGTCCCGGGTTCGGCTCTGCGTGCAAACGCCCCCTTTTTAAAGTGCATATATATATATGTAATAAATTGGCCCTAGAATTATTTTAACGAATAGATAAGTAAAGTCCAACTTCTACCTTTATAGTTAAACTTCTTTTTTTTATTGAGTTTCTAAGAAATTATACCAAAAAATGTCGTTTCTTCTGTAACTAGGTAAATACTGTCCCTACGGGGCTGAGACTCTGCCTATAGACTCCCTGTTTCATCCCCTTCTATTACCTCGATGGCGTAGTACGTAGAGCATCCGACTTGAACTCTTGGGGTACCGTGTTTGAATCACCATGAAACTGCAGATTTTATGAGGACAAAATCTTGGATTTGCTCGGAGAGACTGGAAGGGTGCCGATATCCACTGGAAGGGTGCCGATATCACTAGATATCGGCACGGGGATATCATCTAAAAAGCACGATGAGTGACCCAATTGTGTAATAAAGGCCCAGAGTGCTGCTCCCCGCTCAGCACCAACTGTTACTGGAGGGCAGCAAGCGTTTCGTCTCTAAGTTGCATATCCAGCCACCTGCATACTTGCATGATATCAAACATATGAAACTGGTGGGAATCCCCTTAAACCAGCAGTTCTTACTGCACGTCCAGTAACTGTCAGAGTGCAGTCGGGACAGGTACTCAGCTCTATATATAGGGGCGCTGGGCCTTTAAACGGGCCTTGAACTCATGGTGTTTCCACTAATGTCACCCACTTACTACACTAGTACAGACTATCATGTATAGGTCATGACCTTTCCCCTACCAGCTATTGTGTGCAAAAGCAAATGGATACTTTCATCACATCAATATTACTCTCTCTCTCTCTCTCTATCTATCTATCTATCTATCTATCTATCTATCTATCTATCTATCTATCTATCTATCTATCTATCTATCTATCTATCTATCTATCTATCGGTCTATCTCTCTCTATATTTACATAAATATATACACATATACTTGATTGTCTCATCTAAATCAACTCATGATGTACGGATATGAAAGAACTAAAACCTACAACTAAAATGTATTCATGAAAGCGAATCAAAATGGGGCAATCAAAATACTCTGTTTCTAGGCAACATTAGTGAATACCTTTATATGATACAATGCATCAGGATTGCCTTCGACATATGTGGAGAGAAAGGGGGAATATGAAATGATACAGGAATGTAGTTAGACAATGTAGGTAGAATTATTTGTGGATGGGCTATGTACTGTACAGAAATTTATTTTAATACTAAAAGCAGACAACCATTGTGCATACCAAAAACATGTTTAAAGCACCCACCATATTTCATCATTTTTCTCATTTCACAGGTGACCAGACCCATGACCATGTCCATGACACAGAGGTTTACATTGGTTCAGCTTACCAAAGGTTTGGTGATTTCATTACTTCTACAGTACACAACTTCTAAATCTGTCGTCCAACTGCAGTCCAATGGCAAGATCTTTTATCCCTCCCCGGATAAATCCATGGATGAGTGGGGCAGACTACTACATATAACAGGCTGCCCAGATAGCTGTGACTGATAAATAGAGAAATACAGGGTCACCATCTCCAAATGTAACCGCAATGTGACGACAGAGGCCATAGACCCTCTTGTGGCTTCTTACAAGGGCACTGCAAATTGTATCGCTATTAGGAACTCAGCACTTCAGGAACTTCCTCCAAGTTTGTGTCAAGTTAAACACCTACGCCGCCTGGATATTAGTTGGAATCAGATGTTATCTGACATCCCTTGGGACTGCTTTAGAGGTCTACATAATCTTTCTTTCATCGACGCATGCAGAAACAGGGTGAAGGCAATTAGGAATGGAAGCTTTTATGACTATGAGTCATTGGAAAATCTTGCATTATGTTACAACCAAATTGACACAATAGAAAGTGATGTATTTGCTCAAGTTGAAAGAATACCGTCCCTAAATGATATTGCTCTGCAAGCCAATGCATTAACCACCCTGGATGACTGGCCACTGCGCATGTCCTATGAGAGACAGATGAGAGTGAACCTTGACAATAATCAGATCTCCATGGTTACCAGTACCCAACAGGAAAACCCCTGCCCTCGGAACCTGACTTTACTCCTGAAATACAATAGTTTCACCCATATAAGAGATATATTTGATGGCTGGCACATACACTTTAACTCTGCACAAGAATTAAAGGACTGTCTTGATGTCTTTCACTTGGAGCTTTATTTTAACCCTTTGAACTGTGACTGCCATGACATTGAGTTTTACGGGTACATTCAGACGTCGGGAAACCCATCATACTCACGTCTATTCTGTTACAAGCCATCGAACCTGAAGGGTATCAAAATATCCTCTATTCCATTAGAAAGATTTGTTTGTGACTTGGAGGAGGGTTGTCCCAGTCAGTGCACTTGTACACAGACTCCTGCTCACGGCATGATATCAGTAAACTGTTCTGGGAGAAATCTGACCACTCTACCAGAGACCTTGCCGTCGTCTGTCTTATCAGCATCATACAGGTATGGGTTTATCTTTTCTAACAACATGATACATACAATTTCTGCTGATGCATGGCTGAGAATGCTGCAGGGATATGTCTTAGATCTTTCATACAACAAACTAGCAGTGATACCAGATGACATCACTCAGATGAATCTGACCTCAGATATTATACTTCGACTGGATCACAATCCCTGGGTGTGTGACTGTGATGGTTTGGCAACGCGTAACTGGATGGCTGCCCATGCATATCAGATTGAAGATGCTCAAGCTGTCACTTGTGCCAAGCCGCTGTCACTGCAAGGGGTACCAGTGATAGATGTTAGGGCTGAATCCCTTTGTATAAAGCCCAAGAAAAAGCAGCTGGCCACATCAATGGCCATAGGAGAAGGATTCGTTATATTTCTTCTAGTTGTCATAATGATACTACTGCTGGTACGACATAAATGGCACTACAGGAAGTTTCCCTGGAGGAAGCTTGTGGAAGATAAAACACAAGAAGAGCTGGATGAAGAGGACAGAGAGTTTGACATCTTTGTGTCTTATGAGGATGATGATGAGGCCTATGTTGCTGACTGGTTGATACCAGAACTTGAGCAGCGAGGGTTTAAAGTCTGCTTTCACAAAGTACACTTCCATCCAGGTAAACCAGTGACGCTAAACATTGAAGAATGTGTCCTCAAGAGCAAACGGGTGCTGGTGTTTTTCTCCAACTCCTTTGTGCTGAGCCCATTCTGTGAGTGGGAATTCTCTCTGGCCCTAGAGCTGGACTTGAAGGACAGGACAAACAGATTGGTGGTCATCAAGGGCACTGGTCTGAGGGTGGAGGAACTAAGGCCGACCTACCAGTCCTACTTCAAAAGGTTCACTTATACAGAACAAGAGTCCACTAGATTCTGGGATAACCTCCTCTATGTCCTTCCCAAATCAAGAGCTGAATAAACAAGATCTGGGCGTGATGCTGTGGATGGCAAACTTGAAATAAACTTTGTTTATTTGAAATAAATCCAGTTCCTTTCAAAGTGAACCCAGTTCATTTAGAACAAACCCAGTTTACCTAAATATATCCATTTTATTTCAAAATTGTAGGGGCTTATTTCAGATTAACTAGGTTTGGTTCAGATAAACTGGGGTTATTTCAAATAAACTGAGGCTATTGTGAAATACCCGTAGCCCTATCAAGATACAGTATATGCCAAAAGTGTTAAGATGATCTTTCGTATTTCCATGACTTGACAAACATTAAAACATAACAAATTCAGTTCATGCTACATTTTGAGAAATTCTAGGCTTACATATTTCCAAGACCTTTAGATAGAGGAGATAAAGAGATCTGTCATCTATTGTTAAAAAACCTAAGTAAAATACCTACAGGTCCCATTATGAATCTAAATCATTTAGGTTCATGGTCATATGGACCTAAAACATGGAAGGCCACTTATAGTTCTATCATACTACAGATACTAGTACTACATAATGACAATCATTAGATTGGAACAACCATTATATAGTCATTCCTCTATGTATCTGTAGTGTTTTGGAGATTTTTAAATGTAGTTGAATGGATAAAACCCACATGACACAATTATAAGCATGTCCTTAACCCTTAAGTTTGCTATCATTGTAAATACCCTACATTATATCAGTGACGGCCTATTAAATATATTGTTCTGAATGAACAACTGAATATGGGCGTCCAGTGGTAGACAAGTGAGATGTCCGTGGAGGAGAATCATTTTCCAAAATCGATGGGATAAGCAAAATATCAAGCTTCAAATATACAAACAATGGTTAAAATAGTATGCATATTGTGCCTGTGTAATTCCTGTTGCAACTTCGTATGTGAACTAATGAGTATTTTCCAGAGAATATTGAAAAAGCACATGCTACATGCTCAAGCATAGGTTTACAATTTGGATCCTATGTTACTGTGTAAATATTGTGTATGTACCCTGTCAATATGGCCACATAAATATTTGAAATAAATAATCAGATACGACAAAGTAAAAGTTGCTTAATTCATTATGAAAGAGTTAATGACTACACCGTTAGCACGCTGTTTTTTTTCTTATGTAGCAATCAAATATATATGGCTTTAATCTAAATGGTCTCGAAATAATAGTTTTTTGTAGATAAAGACAATTAGATCTCAAATATTTAAAAGAATTAATATTCAGAAACGGTATAATTAACAGTGCTCATTATATATAAGCCTTCCCACTCTGGGCATATACTGCTTGAAACGACCCTTAATCCTTTAACATAGCAATAAAGTCTCTTGGAGACATTGATACTATACAGTGGATCACCTGAATAAGTCCTCTTAGTACTCTTTGCTCTTTGGCTTCCATTCCATAGATGATAATTCTGGGTCATTCTTGGTCCCGGCCATTTACAAAATAAAACCCTCAACCTACGATGTTGTGTCTGATAGGTAGATGAAGGACCCTTGACCGTCCTTCCTTACAATGTTATCAGTACTTGCTGTCATCTTCTGGGTTACGTTCTCACCTTAGGCCAAATAAAAAAATGAGTCTTTTAGGTTACTCGAGCCTACCTAGCAAAACAGTTATCCAATTTTGAAAAAAATATCTATATTTTCAGTATTAATTTCAGAGTCAATTTGATAGTCCATGAGTCAACGCCGTTGTTACCAAGTCAGCGCTTAAGTTTGCGAGTCAATTTTTGGGTGCTTTTCAGGCCAAAGATTAAAAATAAAATAAAATAAAAGAAAGCTGTCCTACCCTACCTTGATATTTAGACCATGTAATCTGAAACATACCTTTTATTTTTTTGGTCTTACCTATGTCCCAAGGAAGGGTCATTTATCAATTACAGGGGGGTGTAGGCTTGGGGGGGGGGGTGGGGGGGGGGGGTAAACAATCTCGACGCCTTCTAAGGAGGGGGGGGGGGTGACATACAAAATTCTTACCCTTCTTGTGGGGGAGCTTGTAAGAATATTAGCAAAAATACCTGCGCGTTGATATAGGTCAAAGTGGAGGGAGGGGGTTTCGGCCCCTTCAGCAAGGAATAAATGAACACTCCCCCATGTCACTAGATATTCATGTATCTATATACAATTCAATGGGATGTACAATGTATCATACATAACCCCAAGTCTCCAGTATTAAAGTGTGAACAGAGAGGTGCACCCCAGCAGTCTACACCAGTCCTCTGTAGGTTCTATATTTTGGCAGAGACGAGGTAAGTGGCCAGAGTTGGACTTGAAGTAAAAAGTTAGAGTAAACTTTAAAGTTTCCCATAAGAGATATTATGACAGAGTTTTTATACGTAAGGGATTTTTGGGAGACATGCATAGAAATGAAAACTTAGATAAATCTCATATAAGAAACAGCCTCTGTAGATTTTCATGTTTATGACCACCGGAATTGACCCATATTTTAGCTGGGCAACTGCTTTAATTCAAAAGATATTATATCGAAATATAGAGAGTAATGACAGAGGCTTTAGAAATGCAATTACCAGGTAGTAAAATACAGAAAGGTTTAATTGCCATTAAAATTATTTTCTGACATGATGATAATAATTATATTGGAAGATTATCCCAAATCAGCATTTAAATGGCCACCATGCAGGCGCCGTCACTGCATAGCTGATCGGATTGATACGTAGTCCAAAACGTTCTGCGTGCTGCACAAACAGAAGTAACCATATTACCTGATTGTTCTCATGGCGAAACTAATTGCATAATGGATATTCCTTTATTGATTTTACTTCAGACAGTCAGTAATAGAAGCATGTCTAAGGTAGAGCCAGCACCACTCTCTCCCTCTGCTGAACAGCTTAAAGAAGCACAAGCCGCAGTCAGTAATTATGATTTTATTCGCTTCACTGTTGTCGACATAAACGGTGTGCCTCGCGGAGTTCTGTTACCTGCAGATGTCGCAGCCAAGTCTCTCAGCTCAGGCATAGGGTGTCCTGCAGGCAAGTCATATGTAGTAGATATGGTACAAGTTAGTGAGTGTATAAGTGTTATAAGCCAAGGACACAGTAATTGTCCAAGGCGCCAGCCGAGGATAACTACCATGGTCCAAGGTTTGTAACACTTATGCAGCTACTCACGCATATCCATATCTAACCTATAGCCTACTTATACCGAATCATATCTATGTTTTATATATATATATATAAATATATATATATATATATATATATATATATATATATATATATATATATATATATATATATAATATACACACAATGTCATATTCATAGCAAACTTTAAAACCCAGCAAAGTAGTGATTCAAATCCCTCAAGAGATCCTGGCATATTTATATATCAGGGCAGGTTTAAGAATATAGGTCTTATTTCATGAATTTTACAGCTTTAATGGCGCGTTCCCCTATTATGAAAGTAGTTCCCAAGGAGGTGGAGGAACATCTGGGTAACCTCCAGGCAGTTCCTGACC
This sequence comes from Harmothoe impar, assembly GCA_947462335.1. Classification (NCBI taxonomy): domain Eukaryota; kingdom Metazoa; phylum Annelida; class Polychaeta; order Phyllodocida; family Polynoidae; genus Harmothoe; species Harmothoe impar. The sequence continues at coordinate 101,814,853 of OX381704.1, read as the reverse complement.
TGCGCACCTTACATGCTGTTCCATGGGTAGACAAGTAAGTGGAATAATTGGTTCTTTATCTTTAGAATTTTGACTCAGCAGTATGTAGACTACACAATAAGGGCAAATCCAGGGGCGGCGGGATGGGGAGTCTGGTCCCCCGCGCCCCTTTTGAAATTTATTTCAGATTTTTCCAATGATATTTTGTTCCACCCTAAATTCATGAGTCTGCCCCTGATCATGATGGCAGTTTGCAAAAAAAACTGTTACCATGTTCACTATCATGATAAATTAGGTCTCATCCCAGGGAAATAATCTACATTATAGATATGCCATATCCTAACAGGTACATACTGGAACCCCACAACTCCACAGGAAGCATGTACAAGAAACATAGCACGACGGATGCTGGGCAAACTAGACAACATGGGTCTCAAACTGTACTCAGGAACAGAAGTGGAATTTGTCCTAATAAACCAGGACACCCAACTACCAGTTTTCTCAGGTGACAAACACTGGGAAATGCTGCCTCAAGCTGAATACGAGCCCTGGTTTTATGATGTTTCCTCCAACATGAAGAAGGCTGGAGTATGCGTTGAGACGATGCATGTGGAGTTTTTCCCAGGAGGGTTTGAAATAACAATGCAACCTAAGTTTGGAATAGAGGCAGCAGATGGTGCAGTGATACTTAAACAGGGCATCAAAGAGATGGCGATTCAGAGGGGATGGCACGCCAACTTCATGGCAGTACCGTTCCTTGAAGAAATCGGTTGTGCAACCCATTTCAACTTTTCGGTATGGCATAAGGTCTCCGGTCAGAATGCATTCAGGGATGAATCAACAGAAGATAACCTATCAGAGTTTGGAAAGCATTGGATCGCTGGGATGATCCACCATGCTAAGGCTCTGAAAGCGTTATGCTGTATCACAACAAACTGCTACCGTTTACCATACACACCACTGGAGCCACACCACGCTAACTGGGGCATCGAGGACAGAACAGCCATGTTACGTGTCAAGAACTTGACCCTGGACGGCACTTATATTGAGAACCGCCTCCCTACAGGCCCTGTCAACCCCTACTTAGTGATGGCTGCCACCGTTGCTGCTGGATTAGACGGCGTTATCAGGAAGCTATCCTGCCCTACCCCTCATGATGTGACTGAGTCTGTGGAGCTCCCACATTCTCTGAAAGAGGCCTTGGACTGTCTCCAAGAGGACACCGTCATGGTAGAGGCATTGGGAGCAACCTTTGTGGAATGGTTCATTCAGAGCAAAACTGAAGCAGATTTAAAGATAATTGAAGGTGTAACTGATGAGGAAGAACTGATTGATTTGGAGAGGAAGCAGTATGCTTACAGTATGTGAGTCAATAGGGTATCCAACACTACCTAATTCCAAATGAGACAGGATTGATTCACTCCCAAAGCGATTGCACCAATGCAGTGCTGGAGAGTTACGCTGATAAATGAACATAAACCTTGAAGCATCATCCTTAGAGAGCTACGAGCAGTTCCTCCTGTGACCAAGATGAACACCTGAGCGGCTCATGAGCTGCTCTTATGGCCATCTCAGAACATCAGGTCCTTCCATGAAAGGTGGCCGCTGGTGGTTCTTGAACCCAGTCATTATCTGGTAATTGGGTAACTCCGACGAGTACCTCAGGTGGAAATGAGCAGTTCACGAGACACGGAGCAGCTCAGGGGCAGCACAGGGGGTGGTCCATTCCACAGGAGCTAATTGTGGGATTGGGACACCTCAAGACAACCTCTGTGAGCAATTGGTAAACGTTTAGTATTGACAGCTGAAAGAAAAAAGGATGAACTTGTATTTTATTTGGAATGATTTGTGAGCTCAGAGTATTTAACTTTTTAATCAACGCTTATTTGTCTTTAGCTATCAGTATTATTTTCAAAATACATGATTAAAAGCTTACCTTTACCTCAGTCTTAAAGTTCCAATTATATTTGTTGAATCAACCTCATTTACTTTCTGATTCTGTACCTGCAAATGTTACCTAGAGCAAAAACGGAGACACTGACTTATTAACACTTTACAAAGAGTGTGCCTCACAGCGAAGGTATCCTGGGTACAGAAAGGCAAATGGTTTGCAGGATTAATACTGGAGAACCATCATCCTGCTAGACCCACGACACTCCTTAGGGGGAGGGGGTGGGCTAAACAATTAAGATCAACATGGGAGGGGTAAATTTAATAATGTTTGTTTGATTCACTTTGGCCAATATTAGCAGTAAATGACTTTACTTCCTGATCACCTGCGTCCTTTTCTAGACAATCTACATAGATAATAAACCAATAAGTGTCTCACACCATGTCCAATCAGTGCACTGCACCCATATTATCAGTTACAAGGAATGACAAGAGACAAGGGACTCATAAACCATAATAAGGCTAAACAAATAAGTATTATGTTTCAGGATACCCGATCTGGTTTCTAGCAAAGCAGGGTCGACCGTGTACAATTTTATTCAGTTTTGAATTTGTTTATAGTTCAGGTCATTTTTGGACTACTTTAGAATAAAATTGATGGTCCATGAGTTATAGTCTGCAAGTCGGCACTACACTTTTAAGGCATGCCAAGGTCCTATCTAGCTATCTTTGGTTTCAGACCATGTATCCCGACAGATATCTAATGGTCAGATAACTTGATATCATTGTAGGGTCCCATCTTCCTCATACTCCATTTAACACAACGATTCACAATCTTTTGGTGATCTTTCATATTTGGTCGTATAAATGCTAAACTATATCTGGGTTGGAGTATTGGTCATTTTAAGTCGACTTGTATTTCACTTAGAGGGAAAACATCATTGTTTATTCATGCCACACCAGACTATAAGGGGGTATTCAAAATGGCGTGACATGTCCTCATATGAGGGAACTATGTTTTTACATTTAAATCTGCCTTTCACAACTAATATTATATCATATCATTGATACAATTCAAGTAAATGTGCAACATATACAGGTTTACCAGAAATTGGTCGTGGAAGATCATTCTGTATTATAATGAGGACCTAATAAAAACAGAAAAAAAATTAAAAACACATAAAAATAACACCAAGATATGGAAGTCAATTCCCAGGTACTTTCTATCTAAAGAGAAAGTCTTGGAAATAATTATGTCCAACCTAGAGGAGGTATCAGAATCTCTAGGACTCCTGTTCTGTAAAGGTGAACCTTTTGAAGTACAGTACACCTAGTATGTATCTCAGGTAACAAATTGAGGTTATTCAAACGTTATTTCAACGTCATTTAAAGAGTGGAAAAAAGTGTGTTTTGTATCTAGCCTAACTCCATTTCGTGGACTCAAATCAACGTCGAGTTAACATTTAATAAACGTTTAGCTAGGGGTGAAAAAACGTTGAGTTAATAGACACATTCTGGTGCAGTAAGAATCATATACTGTCACATTTACATTTATTTTACACTGTTTCCCCAAGCTTACATGTGCTCAGGTTGAGATTAAAATACTCTCCATCAGAGAGTATGCTAACATATTTATTCGTACAAACTAATTTATGGATAATCAGAATAGCTTTTATCTATCTCTGAATGCTACAGAGTGGGTGTGTCCACATGACACATCATTAAACAGGCCTAATATTATTATTTTATCAGATTCTTTAGTCTAGATATATTAATGCACTAAATGTTAATGTAAAGTTAAATAGATATATCAGAAATGATCAATATAATTGCTTATTTTAGACAAATATATGTGGACAGCCTCGAAACTAGTTTTATCAATGACTAAACTGCCATCTGGTGAGTTGGGTTGGAATTTCCAAAAAACGTTAATCCAACGTTAAACCAATTGGTAGAATGAACGTTGGTTTGAGTCCACAAAAAAACGTTGAACAATGTTCAATATAGGTTACCTGAAAAACGTTGGTTTGCAAACTGTTTTCCAACATTAAATTAACATTTCTAAAATCACATCTTCCACAAAAACGTTGTGTCAACATTGAAATAATGCAAATAAAAAAACGTTGGTCTAATTAACCAAAAGTGAACGTTGATCAACGTTGACCAAACGTTTCTTGTTACCTGGGTAACTTACCATCAGTGCCTCCGCACTCAGTCCAGTGCCCTTGATGTCCAAAGTATTCAGTGTTCAGGGTGATTTAATGTTATTTTGACCCCCAAGAATTTCCCAAGGTACTTTCTGCTATAGAATATATCATGGCCGCTTTTATTTATGTATGACCCTTTTTCATTACACAATGGTCATTTAAATATTTATATATTTCATTTTTACAACATGTTTTACTACTCAGGGTTGCGATGGAAACTTTTCAAGCATTCTACAAAAACTGTAAATATAGACAGATTTAGAAAGTTTCTGGTAGAACCAAGTCCAAGCTGGTGGCAAATGTTACTTTTGCAATTACCGTTATCATGTGTTGTTATCATCTACTGCCATACAGTCTATTTAGGGTTGTGTATACATGTGTTGTACTGTGTGGCAGGGTTACAGAAACTGGGTCACTTAATTGTGGCCATACAGTATGCTATTCCTAGGTCCTGGTTTCGTCCTGGTTTCGATTCCTTGAAATATAAATACCATATACCACAACCCACTGGAATACAGAGCAGCCATACGTGGGGGTTTGGAAGTAGGTAAAAAAATTCAAACTTTCATAAAGCTCACTCTGATCTCCACACATAGAAAGGATCAGAGAAGGGGTATACCAGTATCAGTTCTATATAGCTGAGGGACTCATCACATGTACCACGAGGTCAGCAAGGAAGACATATCCATGGGTATACCATGTAACCCCGGGCATGTACTACTGTGATGTAGTACATGTTAAAAACACCGCAGGCTAGACATTCTATACACAGAGTTAGCAGGCACAGGACTACAGTTACCTCCGACATGGGTAGGTTTCACTTTCTGTTCTTTGGATTAGTTTGGACTCGTATGCTACCCACCAGAGTGACTCTTGTCTTTAAATGCCATGTCATGCAATCATATGAGACAGTTATCAGATTTTGAAAAACTATAACTTGCAATTTCACATACAATGTACAGGGAGTAGGTCATCTATTCATGCCCTTGCTGAGACGAATTGATGACTATTGTATAATTACAGAAACTGTCGTGCTACATATTAATAATAATATCAAAATCAAAGTGATATTCTTTATGAAGATTCTTTATGAACATTGATGATGTATCATGAATACAACTGGCAGTTAGACAGTGGACATTCTTTGATCTAGAGCCATTTCCCTGGATGGTAGTTCCTGCTTCCGGATATACAGTTTAGTCTACCTATTTATGTCAACATGTCTCAACCCAGAGTATCAACATTGGGAACATTCACAAATGACGTCACCTATTTTTGGGCCTTTTCCAGGACCCCTCACCTCCAACCTGGTCACATTTTGTCACCCACCATATCTTGGGTTAGATCTCTGCAGTATCAGCCCTACCGACTGGGAATCTTTGCCATTCAAGCATATATATATATTTTTTTTTTATTAGGTCCTCATTGAGATACAGAATGATCTTCCCCGACCAATTATGGTAAACCTGTATATGGTGCAAATTTACATGAATTGATTCTCAATATGATATGAAATTAGTTGGCCATAGACAGATAAAATGTCATAAGGCTTATTTGTCCGGACAGGAATACCCTATTCGCTACAAAAGAAGTAGGCTGTTAAACAGTAAGTAACAAATATACAGCAATGTACATGATGAGTATATATAGTATGAATGAGAGTCGCTAAATGATGAAGTGTGCATGTTTGTATATAAGCCCCCCATGATAAAAAGATGAATAAAAATGTTTTATTTTTTTTGAGGGGGAGGGGGAGACTTAATGTTTTCAAATAATGTTCCACATAATGATAGTAATTGATCCATCTTTTCCAGAAGGATCAACAAATTTTGCCTATGCGGTTCTAGACGAGGAAAATGCAGACATGTGGGGACATGGACGAAATGTAGAAGGAAGGTGGTCAGCAACACCTAACTCACATTCAGATATCATCCGAACAGCAGTGGATGCCATCACAGCCAACCAGGAAAATGTCTTCACGGGAATACTGGACGTTGTTTGGGACCACCACAGACAGAAACTCAGACAGAAAACGAAGTTGTTGTACACTGTGTATTTAGTTGTAGTCCTGATTGGTCTTTCTATAGGAATTAGTTGCTTTATGCTTTACTCTACACAGGCAGGACTAATATTATTCATCGTGTTCGGTTGTTTGACAGGGTTAATGTTTCTACTGGTTTTCCCCATCTTGCTGTATGGTATCTTTGGGAAGTCACCTAGGATCATTAACTGGAGGTTAAGGAATGCTGCAAGGTACATTAATGTATGTCAGGTGTCTGAGGAGTATGCCAATGCAATGCTGCCTAACTTTAGCCCAGAGGTGCAGGAGGTGTGCCATTGCCAACTGGCCGGTAGTTCTGGGGACAGCTTTGGCTTCTTCCCCTCTTTCAGTGCCAATGTGGGTTGCTGCAAAGTTATATCCTGTAATGCGGTTTATCCGCCCTTCACGCAGGATGTGGATATGAACCTGTTCTATGATGCCCTAGTTCTAACTGAACAGAACCTCGTGGATATAGGTCAACCAGGGTTCTGCTGGGTACAGATCAACCAGCTTGAACTTCTCACCGGCTCTGGTGAGTCGTTCATACAGGACTGTCTCGTTCAACATCCACAGATACCAGGGAAGTTATATCTCTCAGGGAAACTAGTGTCAGAGAAAATAGGGTCCTACATTCCAACGGACAGAAGGAATGTGTCTTACAATTATCCTGCAGTTACATACAAAACTGAAATCAAAGGTCCTCAGGGCAGATTCAATTTTGATGTGGACGTTGTATTCGGAATCAAACTCAGTCTGCAGCCTCAAGAAGCTAGGGCCTGGCCAGACAGAGTACAAGGTATACTACCTGGGAATGTCATCCAAGCTGTACAATCCCTAGGTTGCTACATTGTTCACAAGCACTGCAGTGGGTCAGAATTCAGCCTTGAACATCAGAATCATGACCTTGACTGGAGGATCACCTTTGCTGAAGCTGAAAGTCTGCTGTTCAAGCACCATGCTTCAAAGGAGACCCTCAAGCTCTGTTATGTCATAATAAAGTTCCTCATGAAAATATGCACCAACACATCCAAGAATCATCTCCCTGCACTCAAATCATACTACCTGAAGACTGTGTTTCTGTGGTTTGCTGAGGAAGGTCATGCTACTTATGACCTTGTAGAGAAGAAGAATAACAACCTTGCCAATGTGTTCCTCTTGCTCTTTGAGAAATACCAAGATGTCCTTGAGAAAGGACAACTTCCCCACTACTTCATGCCGTCAGTGAACATCCTTGCATCCTGTTCAAAAGAGGAACTGACAGCAGGAGTTGAAGTAATCAAGGGACTAAGGAGGAGACCCATCGCAACCATAGAAAGCTTTGACTTGGCATGGATCAGTAGTACAAAGTACACTATAATGATAATCACATTCTACATCTTGATGATCATCGCAAAGATTCTTCCACCAATCGTACAGAACTACACAGACTCTCACAACTAAGATGCAGAATCTTTTTATACAAGAGGTAATCCAGACCTCCATCACAGGGGCCCTTGATGGGGGGGGGGGGGGGGTCCCCATGTCGCATGTCGGTTTTAAGAAATGGCCATGTCGCATGTCTATGTCGCTTAAAAATGTTCATGTCCCATGTCAATTTTAAGAACTGTCCATGTCCCATGTCACTATCTTTTTAAGCCTCATGTCGCATGTCGAATTTAAGAAATGCCCATGTCGCCATGTCGAATTTAGGGGTCTAGGACCATATCACACACCTCTGCATCGATCAATTCCTAATATATGATGGGGCAGTAGCACTCACTTACATCCCAGACCCTGGGATCAAGTAATGATGAATTGATGAGAATATTGAATTAAATGGGAGAGTTTTATTAACTTTCACAAGATACATATCACATCAATGAAATATTATGTTATAATATGTATATCTTGAGATTCCTATGCATGAACCTGGAAGGCGTTTCACCGTATGTTGATGTTATACCCAACATACGGCCTTCAAATACGGAAAAGATACGGCCAAAATATATCAAATCTACTTTTTTCGTTTCTTTTCACCCTCCGCATACCATCCGTATCTTTTATTATAAAAATACAACATACGGCACCCAACATACGGCCCTCTCAAGATACGGACATGGTCACCTGTCTCAATTAGAAAAATGGCCAAAAATCAGTCTACATTCCAGGGAATACCTAGGGAATTCCCTCTGTGACGTCACACAATGTATATACATACGGTGGTAGGCTGGGGAAGGTATAAAAAGGGTCCGTATGTTTGGGAAAGTCAGGGAAAAGACAGGAGAGGTCGGGGAAGAGACAGGAGAGGTCGGGCAAGAGACAAGAGAGGTCGGGGAAGTGACAGGAGAGGTCGGGGAAGTGACAGGAGAGGTCGGGGAAGTTACAGGAGAGGTCAGGGAAGAGACAGGAGAGGTTGGGGAAGTAACAGGAGAGGTCGGGGAAGTGACAGGAGAGGTCGGGGAAGTGACAGGAGAGGTCGGGGAAGTGTCAGGAGAGGTCGGGGAAGAGACAGGAGAGGTCGGGGAAGAGACAGGAGAAGTCGGGGAATACACTTAGGGTAAGCCTAAATAGCACTCAACCACAGTGGGCACAAAATACAGTTCAACATTGAATCAAGATAACATCGACATTGAAGCAACATTAACAACCATTTACCAATGGTGATTCAAGGTTATGTGTCTACTGGGACAGTCACCATTGCAAGGAACACTGGGTAGGTTTCTCCCCTGTGTGGGTCCATGTTGGTATGTGTGTGTCATGCCCAACACCAACTCCTCACGTCCACTACTACCACCTCACCTCCACTAAGTACATGTACCACCTCACGTCCACTACTAGTACTACCTCCTCACGTCCACTACTACCACCTCACGTCCACTACTACCTCCTCACGTCCACTACTACCACCTCACGTCCACTACTACCACCTCACCTCCACTACTGCCTGACATCCACTACTACCTCCTCACATCCACTACTACCTCCCCATTGCTACTACTACTTCCTCACGTTCACCACCATACCTCCTCATATCCACTACTACCAACATGCGGACCCCATTTACAACATACGGCCTTACATATAACCCTTTTTATGCAATTTTTGACATACCACCACCCCCCCTACCCCTCCGCATTTTTGGCTCCAAATACGCCAAGGATACGGAATTTATGTGCTCCGTATGTTGAGCAGAAACGCAATTATGGCCGTATGTACATACGGCCGGCCGTATCTGAATACGGCCCTCCGTATGTTTTTCATCAACATACGGACCTTTGAGCTGAAACGCAAATATGAACAGAAATGCAAAAATACAACATACGGACCCTCCGGATGATACGGTGAAACGCCTTCCTGGTACAAGATTCTTTGCCCTTTTTACCCTCTTTACCCTTGTTCTCTCTCCTTTGTACATAATTTATATATATATATATATATATATATATATATATATATATATATATATATATATATATATATGTATACATATATATATATATATATATATTTATATATATATATATATATATATATATATATATATATATATATATATATATATATATATATATACCTACATCATCTTTACATCATCTGTGTATATATGATATTGAGCGACAGGTCACTCAACTTGAACTCAGCTGGAACAAATGTATTTATCTTTATTTTTAAGGTTTGAAAATGGTTTTAGTTGCCAAGCCACAGGTTAAGAACGATTCTTATCAGTTGTTGTGCCTCTCATCTTTTATAAAACTTAGCATACGAGAAGATATTTACAGTATATATAACAACATACAAAAAAACATTAATAAGGACTACCAACGCATGAAGAGGACTGATCTATAGAAATAAGGAATATATTGGGGTAGGGCATGGACCATGTCGCAACAGTTAAATGCTAAGCTGTTTGAACGTGAATTATCCATTGTTAAAAGACAGGCTCATAGAAAATCTCTATTTGTAGTGTAGAGTGACCATATAATTCATGCAGACATCTTGCATACACATACACTTCATACATCGAATTAAAAGGGCCATCCTTTCTGGATTTATGTCCTAATTCAAGGAGTCAATCCAAGCACACTAGAATAAGATGAATAATTATGATATATCAAACCCTTAAACCAAAAGGACAAAATAAGAGGTATGTTCCATAATACCCCATACTGCCTGAGTCTATATGATTGTCTATGAATTACAGCCTGCTAGTTGTCACTGCAGTTCACCAGTAAATCTTTGGGTACTTTTGAAGCCTATAAGAATTCGAGCTACCGTAACCGTAAGTTTCCTGTACATATAACCTGTCAGATAAGCGTCAGATAACTTGAGATCATTGATATCATTGTCTTCTTCACTCTGCTCCATGCAATTCAATTCACAATCTTCTGGCGATATTTCACCTAATCTTAGGTAATCTTAGTAGTTTTAAGTAGGATTCGGTAGATAACATCACTCACATTTGATAGTATAAAAGCAAAACTATATTCAGGCTGAATGGTTTGTCATTTCACGTATATTTGAATTTGACCCTCCACCCTCAAACCAATGCCCTTGATGACCACCAACCTGTTTGTCCTGTCCTTCAAGTCCAGCTGTAGGGCCAGAGAGAACTCCCACTCACAGAACGGGCTCAGGACGAAGGAGTTGGAGAAAAACACCAGCACCCGTTTGCTCTTGAGGACACATTCTTCAATGTTTAGCGTCACTGGTTTACCTAGATGGAAGTGTCCTTTGTGAAAGCAGACCTTAAACCCTCGCTGCTCAAGTTCTGGAATCAACCAGTCAGCAGCATAGGCCTCATAAGACACAAAGATGTCAAACTCTCTGTCTTCTTCATCCTGCTCTTCCTGTGATTTATCTCCAGTGATCCTACTCCAGGGGAATTTTCTCTGGTGCCTTTTTGCATTGTACCAGCACTATCAGCATTATGATTTCCATCCCGAGGTGCTCATCTGAGTTACCCAATTACCAGATAATGACTGGGTTCAGGATCCACCAGCGGCCACCTTTCATGGAAGGACCTGATGCCTCCCCATAATGGCCATAAGAGCAGCTCATGTGTTCATCTTGGTCACAAGAGGAGCTGCTCGTATCCCTTTAAGGGTCGCACAGTTCTTTTATTTGATATTCCCTTTGTCGTCCTGATGCATGAATGCAAGGCTGGCATATCACTTGCTAGCAATACTCGTGTCTCGTGTCGATTGGACAGGAGTGTATCCACGTGCATCATGCAGGGTTAGCATGATGCATGAATGCAGCACTAGTGAGGCACGTACCAGGGTTGTATCCATACCGCAGGGTACTGAATATGCGCTGGTCTTGTATAAGCGTCGGTGGTATAGTAGACTGGAGGCGGAATTCCAAAAGAGCTCTAGAAATCACTTTATGAGGAACGGAATGTTAGAGGGTGGCATCCATGCCAGACTTGTAGTATGACCTGTACTGACTAGGTTTAGGGTGGATGCCACGCGCAGAAATCGTTTTTCTTTGAAATAGGGCTCAATAATGGCAGCCATTACCGAAAATCATGATTTTGGCCATATCTTGGTGAGAAATGATGGTATTCAGTAGTTTAAAGTCTCTAAATCCACATTCTCAGGGTCTAGGAATACTATGGGAGCATCAAATTTTCTTTTCCATGCTTATATCATACTCTACCAGGGTAGCCATTACCGAGAATTACAATTTTGGCTATATCTTGGTGAGAAATGATGATATTGAGTCATATAATGAGTCTAAATCCACATTTTCAGGGTCTAGGAATACTATGGAAGCATTAGATTAGGCCTACCTCCCCCATGCACATAATTTGTACCTTAATGGGGTAGCCATTACCAAAATTCACGATTCTGGGCATGTCTGGTGAGAAATGATGATATTGAGTCATTTAATGAGTCTAAAGCCACATTGTAAGGGTCTAGGAATACTTTGAAGGATTGGATTACCTTCCCAATACTTACATTGTACCCTATTGGGGTAGCTGTTTCAGACATTCACTCTGTTTGCCATAACTTGCCAATAAAACTTGTGAGATGTAATGCGATAATTTGCACTAAGGGTCTTTCCCGCAGATCATGTCACAAATGATGATACTCCTATTTGAAGTTGCTAAACCCACATTCTCAGGGTATATAAGGACACAATTGGAGCATAATATATTTTCTCTGAGGCATACATTATATATCATATGCCAAACAATGACCTAATTTACTGGATTTCCCTGGACTTTCCTGGCACAATATGGTATTGCTATCCTGATTTCTGTGTTCTATAAACTATGAGTGAATGGTAGCATGATTTATGTTCTCTTAACATTAAATGCTCAATGTATACTAGCTAATGGTTAATTGATACTGATCAGTTGCATGGGAAATATGAGGCCAAAGCAACAGGTTTGGGTAGATGAGCTAAATTAATTCTGCCCCCTCCCCATAAAAAGGAACAGATCCTATAACAAATTTAACCGTTCCTATTAGACATGGCCTGAAACTGTAATTTGGTAAGTCAGACTATCCCAGTGGATCTGGTTCATGTACTAGTGCTTTCTATTCACCTCTGCTTACTGAACATCATACTAAATACATCCGCTTTTTAGTCTGGGTTACATGTGTTAAATGCCGTGGGATGTCCAGTTTGAACTTTTATCCCAACAGGTTTTAAAGGTACCAGGTGAAAAGTGTTTCACCAAATTTGGGATGCAAACCCATGCTTCCTTCCTCTACAGCCTGACATCATATAGACTTGATCAATCCAGATCATACAGGGCAGAGCTGGTAACCTTGCTCATGTCAATCATGTCCGGGGGTATAGAGTGACCATCCATTTTAGGTATACTCAGATGCCCCATGGTTCCATACCTGGTGATTAAGTAATTCATTAGTTGCTTTGTGATAGATTATTGTTTCTTTGGGTATTTAAACATGCATATGCAGTTAGCCCACAACAGGGAATACAGAGTCCCATGATACCTGTCCTTATTGGTTGTTTGGGATATATATGTTTCCCCAGGCCAATTTCTAACTTATATGGTCCCTGAAAGACCCTAGTAGTATGGGGAAAAGGAGACAGAAATAGCATGGTCCCTTTAATCAAACCTAAAAGATATATTTTTACTATGCCTTTCTAAACTCGGGCCCAGGACCCTAAGGATGGGTTCACAACTGCATATAAAGTCAGTTTTCTGTATGCTTGGGTGGCCTACAGTAGGGCCTGCAGAGTCTTTCAATACTGGAAAAGTGCCTATAGGTCAACTAATAGAGGGATGCTCAAGAATGTAAATGTATGGGAACACTTAAAAGTGACTTGCTCAAATTTTAAACCAATTGAAACTTCATTAAAACTTACTTCTAAAATTTTGATTAACCCTCAAAGATTGAATCAATGGTTCCAAAGAGGCACATCAAAGATCACCATTGAACAGGCTACTTTTGGAGGCCCATTCTTAAGACAGAAGTATTGCCCAGATTAGCACAGGTAAATTTATTTGGAATACAGGATTTCCTATGCTTAAGCACTGGAAGCGCCATGTTCAATGCCCCCCCCCCCATTGAATACAATGTGGCTGTATTCCATGGAAAACTTTCCTTCATTTAATGGCTTCAGATAAAAAATAAACATGAATGCAAACGCCCGTTGATACCGCCTCTTACCTATTTCACTTGTGATGGCAGGGGCATATCCTAGTCAGCCTGTGGCTTGATGGGATATGGCCCCAGTCCCCATGACCACTTGTGAAATATGTCAGAGCATGTGTTTGAAAAGAGGCTGCTCAAAGCTACACATAGATAAGGTTTTTACCCATTCAAAGTATGAAAATTACAGATGAGGAGTTCCATATATTTGATAATTGCTGAATCCAATAATTTTATGTACATTCTCGCCCTGAATGGGTCATCTTCCACCCCCACATGCTATTAAGAATGCTTGATATCTATCCTGGGAAGGATACAAAATATGTGCAACAGACTCAGAGGGCTGAAATTACTGTGGAAATACTATATCTTAGATACAAACTCTGATAAATGGATTGTAATGAACAAGGTTTTTACTGAATTTCAAGGCTTAGAGCCATATGGAAATATATCTTATCAGCTTTGAATATCCACGCTATGGCTTATTTAACCCCTTCACCATTGGATTTCTTGTAACTCAATGCAATTTTGTGCAATACCGGGTGGAAAGGGTTAAAGGGTATTTTGTATGATGAAACCCATCAAATATAAAACAATATTTTGACATTTTCTTATTGTTAAGGCTGCAATAGCCAAGGTAGACATGAGAGAACTAAAGTGATGCCACCATTGTGTTCCTAGACCCTGAAAAGGAGGATGCAGCCATGCCAAAAGAGTGTCTATAGTCCATATTTGCAAAGATATGGCCAAAATCGTGAACTTTGGTAATGGCTACCCCATTAAGGTACAAAATATATGCATAGGGGAGGTAATCTAATGCTTCCATAGTATTCCTAGACCCTGAAAATGTGGATTTAGACTCATTATATGACTCAATATCATCATTTCTCACCAAGATATAGCCAAAATTGTAATTCTCGGTAATGGCTACCCCGGTAGAGTATGATATAAGCATGGAAAAGAAAATTTGATGCTCCCATAGTATTCCTAGACCCTGAGAATGTGGATTTAGACACCTTAAACTACTGAATACCATCATTTCTCACCAAGATATGGCCAAAATCATGATTTTCGGTAATGGCTGCCATTATCGAGCCCTATTTCAAAGAAAAACGATTTCTGCGCGTGGCATCCACCCTAAACCTGATCAGTACAGGTCATACTACAAATCTGGCATGGATGCCACCCTCTAACATTCCGTTCCTCATGTAGTGAGATTCCAAAATTCTGCCTATTTTCCCCTTTCTGCCTTAGGTTAAGACATTTTAAGATGTAAGATGTTTAAGACATTTTAAGATGTAAGATTAAGATTGCGCTGTTAATGTTTGTCCACGCACCTGGGAGAGCTGTCCCGTATTTGCTATTAGCACGGCTATCATTTATGGCAGGGTTTCCTGAATCTGTGTTAAAGTACAAAAACCAAGAAGCATATAGAATCCTTGTAAAAAGTGCTAAACAATGTAAGGTTCTTGGCTTTTTAAGACGTGCTTTAATTATTTCATAACATTTCTTTGTACATCTTCCCTAAATATATAAGCCTAGCTTTTTCTTCCATTGCGGTCATAGATGGCTGCGGTCATAGATGGTTGATGGTCATAGAGTTTCAACTTGGATCGATTTGGTGAGACTTAGTCTACTGCTCCTCCAACCATCTATAGCTGAGGATACCAGGAAGGACCTTAATCTCTTCCAATGTGAAGCACACGCTCTTCTTTTGAGAATTACAATATGTATTTATTCATAAAGGATCTTCGAATACATTAGACATTATAAAAGGGTTTGAGCATGGCAAAGTATGTATGAAATGTAGTTATCCTACTATACAGTTTTATCTGGTTGCATCAGTGCCCTGATTATCATAGAATGCAGGCACTAGAATGTTCAAGGCACTAGAATGGGATATATAAAAATTAGGGTCAATATAATTTGTTTTGGGAAGCAATAATTACTATGTTCCAAAATCATTATATTAACTGAATTTTAAGATATAAAAATTGGTGATTTTCATCCAAAAGACATCATGTGAAGTTATAGTAAAACTGAAATTTAAATGTTGAATACCTCTAACTTGTTAATTGCCTGAGGTAGATTCTGATCAAAATAATAGCCACCTTCAAAGAACTCCTTCCACCACATTTATATAAAAACCATGCCTCAGAATAAAAAGACAATCACCAAGTGGAATCAACTTATCTACTAACAATTTTTTTTTCGTAAATTCATTTTGACAATATGAAAAAAAAACACCATTCAAGCTCATGAATGAACGCTGTACTGCCCCTGAGCTGGTCCTTTCCACCTGAAGTGCTCATCTGAGTTACCCAATTACCAGACAATGACTGGGTCCAAGGAATCAACAACCACCACCTTTCATGGAAGGACCTGACACCTCCTCCAATTGGCCACAAGAGCAGCTCATTATAACAGCTCAGGTGTTCATCTTGGCTGACAGGGGGAGCCACCTGACAACTTTTTATGGGTTAAGTCTATCCGTAATCTGGCTAAATGGATGTGGGGACGATCATTTACTGTGACAGTTACTATGGAAAATGGCTAGAGCGAACCCTAACCCTAACCCTAACCCTAGCCCTAACCCCAACCCTAACCCTAACCCTAATCCGCCTAACCCTAACCCTAACCCTAAGAAAAAAAAATTCCTAGTAACTGTCGCAGTAAATATTCACCCCCACAACCATTTAGCCAGATTACGGATAGCATCTTCGTTTTTATGGGGGGGCATAGTGCTTCAATGCACCCTTTGGCGAGATGAATGCAGCCCCTTGTGAGTCTACTCGCCAGAGATGCATTCCTACATCATGCTGACCATTCAGAAGTGTACCAACCGTATAGGGGTAGACATGTAGCCCTTGCTATTCAACTAGTAGCCAGGGCTACATCATGGCAAAAAAAGGGGCATACTGCGTCACAGCACTGTGTGGCTCTTACCCTAGCAATAGTACATGCTCGACTGTGCCGTTATACTTATAGTCATAAGCAGGGAGGCCCTTGACTCGGTATTATGTTGGTCAGGAGGTCTATACATAACAAGGGTCTGTAGTACTTGTGAAGCCCCTGGTGTGAGTTTGTACCTGTTTTAGCCTACTACAGGTGTGCTTGCAGGAAAACATTGTTTAATAGAAATTATAAATTGAGTGACGAGTGGAGCTTTTCAGCTAATAAACGCTTGTCAGGACAGACTGACGTGGAAGCCTGGACAAGAAATCTTTTCAATCTTAAAAAACGAAAATCTTAAAATCGTTACAATCTTAAAGTTAATAAAATTTAAGTTCTAAAATTTATTTAAGATTTTCGCTGCTCACCATTGCCTAGCATACTGGTAAGATGGCATCACTACTAGCACTACCGGTAGCAATATTATTGGATACATCGGGGGCTCTGTCCCTGAACCCCCGCCCCCCTTTTCTTTTTATGAGAAAATTACAACACACCCAATTGCCCCCAAATCGCAAATCGAACCCAATTGCCTTTAGCATTACTGATGTAGACCCAAGATGGTGGTGCCCTCTGGTCTTAAGATTATCGGTTTTAAGATTATCAGTTTTAAGATTGGAAAGATTTGTTGACGCTACCACACGAGTATATATCCACATGTGCCTAATAACTATAAGCTGTGTTTACTCAAACTTATTAATATCAAAGTATTATATTCTTGAAGACTGGGGGTAGTGTAAAATATCCTCTAGTTTATTTTCATAGTTTCATCTAGACTACATTTCTTATAGTTTCATTTCAATATTTCCAGTTATTTTCAATATTTACAGTTATTTGCTTTCCATGTAGGGGTTTACATCTCTCTCTCAATTGGATGTACCTATTATACTAAATATATGGGGGTTACAGAAATGAAAAAAAGAAGTATGTGAATACCGTAAGTGGAAGTGGAATTTTGGCGTCTAAAGGTCCCTAAATTATGGATATTTTTGAAAGACATTGCCACCCCCAGGTTGGGGCCCAGGCTTATACCTGGGGCCTGGTTTATAGGAAGTGTTCATTTATTAATTACAGGGGGGGGTGGTGAGATTTTGCGCGGAGGGGCGAATTATTTTTTTACGCCCCCACCTCGAGAGCGCGTGGAACGTTTCGCGCCACCCCTCGGCGTAGGCCCCAAATTTTTTTCGCCCACCCCTCTTTGAACTATAGTAACGCGCTGGCTTTTTTTTTGCTAAAAAGGGCCTAAATTTACGCCCCCCCCTCAGGAGGGGTCGGAAACTTTTAATGGTATAATGGTATAATCAGCCTAATGCAGCCACACGCAAACACAACTGGTCTTGGATGTGGCTATCTGCCAACAAACGAGGCGGGAAAGCTGTTCGGGCTGTTTGCCACCTGGTGGATTTTATTAGAACTAATGCTTTAGCAACATGGTGACTTTAGTACGAAACATCTTTAACTATGAAACAACTAGTTATTACGGATAAAAAGAAACAAAACTTCCTCTGCATTCATCTTTCGTTATCACAGAGTAATTTGTGCGCTATCCTGTCTCACAATAAATATTACTAAACTAAATGTTAAAATGATGATTCCCTCATGGAAACTGCTTATATTTTCGCCCACGTGCTGACGCGAACGAAACTAACAAATTCCCCGGTAAAATTGTTGATTTGACCAGATTCAGCCGTCAAAATGCCAGGAAAAATACCAGACAGGTGCGTTATCATGTTTGTTGTTTTATTGGTTAACAGACTTGACCATTAACCTTGATTTTGTCAATCAAACTGTGATTCGGAGTGAAGTCTGGCAGTGGCACTGTCCTCGACGGGCCCGGGTCCACGGCACGGCACGGGGACTGTGACTGACTGACCACAACTGCTTCTACCACTGCCACTCCCGGGGCCAAACCCCTGAGGGCCCTCTGTCAGCCCTCCGCTCAGCACTCGAATTCTGAACTCGTATGACGACTAGCCTACCATTCAAATGGCATTGGCAACCAATCAAGATTATCCCCCCCCCCTCCCCTGGGCCCTGGATCCGTAGAGAGTCGGGTCTCTCCCTGTCTCGCTGTCACTGTCTTAGTGTCTATGGATCCGCTCCTGAGAAGGGGAGGGGGGGGGGCTGGAGGCATGATTTTTAAATAAACTTTGATTTAAAGCCCATGAAGTTGATGAATATTTTTCACAAGAAAATCGATCACCATATTACCACAGCAATTAGCATACCGGTACCTAGTTTCACTTTCAGTACCGTATTTACTCAGTTACTACATAGTGAACCAGTGATATCATTAGTCATTAGAAATCTTACATTTTGTGTGGAAAGAAGGACCAGGGGCTTTGCCTATTGTGATACTAGTACTGGTCCTATGTAGATTGTCACTCTTTTGTCAAACTTCCGTACGTATCATCATCAAGCTTTAAAAATAAAAGTAAATACTTTTTTTTTAAATACGGTTTTATTTGGTCTAGGTTGCAAGTTCAATATATTTGTTTGTTCCTCCACGAGGTAACCTGAAAGGGTAGTGAAGATCCACCCTTGTTATTTTCTTATATTTTGGATCATACTAACAACTTTCATTAAATCCTTTTTTTTTTTGTCTAGGTGGGAAGCTTACAGTTCGCTTGGGAAGGCCATCGAGGGAACACGCTTCATCACATTCAAGGTACCCCTAGAAAAGGTGAGTACGGTACGGTACTGGTACCGAAAAATTTACCCACCAATGTGTGCTACTGGGTAGTCATGTTCATTTGTCGTCATGATGCATCAATGCAGCACCGGCGTGTATCTTCCCGTGCTCTGTCAGTGCATCATGACATCCCTGCCGGAGTGCATAAAATGATAAATGCAGCACTGGCAATTTACTCGCCTGAGCACACCATGACAACAGATGTACATACTGCATTAATTTTAAATGAAATTAAAGTGCTATGGAGCTACCAATATAAATATACAATCAATGTTGCCGAAATGACATCGGCACATCGGCTTTTGCCAATGTAGAACCGTAATGGCCGATGCGAGGCCATCAGACATCAGCCAGAATGGCCGGCCATGATCTCAGCTTTCCAACAGTGAACACATTTTTCAAATATTCCTATTAGAAGCCAAGTAAGGTACATCCAACTGAGAAGCAGCTTTAAAATAAATTTAAGCATTTTCAAATCGATTTTGTAAGCTGCTAAGAATTATTATGATTTGTATTCATTTATATAAAAAAGAGGGCTTCTGTGGCCTGTGTAGAAATCAAATGGCCTGTGTAAGATCTCGGGACACAGGCCACATTGGCCTGTGTGCAAAAAAAGTTTTCGGCAACACTGATACAATAATAGCCATGTATTTATAGTGATGGCTCATTTAAACTCTGAGTATTCACATAAGTGCTGGTCTTAAAGTTGAATAAGCACGGGGATAAGGTGGGATGTATTGACTATTGAGATGAATATTAAGAAGCATTAAGACCTGAATCTTAAAAAAGCACCTGTCTTGTAAGGCCTAAAAAAAAAAAGTTGTGTTCCGGTATCCCGACCGACCCTACGTTTTTGGGGCCGACCCTAATTTTTTTTTTGGACATTTTTGTAATTTTTGAGGGAATTTATGACATTTTTGCAGTTTTTACTTCTAAAATTTACTTTTTTGACAAAAAAAAAATTTGTAAAAAAAAATAAAAAAATCCTACCTACCGACCCTGTTTATTTTTGGCCATGTTACCGGAACACAACTTTTTTGTTTTTAGGCCTAAACATTTGGGAGTAGACCTACGATATTATTGAAATCTATAAGTGCAGGGCGGTTAAACAAGCCACTACGGTAAGGACCCTGACATGCTTGGGGCCTATGGTTACGACGTACGGTAGGCTAGAGATAGACTTACACTGATATGTCATACTGCTGCTGTTACAGAGAATGACAGCCACGCTGCCCCAGGAGGAGCAGTTCAGCCCGGAGGACCTGGTACAGCGGATAAAAGAGGCCGGTCACACCCTGGGGCTCGTCATAGACCTCACCAACACCAAGCGCTACTACCCCAGTCACGTAAGTCATAGACCTCACCAACACCAAGCGCTACTACCCCAGTCACGTAAGTCCCATATAGACCTCACCAACACCAAGCGCTACTACCCCAGTCACATAAGTCATAGACCTCACCCACACCAAGCGCTACTACCCCAGTTATAGACCTCACCAACACCGAGCGCTACTACCCCAGTCACGTAAGTCATAGACCTCACCAACACCAAGCGCTACTACCCCAGTCACGTAAGTCATAGACCTCACCAACACCAAGCGCTACTACCCCAGTCACGTGAGTCATAGACCTCACCAACACCAAGCGCTACTACCCCAGTCATGTAAGTCCTCACCAACACCAAGCGCTACTACCCCAGTCACGTAAAGACAGCTCTGTAAAACGCTTTGACCATTCAAACTTACCGACCATAAAGGGTGAATATTGAATTCAATGTTCTTGTTTCGTTTAGGCGATGATCCAACAAGATGTGCAATACGCTAAAATATTCACAGAGGGGCACGTGGTACCCAGCGACAAGGTGATATCAAAGTAAGTACATGGACTTCTATAGGATTGCCTGTCATGAGAGATTGTTCAATTCAGCCCCTCTTTTTGGGGAAATGGGGGCATTTTTTCGACTTCGATTCCTCAGGGATAGGAATCTTGATCCAACATAGTGCGGAGAGGTTCTCACTGCATGAATCACTGAAACTGCATTGGTTTATTATCGTGACAAATGAAAGAGCAGGATGAAAATTTTATCAGAACTATCCATCTTATAGGTATCACCTTTTCCTTCTAGGTTCTTCCGACGAGTTGACAAGTTTGTAAATGATGCCTCAAACGCAGGTTAGTATATTCTATAGGAAGCTGTTTTACATTGGCAACGTTTTTCTTATATATTCCTGCAATATCTATCCCTCAAAAAAGATGTACTGTACTGTTATTTATGAATTTGATGGGGTATTGACATAATTTCCTATGCATCTTGTATTCATAGCGCCAATCTTCTGGAAGCGTTGGGCTTATAAAGGCTTCACATGTATGAGTGCTGTTGTAACATAATACAAATAGTATACTATATATCATCGTAATTATTTATAGTCAAATTTGAAATGCATATATTATATCAAATATGTGGTTGTGGTTTCAGACAAGCTGGTGGGTGTGCACTGCACTCATGGCGTCAACCGGACCGGCTACCTGGTGTGTCGGTAAGTCACTTACTGTATCATTACCATATCGTTTTACCTAACCATTAAAGGGCCGCATAGTGCTTTAATAATAAATTAATGAATGCTCAGAAGTTATAATGATTGAATTGAACCCTGGCGGATAACTCATCAGTCCTGTATTCCTACATCATGCTGACCCTAGCGGGTTGGTACACTCCTGAAGGATTGGCATGATGCACCAATACACAGTGTTGCCGAAATGACGCAGGCACGCCGGCTTTTGCCGGCGTAGAATCACAATGGCCGGCGTAGGGCCTTAGGACGCAGGCCAGAATGGCCTGCCATGATCTCAGCTTCATATTGCTGAAAGAATTTTTCAAATCGGTCAATTAGAAGCGAACCTAGGGCAATTTTAGTGGAGTTCTTTAATACTCAAACATTTTCAAAATTCTTTGCAGTTATAATGATGTTTATATGGGCGCCTTAAATATCAATATTCATATGGCCTGCATGAAAGGGAAATAGCCTGCGTAAGACGCCAATACGCAGGCCATCTTGGCCTGCGTCAATAAAAAGTTTTCGGCAACACTGAATACAGTAACTCGTTGGAACTCGCCTTAGCTGCGTTGGTGCATCATGATAACAAATGAAACTTCCCTGGTAAACCTTAATGCATCGTGCTGTAACTAATAAGGAATATGTAATATGATTAATATTTTACATTAAATCACTAGCAACTTAGAGATAGTACCGTAAATTCCCACATATAACCCTCGGGTTATACGCGAACCAAACCCGCTGTGCGGGTTCTACAAAATTCACAAGGTCTAGGTGCGGGTAATACGAGGGTTTTTGGCAGTATAGTACAGTACTAAAATCACAATTTTCAGATCTCTGATGTGGGTTTTAGGGTTCTCCCAATGTCGGGGTGCGGATTATCAGCGAGATGCGGGTTATACGCGGGAATTTACGGTAGGTTTCTTGTAAGAAACTAGATAACCACTCCCTAATCGCCCGTTGCGTTTGTCTGCAGGTACATGATAGATAAACTTGACATGGAGCCCGAGAAGGCATTAGAAGCCCTGAGCACTGGACGTGGATACCCAGTGGAGCGGGAAAACTATGTTGCAGACTTAATGAAAGGCAAAAGGTATTTATCATTTGAATTCAATATAAAGGCAAATAAGCCATCATTTCATTCGCAATAGACTGTAGTAATTAAAGATCCTCACAAAAATGTATCATTATTATTTGCAGCCTTGTTTAAGACTAAAACTTGCGCCTTTTGAGTCGCTCATTGCAGTATTTCAACCACCTGAAATATAGCGGGAGATTTAGGATTTGGAGTAATTTGGAAGCTTCAAGCTTCTTGGTAGACCATGATTTTAATTCTGCATATTGCTTTCAGGGACCTAAGTACGGCAGAGGATGCAGAGGACTCAGATGAAGCAAAGAGGGACACGTCATGGCGGAAACATCCGCGAGACCATCGACCGCTAAACGGTGCTCGACACGAGAACGGCGACAAAAACTGGCGAGAATCACGGCCGAACAGACACAGTCGCTTTGCTGATGCAGAGGAACCCCACAATGGCCATGACTACCCGGCGGAACGCGACCAACCCCGAGGAGGCCGGGAGTCGTGGGGCGGGCGGGAACAGTGGGGCGGGCGGCCACAGCAGCGGGACGCCGGCTGGGGCAGCTCGTTACAGAACAACTCTGGGAGTAACCGGAGTTACGGCTACAGCCATAGACAGTCTGGGGGCTGGGGGGAGCAGCAGGACCAGGGGTACGACCAGGGGTATAACCAGGGGTATAACCAGGGGGGCTGGGGGCACCAGGGAGGTGGCTATCAGGGGGGCTGGAACCAGCAGAGGCAATACGGACACCAACACCACGACTCTGACTATAACCAACGAGGCCAGCGTCACCGGGCAACACGCGGGCACAACCACCGCAACACCCAATACAACCGGAGACAGGCCACAGACGAATATAAACAAGCAGGTTGGAGATCGAGAAGTCAGGATTTATCATAGTGTTAATTCTTGTATAGACTTGTATAGGTGTATTAGTCAATAATTGTGCCTGTATCCATAGGATTCTGACTCATCAACTCACATAACAGAAAAAAGTCTGGTCTGGGGCAGCTTCTTTATTTATGAACATTGATTTGACAGGGACATAATTAAGGGGAATTTTTATGCGATTGCGTTTTTACATAAGTTAATTGAAGTATTTTTAAATTGACCTCTATATTTCATCAATAGCAAGTGAGAAAAATGATAATTTGCATCAAGTGCCATCATTTAATGAAAAGCTTGCTGCCTAATTGATACATGAAGAAGTCACTGGGAGGGGGTTTCACCCAGCTTTAGACAATGTATGAAAACAATTCCTGTCGCAGTCAGCTGTAACGACCAACAGCTAAGGATCAATAACCAGTCATGTAATGGGGTTTTGTATATACCGTATTGGCCCGTATAAGCACCATGGTCTCAAATAAGCGCCGGTTTGGAATAAGCACTAGGGGTACAGGGGTCCTGAAATGGATTAATGCACTGACTATATTTTTGTCTAGTATTACAATGTGTAAGCGCTGGGGTGTAGGGGTATCGAATTCAATAAGTGTCCAGGCGCTTATACGGGCCGATGCTGTATCCTATATATCTTTCGTAAAACCTCTCGTACAAGTCACGGCTAGTATGCGAGTCAGATCGCTGGTGCGGTTTATAGGGTCGGCCCAGAGTCGGGGTGCAGCTTATATGCGAGGTTTGCTGCTATGGTACAGTCTGAAAGTCGCCATAATTCGACCCCTCGTGTGACTTGTAGGATCGGCCCAAGCCTAGGTGCGGCTTGTACGCAAGTTAGGCTTATACGTGAGGTTTTACGATATATAAAAAATTGAGGTGATTCAGGTATGCATGTTAACCCTTTAAGGGCAGTATAACTCTGCCATTTGTCATCATGAAGACATGATGCATGAATGCAGCACCAGCGAGTAACTCGCCAGTGCTGCATTCAAGCTGATCCTATAGGTAGAGGGACACCAGAGTCGCCACGTTCAGCATGGCACCAATACATCGTCGGTGATTTACTTGCAACACAAGCAAGTTACTCGCCAGTTGTGTTAAATAATTCCATGTGTGTATAATAAATAATTTATTTTCATACACCTAGCAGACATGCCAAATTTTCCCAATTTTTAGAAGATTATTGTATACTATGTCCTTTGTCTTCATGATACATGAGTCTACAACCATGAATGCATCATGCTAACCCATAAGGAGTGTAAACACTGTTGAGTCGGCTTGATGCATAAAACTGAATTCAGCACTAAACAACATTTTCAATTGAAACCCATCAGGTACATGTGAAGACATCCAAATGCTATTTTAAAATGATGTTGTATTGTTTCGATTTTTGTTACGATTTCCAGCAGAAATTGTTGCGATTTTTGGATCCTAAAATCCTAACGATTATTATTTCGAGGTCGACGTTATTTGGCTAGAATTGATGGCCATTGTGCATGCTGTTACTGTTACTGTTAACAACTGTCCAAAATCTACATTGGTGAATGGTCTGATCAATTCCCTGCCATACCTTCCTTTTAATTGCACTATTCCGGTTTTCATGATGCATGAATGCAGCCATGGTGAGGGAATCGTCTGGGCTGCATCCATGCATCATCACGACCCTATGGGATTGATGCACTCCTTATTGGCGCAATGTTTAATTATGTAGCACTAGCGAGTTATATGTCTGCATCGGTGCATCATGCCGTCAAATAGATATGAACCTTGGGGTGTGATCTGGACCTTTAATCATTAAGAATCTTTGTACATTATGTTGAGTATCATTACCGTTGGCTGCAATATAACAATCCATATGGACATGCGTTCATTGTATTCTGGGATTGACAGTTTTAATTGTGTAAGGCCAATTAAAGTTGATTATCAGCTTTGCGGACACTTTTTAAGGGCGCCTTTTTTAAAATTTTGTTTCACTTTTTTTCTGGAGGGGCGGGAGGGCATTTTTATTTTTATTTAGAAGATTGATGGCCTGTATGTGGAAATAAAGTCTAAAGTGCCTTTTTTATTTATTTAGGTTTCTACCCAAATTAACAGCTGAGATATTGATGGTGTTTTCCTCCATGCGCTATTTTTGATCAATTTTTTTCTAAAAGCATGAAAAAAAGTACGAATGCGGCCCCTTTTAAAGGGTGCGGGCGGTGTCTGCAAAGCTGATAATCGACTTTAAGTGGCCTAATAGCATCCTCTTAGTAATTCAAGAATTGCATTTATCTGATATCACTTTTGTAGGAATTTTCTACAGACATAGTCACATTTGGAGATTCTCTACTCTTTGTTAAGGGGATGGGGGGGGGGGGGGGGGTCAATGGTATATCTCTAGTAATGTGCGTCAATCCTGCGTTGAAAAAGACAAGGCACCAACATTTTCACCGTTCTATTAAATAAAAAAAATTGGATGGTTCATAGGTCAATGAAATGCCATAAAATATGATAAACTGACGGAATATAGGAAAGGGATTACCTGAGCCTTTTATAATGGGATATGTATAAAAATGATGTTATACCGATTACCATGTTTGCATTCACTCGAGTGAAATGTATTTTTGTCGAATAAAAGAGTATTTTAATTATGTACCGAAATCTGTGTTCATCAATGATATTGAGTTAACTGAGCAATCACACAGAGAGCAATTACCTCACTGTACCCCCTGACGTACAGAAAGACATAATGTGACCCGTTTTGTAATGTGACCCGGTTTTACAAAACGGGTAGGAAGTCGCATTTATAAAATGTGATATCGGCGTATTCGTGTACAGCTCATAAAAGAGCTTTCATTTGGCATATGATAAGTAGTATATTGACCAAGATTGACTTATAGGCGATATTTCTATGGTGAGAGCTTTAGTCTTGAATATATGGATTGGATTGACTACTCACCATTATCGTTTCAACTCTATTCTGACACGTGCCATCCACGTGCCAATGTAACCTGACACTGTTATGGTCAGTCCTTGCCATCATGTGCTTGGACATTCATATCCTTCACACTATATATCCTTGTTTTAAAACACCTGCCCATTTATACATTTACCGTATTCGACGTAATAAGCGCCCTCCCCCTGATAAGCGCCCCCTCCCCTTTTGGGGAATTTTTAGACTAGAACAGAGGCTCAAATTGGAGACAGTTAAACTCGTAAGTACTGAAACTACCATAAAAATAAATTTATAAGCACCCAGGGCGCTTATTACGTCGAATACGGTAACCTTCCCTTCTCCCTGCACTAATACATGACCTGTGTTCAAAATCCAGTTTTAATGATTTAAGCAACTTTTGGCAAACCTTTAAATTGTGTTTCTTCTGTTATGTAGTTTGAAGCAACCTTAAGAAGCTTTATCCAAATTTTGTTTAAAGCTGCTGCAAAAGGGCCATTAATAAACTTTATTCCTTGCTTAAAGTTGTTTAAATCAGATGATTCATGCAGTGAGATAACTGACTTTGTCTTCCCTCTATTCCCTGTGGCCACTTGTTCTCCCATGCTGTTGAGTGGGGCTGGACACGGGTAGGATCCGTGCGGCAGTGAATAAAAACTACATGTGGATCATTTGCCTTCACACCAAAATAATTCCCTGGTAATAAACTTGTTGATTGTCACTTGTGTCCTCTGATTCTGGGGAGTGGGGTGGGGGTGGATGTGGGTAGGGTTGGTGCGGCAGTTGATAAAAACTAATCTATATATATGGACTATTTGGGTTCAGACCTGGTAATAAACTTGTTTATTGTTCATCAAATCTCCCTTTCCTTGCAGCCACCTGTTTTCCCATGCTGCAGAGTGGGGGGTGGATACGGGTAGGATTGGTGTGGGAGGAGACAGCGCGGGAGGCAACATGGCTGCCGTGTTAGCACAGACGTTCCGAGACATGGGAGGCAGGCACCGGGGCAGGCACCAGTTCTCTTACCAAGTCATCATCTACGCAAGGACACAGGTAAAATATGCTAATATGCTAGGCTTGATTTGAGACATTTGATATAAAAAGGATTGACTACAAATGTTGTAAAGACATACCAAGAAATGTTTAAGAGGTTCTTATGGACTCACTACTTTCCGACCAGCCTTTGGTTGTGTTACTCTTGAGACTGTTCTCTCCCCCACTTCCTGTGCTCAAATTTTAATGTCATGAAATATCCTTTGTAACCTTTTTAATGGCCGTATAGTGCATGATTGCATTCAAGCATGACCACCATGTGGGTTTGACATACTCTTGAACGTTGTTATGATGCAACAATGCAACCCCAGCAAGTTACTCACCGGACCTGCATTGGTGCATCATGATGACAAATGTCATCCATTGGCGACGCATCAACTAGAGTTAACAGCTTGTAACTTTAGGCCGTGTTATTCTGATAACTTGGATTACGGATCCGCCGACGGGAATTTTGGTTTTTTTTTCGTTTTTTTTACCCCCCTCCGCTGGGACTTTTTTGAGAATTTTAGCAAAAAAAACACAAAGAACATACTGACTAGCAAACACCCAGAATTAGGCCTTCAAAATTGGGAATATTTGGGAACATTTCTCAATATACCTTCATTTGATAGCCAAAAGAAGACTTTTCCATGCTTCTTTTTTTTCCTTCCGCCCCCTGGAAAATTTCAGTTCTGAAGGGCAGCTTTTTTTTCCCCCTCCCGCCCCCCAAATTATTTACTCTGAGTGCCCATAATCCAAGTTATCAATAAAAGGTGGCCTTATTAAGCTTTGCATTTTATTCTGCTTTCAGGCGCTAGATTTAGCTCTACCCTCTCACACTGAGAATGTAGTCTACTGTATGGCCATTCAGAAACCCAGAGGTATCGCACTCGTTGTCCTAAAGTACCTCGGGCTGGACTCCAAGCATGTAGAAAAACTTGCACTCAATCAACATGTTTCAAAAGCCACACTGGTAAAGTACCAGAGCATAATGGACATACAGAGTTTGGGTTCTGCGAGTCACGCAAGTTACACCAGGATAGACCATGGGGTAGATGATGAGCTCGCTGCTGAGATGGAGCCTCTCATTACAGACCCTTATAACTTTCCACTCATGGCGAGCAGCCTCGCGGGTTTGCCACCAGCGTTAGTTATTACAGTTGGATACGACACGATGCGTGATGATGGCTTACTGTATGTAAGACGTCTTAGTAAAGATGGTGTAAAGACGGAACATTACCATGATGACATCTGCTGGCACGGAGCCTTTAACTTTGCCACTTGTAAATCAGACTGTGGTGTGCGCATGTTGCAACGTGTTGTAAAGTACATCAACCAAGCTAAGGCTAACACTTACATTAAGATATAACTTCACTTTATGTTGGACACGGTTATGGATACTTAGTTTGTTTTTTAAATGGGCTTGAGAGCAAGTAATTGGATGTCTTTGCTTTGGCTCAACATAAGTGCCTTCAATTGTTTGTCAAATAGAATGATCTACTGTATATATCTATCTAGATGTATACCTATCGTAACACATACACTATTGTCACAGCTATTAAATCCAGTTTCAGAGGTTTCATTTGTAATCTAACACTGCAAATGTGATTGAATGGTGAAACAGCTAGTGAACATTCTTAATTTTTCAGCACGCTATGGCTTAGGCTCTTCAGTATAAGGGAGTATGGAATAGAGAATAAACCGATTATAGTTTACCCATACCAAATGTAAGTGGACATTGTGTCGACCTCAGGCCTCATAGTGTAGGCTATGCATGCTATTAGCTATTACTGCTTTAATAACTCTGTAATACTGCCTTGGATGGATTCCCCATAGGGTAGATTCACCATAAGTCGACCCTTCCCGTCACACTTTTTGATGACCATAAGAATAATGCTTAATAATGTGATGTAATATAATAATGACAATGGGCATGCTGTATCAGACGTCAGATAATGACAGAAAGAGCTCAGACGGATATAAGGAGCAGACGGTTATACGGAGCAGATTTCCTCTGCCAATTTTTTCCCATACATTTCTATAGTTGAAAAACCCTGGTAGAAAGAGCGATTCTCATGAAAAATCGTTTACAAGGAGCACTTTTTGACCATGAATGGAATATATTTACAACAAACTTCCTTACAACGAATTTAGGTTTAACAAACAATTCTTTTTTGAAAGAAATTAATGCAGATCCCTACAGAGCCATGGAAGCCCTGACAGTTGGTTTGCGTCCCTGCACTAAACAGGGAAGCCCTGACACTAGGTATAGGCGTCCCTGCACTACACAGGGAAGCCCTGACACTAGGTAGGCGTCCCTGCACTACACAGGGAAGCCCTGACACTAGGTAGGCGTCCCCGCACTACACAGGGAAGCCCTGACACTAGGTAGGCTTCCCTACACTACACAGTGAAGCCCTGACAGTTGGTAAGTGTCCCTGGACTACACAAAAGATGCATTTACATTAGTGGTAGGGGTGGTGGGCTGTATATATGACCGAAATCCGTTACAAGGAAGGTTGGTTACAAGGAGCAAATTTGCCCTGCCAAAAGGTGCTCCTTATAACGAGATTTTACTGTACATGTATATTATTGCGCTTACATTAGAAAATCGCATATGGCCTATTTTCAATCAATGTTGACCAAAATTGACCTAGAGTCGACCAGTCTTCACTCATTTAGAATAATATGAAGCCTTTTATATTTAAAAAAAAAATTCTTGATCTTCTGACATTGCAAAAAGTAGGTATAAATGTTGAATTCTTTACAGAATCACCTTTACTTTGGAAGTCTAGCTAACACACGGAACATAGAGGTCGTCTCATGGTGAAATCATGGTCGCTTTATGGTGAAATTTTGAAGAATAACCTCTGAAATTAATTTACAAAGATATTCTCGTGAAAAAAAACTATGATTTAGATTTATTAGATATGCTTCCATTCATTTAACATCACAAAATAGTAAATTGGTGAAAAGAAATGGCTACAAAGAAGCACTAAAAGTAAACATTTATGGAGAATTCCTGAATTCTATGATCTCAAAACAGGTCATACAGCTTCACTTCAGTGCATATTATATATATGATAATAAGAGAATTTGTAAAGGATTGAATTTGATTGAATGTAACAACACTTCAATTTCCCTTCCAACAAATCATTGATAACCTGTATAGCATAGGGGCATGGGGATATGATGCAGTAGGTGGTCGACACATGGTAGTGGGTCGAAAATAGGTGAGCTTACCCTATGGGGGCTTAGAAAAAGTATGTACGCACCCGGGGGAGGGGGGTCATGGCAAATGCATACAAAAGCTTACATGAAAACAGGGGTGGGTGGGGGAGGTCATTTTTAACCAGTTTAATTAACAACCCTATGTAGCCATCATTTCTAATTGGATTTGCTGCTTCTTGGATTTGTGCATTTTACATAACTATAGAGATTGGTTGCTACCCAAAACCATTTTTTTATGGTCCAGAACGGAATGCAGCCCTCGTATTGCGGTACATCATTCCATATGGAATCCAAACTTCAATTCATTGTAACTATCTTAACTTACGGAAATAAATCTGTTCAAAGAAAAACAACATCACCACCCAGCCAACACACCCTAGTGGGCCCTAGGTGGGTCACAGATGGGCTGCCTTATGGGGTCCATATGGGCTGCCCATCTGGGGCCCACTTCGTTTTGACTGGGGCTATCAGGTGGGGCCCAGAAGGGCTTGCCCAGGTTTGAAGTGGGCTGGCCCTGTTCAGATCTAAGTGGGACCCAGATGGGCTCCTTTAGTTAGGTAATATGTAATGGGGCTGGAGGCTGGGGCTGGGGGCAGGGGGTACAGATAGAACTTTTTTTTAGCTATAAGCTTAGATATTATGTAGTTGATGACCATATGTTAAGAGTAGTTAGCAACAAGTATTCCAGTGGGTCAATTAATTTATCTGCATTTAATGTCATCTCTTCCCTTTATTTAAGAAGGAGAAGCAAAATGCATCCTTTGACTAACTACAACTCTGATCACATTGGGTGACACAGTCAGAGTTCCTGTTAGTCTGATAGTGATACCTGAGGGATTATATACTATGATCATATCAAAGGGAAATGTGTCAGTATCAGAATGCTCCTTGTTTCTCCCTTCATATGCAAAATTGTGTAGACAATTTCATATAATATGAACGTGTGGTGAAAACTGCTTCCTTTCAATGGCTTTAAAGAAATTGTGAATTTTGGCTTATTATAATAAAGACAAGAAAATAAAAATCTACAGGATATTAAATCCCATGTACTCTCAATGATGACGTCTAGTGATAAGCTCAGGAACAAAGCTTGCCCAATTAGCCCAGGGCTAGCCCAGATGAACCCAACTTTTGGGGGAAAGGTCTTTGAAACGTGATCATGAAAATTGTGTTGGTAGAATTAGCCCAGAAAGTGAAGTTGGTGGGCTGGCCCACATGAGGCCCACACCAAGCCCATAGAAAACCCATGCATACCTCAGCCCACTTAGCCCAGCTCTAGCCCAGGTGAAACCCAGGTAGGCAACATAGCATAAGAAAAATAATATAACCTTTATTTTCTCTAGAAAAAAGGGACAAGTAAGGATAAATTAAAGTATCTGCAATGCAAGAAATTCATTAAAAACTAAGTTCAGTACATGGGTTCAGCCCACCTGGGCCCTACCTGGCTGCCCATACTGATCCCATTTGACTGATAATCATTTACAAGTTGTATTAGGTACTACACTAACATTCCAAGGCTCCCTATACAACCAATCTCTCAGTCACTAGTACCTAATCTAGTTAGTAGTTTTTTGGCCCCTATATGACCAACCTAGGTAAGTTATTACTGTCAGGTTGGTCAGTACTGACCCAACCCACCCAGGGACACCTTTGCCCATTTCCAACCCAAGTGAAACCCACTTTTGCAAAAACACATAATTATAATGTCAATTTAAAATGTCGATTGATTGAATATTTTAAAAAATCACTATGCATGCATTGACAGATTTGTAGTGCAAACATGACATACTGAAATTCAGGGCTGAGCCCACATGGGCCCCATCTGGAAGCCCTGACAAAGATTGAGCGTGTGTGTGGCCTCACAGATGACTCCCTTGAATTCCTTGTTAAAGAGTACCCTCAAGTCCTGTGTCAGACATGTATATTATTCCATTTCAGGCCAGCATGTGGGTGTGGGTGAGCAAGTGGGTGTGGGAGAGCAGGTGGGTGTGGGTGTGGGCGACAGTTGTAGGCTGCGGGCATGTACCGCCTTTTGTCCCTATCAGAAACAAGGAGCATTCTGATACTGACACCTTTCCCTTGGATATGATCATAGTACATAATCCCAGGACTCCCTCAGGTTTCCCTATCAGACTTACAGGAACTCTGACTGTGTCACCCGATGTGATCAGATTTGTAGTTTGTCAAAGGATGCATTTTGCTTCTTCTCCTTAAATACAGGGAAGAGATGACATCATAGCAGATAAATTAATTGACCCACTGGAATACTTGTTGGCAACTACTCTTGACATATGGCCATCAACGACTAAGCCTATAGCTAAAAAAGATGTTATGTCCGTCCTTCAGCCCCCACCCCCAATTACGTGTTACCCAACTAAAGGAGCTCACCTGGGTCCCACTTAGATCTAAACAGGGCCGGCCACTTCAAACCTGGGCAAGTCCTTCTCGGCCAACTACGGTGTGTTGGCTGGACGGTTGCTCACTGAAAAAAAGTGTCATTATTAGTTCACATATGAAAACTGTATCTGGTTGGAAAAGTTTAAACTGTTCTTGAAGTTGAGAAAAAATTAGTACTATCATTGTCAGGAGTCGCTAAACTTGTTCTCTAACTAAGTCTTAAGTTTCTGTTATAAATTAAAATTCCAAAGAAAACACCTTGAATTTTGATTAGGCTAGAAAAAGGAAACCTGAGTCTAGCTTCAAAAAATGGCAGACCCTCTCATTTTTTCCCAACATCTGTTTCTTATTGATTAAAAAAAAAATCTCTCTAGATTTTGGTCTGGATTAAGAATCTGCAGCTTAATTTAATGGACTATATAAAATTGTCTGACTCCAGAAATAGCCTTTTCAGAATAATTTCCAACAATTTTGTACTATTTCTTGTTACTGGTACTTTCAACATAAAAAAGAAAGTAAAAGATCTGACCTTCCAACCGTAATTTTCCTGAGCATGTTGCCTGAAACATATTGTTTTGGGGAATATATATATATATATATATATATATATATATATATATATATATATATATATATATATATATATATATATATATATATATATATGTATATATATATTGAAAAGGGGTAGGTTATTAGCTTTGGTAATGATGATGATAATGAAGGTTTTGGGTTTGTTAGGACCAGGAAGAACCCTTTCGGCTTAACAACCATGGTGTGTTTGACTATACCCTCATTCTCTCACTGATGCTCGGGGGTTATGACAAAGTTTATCTTTGTGACTTTGCTTTTAAAACAGCTTTTCTTCTCTAGACGCTAGATTTCAGGGTCCAAGACGTCCCGCAGGAGCATTCCTCAGTACAGCAGTGACTTTTTATAAGAGGTTAGTTTGGGTCTTGCTACTTTGAGCTTTACTTTCCTGTTCCCTCTGGTTTGAGTGAGGGCATTGTCTACCATCATCTTCTGAGATGTCCAATGGGTTACAAATCTTGAGACATTCATGTAATCCACGGTGCTGCA
Organism: Harmothoe impar; assembly: GCA_947462335.1. NCBI lineage: Eukaryota > Metazoa > Annelida > Polychaeta > Phyllodocida > Polynoidae > Harmothoe > Harmothoe impar. The sequence continues at coordinate 101,780,279 of OX381704.1, read as the reverse complement.
GTACTTTATTGTTGCGGAGTCAAGTGGTCAGTGATGAGGATGGCATCGTCTGCATAGAGCAGCATTCATGAGTTTTGGACTATGTCCGTAAGCTCGTTGACGTACACAGAGAATAGCAGTCGGCCAAATAGAGACCCCTGCGGAATTCCAAATGTCACATTGATGAAGTCCTAGGTTTTTCCATTGGCCATGGTGCCATAGGCTTGGTTGCCAAGATAGCTGCCCATCCACTGGAGGGCCTTCCTGTCCAGGCCTACCATTCCCAGCTTCTCAATCAGTCTAGCATGGTGGACTGTGTCAAACACCTTCCTCATGTCGAAGTACGTACATGTAAGGCGTCCAGTGAAGATACAATGTGTAAACTCAAGGACAGCGTCTGCAATAGAGCGTCCTGGTGTAAAACCGTACTGGCAGTTGTTTTGTTGTAGGCAAGTGTTTCATAATCTGCAAGGGAACCACCCTATCGACTACTTTCCCAATGGCCGGTAGTAAGGTGATCAGTCGCCAGTTGCTGAGGTCATCTAGTCTGCCAGTCTTGGGTATCGGGATTATGGTTCTATAATATATGATACGTCTGAAAGCTGAACATCTCTCAATATTAAAGTGGCATGATCACCAAGCGTATCCTACTTACAATTCTAGTACTGTTCTAGTCTACTTTGTGGTTAAGTGTGAGTGGTGAGAATGCCCCTTTAATATGAGTTTTTTGTTTTCAATCCATGAGCAAACCTTAATCCGCCACTGCGGTGCTGCCCTAGCAGCAATTGTGAATAAAAGCTGATGACGTTTCAGTAAAAATAACACAAAAAATTACAGTATTCCCTAGGATAGATATGGCATTTAGTGAGAAATGAACTTGCACCGATTACCAAAAGCCCACCCAAATTACCCTGAAAGTGATGTTGCCTATTTGTACAATAAAATGCCCTCTGATGGGCAGATTTCTCATTTTGTCACTAGTCTATATGTCTGCCATGAGAACTCAAGTACACTAAGTCTTCTAGTTCACCCCTAATTGAAAAATGGGGACGTCTCACCAGCCAAGTATCACCATAATTGGCTTAACTGCCTCCCAGCTAGCAGGAAAATATATTATTTTCCATAAGTGGAGACCAGGACTGATTTTAGTTGGTTGCTTCTTGCATACGATATGTACAAAACGTGACAAAATAATCACCACTGGTGTGCCAAAACAATATTCAGCTTTCTGCTCATCTGAAGTTATATTAGGAAATCAGCTTTCCTTGAAAAAAGGCCACACTTTTAGAAAATAAGAGTTTATTGATCGACACGATTTGGGAATTGATTACGATCAAACTGCATTACTGACACTTATAATTGTTAATGTCAAACCAAATATGCTAATATTATTCCTTGCACAGTGATGAGAAACCATTTACATTTTTTAGTGGCCTAAAGAGACTTCATGTCCCAGTAATTTTATAGTTTGACCCCCATGCACCTCTTCTCTTTTCTACAAAACAGTAAACAGTTTGTGCCTCTCCGATCTAAGTGCTGTGAGTCATACCATCAAGGATTCCATATTCATTGTGGCACCAGTGCCAGCATCATGTTCTTGTTCGGGAGTGTGTTTCTGCTCTTCTCCTGCACCCATGGACTGTTTGTACCCAGTCTCTTAAATCTGAGGAGGAATTGTGGGCCTGTCGCACAAAAACCAAATCACATCTTCAGAGGTAAGGTCTGACTCACACAAATGAGTTTGTTAGGCCTGCGTTATAGGTTTATTTATTACTGGGGGGGGGGGGGGGTTGGTGGATTTTCTTGCAATGGCACATCGTTTTCCGATCGGGGCCTGCGGTTTTGGGTCGGGGGTCGCAGTGTATTTTTCAATGCAGAGACGTTATATCCATGCATTCTATGTGAAATATCATGCATTCACTGGATAATCTAGTTCATCTGTACCACGCGAATATTTAATGAAAATGTCTAGGCGCTTGTGAATCACATATTTAGAAATAGCATCATGTTTTATAATGAGTATCAAGCTCTTTTGTGATTCAATGGAAACACATTTGATTTAGGTTCGAGAACCCAAGAGGAGTGGAGGAAGAAACTTCTCAATGGCGAGAATCAATTAATATCCTTATTTAAAGAATTATTCATTAACCAAAAAACAGGTCCCTAGTAAATCATGTCTAGATTACATTCAAATCATCAACAATTTTAATTTGGTAATACATCATCCTACAGGGCTGTTTAAAAAAGAATTACTCAAAGAAGAATGTGTTTTCTGCATTGATACTCCGGCCCTAGGTATTATGGGGGGGGGGGGGGGACCCATCGGCACCCAGTATAATGGTAGGGTGACGACCAGGTCTGCCTTTTCATAACTGTGACCGGGAAGAGTTATTTATAGCTAGGCCTTTGTAGACTCGACATGGCAGTGTGGTCACCTGGGGAAGCAGAGGGCGTGGCCATGTTTAACTGAAGGGGGGGGGGGGCTGACCCTCCAATATGTTGTATGCTGTGCTAGAGGGGGCGAGTATAAACCATATCAATGTAATCCGTTGGTTGAAGTAGATCATTGAACCTTTCTACTTCAATCTTGTTTTCCTCTCCTCTTTCATGGCATGTGTATCTTAGAAACAGGGTCTGGATGGGGGCTTCCCTGTCGATTTTAAGGAATGCCCATATCATCCCGTCAAGAAATGCCCATGTCCCTTGCCACTATCTCTAATATTCCTCATGTCGCATGTTAAAGCAAAAAAATGCCCATGTCGCTGTGTCAAATTTAGTGGTCAACCCCCATAGGAGAGGTCACTTCATATGACTTGCCTAGCATTACATGTCGTGACCTGTGGGCGGGATCTATTTTGCTGTGGGCCGGATCTACCACGCAAAACAGGGTCAAGATAACCAAAAAAAACACCTCTTTACCTCCGGACTAGGGCGTGACTCTTGGAGGTACTTGTTAACGTCTCCGACATGTAGCAACACAGAAATATGTAGGACATTGGCAGACAACTGAAGCATCTAGTGAATAGGTCTGCTATAAATGGACCTCTTTCTCCCCTTCTATTCCAAGGCACTTGTCCCAGTCATAGGGAAGGACGGGGTGAGTTGTCACACATAAGCCCAGACTCCACTAGGGTGGCACAGTGTTCTCCGAAACGGAGCGATCTTTTTTTATGTTTTGATTTGCACATTTTGCTTCATTTTGCTTCATTTTGCTTCATTTCACTTCATTTCGCTGCAGTGTCGCCCTAAGTATCGCCAGAAGTAGGGCGACATTCAGGGCGACACTGAGGGGAAATGAGGGGAAATGAGGCGAAATGAAGCGAAATGTACAAATCAAAACATAAAAAAAGATCACTCCGTTTCGCAGGACACTGTGCCGCCCTAGTGGAGTCCGGGCTAATTTGGACTTTTCAATGTACATCCCTCAAATATTATGATAGGAGCCTTAAAAGTATATAAAAAAATCATACTGAACTTCATCATTATGTGGAACAATGCCAATAGCCATTAATACGTATGAGCTAATTCTAAAAACAATGTTGGCTATCCCTAAAAAGTTGGTTTAGAAAGGATTTGATAATTCATTTCCTTTTCAGTTAACCATACCGTCTCAGCTGTTAGCATGGACAGTAATAGAAATAGGTGAAATAGGGTGTGGCTAGACTCTGTTATAACATTGTCTGTAATAATGTTTTTATTATATATGTAGGGGTCGGATTCCCCGTACCCTGGTGGAGAGCCCGAAGGGGTGAAACACCTGGGTAATCCTCCCCCTCTGTACCATACCGATCCAGTAACGTAGGGAGCGGAGAACAGTCAGACACGGGTTGGTAGTGTAACGGTTAGCACGCTTGTCACCGGTGCGAGAGGTCTGTGGTTCGATTCCCTGCCGATCCAATGACTAAGTTTTCCGCGACCTCTACACTGGTGGATCTGCCGGGATGAATCGGGTAGTACGTTGACTGTGGACGGTAGGAGCATTCCAGCTTGCTGGGGATTGGCCACCTGCTGGCGGTTGGTAGTTGGAGGAGCAGGTTGGGAAGTGTTGGTCCCCAGTACGGGCAGTTGGAGTTCAGCATGGAGTTCAGTCAACAAATTGGCTGAATCGGTATGTTGTAGAAAGCTTCCATCACTGGGAAGTCAGGGTATCTCAACGACTGCTTGATAAAGCCCCATTGGAACCTTCGGTCTCCAGTGGGTGAGAATGCCTGGTGCTAGGTGCCTCTATACTCCTGGGGAAAATCCGAATCTAGAGGACATGATGGAAGCTGATGGGGGTAGTGTAGGGGTCGGATTCCCCATACCCTGGTGGAGAGCCCGAAGGGGTGAAACACCTGGGTAATCCTCCCCCTCTGTACCATACCGATCCAGTAACGTAGGGAGCGGAGAACAGTCAGACACAGGTTGGTAGTGTAACGGTTAGCACGCTTGTCACCGGTGCGAGAGGTCTGTGGTTCGATTCCCGGCCGATCCAATGACTAAGTTTTCCGCGACCTCTACATATACTACATTTTTAAAACATGTGCACACATACTTCAGAGATTGAAGAACAATATGATACATGAAACAAAAGCAAATGCAATGATATTAATATCAATCTTACCTTGAATTTTGAATATTTTGGGAATGGGGCTAGTTGTCACATACTGAAGACACTGTGATAACTAGCCCCATTTCTTGTGACAACTAGCCCCATCCCCACATAAAAGTAATATGGTCATGATCTTGCAAAATATGAAATGATGTAAGATCTATACACATACAGGCTGATAGTGAAACATATCTGTCAGGAGTCTGATGTATGCAGCTTCTTAATGAAGCTATGGGGGGCTTGCGTACAGCCATTTCCAAAACAGGGGAAAATCATATTCCAATTTGGCGAAAATGGTTTTTGGCTAATTGTGGGTGATGAGTTCTTCACAGAGACCTGACCATGACTCGTAGCAAAAAGGACCAAACCCCAGCGTGGGCAAATCAGCTTGCCCAAGTTAATACACATGGGTCCCACTAAGAAGTCCTTGGTTCAAGATATCTATGCCTCAGGAGCTGTAACTTAGACATTATATCTTGTTTTTAACTTACAGGGACTTGTGACTTCTACATGCTATAGGCCCCTTTATTATTTCTAACCTCAGCAAAAGATTTTTATGTAATTGTGAGAATGTCTAGGAAATTGGACTGCTAGTCATTGGGAAGTGATACCAAGTCTTAAGGATCTCATATTCATTTCATATGAGACCTCCCCCAGCAACCCTGACCTCTCCTTGAGCGTTTCTTATTCCTCATCTAGAGCATCTATCTCTACTCTTGTGTAACCAAAACTTTCCCTATCCCACCCCTGTTCTCATGCCCCGACCCTGGGACTTCGACCCTCCTCCTAGGGCTCCTACTCCTCCTCCTGTGGACCCAAGCCCTTCTCAGGGATTCCACTGTTCCTCCTGTACCCCCATCCCTCCTCCTAGGGCTTCTTTCCCTCCCCCTTAAGCTTCCAACCCTTCTCTGTCATTCCATTCCATCTCACTAGGGTTAATCCCTTCTCTAGCATTTCATACAATCTCATACTCCAGGGTCCCAATCTCTCCCTCACAATATCAAGCCAGGATTTTTATGTGTTGGAGATGAAGGTAGTTATAATTAGGATGGAGATGATATGGTGAGAATGGAAGTGACATGTGGTGCCTTCCCTACCACACACATCCCATATCCCCTTTCTACCAAACTGTAATACATTCCATACCCTCCCGCATCCGTTCTTCTATCATACGCTTTCCCTGTGATGTCTTCTCCACCCCTATATCCCTTCCTGCATACCCTTCCGATGTCCACTCCCCTGCCCTCTCCCATGTCCTATCCTCCCAGTCAAGCCCTGCTCTACTCCTGTATTCTTCTTTCCCTAAGACTCATAAGATATGACCTCTACCAACCAATGTCTTATGTCTCCTTGTATCCCTGCATATCCTCTCCACCCCTGTGAAATTCACTCAGCCCTACCTACTCCTCTTATCCCCCCACTTTGCCTCTGTGTTCTACCCTTCAGCAATTAGTTGGACATCAATAGGAAGTCAATGGGAGTTAGGTGGGAAAGGGTGAGGTCAAGGAAAGGGAAGGAAAGTGTTGGGAGGAGGCAGGAGAATGGGAAAGAAGAGGAATAGAGCAGTGGGAGGGAAAGAGCAGCATGAGAACATTGTACAGGGAAGCAATGAGATACAAGGCAGGGGCTTGGAGAAAGGAAGAGGAAATTTAGTGCAAAAAGATGCCAAAGGGAGGCCTGGAAGCCCAGAAAGGTTGGGTGGAAGCCCCTGAAGATGAGGGGGTGGGGCCCAGGAAGAGGGCCGGGAGTCCTGGGAGAAGCGTTTAGAGCCAAGGCAGGAAAGGTTGAAGTGTCAGGAGCCCAGGGAGGAGGGCTGGGAGCCTTTGGAAGAGGAGTGGAGGCACAGTGAGAGTGGTTAGAACCCTGGAATAAGAGGAGGGATGGGGTAAGGAAAGGATGGATGATCTGGAAGGAGGATGGGAAACTGTGAAAGAGAGGTTATTTAGTATTGCTGGAGGAGATCCTGAAGACCCAATATCAGGTCCCCAAGACTAGAGTTCAGCTCCCTTAAACTTCCTCAAGATAACATGCATAGAGATCTATCTGGCTCCTAGGTCTTGGAATTTAATCCTGAGGATCTGCTATTAGGTCCAGATGTTCTAGGGACTTGATTCTGAGGAAGGCTCCCAATTAGAAAGGAAGTTTTTGAGTGAGGACCTTTTGGGCTATATAATATGCAGTTGGCCCACAGATGTTCCCCCCTTAACTGGACGAAAAAGTCATCTTTTTTCAGTGAAAATGACTGCATAACTACTGTAAACCTCCTGCTATAGCACAACCCAAAGTATAGGTGGGGTTTTACGGCTAACAGATTTCTCCTTTTATCAGCTTTAATAAAAAAAAACTTCCTCCTTAGAAATGGACTGAAATGAACTGTGCTCAAAAATAACTAGTTTTGTTTTTGGGAGGGATTTCTGTTACAAAAACCCTTTTTATCTTGGCAATGGCCTAGAGTGGACTAGGCTTGCAAATCCCTTTCATTTAAGGGACAACATGACCAGGAGTGATAAATAATGCTTTTTTGGTTTTTTTCTTGAAAGACAGTGGCAGCCATTTTGAATGTTTGGCTTTGAGACTCTTAGGAAATGGTGTTCCAGCTTTTTAGGTGTTTCAGACAGTCTGGTCTCTAAATTCCCTTCACTTTGATGTATTACATGACTAGGAATGATAAATGACATAGTTTTCATAGGTTTTCTGAAAAATCAATGGCAGCCATTTTGTTGTTGTAGTTTTCACATAGAAGGAGCCATTTTTGAGCTTGGCAAGTGTGGTATTCGGAGTCAGCACACCCAAATTACCCCAGAAAGTGATCATGCCTGTTTGTACTTTAAAATGCCCCTTGGAGGGACTAGAATGATATTTGTGAAGATTTTGTCCAGTTTAAATGTACATTCATTATTTTCTTAATTTGCTTTAAGCTCTTACAGTAAAGTTAATAGTGGTTCTGTCTCAAACAACTGGGCACAAAAGTTATTTACTAAGGATACTCAATTACACCTGTACGTTCTCTCTGTAGGGGGAGTAAACATCAATACTTGAACCATAAGTGGCATGCAGGTACGGTGATTCTGTACTTACCCCAGGGTAGGCTGGGGGCAACAGGTGTATAATGATGAGTGGACAGGCCAGGTGAGGTCTGCGAGAGAAGTGAGTAGGTAGTAGTAGAGTAAAGGCACCCAAAGGCGGACAGACCCTTATTCCGGACACCCTGCAATAATATGATGATTGTGGCCCCAAATACATATATAATTGGTTATGTAACCATACCTGGTAAATGCCCTACATTTCACCTTATCAAAACCATATTACTGTTGTTATGTACAAACCCAAGTTTATAGAAACCACTTTCCTAAGCAGTGATGCTAAGCACATAGACATAGTAAAGTGGCTTAATTATATTGTCAGTAAAGCATATGACCCATGCATGATCCTACCAGATATGGACACATACAGTATTGACATTCTATAGTGACCACTGGTTTTCAGATTAAATGTCAGAATTATACAAAATTAAGGTGTTTTGTAAGTGTCCGGAATTAGGTGCCTATGTTCGGAATCAGGTGCCAAATTGACATTCAATCAATAAAACCTGACCCATATTGCTGATGAGGGAATCATTCCAAAGCGAATCTATGTTTATAACAACATAATTGCCTTTCATATGTCACTTTGTGGGCCTTATCAGATAAATCCTAAGCAGAGAAATTAGAAGATATCCACTAAGTGTCCGGAACTATAGGTACTTTACTCTAGGCAGTGGCATATATATATTCCCACTATCTCAGACAGTTAGCGCCCAGCGTTATTTCCTTTGCCTGCAAATAATTATGGTGACCAAGCTCTATACTGTTGATGTTCTTGGAATGTATTGTATAGTTTATCATCACATTTAATTCAGGGAACTGGAAAAGCTTTTCCATTGACATCCCTTAGCCACACACTCTAGACATAGTGGACCTTTCTATAAACGATTAAACCTGCATGGCATGTAATAAATATCTGAAGTATTGGGGCTTCTATAAAGTATGTGCGCACATTTCCCTCAGAAATTGACCCCCCCACCCCCCCTTGAAGGGTTTATGTACGCAAACATCTTCAGAAAATAGACCACCCCACCTTGGTGCGTACATACTTTATGGAAGCCCCCTAGAGACATATAACCTGATACCTTTCCATTAAGGAAACTGTATGTACATACTCCTCATTTCCATCGGAGACATGTACATGAAGACTACTGCATAATTCAATTCAAATAAATGGCCCCAGTTTTTATTACTGCAAATCATACGTTTTATACTGGCCTATTTATTGGTAGTAATGTGGATCTTCACCATAAGTGTGCTCTGATTGTTCTTAGATGCAAAATGTTATAGCCACACAATAATAAGCCATTTTGGTTCCTTCTCCCAAGACAAGAGGTCATAATTATTGGCATGGGCCTCTGTAATGGTGTCCTTTCTTCCCGCTGTTATTCTGTCTCACCTAATAGAAATACAAATGATTGTCCCATAAATGGTATATTTGTGCTCGAGTTGGGGGAGGCCTGAGGAGGTGAAGATGCAGCTTTAAGGGCGTGGTCAGTGGACAGGGGGTTGGTGTATTTGGTGTGTGCGTGGGGGGGGGGGGGGGGCACTACACTTTGAGGGTAGGTACCAACAGCAAAACTACAGCCCCTTCGTTTTCGTTATTTGAGAGCACATTGAAAATGTGCATTATTTTTACAGCCCCCTATTTTCTGAGACAGCTCACTGTTAGGAGGCCTTTCCATTCAATATTATGTTGTTTTGGAATTATTCTTGAGCTATCTATGAAATACAAAGGACCTAATTATTAGTTATACGCGACCAAACCTCTAGTGCGGGTTATACATTATTCTCAAAGTTTAGGGACGGGCTATAGGGTTTTTGAAAGTAAAGAACAGTACTAAAGTGTGCTTCACCATTATTTAGTATCTAATGCAGAGAGGAATGTGGCCAGGAATCTTATGAGAGGAGAACCAGTCCCTATGTGAGGTGCCAAGTGAAGACCCCGCTTATATCCGAAGGATCTTCCTGTCAAATTGACTCGATCCTTGAGGGTGGGGAGCTCAGACTCAAATACCACACATGTGTTCTTAACAGTCCTAAACAGTGTTCCCCGAATGACTCTTAAAGTGGCATTCTCACCAAGCGTATCCCACTCACAATTCTAGTACTGTTCTAGTCTGCTATGTGGTTAAGTGCGAGTGGTGAGAATGCCCCTTTAAAGCTGAGTGCTGGATGGAGGCTAAAAGCAGGTCACACATTTCTTTCATCTTATACACAGGTCTCTCACAGTGTCAAACAGGCAATCGGGTTGTGGAGAATGCACGGATTGAAAATATATTTCGAGATGAAAAAGGGAGACTGGCACTCAACGTTGTTTGCGAATGCGGAGCTTTGTTCCCAGACGGGACAACGACCAGAACTATCAACATCAATTTCAGAGGGGAATGGATAGTCAGAGAACACTGTCTCGGTAAGTACAATAGTACGTACTAAAACCGCTGTCAAATGCTTGGATTTATATACATTTATGAATGCTGAATCATTTTTAATATAATATGTATAATAGTGCAATGTGTGCTATCATCCCTAACAAAGGACAACTATACAGAGCTTATAGTCGTGTGTAGACTAGAGCTGAATCTATCCATAATGTCTACACATCTTTAGCCCATTATTGTGCGACAGCAACCTCCATTTTACTCACTTAGGTTGCCCACTATTTAAAGCTTGACTGTCATGGTTGAAGTGAGGCCAAAAGCACTTTTAGATATAGTTCAGTTTTCATTCACAAGAGGGGTCTTAAGGGCTGGAACCTCAGCTCTTACAGGCACAAGATAGGGTGAATATGTTGTAGCTGGACAATGCTCATGGTCCCCTGTCCAAACACTGCTGCCCTCTGGTGGAACTGTTAATCTAGTCCATGTATGGAAAGTGCTGAACCTATTCCCTGACGGCCCAGCTTTAATGCTTAACAATTCTGATCTTACCTCTATCTAAGAACAAATCTTTTTTTATACACCAGAGTGATTTTGACAATTGATAGCAATCAGTGTACCACAATCAGATTTCTGGGATTTTTCAAACAATAATTTTTACGAAACATCAACAACTTGCAGTTCCCACCTGTACGATACCCACCATCAACAACGCCGTTTTAGACCCTGTGAGTGGAACAGTGAACTACATGGGTTCCCTGACCGTGACGTGTAATGCTGGGCATATCCTCCCATCGGACGACTCAACATCCTACACATCTATCTGTCTCCCTGATGGCTCTTGGACAAGAACAGAATCCTGTGCCGGTATGTACACTACATTAAATGTGTACTTCATTTGGTAATTAAAGGATGTGGGCTCAAAAAGGTAAGCTTTAGAGTAGGGCTGTCATTGATACCCCCAGAATTGGTACACCAACATTTCCTGTATTCCGATTATTGTATCGACAAAAGCATTATATCAATACAGTGTTTGTAGCACAGATGACCTCATAATTCCCCTTTCTAAAACTGCAAGAATTGTATAAATATTCCAACTAGAACTTGCTTTTTATTCAGTTTAAATAGTGTGTCCTCTGTAGGCCTAAAATATTGAGACCAAAATATTTCATATTGTACTCAGAGTGCTGCCAAGTATTCATCTTTATAGAGTTATGCATGTGGAAGGGAATAACTAGATGAAGATACATGTTTTTCAAGCAAATATTTATTGTTTTTGTAATATCACAATAAATCGATATAATCAAAAAATCTTGACCAAAATAGTGATAATCAAAATCGAAATAAATTGGATGTCAATGACATTCCTACTTTAGAGGTACAAGGGCACAACCACAGGAGAGTTGTAATCACAGAATTTTCCCTTTATAAATAGAAATCCTCGAATGTGAGGCACCAACACTAGAGAATGCCACTGTAACACCAGGATCGTTCAGTTACAAAGATGAGGTGACTGTGACATGTGAAGATGGCTACAAGCTCTGCGATGATACAGCTGAGTACACTGCCACCTGTCTCATAGATGGGACTTGGAACAGAACAGACTGCTGCAGATGTAAGTATAACATGAACCATGGAACAGCAGTGCTATGCAGGATAGGAGTATAAGGCCAAATAAAAAAAAGGTTTGCTTCAGGTAACATGGTAAGAAACTCCAGGGTGGGTAGGTCGGATTTTTTTCTTTTTTTTTACAAACCCAAAATCGACCCCAAAAAAGTGTAAAAATGGGAAGATTTTTTCAAAACTTTCGTTAACCCAAAATTGACCCCAAAAAAATGAAAAAATGTAAAAATTTCTTCAAGATTGGATAAAAAAATGTAGGGTCGGCCCTGTTTAGATAGGGTCGGTCGGGTGACCTGAAACAAACCTTCTTTTTTTTTTGGCCTAAGTCATATAATGAATCATCTTCTTTTAGATTTGTCTAGATCTCAGAGTCAAATGCTGAATTTGTTCCATCAGTTTATTTTTTCATCGATTTAACTAACCATAGTAGCAATATCTTAAAATATAGAATGCTATTTAAAAGACGATGTCAATTCAATTGCTATCAACAGTATATGTAATTAATACATCAAGTTCATTTCCCACTTCTATGTGCTACACCAGCCTATATTTCATGGTTAATACAAACTATCAAGCTTAAAGTAATAGGAGACCCATTCCCTAGGGGGGCGTGTAGTAACTCTAGGTCGTATTGCACGCTGGCTGTGGTATATTTTCACATTCCAAAGGGACATGGGTGGTCGCTATGGGTCACTATAGGGTTGCCATGGGGTCGCTATGCTGCTGAGGGTCACGTGACTGTGCGAAATTCAAAATGGTGGCCGATGGAAGTAAAGACACACCACTGAAGTAAACAAACATCGTGGAAGTAAGGACACATAGACTGAGCGTCTATCTTGCATTAAAAAAACATGAAATAAATACAGAGCAGCGCTTAAAAGTGCCCTCGGCAGTAGTTACTGCACTCGAGCTGACTGGCCCGTATTACACTAGGCCTACTGACAGTGTGCAATGAGGGACAGGCAGCTCTCGCACAGCAACCACTGACTCTGTCACTTTAGCATGCAGCTGTCTACTTATTGTCACTTTGTTTACCTGCAATATAATACTTACTTTAACGTCCTGAAATAACAGTTCAAGCCTGCAGAATACCTACCATCAGTAATGCCGTGTTAGACCCTGTGAGTGGAACAGTGAACTACAATGATTCCCTGAGCGTGACGTGTGATGCTGGGCACATCCTCCTGTCTGACGACTCCACCTCCTACACATCCACTTGCCTCCCAGACGGGTCTTGGACAAGAACGGAATCGTGTATTGGTATGTGGACTATTGTTATACCTGCAAATAAGACCTCCAGAGGAAATTAAGTTGTTCTCATGACTTGTAATCTTGTATAAATGTTATATATTTACACCATGTGTACCTGGTATATCATTACTGTAATAACAAAAACATGATTATTAATTGCCATAATGGGAGCCCTAACGGAGGCAATGCAACGCGTATGTGCTAGGTGATACATCTTCTTTTGTACTTGATATCTTTTACCCGAATAAAACACTTTAAAAAAAAAAAAATCCCATCAAATACAGTTTATAAACTTTTGCTCTATAGAGATCCTCAGTTGTGAGGCGCCAACACTAGAGCATGCCACTGTAACACCAGGATCGTTCAGTTACAAAGATGAGGTGACTGTGACCTGTGAAGATGGCTACAAGCTCTGTGATGATACAGTTGAGTACACCGCAACCTGTCTCATAGATGGGACTTGGAACAGAACAGGCTGCTGCAGATGTAAGTATAACCTACACCATGGGTCAGCAGTACTGTACAGGATAGGAGTATAAAGTCACACACTAAATTATCTTTTGGAAGCTTTGTCTAGATCTCAGAGCCAAATGCTGAATTTGTTCCATCGGTTTATTTTTTCATCGATTTAACTCACTATAATAGCAATATTTTAGCATATAAGATGTCATTTAAATGTTAGTTTTATTTTAAATTTGATGACTTTGATTTGGCTGAGTAGTTCTCATACATGGGGAGTTCTCAACTCAATTGCTAAGGCCAAAAAAGTAAGTTTCAGGTAACATGGAAAGAAAAATCTAGGGTCGGTAGGTCAAATCTTTCTTTTTTTCCATTTTTGTTTAAACATGAGAGTACTAGTCAGCCTCTCCGAAGACGCTGAAATTAACCAAAAGAGGATAAATATACTGAATTTTTTTCAAAACTGCATGAAGAAATGGAGGGTCGGCCCTATTGTGATAGGGTCAGTCGGGTGACCTGAAACAAACCTCTTTTTTTGGCCACAATAACATTTGTAATCAATACATCAAGTACATGCATTTCCCACTACTATTTGCTACACCAGACTTTATTGTCACTTTGTTTACCTGCTATATTATACTTACTTAAACATGCTAAAATTACAGTTCAAGCCTGCAGAATACCCACCATCAACAACGCCGTGTTAGACCCTGTGAGTGGAACAGTGAACTACATGGGTTCCCTGAGCGTGACGTGTGATGCTGGGCACATCCTCCTGTCTGACGACTCCACCTCCTACACATCCACTTGCCTCCCAGACGGGTCCTGGACAAGAACGGAATCGTGTATTGGTATGTGGACTATTGTTATACCTGTAAATAAGACCTCCAGAGGAAATTAAGTTGTTGTCATGACTTGTGATCTTGTATAAATGTTATATATTTACACCATGTGTACCTGGTACATCATTACTGTAATAACAAAAACATGATTATTAATTGCCATAATGGGAGCCCTAACGGAGGCAATGCAACGCGTATGTGCTAGGTGATACATCTTTTTTTGTACTTGATATCTTTTACCCGAATAAAACACTTTAAAAAAAAAAAAAAATCCCATCAAATACAGTTTATAAACTTTTGCTCTATAGAGATCCTCAGTTGTGAGGCGCCAACACTAGAGCATGCCACTGTAACACCAGGATCGTTCAGTTACAAAGATGAGGTGACTGTGACCTGTGAAGATGGCTACAAGCTCTGTGATGATACAGCTGAGTACACTGCCACCTGCCGTATAGATGGGACTTGGAACAGAACAGGCTGCTGCAAATGTAAGTATAACATACACCATGGGTCAGCAGTACTGTACAGGATAGGAGTATAAAGTCACACACTAAATTATCTTTTGGAAGCTTTCTCTAGATCTCAGAGTGAAATGCTGAATTTGTTCCATCAGTTTATTTTTTCATCGATTTAACTAACCATAGTAGCAATATTTTAGTCTATAAGATGTCATTTAAAAGGTAATCTGATTTTTAATTTTGATGATTTTGATTTGGCTGAATAGTTCTCATACATGGGGGTTCTCAATTCAATTGCTATCAATAATATATGTAATTAATACATCAAGTACATTTCCCACTACTACGTGCTACACCAGCCTATATTTCACAGTGAATATGAACTGTCAAGCTTAAAGCAATAAGAGACCCGTTCCTCAGGGGGGCGTGCAATAGCCCTAGGTCATATCTGCATATTGCACACTGTGGTCATATTGCACATTCCCAAGGGTCATGGAGAGTCGCTTAGGGCTCACTATAGGGTCGCCATGGGGTTCCTATGCTGCTGAGGGTCACGGGACCTATGCGAAATTCAAAATGGCGGCCGGCAGAAGTAAAGAAACACCACTGAAGTAAACAAACATTGTGGAAGTAAGGACACATGGACTGAATGTCTTTTTTGCATTAAAAAACATGAAATGAATACAGAGCAGCACTGAAAAATGCACTCGGCAGTAGTTACCACACTTGAGCCGCCTGGCCCGTATTGCAATGGTGCAATACGGGACAGGCAGCTCTCGCACAGTAACCACTAACTTGATCGCTTTAGCATGAAGCTCTGTCTACTTATTGTCACTTCATTTACCTGCTATATAATACTTACTTAAACATCCTGGAATTACAGTTCAAGCCTGCAGAATACCCACCATCAACAATGCCGTGTTAGACCCTGTGAGTGGAACAGTGAACTACGATGGTTCCCTGAGCGTGACATGTGATGCTGGGCACATCCTCCTGTCTGACGACTCCACCTCCTACACATCCACTTGCCTCCCAGACGGGTCTTGGACAAGAACAGAATCGTGTATTGGTATGTGCACTATTGTTATACCTGTAAATAAGATCTCCAGAGGAAATTAAGTTGTTCTCATGTCATGACTTGTGATCTCGTATGAATGTTATATATTTACACCATGTGTACCTGGTACCTCATTACTGTAATAACGAAAACATGATTATTAATTGCCATAATAGGAGCCCTAACGGAGGCAATGCAAAGCGCACATGCTAGGTGATACATCTTTTTTTGTACTTGTTATCTTTTACCCGAATAAAACACTTAAAAAAATCAAAAATCCCATCCAATACAGTTTATAAATTTTTGCTCTATTAGAGATCCTCAGTTGTGAGGCACCAACACTCGAGCATGCCACTGTAACACCAGGATCGTTCAGTTACAAAGATGAGGTGACTGTGACCTGTGAAGATGGCTACAAGCTCTGTGATGATACAGTTGAGTACACCGCAACCTGTCTCATAGATGGGACTTGGAACAGAACAGGCTGCTGCAGATGTAAGTATAACCTACACCATGGGTCAGCAGTACTGTACAGGATAGGAGTATAAAGTCACACACTATATTATCTTTTGGAAGCTTTGTCTAGATCTCAGAGTCAAATGCTGAATTTATTCCATCGGTTTATTTTTTCATCGATTTAACTCACTATAATAGCAATATTTTAGCATATAAGATGTCATTTAAATGTTAGTTTAATTTTTTTAATTTGATGACTTTGATTTGGCTGAGTAGTTCTAATACATGGGGAGTTCTCAACTCAATTGCTAAGGCCAAAAAAGTAAGTTTCAGGTAACATGGAAAGAAAAATCTAGGGTCGGTAGGTCAAATCTTTCTTTTTTTCCATTTTTGTTTAAACATGAGAGTACTAGTCAGCCTCTCCAAAGACGCTGAAATCAACCAAAAGAGGATAAATACACTGAATTTTTTTCAAAACTGCATGAACAAATGGAGGGTCGGCCCTATTGTGATAGGGTCAGTCGGGTGACCTGAAACAAACCTCTTTTTTTGGCCACAATAACATTTGTAATCAATACATCAAGTACATGCATTTCCCACTACTATTTGCTACACCAGACTTTATTGTCACTTTGTTTACCTGCTATATTATACTTACTTAAACATGCTAAAATTACAGTTCAAGCCTGCAGAATACCCACCATCAACAATGCCGTGTTAGACCCTGTGAGTGGAACAGTGAACTACGATGGTTCCCTGAGCGTGACATGTGATGCTGGGCACATCCTCCTGTCTGACGACTCCACCTCCTACACATCCACTTGCCTCCCAGACGGGTCCTGGACAAGAACGGAATCTTGTATTGGTATGTGAACTATTGTTATACCTGTAAATAAGACCTCCAGGGGAAATTAAGTTGTTGTCATGACTTGTGATCTCGTATAAATGTTATATATTTACACCATGTGTACCTGGTACATCATTACTGTAACAAAAACATGATTATTAATTGCCATAATAGGAGCCTAACGGAGGCAATGCAACGCGTATGTGCTAGGTGATACATCTTCTTTTGTACTTGATATCTTTTACCCAAATAAAACACTTCAAAAAAAATTATAATCCCATCAAATACAATTTATAAATTTTTGCTCTATAGAGATCCTCAGTTGTGAGGCACCAACACTCGAGCATGCCACTGTAACACCAGGATCGTTCAGTTACAAAGATGAGGTGACTGTGACCTGTGAAGATGGCTACAAGCTCTGTGATGGTTCAGCTGAGTACACTGCCACCTGCCGTATAGATGGGACTTGGAACCGAACAGACTGCTGCAGATGTAAGTATAACATACACCATGGAACAACAGTGCCTTGCAGGATAGGAGTATAAGTTGCATACTAAATTAGCTTCTGTAAGCTTTGTCTACATCTCAGAGTCAAATGCTGAATTTGTTTCATCAGTTTATTTTTTTCATCGATTTAACTAACCATAGTAGCAATATTTTAGTCTATAAGATGTCATTTGAAAGGTAATTTGATTTTTAATTTTGATGATTATGATTTGGCTGAATAGTTCTCATCCATGGGGGTTCTCAATTCAATTGCTATCAATAATATATGTAATTAATACATCAAGTACATTTCCCACTACTACGTGCTACACCAGCCTATATTTCACGGTGAATACGAACTGTCAAGCTTAAAGCAATAAGAGACCCGTTCCTCAGGGGGGCGTGCAATAGCCCTAGGTCATATCTGCATGTTGCACACTGTGGTCATATTGCACATTCCCAAGGGTCATGGAGAGTCACTAAGGGCTCACTATAGGGTCGCCATGGGGTTGCTATGCTGCTGAGGGTCACGGGACCTATGCGAAATTCAAAATGGCGGCCGGCAGAAGTAAAGAAACACCACTGAAGTAAACAAACATTGTGAAAGTAAGGACACATGGACTGAATGTCTTTTTTGCATTAAAAAACATGAAATGAATACAGAGCAGCACTTAAAAGTGCACTCGGCAGTAGTTACTACACTCGAGCTGCCTGGCCCGTATTGCAATAGTGCAATACGGGACAGGCAGCTCTCGCACAGTAACCACTAACTCGATCGCTTTAGCATGAAGCTCTGTCTGACCTTATTGTCACTTCATTTACCTGCTATATAATACTTACTTAAACGTCCTGAAATAACAGTTCAAGCCTGCAGAATACCCACCATCAGTAATGCCGTGTTAGACCCTGTGAGTGGAACAGTGAACTACATGGGTTCCCTGAGCGTGACGTGTGATGCTGGGCACATCCTCCTGTCTGACGACTCCACCTCCTACACATCCACTTGCCTCCCAGACGGGTCCTGGACAAGAACAGAATCGTGTATTGGTATGTGCACTATTGTTATCCCTGTTAATAATACTTCCAGAGAAAATTCAGTTGTTCTCACGTCATGGCTCGTGATCTCTTATTAGGAAGTGCATGAAGTTGGCCGGGGGAATTGCAGACAGATTTTCTCCAGATTTCCTCGTGTTATTTCTAAAGATAAATTCTCTAGACTGTGAATAAGTAAAATTTGGGAAATACACTTCATGAGTGAACGTAATTATCTAGGAACTTGGACTTGTTTTCGATTCTTGAGATCCTGTTGTGTCTATCACTCATAACACAACTTGTGATTCACGGCTCATGATCCCTTTAAGAAATAGCAGGGAAGAGAGAGAGACATGAAAATATAAAAAGCTTTCCTTCACATGAGGCATTTTCTTATGGAATTCCTTAATGCTGTTGAGAGGGATCCATAGATAATTTGCTGATTTTGCCAGTTCTGATAACTGCAATATCAATTACAATTTTAATAGTACTGTATTGGTAACTTAGGGGGTAAAGTGTTAACATTGCATGCAAATAGTCTGTGGTTCAGTGCCAGGGAAGGTGTAGATTTCAATTCCTATTCTAAATGAACTGAAAGTGAATACTATTTCACAAAATACTGATGAAAGACTCTATTCAAATATTGATCTATTCAGTAAGTCAAGCACAGGAATATGCAGAGGGCATAATGTTTTAGTAACATCCAAAACCTGAGGGCAACTATAAAGATATACATATCTTATTCGATCTAATAATTGCACATCGCCTTATAAGCATATACCCCCATTTTTGGGCTGATTTTAGTTGATAAATCCCCCAAAATATGGCAAAATTAATTTGTTAAGTGAAGATGATTCAGGAATAAACGGGGGTGTGCACTTAATAGAATTAAATTATGTTTTAGTCTCTTTAGTTTAAATAATCATACCGAATGCAATATATCTGTTTTTACTTCATAGAAACCCTCAGTTGTGAGGCACCAACACTAGAGCATGCCACTGTAACACCAGGATCGTTCAGTTACAAAGATGAGGTGACTGTGACCTGTGAAGATGGCTACAAGCTCTGTGATGATACAGCTGAGTACACTGCCACCTGCCGTATAGACGGGACTTGGGACAGAACAGACTACTGCATAGGTGAGTAAGAGGGTGTCGTTTATTAGTGCCAGGCATACAGGAGTCTTGCAATTTGTCTTAAGGGTGAAAGCCCCTATTCCCCCCAGATTGAAAAGAGATTCAGGCTTCCTACAAAAAGGAAGATACTAGATTGGGCTATGATTAGGGAGTTACATCAAAAACGAATCATTTGTTTCATACAATATTTATCTAGTGTTCCCTTTGGAGAAGATATGTACACATGCATTGCAAAAATCAGAATAAGAATATCTTGAGCGGTAAGTGCTTGAGAGTGAAAAGAAGTTAAAGATTTCCTTATAATTTTCCCCCTGCTGCTCTATATATAACCTGTCAGGCGAGTGGCACTTATACTCTGTGTACAGTGGGGCCTTCAGTGCAGTGGGTAATCACCCTGTATGCGGCAGAGTACACTGAAACTAAAAAATCGTCTATATTGAATAAGTCATATGTCACAAACTACACTGATTAGCCACCCAATACCTTTCCATTCATATACCTTTGATCATGATTGTGTAATGTATTTGTTTCTTCACTATGACCTTCACAGTGGTCAATTTCCGGGGGAGATATGAATAATTATGCTAAATGTCAGTAATGCATTCGATTTATCAATATGGCTTCTATAAAATCACAAAATACCATTTCTGAAATATCGAAACTATCTCATCGAGGTGCTGTTTGGAAGTTTTATTTCAGTCATATGTCCTAAACCATAAGACAATTAAAAAATGATATGAGCTCAAAATATGCCCCAGTATGTGTAGAATATCACTACTGAAAGAGATTTAATTAAACAAGCATAGACTAGCCCGGAAATAACATTATCTGAGAAGCATAGGATACTTCCATACTGTACAGTAGATGCCATGGTATACCCCTCTACACAGTGCTCGCGCTGGGGACACGCAGGGCTGACAGGAGTGAACACCCTAATACTATGATGAAATGTTCTACCTCTATGCACCATGCAGGGATGAGGGCTTGTTCTGTATCATTGCCTTAGATAGGGAAATAGTCAATTTCTTACAACAACGGGCGGGGGGGGGGGGTGATTTGGACCCCTCTTGGGGGATACAAGAAAATACACTTTTTAATGAAAAAAGGCCTTCTGTTATAGATTTTAGGGGTCGGGCAATAAATGGCGGATTGTGGCAACATCACGGGTGGGAGGGACTAGAAATCCGCTGTGTGAGTGTAGGTATGACCTATATACAATACAAGGGTGTGTCACAGGTTGACTCCTCTCTCCTGTGCACCTCCATTTCTTTTAAGGAATATGAGCAATCTACTTTAACCTGAACCAAACAAAGAGGGCAATTTGCAAAAGCATACCAAATTGGTATACCCCTGTGAATTATTGGGTGATTAACTCAGTAATACTTAAGAAATTGGTGATTTGGTGTTTGTCCACCTTGTCCTGTGTGTTTACATTTTCTGCAGTCCTGAAAGCATGTGTATTAATGACAGCTCATTGGTCAAGGGGTAATGAATATGCATGGTACAATGCCTGTACAGCCTAATAGTACCTGTACGACTGATGGTCATTGACATAATGTTCTGGGTGAGTGGAGCCAACATAACATGGGTAGTTAGCTGGGGTTTGGTGAATGACCAGGGACAGTGTACAGTGAGTGTAGGTGGGTACTAGTGAGTGGTTGGGGGAGGTAGGTGAGGGTGGGCATGTGGGGGCATTACAATCAGCAGACAACAAGTCTGAGGCTGAGGACCCCATGCAGGGGCACTTCATGTGCAAATTCATTCATGAAGAAAGCCACATCAAAATATGTGTGTACAATAGATATTCTTTATAAATCATGGTTGAGTCACACTAAATTTCTTAAAGCCTATTTAAGCAGGGAATGTTTAATTCACAAGTTTGGCAGCAAATAGTTCTCTAGACAACCACCAGAGGGCACTCAACAAAAAATGGCAGAAACCAAGATGGCGGTCTAGTGACATACCCTTGTAGTATTATCTAGGTCACACCTCAGTCTCCTAGCACATTTCTAGTCCCTCCCGCCCGTGGGCAACATAAACACTGGTTGCCAGGCTGGAGACAGTGTTCCTTCTGTTGAGGAGTGAGGGAACTACTCCTGCCCCAGGGGGCCTACACTGATATTCCTGGGCTCCCTATACGACCAATCTCTCAGTCACTAGTGCCTAACCCAGTTAGTCATATTTTGGCTCCCTATACGACCAACCTAGGTAAGTTATCATTGTCAGGTTGGTTAGTACTGACCAACCCACCTTGGTCTTTTAATTTCCAAGGTAAGCCACTGAGTGGTGATCATAAAAATACAACACACCAATCATGAACCTAAATTAGCCACTACTGACTGACCCCCTCAGTCATTTTTGAAAATAACTTTGCCATTGTGACTAACACCCATATGACGAACCTAGGATAGTCTGTACTTACTAACACTTTCAACCTAAAGATTTTTAGTGTATGACAGTGGAGCCCCCTAGGGAGAGACCTGAGGATTAACTGAGTCCATTGATACGGTTATAAAGGGGCTTTATATTGTAACGGGAACGCGCCTGGGGCGAGGCGGGAAAACTGCAAGTCTCGCGAGCAAGCGAGATCCTGCGAGGCAGCGTCCTAAAGGAGGAGACAAACTGAACTAAAATATCTTGAAGGTGGACCCCAACTGTGGCACCTTCTTTTAGGTTGTGTTCAACTCCCCTATTTCACTACATCAACATATTTATAGCAAGGAATATCAGGTAGGGTGTGCTGGTCATTGTGATGCAATATTTGTGTACCTGTTTGTGGAAATAATATAGTATTTTGATCTGGAAGTCAGTCAGTTGTGAGTTGTCATTTCCTATCAGTGATGTCGCCATTGGGCAAGGCCCACCCATATTTTTATAGCTCTAAACCCTCTCATTCCCTCCCTCTGGCCTCCTATCACAATATGTTAAATTCACCATCCACCATAAAGAAAATACCACAAACTCCCTAACTCCCGCCAAATTGAAGAGCAATCTTTGCGAAAACATGCAGGACAGTGGCAATGTCCTTCTAAAATGCCACCGGTCCAGCAGATTCACAGGTGTAGCAGGACCGAATGTCCAGTCACATTTTGGGCTTTTCTGAACTAGAAGAATTTAGTTGGGCTTCTAAAGCTGACATGTTTATGTCAATACTGTGTAAAACTATCCTGATTTGGCCATAAATGATTACAATTAAAATGTATTTTAATGGAAAAAACTCTTCTATACTTAAAATGCAGAAATCATCAGATATGTGGCTATCCAGTCCTCCAAAAATGCAGCCGGTCCTTTGACATTGAAAATTTGCAGGACAGAATGTCCTGTGGGATGAAAAAGTTTTCGCAAAGACAGGAAGAGCGTCCCACACATGAAAAGGCAGCTTCAGGACCAGGGACCTTGATCATTCCAGCATAAAGACTTCTCTCTCTAAAATGGAAAATTGGCAGCATGTGTATCTAGTCAACAACAGAAATTACAAGAAAATTTTGTTTTGATCTCCTGTGGGTCATCATTACACTCTACACCATTACACTCTAGGCATGCATTATTATGACCAATTACTTCTGATAATATTTATTATTGTCATCATACAATATTTAAAACTTGGTAATCTAACCAGGTTTATGTATTGCAGAGGAATGTGTTCATGGCACTTGTGTCAAAAATGGTGGAGACAACATCTGTTGTTGTGACTTAGGATGGATGGGGGACACATGTGCAGACCGTAAGTACAGGAAGTGGGCTATTATCATTTACCATCACTAGGGTTAGATTATAACATATCAGCAATCTTCACAGACTCATCATATTATGTGGACAGGTTGATTTATAAATAATATGGGTGCTTCTTTTTATACAAAAATAGGTGAAATACCTCCTGTGAGAATAAAAGTCATCCAACTGTAAACCGAATAACAACGATTAACACCTACTCCCTACTGCCTCTTATTGGGCTTGAGGTGAACTACCTCTCACTATGCTCCCATTTATATGCATAATGAAAGCACTATTCCCATCCACAACCATGAGGGTTTTCATGTGTATTCATGCAAATTACACATTATATATACTTCCCTATTTATTTGTTGCATGTAGACCTTGACCATAAGTGTGTACTGATTGCTCTAAGTGTACTGGTCACACAAGACTAAGCCATTTTAGTTTCATCTTTGACCACAAGAGGTCATATTGGCATTGACCCCTACAGAGATGGCTTTCCTTCCCACCACAGAAGAATTAATATTTGTATTTTTAACCCATCCATTATGCTTTTGAGAGGCCTTATATGCCAAACTATTTTGCTCTGCCTTAACGAAAAACAAATGATGGTCCTATAAATATTAAATTCATGCTAGAGTTGGAGGAGGTCTGAGGAGGTCGAGTTGCTGCTTTAAATGACCCTTTTAAGATAGGGCGCCATTTTGACTAGGAAATGATACAACCTACCCCCAGCCAGCGTCAGTGTATCTGCTGGGGCTCATATGGGGGTCTTAGCCACACGTGGGGACGAACTTGCATAGTCACTAGACGCCGCCCATTCTGTGCATAATCTTAAAATCGCCATTTCTGGCGTAATCTTAATCAGTTTTCGCCACTTCTGTCGTAATCTTAATCAGTTTCCAGGTGATACCTATATCCTCTAGATGGCACCACTGTAAGTTTGTAATATTGGTGTATCTATCGGGGGCTCTGCCCCCGCACCCCCTTTTCCTTTTTCTGGAAAAAGATTACGCCAGAAGTGGCGATTTAAGATTACGCATAGAATGGGCGGCGTCTAGTGACTACGCAAGTTCGTCCCTTGTTGCGTCTTAGCCCCAAATTCTAAGCATTAACTTCACATGAATGACACTAGGGAGCACTCCTGTCAAAGGAAATCTTAGTTCACTCATTAGACTCATTGGCCAGCAAATGGGATTGCGAAAGCCTATTTGACCTGCCAATGTATTTACATACGAGGGTGCAATGTTGATGGAGGTGCATCTGTGAAATAGTCCTGTCACAACATCAGGCTGTGTCTCACAAACATGAGCCAATGTTTTCGTCTATGACCGGGTGCAATCTTTGACCGGCTAGCAAAGAAAAGGCAAATATAGGGGCTATGTCAGGTCAGGCTGAGTGTTATGAACTCCAAAATGGCAAAGCGTTAATATAGCCAATGATGAAAAACTGCCTGACAATATTTTCTTGCTGTGTAATTGCAGCAATTTGTATGCCACCTTGTCTTAATGGTGGCATTTGTACATCTCCCGGCGAGTGCACCTGCACATCACCCAATGTTGGGCCCACATGCGACAGGCCATGTCCCTCAGGTAAGTACCATTTTAACCCTAGTGCTTTAGTAAATATTGCTATTTGTCCTCAAGATGCATTTATTCCCAAAGTGTTTTCATGATGTAGTTCATTAATTGTTTTGTAAATTAAATCTGTGAGTTGACGGGATTTATGTATAAATAACCCTTGGCATTGAATCTTACTTAAAGCAGTTTACCTGGCTATATTGAACTATCAATAATTCAACAATTGCCACATTATTAATTCTAAAAACTCTTAACAATGTCAAATCTCAATTTTATCCCACCACTCTATCTCAAAATTAAATACCCTGGCAGGTTTGGCCCTTGTTATATAAAATCACATCTATTTATGTATTCTGTTTTTATAGGGTCATAATCACATTAATGGTCGTGACTCTTAAAATACAACTTGAGTTTCAGTAATAAACCTATATTACTCCCAGCCTACCTTGCATCATCACTTTTAAAACCTAGAGAACCAGTAATGACCTGAAGCATCCAACCCTTTCCCCTACAGTGCCCTACAGTTATGTGGGATGTTATATAGATATGAATTCCGACAGAGACTTTGAGGTGCGCCTGATTACCGCACAACAGACGTTGGAAAACTGCCATGACTGGTGTACTACTCAGTGTTATACATACTTTGCTCTGCAGGTAGGCTAACACTACCACTTTGTTTTGAGGAAAAATAATACCAATTATTTTTTTATAGGCAGCCACCCCCTCCCCAATGTCTCCTATGTAGGTATACATTCCTCAATTCTCGTCAAAATATCTGAATGAAAAGTTAATTTAATTTGGACTTTTCCATCTAGTTCACAGCCTAAAAATCTTTCTAACCAGTGATCTAGTGACCATCTTTTTAGATATAGGATAGATCACTTATTGTTATTAACTCAGATTGAAAATTTACAAATTGTTGATGTTTCATTTCCACATAATATAGACATGAATGTAAAACCTTGGCTAAAAATTGATTTTTGTTTTGTTTATTTTGTCATATAGTAGGGGGTGGACGCAAGGTTTTATTAATTGGAATTCTATTGAAAGTACTAAAGAGGTTTTTCGGTATTATTTATTCTCAAATCAATGGCAGCATTAAGGCCAAAAAAAGAAGAGGTTGTGTTCAGGTATCCCGACCGACCCTAACTCTTTGACCAAGGCCGAACTTTCTATCTATGAGACGACATTTACTACTAAAAAAACAATGAAGATAGACCTGCAAACCCTGTCCTTTTTCACTTGAACACAGCCTCTTTTTTGTTAGGCCAGATCAACATTTTTGATTATGTTCATTGCTCAGTTCCCCAAGTCCATTTTTTAGAATCTACACAAAAAAGTGGTCCTTGTAAAATGTCTTGAGAAACTTTACTCAGAAATGCTTCTAGAAAGTTTTAGGACGACTTCTTTCGTTTGATTCCCTACTATATAGAAGAAAAAAAATGGACAAAAAATTTGATACAATGAACATTCTCCAATTTTTATGCTTCCTTTACTGATATATCTAATATTAGAAATTAATTTATACCGATTCTCCCTGAAATGTACTTTTCAGCGATGGGGTGAAAGACAATCTGCTTGTAGTAGCAGAGGCACAACACTTTGATATATTCACCCTCTCCAAGAGGGTGAATACATCAATACACCAATACATGAACAAGACAATGTTTACAACCATTGTTCTATCTCTGGGTTAGAATGGTGAGGCATGCTGGTGCGGTAACTCATTTGGACGTCATGGAGAGGCGGACGAAGCAGACTGCAACAGACCCTGTGTTGGGGACTCAAGTCAAGTTTGCGGAGGGAGGGGCAGAAGCAGCGTCTACAATACTTTATTGTAGACAGACGGCCCTATAGTACACCAGCTTATGTAACTAAAGTAGGGGGGCTTTTTTTTGGGGGGGGGGGGGGGGTTGGAATTTGGCACTGAAGCCAAATCTGACTTAAAAAAGCTGCTGATTAAGATTCCTTGGGTCCAATTTGGGGGGGGGGGGGGGGGTAGGTAGTGTTATTAGTGCTTTAATGTGGGTATTCTTCCAATGGGAGATGAATTTCTGATATTTTGGCGGCCATCTTGGATTTTGGTCGGCTAAATTGTAAACTTGGCAATATCAAAATTCTTAATCAGCAGTTTTATTTAGGTCAGGTTAGGAAGTTTAAGGTTGAAGTTTGAAATATTTATTGACCATAAATTCATGACGATGACGCTTTTCAAATTACAGTCATAGATGCATACAAAGGTTTAACAGACAGCGTCAGATATTATCAATTAACACAGATGGGTCTCTCATGAAGAGTACAGAGCAATAATAGGTGGTTTCCACGATCGACTGAGGTATAATACACGTGTTACCAACTTTCAACCCCCCCAAAAAATGCCCCTACACAAGCCAGCGTACTGCTACTGTACCAAGTGCTTGGCCACTGTTTTTTTGTGCTTTCAACCTTTTTTTCTGGCCAAAATTGGACATTTTATTGAAATTATGTGTGTTTGGAGAAATTTCACTATTTTACATTTTTTACATATTATCTTGCCAAATTGGGTGTTTATGTGAAAGTAGAATTTTCATTTAAATTTTTACTTTGATTTTTTATTTCAATTTTCATTTTAAAAATGAATTTTGAATTTAAAAATGAATTTTAATATTGAAAGTGAATTTCTTTTTCAATTTTCATTTCTGAAAAGAAATTTCACTTTTTGACCCTCCTGGGCCACTGTAATACAGGCTTAACTATACCGTGTTCGACCTAATAAGCGCACACCCCCTAATAAGCGCACACACCCTGTTTTGGGGCGATTTTTAAACTAGAAATAACCAAAAATATCTCAATTTTTTACCCCAATTAAACTCTTAACTACTGAAAGGTGTCCAGAATAATTTTTTTACGTCGAATACGGTATATATATATTTATACCACGATTCTGGCGTTTCCCGTGCCGAGAGTGGATATTTGCGTGCGTATATCTCAGGATATACGCACGCTCAGAATTGATTTTTTACACCAAGACGCTTCTGTATATTTTAACAAGGTTATGAAAGGTAGGCATGGCCATTTTGGCTACGAAATTCGTCCGGGAATCGAACCCGGGCTGCGCACGCCATAGGCGAGCGTCTAACCCCCAGCGCCACGAGGGCTGGACAATATGTGAAGATGAAACCTTAGCTTTCCTTACCTTGTCGCCATGATATCGTTCATTGTCCGTCTAATCAGACGTCTATATCTGTCTAATAATGAACTCGGCTTCACCTCGTTCATTATTGCCAGATATACCTCACGCATGCTTTCCCCATCAGCCATTAAAGCATCACCATACCCTACTAAATACATGATTCTTTTTTGCCTATCTTCCAAATAACAGTAGGAAAAAACTATATTTATCCATAGACTGCCTACATGAGACTGCATAAATCTAAAACGTCACGAACAATAACAACTTGCCTCCACCATCTAGATGTAACCAATAAAAGTCATCAAAAACAAAAGTAACTCGTTTGATTCTTTGTGAGTTCTCCTACGATGTATACCATTTTATATTTATTTATCAAGTTTATGTTGAAATATAATCATAAAACACACACTTACCGTGTCACCCATTTTTAATAAGGCTGCAAGATACAGGATACTCTCGGCTGCTGGAGACCACTCCAGCACTCACTCCGAGGTCAGAAATTCATGTCTGTGGATATCTTGAGAACCATTTATTATGAGGTCCGTTGTCGCCATGATGCATGAATGATGAATAGGTGCATCATGATAGGAAATGGTGCCCTTAAGTGACATGCCGTTAACTACAACTCAAAGTGGGTATATCCGACTTTTCTTCAAATTCTAAATTTTACTAAATGTGTACCCAACACTGTAAAAGTGTAATATTTAGAGAATAGAGGTCAATTAAATGTCACCAATGGGTGTTAATAGGTCACAAAGGGATTTTCTAGTGTATTTTTGATGGGGGGAAATAAAGCGTGCACGCTTTTATTCCAAAATGACCATAAATTGGGCAATAAAATCGAATAAGAGCAAAATCGGAGGGAACTAGGGGGAATGGGTTGATTCAGGTAAAGTGGGTACTATTTGATATGTTGACATGTTCTACTATAAGTACCAAATGTGTGAATGGTACATAAAGTCAGAATATGGCTTAGGTGTCCCACTTTACCTGAATCAACCCTAAGTCAAATATATTATTTGTGAACATTTTGACTCATTTTTAGAGAAATCCATTTTTTGCCCCACAAATCGGATGTGCTAACTTAAACTACAAGTACAAAGTACATTCTAAAGACCTAAAATCTGAAATGCAGAAAGACTAATATACTAAATATATAATGATATTGTACCAAGTAACTTGGTCAAAGAACTTGATTCATGAAGGTGTTTTATGGTTAGATTCACAACTAAAACGACCCCTTTGTGACAAATAGGTCAGAATTTACACACCCTAGCCCAGGGGACTTGCTTCCATTTAAAACTTTAAGGGCCGCATAGTGATTTTATGTGCCATGCCATGTGTCGTCATGATGCGGGGTTGGTAAGTCCTGAAGGCTCGGCATTATGATGTATTTTTCTTTCACTTTTCATTGATCGCTCTTAACATGTTACGCATTGTGCAATCATATGCATGCCGCCTTGGTAAGACTACAAGCAGGGATTGGACTCATGCATCGACATAAGGAGGGCACATTCAAGCCCTATATTCGAGCACCATAATGACAATCGGCATAACACATTAAAGCACTAAACGGCCCTTCAAGGGTTGATAGCATACATACATTCCTTCAGCAATATCATACTTTCAATTGAATAGACCGTCCTCAGGGCTAATCGTCATAGGGTCTATTGTCCAGAGGGCTCCTGATCCATGTACCGGTCTACTCAACATACCAACAGACCAGCTAGTCATCTCATGGGCGCTCTACCCTACAAGCTCCCTATGAATCTGATTTGGGATTTTTATCGAATATTCTATAATATCCTAACAACCCGATTAGTCTAATACACATTCAGTTAGGACAGTCAGTATGCTGATGGTATCAATAGTATTCGACACTGATAAAATCAAAGTTAGTCAAATAGTCATCTTATAAGAAGGTTTTAGACCTAGGCTATCCAATTCGCAACCCTGGAATTATTAACATATATATAATCTACTTCATGTGTGAATGAATGACTATTTCTCTACCAAAGGGTCCAAACTTGCAGAGGTGCTGCCACCTATTGATCTGCGTGCAAATTATGCCGACCTGGCCACGTCAACTAACTTGTTGTACGAACTCACTTATCTTGATGTTAAAAAAACATTAAAAGTAACTAATCCTCTAGCATAAAGGATCTCAAAAGCTACCTACTGAAGGATGCCTTCTTTATCATTCCTGAAGCATAATTATGTTTGTTCAACCTGTGCCTCTCGCAGACTGAGTTCCCCAACCCATGTTTTACCTATCAAAGAGAGCCCACTTCCGTGGTGTTAGCGATTTAATGCCGTCAACATCAGCCATCACGTCACACTTAAAGTATATATCATTTATAAAGTTTAGATCAGGAACCCACTTTCTCATTATATTAGGATTATCAGAAAGCATTTGACACTTTTTCTCATCATGTAAAAAGAAATTAGAAGGTTTTGGACTTTGTGACATGTGTAAATAGTTGAAAAGCTCACTGATGGGAAGCAGCGAACAATTGCCAATGCTATTCTTTTTAAGGATAATTCAATAATATGGGGTACCCCAATGATCCGTCCTCGGTCCAGTGGTTTTTTTTCCAATTTATTTCATTTCCATTGATAGATGATGGCAATATTATACTTTATGCCGATGACGCTGTGATCCCAGTCACGGACCCAGACCACATTCTTACATTGCCCTATGGTGTAGAGTCAACAGCCTACTTTTGAACGAGAAAACCCCTGCAGTGGATGGTTTATGATAACATAAAAATATGTCAACCCTGTATTTTGGGATTTTGCTAACTTTATTTGGGTAGAGGTAGGGTTGGGGGAAAATAAGGAATATTTACAAAATAAGGGATTACATACTGTTTACAAGGTAAATATAGAAGAAAATACTGTTATGAACACAGAGGACTTACAGACAAAGAGTGGCTGTTTATGTTTAGATTATAGGAGAGATATTCACCTCTTGTTTTATGCCTACAACACAGCAGAAAGGACTGATAGATAACTGTGACATATCTACACAAAGACATTTGAGTAAAAGGCTTAAGACTAAGGCCTGTTGTAGTCAGGAGTGCCTTATATATAGAGCCATTGAATGGTGGAACAGGCTGAAACCTATTGATACCCTTTGGAAATCCAAACTGCAATCAAGCGTGATTATCCTGACTGCTTTCCTGCTATCCTGACTGCTGCGAATTAATGTTATCCTGATCTTTGTGGCTCAGCCTCATCTCATCTCATTGTTGTTTTTCCCTCTTGTATTGCGTATCATTATAGAATTTTAGTAATACTATTATTTACATTACAATATTGAAAGTCTGTAGAATGGTATCTATATCCACTTTGATGTATTAAAGACCGTCAAACAATCACTGTAAAATAGAGAGGGGTCCTTGCTGCAGAAAGGAAAAGCGCCTCAGCCTGTATATACACTGTAAGAAGTAAGTACTGTACACCTACAGCAAAAGTTGCTGGCAAATTTTGTTCCAGTAGATTTTACTGTAGGTGTACAGCAACTAGGTGCTGTAAAGTTACAGCAACTTCTACTGTAGGTTTCATATTGTTGTTGTCATCAATTTATATTAATCAATATGCATACATGGAGAGTACTTTTCTGCATAATAGTGTAGCTGTTGGCTATTCTAAGATAGACATCTGCTATGAAAAACTCCAGATTCGAAAATAGGTTGTTCAGAAATTACATTTTATTCATTCTGACATACGGCTCGTAATCATACAGACGGATAGCGATAATCAAATAGGCTTCTGAACACCAGTGGTCATATGAACATACAGGAGGTATACGCTCACGGTCTAGTACATAATTCCCGAGTTCCAAGGCTCTCTTCCATCTTGGTTAACTCCACTTGGATCAGACTCCCCCAGAGGGAGTTCTGTACCCGGAGTTGTGCACCAGTGCGTCTATCTCCTCTAGTTCCCCCAGAGGGTGGAACAGAGAAAGACGCAGGGTGACCAAGGTGGAAGCAGCGACAGGACTAGGCCTAAAAGGTACAACAGAGTTCGGGGAAGCTCTGTTGTGGAGCAGCCAAGCTGGCCGAAGTGCGCAGCAAGACTGGGTCCTCGATTAGCAGAACCCCAGGTCTTATGTACTGGTCGTTATGTAATTCTCTCCATTACTCGTAAACACTTGAGTTCCCGAGGAACTCCGGGTAACCACGCGCCGGTGCATCCGAGCCGACACCGTACCCGAGATATGTCGGGTGACACGTGGCGGTCACGGCTCAATGCACATAACCAGGCCGCGCTCCACCATTCCTCAGGTGGGCTTATATAACCTTATACTCGGCAGTAGACAGGAGTGCGGCCTGGATACACGACAACACATATACCAAATATAACTCCAACTGGTTCCATAGAAATAGTACAGCGGCGACCCACTACACTACCCCCCTTCAGACAATATCATAGCGTCTAAATAGCAGCACAAAGTGCAGTATTATTATACTACCTTGATACAATGACAAATTTTATCTCCAAACAACCCAAAAAAACAAATATATTGTCTCCAAACACATACATAGTGGAGGCAAGCGTAACTCTTTCTATCAGAAACACTAATATATTTCTTGGGTATCATAGATATGTATTCATCCTTCTTGATATTAACGTCAATCATATCAACCATCAGGATCCAGTTACACAATAATCGAGTATCATCCTTCAATAACAGTCATGATTTATGGGACTAAGAGGATAAACTCCACACAGCCAGTCAAGCCCTATAAAACAAACTTGACTATATATCATAAAAAAATATATAAAACCTTTAAGACATATTTATCGCATACTAACCATGTCTCATCGAAAACGATTTGTTACAACAGGTATCGTATACATACAGATCAAATATGAGCACTTCTCCTTAAAAGTTACCAATTTTTTTAGTACAAGACATATTGGAAAACAAAAAGGTGGCAAGTGTCGACTTTATAGTAAACCTTGACCCAACCCGTCTATTTGAATAGACTCACTCGCTTTACGTGCCAGAGTAAGGTTTGAAAGATCAATATTTTTGGAATAAATGAACATATAGCGTAGATCCGGTAAATGCAGTTTCCAATCCAATCAAGGTCTCCAAAACCTTATGCACCATGGTCACCCAGGTGTCCTTTTCGGCGTACTCTACACAATAACACAAGTGACACTCTCCATATAGGAATACTGAAAGCAATCAGATCAAGTGTCATGGCAACATATCTCAACGTTTCAGGGAGAATTAGTCTCCACACTTAGTTCAAAGATCAAAAACGCAGCAAGCTGAAAAATAGAATGATCCGGCTCCTCACTCGATACCTTCCTTCTGAAAGTAATCAACGGGAGCCTACGGATCTCCATAACAACTTACGTAATTTCCACTCCTAGTACCTGAATAAATTTTATGTTTCTCAGGTTCATTGATATGTTATTACCACAGATCTACACATAGTACGAATGCAGTCAAGCAACCTTTCAGTAGGTATCATCAGGATCCAGTCCCTCATACCTTTACTTATTGGACGGATAATTCAGAGTATCACAACCGGCATACAATAATCATACCTATAGCACATGTCATCAAATCAAACAGAACCCGTTTTACAAATACTGTCTTATGGCAAAAATAGAACACTCTTTGGTGATGGTTTTAACAGTTTCTTATATGGCGACAACTGCAAACCTAGATCATATCAAAGTCTTTTCATAAATAGGTGATAATGATCCACTGTTCTTGTCATCTCAGTCTTTTATAAATATATATGTATATATAGTCATCCTGTGACCCATAGTTTATGGTATAAAGCATCATACGGTCCGTGGTGTATTAATAACCCCACTACTGCAAAAGTTCAACCTTGATGACGACACATGGTAGAGGTTCCATCTATGCTGCAACTGGGAATGTTTTTATGACTCGCCACTCAGCAAAAGTTCTTCATTTCTGGACACTGGAGACATGCATTCACTAGATCGATTGTCACTCATCTCAATGGATATGTCCATCCCAGACCCTAGCTGCAAAGCATCAGGGTTAGGAAAATGCACTTGAGTACCCATAGGTACACTCGCCATGGATACAGGAATGTCCAGGGTGGATGGACGATGGTTCCCAGACATAGAACCAGTCGTCACAGGTGGGTCCATTGGAGGATCCACCATCATGGATTGTTCAAGTTCGTTTTCAGGAGCCATAAGCGCCTCAGCATCACGGATAGACAGACGTATGTCAGCCTCTGCAATTGCATCGTTCAGCTCCATCAGTATCTGAACCGCCTCTCTAGTCTCACTTTCCGTTATCTGGTAAGGTGACTGACAAGAGGTGGTATCGAGTATTGGTGTTGAGACAGGAGTCGAGTTATATGACTCTGCCTGCAGTTCATTCACCACCATCCTCGCTAGAGTGGACACCCCGGCTGGAGTATCCATAGTCTCAAAGGAAGACACGGTTGTGTCCACCCCCATTGTAGTATACTGCATCGTCTTAGCATCAGACGACACAGAGGTAGACGTCACAGCAACAGATGTCACCGAGACAGGTGACACAGGAACAGACGTCACAGCCACGGACGTCTTAGGAACAGACGTCACAGCCACGGACGTCTTAGGAACAGACGTCACAGCCACGGACGTCTTAGGAACAGACGTCACAGCCACGGACGTCTTAGGAACAGACGTCACAGGAACCAACTCCGATGACCCACAGGCCATGGAGGTGGCAGCCACGTAACTGCAGTCGGCCTGGTGCGCCTCGTCTTCTGTAGATGGAGGTGGAGGACTCCTAGGGGTGTTACTAGCCCTGGAGTCGGCTCTCAACCTTTGTGCGTATGCATCACCGTCAAATCCTAAGGGAAGAGGGGCAGAACCCCGTTCAACCCTGTACACACTCTCGTCGTACCAACTTGACAATGGTATCTCATAGCAGTCTTCGAAAAACTCAGCCAACTCTTCATAGAAGTCATCGTTCTGCTGAGCTTCCTTTCTATAGCTAGAAAATTCTTCTGTTAGACCACCAATTTCGTGTTCTAACTTCCGAATAATTTTGGTTTTTAGACTAATTTCAGTCCTGGCAGCAGTTAGCTTATGTTCAGCAGAGCTGACCATATCCTTACTGCGATCCAACTTGACTTTGAGATCATCAATTAAAAATTGACTTTCCATACGAGATTTTTCAATATTCAATCTCAAATCATCTACTATTCTGCTTGAGGTTGCTACCATGTCATCTCGTTGTCCCAACTGTCTTTTGAGGGCTTCATTCTCCTCAGTCATTTTGGACATTTTAGATAGGAGTTCTGCTTTAGCAGTCTCCACTTTCTCTAATTCGGCCAAACGACTTTCCTTTACCAATTGCTCAGCTTGAGCCCTAGCTCCTTGCAGAGCTAGTTGACAAGCGAGATCCAGTGTGTCAAATGAACTTTTAAGTCCAGTGACATACTGTTCTTTCAGAAGATTCCTGATACTTATATTCTCAGGGTGATCAATATCACCAGTCAGCTTAGGCAGAGGAACCGACTCCAAAGAGATATCTTCCTCACCCACTCCAGCTGATGGAGAGTTTAGTGAGAGATCCCCCATACAGGTAGATGGTGATGGAACGGAGGATAGTCTACGACCAATCTCCTGTTCCTTCCTCATCTCTGTTTTACTTGATTGAACCCTGCCTGTGGGTGGGGTGAATTTCTGGTCCACCCAATCATCCCCCTCAGATTGGAAATCAATCGTTCTATAGGTCATTTTAGATTTGGAATCCTCTTTCCCACTTACTGACTCTATCTTCCCTGTTACATACCCTTGACTATCAGTAGAAGTATTTTCTGTCTTTAATATCTTCCTTGATACTCCCGGGTTCCCTCTAGCTTCAGAGATTGTGGTAGGAGGTATTACCTCCTCTCCCACAAATACACAGTCATCCTCCTCCTCTACAGGAGAAGCCAACAGGTCATTTACCATTTTCTCCTCTATGGCTAGCCTTGGGCTAACAGCAACCCTCGGTAATGATCCGCCAGAGCCCTCCTTGTTGGATTCAGTAGTGTTCCTACTAAACCCACAGGAAGACCCTGGAGCACGTCTTTTGGTTGGGGTCGATCGGCCGTCAGGTGATGAGTCTAGCCCAGCAGAAGCTGAGGACTCCTCTGAACCTGTGGTCCGCATCTCTCCTAAGGTAACCGAGACAGGAGTGTACACTCCATGGTCCACAGTTTTACCTTCAGACAGCATTCTACCTTTAGGAGGAGTGGCCAACTCCATTTTACTACGATAATCAGAGGCTTTCTCCGGAAAGTCCTGAATGTAGTATGGCCACGCCTTTCGATTCAACCACAACCTTCTCGGGTTATGGTTGAACACCAAGGTGTATGCCAACCCCTGTGGTACCCTTACACACTTTTCTCTGTCCGTGAGTCCTAAGGCCTCCGGACTATTCTCGAGAATATCTAGATTGGACATAGCAGATTCAGCCTTCATATGGTGTACATCCACTAAATGCCTTTTCATACAGCCCTTTCTAGATGTGCTGAAAGGTTCACCACCTTTCATACATTTAACTGAGCGATTAGACTTGGCCCGGCACTGCCACATCATCTTGGAGTGCGCGTGGAACTCCACTAGATGTCGTGCGAACTGGTACAGGTCCAAATACTCAGCTATTGGATTTCTATCCATACACTCATTGAATGGGCATTGCCCCGAACCTATTCTCCAACCTCTACCAGGTTTATAAGTAGGCATACCCGGCGGGACAAATGTCATCCAGGCCCATTTCAACCGATCTCTATCCTCGTTGGAGAGGTCGGCAGCCCTGTATGTCCCCATACTTTGCTTTATAACCTCATCCCAGAACTTGTACGCTTGATGTGCCCCTGAACTAGTATGCTCTAACCAGAACTCCATATCCCTCTCTGTATCTTCGTAGGATGGTAGCCTAGCTCGGCTCCCTATCTCCCCAGTAACCTCTCCTACATAGGGTCTGGACTTAGAATTATCGGAAGGAGATCTGAATAGTTTAGTACATTTCTTCTCGTTGAACTTGTCCAACTCTTGGATGTATGCCCCCCTGCATATCCTACTCCCGGGAATCACTGCATCCGGCTTAAATTTCTCGAATTTAGCTGCTAAATGCATTACTGCCATGTTTGGAATACGTTCCGGAGTTGACTGTGTAGGGGCATTCCAATCGGGTACAAAGTTACCATGCACCGGATGTAAACCATCCGCACGGTCATACGACATAGCACCCCACGGAGCGCCCACTGGAATGTCACTGACCGAGTGCACCGGTATCCCGGGCATATTCGGGTCAGTCCGGGTCACTCCCGAAGAAGGTGGTGACGCAATATTCCCAACCTGGAACAAGGGAAATCCCCCGGCCTCGAGTCCTTTCAACCCCGGCCCTGACACGAACCCCCTAGCCTGCGCCACTGATAAACCCATATCTACCAGTTTCCTTACATGTTCTCCCCGAGCTAGGAGATACTGTGTGGTTTTAACCTTTTCAGTTCTCCTTATCTCCGAGATATTACTGTGATTTCGGCGTCTCACACCCCTATTCTTCATCTTAGCCGGTGGTTGATACACAAATTTAGGTAAATCTGCATCCCGAAATCGTTTTGGAAGATCATACTCGACCGGAGCTGTTGACTCCAGGTCCCCCAAAGCTAACAATTCTCTCTGTTCCTGCGACAGAGGGGTAACTTCCGTCGAGTGACTCCTTCTATGGGAGTCCCCCGACGGATAGTTATCCGCCATGATAACTACACAGAGGGCGGCCCAGAGGAGCCCACTCTAAAAATGAGCTTAAATGAGTAGTAGAATCAGGAAAATTGTTACAAATGTGTCCTCCTGTACTACCTCACTTTAGTGTCTCCTCTCTCCCTCACATGTAGATGTTCTAACCGGTGTTTTACATACGCGGAGAGAGGTGCCTTCGCATCCACCCTCTCCAACGGTATGTGCAGGACTGACGCTTTCCGCGCCAAACCAGCATGCGTGCGCATCCAAGCGCAAAGGATCACGGGTACCGGATAGCCCTTCCCGAAGAAGTTATCCGGTATTATCCGAAGAAAACCGGGTGGCGGAGTAAACTGCGTAGTAGTTGCAATCTTCGCCGGGTTCTCTCGGATTGTATTTTACACATCATTTCAAGTAATAGCAATTCTTTAGTTCGTCACGGCTGTATTATTTGTAGCTTATGAACCTTCAGAACGCTGTTTAAACAAACATTATAAAAAAATACGTGTCAAAGTAAATTTCTTTGGTTGTCCGAACAAATTCGGAATACGTATGAGTCCCATTCTCATGTTGTTGTAACGAGTTCTACACCCGTACTTTCTACATAATATTTCTTACTAGGATCCTCATATCTATCCTTAGAAAAATTACTGACTAGGTTTGATTGGATTTTAATCCGAAACCATCACGACAAGTACTAAATGGGAAACCAACTCACAGACCATAGCATGTAAACATTCAAAACTAACTTTAGTAAAGCAGAACGTTGGGTACCCCAATGCCATCTACTGGTCAATTTCACCATTATTCCCGTCACAAAGACTAAAGAATAAAATCCGGTATTTCTCGTTGTGTTTTTGACAATTAGCACCAGTTACGCAACTTTCCGGGGTTTACCGGGTAAGTCCTTGGAGACCCGAACTATTTCGGGTAACCACAACAAACAAACCCAGCCCCGCCGCTCTTACGTAACAGCACCTCGACCCGCTATACGAGCACTTCTACGTATGGGTCCTTGGGGTTTCTTCTTCTCAATTACTGTAGGAACCTCCCCAGTTCCCTTTTCAGTAACCAACTTCTTCTTTTTCTTCCTACCATCGACTTTTCTAGCTGGCGTTGCTTTTCTAGTCTTCTTTGTAGGCGGGGGTGCCGTAACCTGTGTTTTACGCACCCACCTGGGTTGGGGCATTGGCACTTCTACCAAAGGCTCATTCTCATCGCCGGGCCGGCGACCTAGCCAAGGCTTCAGGCGATCCACATGGCCTGCAACTATCTTGCCTTTCACATTCTTCAACAACACAGTAACATCCGATATTACTTTTGTCACCTCAAATGGCCCATCCCAACCTTTCGAGATTTTTCCATGTACAGGTGGCTTCAATCTCACCACCTTCTGTCCAACTACATACTTCCTCTCTCTCAAGCCTGTATCATACCCTACTTTCTGATGGATGGCCGCTTTCTTCAAATGGCCTCTCACCAATGCATAGCCTTCCCGCAATTCTCTACGCAGAGATTCCGCAAATGCCACACGGCATGGGACATCCTTTCTCCGCAGTACACTGCCAAAGACCAAATCTGCAGGCATTATGATCTCAGATCCAAATACCAAGCTGTTAGGAGTGCAGCCAGTTGAAGCATGCACCGTACCGTTGTATGCATGAGCCACATACTGGGAAAACGTGTCCCAGTCATCCTGATTAGAATTAACCAGTGTGGTCAGCCCTTGAATCAACGTGCGGTTGAATCTCTCAACCATCCCATCCGACTGCGGTCGGTACGGATTAGTGCGTGTCTTAACTATGGCCAATTCTTCCAGCATCCCCTGAAAGAGACGCGATTCAAACTCCCTACCCTGGTCTGAATGTAACATGAGAGGTGCGCCAAATGTTAGTACCCACTCCTCAACCAAAGCTTGTGCGCAAGTTAATGCCGTGTGATCCTTCATTGGGATCACCCTCACGTACTTTGTATAGTAGTCTTGTACCACCATCATGCACACGTTGGAGTTTGGAGTTGTCTGGAAGCCAGTGATTATATCAATGGCTATCCTCGCAAATCTGACTCCGAACAGTTCTTGTCTGAGAGATGTTTTACCTTTCCCAGGGCCCGGCTTCACCAGGCAACACGTCGGGCATTCACTCAACCAACGTATTACGTCCTTAGACA
The DNA here is from genome assembly GCA_947462335.1 of Harmothoe impar. Taxonomy (NCBI): domain Eukaryota; kingdom Metazoa; phylum Annelida; class Polychaeta; order Phyllodocida; family Polynoidae; genus Harmothoe; species Harmothoe impar. The sequence continues at coordinate 101,740,231 of OX381704.1, read as the reverse complement.
TCCCAGGCCAGTAATATCTCCTCGCTAGTTTGTCCAAAGTCCGTTTCCTGCCAAAATGAGCGGAAGTCTGATGACCATGGAAAAACTCGAATACTTCCCATCTCAGAGAAGCTGGCAAGACTATCTGTAGCCTTCTTCTGGCTTTGCCCTCCAGAGTTTTCCATCTACACAATAGGCCGTCTCGCACTACCAACTGCGACCATTGGCCCACCAAGTTCCTTACTTCCACACATTCTAATGACAGAGCAGGTCTGACGGGACGAGCAGCTCTCTCCAGGATCAGATTCCGTATCATATTGATACCATCGTCCTCCTGCTGAGCTTCAAGTATGGACTCCGCCGACCAAAACACCAAGTTCTCTTCCCAGGCCGGATCAAAATTCATTATTGGCGCCACCAACGCGTTATGTATGCCACAGTCTTCACAGTCCATTCTTGCACATCTTCGGATTGGTCTCCTAGACAAACAATCCGCATTCACGTGCTTCACTCCGCTCCGATGCTGAATCTGGGTATTCTCTATCCCTAATTCAGACAACGCAGAGATCCATCTGCCCATCATCCCATCTGCCTCCTTGAAATTAAGGAGCCATTTCAAGGATGAATGGTCTGTTCGTAGAATAAAATTCCCACCATACAAATAATGGCGGAATTTCTTTGTGTATACTACTATGGCCAACAACTCTCTCTTGGTGGTGCAATAATTGCGTTGAGTTTTACTCAAGCTGTTGCTAGCAAATGCCAAGGGCACTTCCCTACCCTCCTGCACTTGGGATAAGACAGCGCCTATGCTATCGTTGCTAGCGTCGGTGTCCAGGATGAACTGATCACCCTCAGTAGGATAGCTCAGCACAGGAGTTACCGTGAATAACTCCTTCAGCTTCTGAAAAGCCTGTCCAGCTGATTCCGTCCAAATAAACGGTGGTAGCTTCAACATTCCTTTCCTTTTTCCTACTACTAGCGCCTGTAAAGGAGCCGACACCTCAGCAAATCCGGGAATGAAATCGCGGTAGTATGAGCAAAAACCCAAAAATGACCTCACTTCTTTCTGGTCCTTTGGTGTTGCCCAACTAGCTACTGCCTCCAATTTCCCTGGATCCGCCGAAATACCCGTGCCACTGACTATTCGGCCCAGATATTCCACTGATTGCCTGAAGAACTTGCATTTCTTAGCTTTCAGTCTCAGGTTATAGGATCTCAGTCGATCCATCACCATGGTCAAATTCGATAGACACTCCTCCCGAGTTTTCCCGAAAACTATGATGTCGTCTAGATAAACCAGACAGTTTTTCCACAACAATCCCCTTAGCATTGTCTCCATCATATTCTCGAAAGTAGCCGGAGCATTGCATAAGCCAAATGGCATTACATTGAACTCGAACAACCCCCTGTGGGTTGTGAATGCTGTCTTTTCCTTATCCTCTGGGTGCATCCCAATCTGCCAGTACCCTGACTGGAGATCTAAGGTACTAAACCAGTGATTACCTCCCAAGGAATCCAGACTTTCGTCAATGCGTGGCAAGGGGTAGGCATTCTTCCTCGTAATCCCATTTAGTCTCCTGTAATCTATACAGAACCGACAGGTGCCATCCTTTTTGGTAACCATTACCACCGGACTAGCCCATGGACTATCTGAGGGCCTTATTATCCCTTCCCCTAACATCTTGTCCACCTCATCCTCCAATGCCTGCTTCTTAGACAACGGGAGGCGCCGGTATGGCAAGCGCAATGGTGGGCTAGAACCGGTGTCTATCCGATGAGTTACTCGGTCAGTTCTACCCAATTGCTCCCCTGGAGCGGAGAACAAGTCTGCATTCTCGCATAATAGCTGAGCCAGACTCTGTTTGTCCTCTTCCGTCTCCAAGTGGCTATCTGTCACTAACGGTAAAAGATGCAGTGGCAATCCATATCCTTCCTTCCTATCCTGCTCCCCAGTGTCTTGCAATACCACTGGCATAGCGGATGGATCCAAAGCTCCTATTTCCACTGCTCTCTTTACTGCTAACTCTACTTCTGGTGAGTCAGCTCTTCCTACCACGTCAGCATATGTTACGTCCCCAAAGGTCGTCCCTTTTTCCAGGTACACATCCTGAAAAGTCATATTACTGACTGGTACTACTGTTCGTCTTGAACTCTGCACTAAGGCACTGGTGGAAACCAACCCCAGCTTACTCAAATGCTGCTGATTCGGTTCCACCACCCCCATGCGGTCGAATTCCATTTCCCGGCAGTATACAACTACATTGCACACATGGCGGGGAGGAATTCGCACTGTCTGAGAGACAGACGAGACGCCTGAAATCCGGCGGAGTACACACTGGACCTTCATCTCTTGTGGATACTGAAGAGTGAGTTCCCCTGTCACACTATCCAATACCGCTCCATACAGAGAACAAAAATCTACTCCCAAGATTCCCTCATCCGTCAATTCAGCTACAGTTGTTGAAACAACAAATGAATGTTGATTCACCCAAAAGGGTATCACCTGTCTGCCATGTGTCCGCATATGAGACCCATCAGCACTTCTGACCGACCCAGACCCCACAGGGTTAGTCGACAGACCTGCGAGCTTCTTGAAGAAATGGTGACCCATCATGGAGTGACTAGCTCCAGTATCGATCAGAAATTCCCCCGAGCAGCCCTGAATCTGCACAGGCAAGTACCATCTCTTCCCTTGTAAAGGAGAAGGTTGCAAGGCAAATCTCTGGATTCCAGCTTCACCGCCCAAGTCATATCCCCTCGAGTTGAGAAACTTAACTATAGGATCATCGGGTTTGAGTCGCGAAGCACAAAACCTTTCTACTTCTTCCGCCAACTCAATTCTGCGGACAGTGTCCAGATGAGCTAAATCTTCAACACCTTTCTCGTCCGTTCCCTGGGGCCCATCTCCACCTGGCGGATCAGACTCAGGTGCGGCTAACCCCAGCGGTTCCCATGAAATGGAATCTTTTGATTCTCCCCTGATAGTACCTTTGACAATCACAGGTGGGGTTGTTATCTTGTCATCGACAACAACCCCTGTTAGTTTTCCGTCGGTGGTGGGCTTTGGTCAGAAGAGGGTCCGTCTTTTTGTTTCTCGACCGATGATACATTCTTAGTATCCTTGGACCAACATGTCCTTGCAAAGTGACCCTTCTTCCCACAATTATAGCATTTCGTGTCTTTGTTGGGTTTCCCCTTACCGCGACCACGAGTTGCGACCTTTTCAGCCTTCTCAGCCTTACTACGCTCCTCCATGACTTTTCCGATCATGGTCTTCAATGCACCCTCCTCTGGCGCTTGAGCGTCTGATCCTGGAACCTTTCGTCTTACATAAAAAGAACGACGTCCTTTCCATTTAGGATCTATTGCTGCCACCTCTTGCACTCCCTCTGTAGACAGTTCAACCTCTTCTACGGGCATCTCTATTACTGCTACAGGGGCTGCCTCTACAGTTTTCAACAGCTTCCTCTTTCTCAGAGCATCTTCCGTAAGCTCGAAGATATCTGCTAGTGACATAGTGGTCTTCCACTGTGAAGCAATCTCGCTCGACAATCTTTCGTCTTTAAGTCCATCTATATACAGGCTGGACAGCTTCCTTACCAGCCATGGATCACTTGGACTCATAGATGCAAATGCTTCTGCTGCTAGCACTCTGAGAGCCATTCCAAACTGTCTGTGCCCTTCACCGGGCTTCTGAACTCTTGCCTCTAGCTCAGATGCGGGATCCGCACCGGATGTGGAACCTAAAGCCCAAGAAGCTGTTTCCACTAATCCCTTGTACGTTCTTCCCCCGCTTAATTCAAAGCTTGTTAGGGCGGGATCACCAGGACCATCCCGCAGACACCATGACAAAGCTGCAAGGCACTCATCGCCTTCCCAACCATTATGTCTCATATCTGCTGAAAATCGTGTGAACCATTTTCTCCATGGAACCGAGCCATCATACTGCTTCATCTTGATCGCCTGTTTCCTCACAGGTGTCATCCCCGTTCTCAACGGTATATCAGCCTGGCTCAAAGCATAGTCCACTGCCTTAAAGTTCCCCACGTCATTCGGTACCGCATCAATCCCCAATCTTCTAATTGCTGGATTGCTCTGGAACACTGCCTCATCTTCCATTGACATATTTCCCCTATGTTGATAGGGTGTCCCACTCTGGTTAGTACCTCCGGTCCTTGGTGTATACATGCTTCCTGGAGTTACATGACTGCCAGGTAATGGGGGAGGTGGTATATTGAACATAGGCCTCGCGTTCCCATAACAGTTATCCGGTCCCACATTGCCCCATCCCCCGTAGGAGGTGTTAGGACCAGCCAGATTCCCTTGACCTGGCGGCCGAGCATTCATGTATGCTCCACCGGGCAAACCTGGTCTACCTACTGTAGACACATTTATCGGAACTGTAGGAACTTGCCTTGTCCCCGGAGCTGGAGTAGAATGAGCACCTGGAGCTGGAGCAGTGTTAACTGGTCCCACAGGAGGCTTGTTCCCTGTAGCCTGGGCTACCGGAACGTCTCCTTTTACTCCCTTAGTGTCATTCTCCACACTCACCGATTCTGTTTCTTCAAGAAAGCAATCTAACTTTTCCTGAAACAGTTTTTCAACTCTACCACACAGTTCTAACATGAACTCCTCATTCTTATCAAACTTACTGCCATGCATCGATGAGTGTCCACTCACACTGGATAACATATCTGCTGTATGTATCACCATGGAACTATCTAGATCCTCAGTAACAGGTGGTTTCACTACCTCCTCCACCGTATTGACTATAACTACTGAGGGCTCGTCGGCAGTCACAAAGGTCTCATCTCTGGACACCTCCTGCGCCTTTCCCACCGGGTCCCCAATATCCTTCGTCCCTTTTGGTTCTAGCTTATTCATCATGTGATTTTCAGCTTGTTGAGCTAGTGCCTCTAACTCTCCCAGCTTACTATCCTGCTTCTTCAACAACTCATCATACTGCGCTACTTGTAACTGTCTTGCTAGAATCTCGGAACTAATTTCTTTATTCCGCACCACTAGCTTTTCTGTTTCAGACTTCAGTCTGACTTCAGTACCCTCAAGTAGACCCACATTGACAGAAATCTGCTCCAGATGTTTGATCTGAGCTGCATGTTCCCCAATGTTTCCTGACCTTTTTGCCAAAAAACTCTTTTCAAAAGCTTCCCTTTCTTCCTTCAGCTTCCTGAGGGATTCTTCCTCTAGCCTTATCCCTTCCTTCATATGCTCATGCTCGTTTCTCAATCGGAGCGTCCTTATGTCCTCCAGGCTCAACCTTTCCCTGGGCTCATAAGGCGGAACCTCTAGACCAGGTATTGTCAACCTAAAAGGATCCGGGAACAGCTTATCTCCTCTGGAGATTCCATCTCCCCTGGAGGTTACCTCAGCTGTCTCTTCCCCTTCCTCAGGAGTTTCCTCTAGGTCGTCTCTTTTGACAACCTCAACTCCTTCCTGACTAACTGGGACTACCACTCTAGTCCCTCCCACTGCTTCTACAGTGGGTACTGGTCTACGTTCCCATCTCACTGGTATAGCTACTGTACCCTCCAGACTAGGTATACTAGAGTCACTATCCTCTCCAGCATCTTCCATGGTCACCTGTCCAAGCGTCACATCCTCCCGTGAGGTGTCCCCCACCTGGACAGGTCCTTCCATAACCCTATCTGACTCTAGAGCTGGACGTTTTGCTGGAGGATCCCCTTGTGAATCCTCAGATCTCACCTCGTGGGCCTCCTCCTCTCCTCCATGTCCAATTTCCCTACTCTGATTGAAAGTATGTACCTTCTGCCTAGCATTAAACCTCACCCTAGATCGTAATCTAGGACGCATTCCCTCCCCTTGGTTAGTAACCAACGGGGGAGGTACCTCCATATCTGACATATCTTCACCACACAAAAGCAACCTGTAATAGCTATCCTTGAAACCTACCAATTCTGGTTCAAACATATAAGAGCTTACCTCTCAATTTCAGAAAGACGAGTAAAAAAATAAATGTAAATCAATACTTACCCAAAGTGGTCACGGCACCAGTGTAGCTGTTGGCTATTCTAAGATAGACATCTGCTATGAAAAACTCCAGATTCGAAAATAGGTTGTTCAGAAATTACATTTTATTCATTCTGACATACGGCTCGTAATCATACAGACGGATAGCGATAATCAAATAGGCTTCTGAACACCAGTGGTCATATGAACATACAGGAGGTATACGCTCACGGTCTAGTACATAATTCCCGAGTTCCAAGGCTCTCTTCCATCTTGGTTAACTCCACTTGGATCAGACTCCCCCAGAGGGAGTTCTGTACCCGGAGTTGTGCACCAGTGCGTCTATCTCCTCTAGTTCCCCCAGAGGGTGGAACAGAGAAAGACGCAGGGTGACCAAGGTGGAAGCAGCGACAGGACTAGGCCTAAAAGGTACAACAGAGTTCGGGGAAGCTCTGTTGTGGAGCAACCAAGCTGGCCGAAGTGCGCAGCAAGACTGGGTCCTCGATTAGCAGAACCCCAGGTCTTATGTACTGGTCGTTATGTAATTCTCTCCATTACTCGTAAACACTTGAGTTCCCGAGGAACTCCGGGTAACCACGCGCCGGTGCATCCGAGCCGACACCGTACCCGAGATATGTCGGGTGACACGTGGCGGTCACGGCTCAATGCACATAACCAGGCCGCGCTCCACCATTCCTCAGGTGGGCTTATATAACCTTATACTCGGCAGTAGACAGGAGTGCGGCCTGGATACACGACAACACATATACCAAATATAACTCCAACTGGTTCCATAGAAATAGTACAGCGGCGACCCACTACAATAGTTCAGTTTCAGCTAGGATAATACACACTACACAATGTAATGGTTTAATCCTGCTTTAATACAGCTGAACTGTATGTGATACCAGCTTCTTCCCAGTCCAGGCACTTGAGCATTTAACTTTTCCCACCACTGTGGTGTCTCTCTCATCCATTCTTTTGTGAGGCTTTATTTGACCCATTTATCGAAATCTAGTTGGGCAACATTGATATTCAGATTCAGCACATTCCATTAGAAAAGTCATGTTGCCTTGCTCTATTGCTCCATGCCCTTAGAAATGGTTTCCAGGCCTTGGTCTTGGATTTTGGTCCTGCTGTCTGCAGGTGGGTAAATGTTGTCCCCCGTGCAGCCCCTCCGGACTAAAGCATGTACTCGACACATAAAATTGATGTCTTTCTTTTGCGTCGCCTGCCTGTTGCGTCCTTGGGACTGATACTGCAGGGACGAAGCCTGTCCATGTGCCGGTGACACTGACAGGGTGAAGGCAGGAGGATTACTTGCCTTTTGGGCACATCTTTGATGCTAATAAGTCCCAAGTCCCAGGGACTTGACGTCAAGTCCCTGGGACTTGTGAGCTGATTAGGAAGTCCTAGGGAAGTTAAGTCCTGAGGATTACAAATATAGCAATTACAGGATAGCTCTCCCAGGTGTGCGGACAAACGTTAACAGAGCAATCTTAATGTTACATCTTAAAATGTCTTAATCTAAGGCAGCCCTGTTTTGTATATAATGAAAAATTTAAATCCCAGATGAGACAACATAAACATCTGAAAGAAAAGAAAAAGAAGAAAAGAAACAGGGGTTGGGGGGCAAAGCCCCCCATTACATACTAGTCAACTAGCCTATCCTACAATAGACTGTCTAGTCTTAGCACTACTATCCCAGGTAACACAAGTACATTGGGCCATCATTGGGCCAATATACCACTTAAAAATGGGCCAATATTGGCATTTTGATATTGGCCCACCGCTGGTTTGACCGCTGGCCCAGTAATGGCCCATGCTCGGAAAAAGGGATATTGATTTCATGTTGGCCCAATGGTGGGCCAACATTAAAATGTTTTTACATTATGCCAAGGTTAGAAATTAAACATCGGGGCAACCTTGAAATACATATGTCGCCCCAACATATAATTCTGAATATACGACCACTGCAACAATCACTAATATTGAACAATACTATTTTTATTTGTATAGTTGAATGTGCAAACACATTTAAGACATGACTGTCAAGTATCATCAGTTTAGAAAAAGCCATTTCTGTCTTTTTAATCCATCTTGATCTCTATCCCAAATTGGTTAGACACCATACAAACTGTATTACTATGATTTAGGACTTATCTAACTCCATTACCCACACATGAGGTGTCTTCAAGATCCTTTTGACAAATTCCCACTAGTAGTATAGTATGTATCGGAACGGGACTATAGTTAAGTACTGTTTATTACTCAATCGACCTGCAGCCAATCAGAGGCCTCCCTTTTGGCGGGAAATTCAAAAGCAGCCAATGAGAGGCCTCCCTTTTGGCGGGAAATTCAAATAGGTCACGTGACCGGAAGTGACCTACTTCCGGTCACGTGACCTTTGGGCGGGAAATTCAAATAGGTCACGTGACCGGAAGTGACCTACTTAAGAGGGTCACGTGACCACCATGTTGGCGGGAAATTCAAATAGGTCACGTGACGGGAAGTGACCTACTTAAGGGGGTCACGTGACTACTAGGTTGGCTTTCAAAATAAGTCACTTGAGATTTTGATGGATAAATAAATTTAAAAAAAGAAAAAAAAAGCAAGCTGAAAAAAGCTTGCTAAAAAATAATTTAAAAATACGGCTCTTTTTTTCTAGGAGGGGGGGAGAGGGGCACTCTGGGGGGCACTCTTTAAGATGCATGGGGGGGGAGGGGGGGAGGGGGGGAGGGGCAGGGTTTTTTAAGAGTGAGACTCGCTTCTCTGCCCTCTCTAAAAGAGAGGGCAGAGAGGCGAGTCTACTTACAATGAAAGGTATCATGATCGCGTTTATGATGATGTGCATCATGATGTGACTATCTTACAACCCTATGAGAAATAAGCAAGACATGGGCGTACTTACACGGGCTATTTGTAAACTAATGAATGTGACGTCTTCGTTAAAATCAGTATCTACAACTCTTTTAAGCCTAAGGCTTTTTCTTGAGTTTATTCTTTTGTTCAATTTCGGGCCCACCTCAAAAGAGGAATAGGCCCTCTGTAGCACTTGTCGCTTGCTCATCAATCAGAGCCGGGGTGTAGAAGGCCCCTGCCCTGTCGGGTACGTTCTCCCTCTGGTACGTTTTTGGTTAGTTTGGAGCTCTCAGTCGACTGTCTTATCCACCTTAAAAAAACCAGACTTTCGGTGTCTTATGATAAAACTGGTGCCTTATACTAAGCGCTGGATTACTTTCTCATTTTTTAGTGTTCTATCCGATGCTTATTTAATTTTTGCACTGATAAAAACGGTTAGCTTGTACAAACACGCGGTCTATTTAAGTGTTAAGTGTAGAAAATGAACAGAACAGTGCACAGAAAATAGAGCTACCGACTACATTTCGCCCAGTCACTCAGCGGAGAACAAAAGAACTACTGACGTAGTGTACCCGCTATTCCGACAGTTGGCCCCACCGTTATACTTTTCCCGCGTGCGACATGAAGCCCTGGGGCGGGTACTGGCTGTTTTGGTTGTAGGTACCGAAACATAAAAAACTACAGCCAGCCCAATGTCATGGTGAGACAGCTCTCTTATTTTTACCTTGAGTAGCGTCCGTAGGGCCTATGACAAAACCTAGTCCCGTACACTGAGCAGCTTGAGGTCTGAAGGCTCATACAGAAAAATGTGTGGGTGTGTGGGTGTGTGGGTGTGTGGGTTGCTTTACGCCTTAGTTAACAGCTATGGTCATTTCAAGAGCGGTGATGGTGATCGAATCTATTGACCCTTTTACCGAGACAAGGGTTCTTTTACATCCCACACTACATAGCAGAGAGACGTCTAGCAGCCCCTAGAGGCCCCGCAGGGGGCTCGAGAGGTGCCGTGGAGAAGAGCAGATATCCACGAGAGGCCACGCCAACAACCAAATTCTATCTTTATCCCGCGAGAAAAGGAGATAAGGGTCAAGGTTATGAACTATCAAAAGATTTTAGAGTAAATTAAGTTATGAGATATTAATATAATGTACATATCTAGGGCCCGATATAGGGCCTCTGCAGATCCCCCTTCATGGCCCCGATCCATGAGGCCTTAGAAACGGAGCTGGGTCATGTAACCAAGGGAGATCAGCAGTTGTTGATGTCGGCGCTGCCGATAACGCTGGTAAATGACCGTTTTACTCATGTTTAGAGTCAGAATAGCTTGAGTATTACTTGAATATCGAAGAGTAGAGGTCAAATTACCCCAGACAAGGTGTTTCCATCTAGAAATTCTCGACAGTATTTCCGAAAATTGCAAATATTGGTCCCAGCCCCACGGGGCCCCATACCGAGTATTAAAAGTTTGAGATGCAACTTTCATTCATGCTGTTGACCAATCAGGGGGCTCTGTTTTTACGACCTTGACTACATAGTAAAAGTGATTGACAACGTCAGATATCACTTGACGACGTCAAATATCGATCTGATATTTGATCCCTTGATATTTGATTCAAAACCCACATCGAGTGGGATAAAGCCTTTTATCATCTTTTGATTGTGAGGCATACACTTTTCTTACACACAACAGCTGTCATCTATCAAGGGGCTCTGGATAGGGGGTCCCCATGTCGAATGTCGATCTTAGAAAATGACCATGTCACATGACAATGTCACTTAATAATGTTCATATCCCATGTCGATTTTAAGAAATGTTCATGTCACCTGTCACTATGATTTTTTGGGCCTCATGTCACTTGTCATTAGACCTCACGTCGTTTGTCGATTATAAGAAATGGTCATGTCACCATATCGAATTTAGCGGTCCACATCCATTATCAAGTGTCAGGGCATGTTGGCTGCTTGAACACGTAGTCTGTCATCACCCTTGTTTCTGTGCCTTATCTAAACAGGCAATTAGTGGCCGCTAGCCGAGAGTACCTCCCTGGTCGCCTCTCCCGAATCTGCTAGACGTCTCACTGATAGGAGTGTGTGGGTGTGTGGGTCTGTGTGTGTCTGTTCGGTCTGTGTGTGCACGCGTCTTGCGGACCACTGTTAAGCCTGTGGTTGGAGAGCGCGACATAGCCGCTTGCTACACTCTCTAAACAGAGGTCCGCAAGACTAGGCCGGATCGCGCTCTTGCTTAAAGGTGCACCTCAACTCAGTGCGCCTTTAACAGCCGCCCCAAATAGGTGAAGTTCTTGACGCGGCACAGCGCCTCCCACCAGTAGCCAATCAGCGCGCCGAACGCCGGACACACCTCCACCGTGTGAGCCTCTAAGTAGGTCACACGAATCATACTAAGATGCCGATCTCTTCTGTCGGTTCGTCGCGGTGGCCGTGAGTGATCGCACGGTCGCCAAGATTCACTGCCTTGATTGGCAGAGGGGGGGGCTGATTACTCCCCGTCGGATGAATTGCGGCGAAACCATAATCAATTTTTCGCTGTTTTAGATAAAAGAGATCCAGAGCTAGCCGCTCGTCCAAGAATTATTTTTCTATCAGCCCGGGATCACCCTCAAATTAAGGCCTAAAGTCCAAAAACCCAAAATTTTTTCCCTATGGGATTTCAGTGTCTAAGCGTTTTTTGCAGCCCCAAGGAGCAGCTCACGGGCTCGAACCCTGTAAACGCTTTGACGCGCTTTCGTCGCCTTAGGCGACGTAGACCTACCCTATTTTTTTTTGGACCATGTTACCTGAACACGGATTATTTTTTTGTTTAGCCCAATGAGCTCACAGCTAGACTAGATACCTCATGTTTTGGATTGGAGAAATCAGCAGAGCAATAAAAAGCGCGGTGAGGCTAGTGTGGCCCCTGTGAGTTGTAAAATTGGTGCTAAATGTGGTAACCAGGCGGATGCTGAGTTCATTGATATTGTCCGTTAATGATACTTAAGGTGGGTGTTGTCTAAAGTTTTAATTGATATTACCAATGTGGCCAATAATGACTTCACAGTTGGGGCCCTCGCCCGCAGGTCCCAGATTCAGGGTATTCTTTGTTTATTGTGTGGCCCCTAAAGAGGGGCCGACTAACTCTTTAGAGTTAGTTAGATGCTGCCACTGTGCTATGCAACAGCAGCTATTAATTACGCTTCATGTTGGGCGGCATGGATCACTTGATGGGTGATACCTCAAAGCTCAAACACGGCAGAGCCGTGTGTGGCATGCGAGGACCAGTGGGTCAGGGGTGATCCGTTGCAAACAGAATGCTGATCCGTGTGAGGTTCTGACTTTCTATAGTTTTTTATAAAGCCTTAGATATGGTGTGGTATTTTTCATCTCGCTATAGTTTAGTTGGTATTTAAGGAAACCGCCTCATTTCTATCAGAAATACACAATATTGAATTGTTTTTTATATTTTAATATATTAGAAGCGCGCTTTGTTGCCTATGTAGCTCATTATGCGTTGAAATGTTCGCGAGCATCGTAGGAATGTACAAAACCCCTATTGTGGCACCATCTGACGAAAGAGCGGAGAACTATACTAGCGCGTTTCGTTATTCACATCTTTTGACAGGGACTTGGTTGGTGGCTTTACGCCCTAATTAACAGCTGAAGTCATTTCAAGGGGGGTGATAGTGATCGAATCTATGGATACCTGAAGGTGGAAAGCACACACCCTACACTTTTACCGAGGCAATGGTGGTGCTGCTCAAAGGGTGTGGCGAGCTAGACTGGAGGATGTAATAACTAAGCAGCAGAAGGACCAAAAAGACAATCTCGTAGTAGTAGGTCTACTTAGATCTTGAGTAGCCGCCCTTGTGGCTATAATTACCTAGACTAGTTGGCTCTGCCAGCCTGGTCAAGTGAAAATTGGTAAGGAGACTATGAACTAAGCTAACATCTCATAAGTATTAGTTACCACCCCCTCACACCCGTTTAACAACGGATTCAGGGTCTAATTATGGAGACCCTAGAGTAAGATTAACAATATATCCCAATGTCTGTAGTAGACATTTACGACATGCAACCTGCCCCCTAGAAGGGATAGATCTGACCACAAGTCCGCAAAATGGGACTCCCCCTCTGAGAGTATCAAGGTTTGCGTATAGTCTCTTGCAGGTTAATCTGTTATCTACCCCTTTGTCGACTTCGCCAAAATCCTGGGAGATTCACTTTAAACCTAAGGTCTACCCTTTTTATTCTTTGTTTATTGTGTGGCCCCTAAAGAGGGGCCGCGGTGTTGATTAATTACACCACATGTTAAGCAACATGAGATCAAACCTTCCTCAAAAGCGACAAGGCTCAGAGTCCTGTTGGACGGGAACCCTGTGTGGCATTTCAAGACACCTGGTTGAGTGATCTGTTGCAGATGCCGTTCCGTGAGAAGTTCTGACTTTATATAGCTTTTATATCGCTTTAGATATGGTGTAGTATTTTCAATCTCACTATAGTTTAGTTGATATTTCAAAGAATCTGCCTCATTCTATCAGAAATACACAGCGTTGACATGTTTCTTATATTCAATATATTAGAAGTGTGCTTTGTTGCTTATTATAGGTCATTATGCGTTTAAAATGTTCGCGAGTATCGTGGAAATGTACAAAAACCCTATTGTGGCGTCATCTGACGAAAAGAGCGGAGAACTACACTAGAGCATGTAATGGCCAGACCAGCAGGCGGCAGCAGAGTGGTCAAAAGACAATCTCGTAGTAGTAGGTCTACTTGCATGTTGAGTAGCCACCCTTGTGGTTGTAATTACCTTGACCACAGGTCCGCAATATGGAGCTCCCCCTCTGAGAGTATCAAGGTTTGCGTATAGTCTCCTGCAGTTTAATCTGTTATCTCCTCCTTTGTCGACCTCGCCAAAATCCTGGGAGATTCACTTTAAACCTAAGTCCTACCCTTTTTTATTCTTTGTTTATTGTGTGGCCCCTAAAGAGGGGCCGCGGTGTTGATTAATTACACCACATGTTAAGCAGCATGAGATCAATCCTCCTCAAAAGCGTCAAGGCTCAAAGTCCTGTTGGACGGGAACCCTGTGTTGCTTTCGAGGACGAATGGTTGAGTGATCCTACCGATCCGTCAGAGGTTCTGACTTTATATAGCTTTTATATCGCTTTAGATATGGTGTAGTATTTTCAATCTCACTATAGTTTAGTTGATATTTCAAAGAATCTGCCTCATTCTATCAGAAATACACAACGTTGACATGTTTCTTATATTCAATATATTAGAAGTGTGCTTTGTTGCTTATTATAGGTCATTATGCGTTTAAAATGTTCGCGAGTATCGTGGAAATGTACAAAAACCCTATTGTGGCGTCATCTGACGAAAAGAGCGGAGAACTATACTAGAGCATGTAATCGCCAGACTAGCAGGCGGCGGCAGAGTGGTCAAAAGACAATCTCGTAGTAGTAGGTCTACTTGCATGTTGAGTAGCCGCCCTTGTGGTTGTAATTACCTAGCCTAGTTGACCCTGCCGGCCTGGTCAAGTGAAATTAGTAAGGAGACCACCCATTAACGTGCTCCACAGTCTTTAGACAGTTAAGACTATAGTCAAGACTGGAGAATTTGGCGAGACGCCCCTCTGGGAGGTCATAATCCTCAATGTTAGGTGTTAGCTCATTAACATCAGATACCATATTAACAACCCATTTAAATGTTCATTTTAATAGCAACTCACCCTATTCTGACAAAATCCTATTAGCAGGTAACCTCTGTGTAAACCATACTGCAAACATCTGCTACTTCCAGCGTCTGCCTCGTGACTGATAGTGTACAACAAGACGAAGTGGGCAGAGATTAGAAAAAATGAAGCTCTTTATATAGCCGAGAGAGCAGCTAATCTGGATGTTCTAAGCTTGTTTTCACCTAGAGCTCCAACCCTCTTCCAGAGAGAATCAAATCGCTTTTCACCTGAACCCTTCCACCCCTAATCCATCAGCATGAAAAGAGAATTAACGAGTGTAACGTGCGCTACATGTATATGGGATTATAGCTGGTGAAGAGATAAAGCCGAGTCACCTGTGTATACAAAGACTACAGGGGGTGATTAACGACAGGTGTGACGCGCCAGCCCGTGAACGGATTAAGCCAAAAAAAAATAAAAAGGTATGTTTCAGGTAACATGGGCAGAAAGACTGGAGTCGTTAGGTCGGATTTTTATTTTATTTTATTTTATTTTTTTAACATGAAAGTACTAGCCATCCTCCGTGGAAATTCTAAAAATGACCCAAAAAGTATAAAAATATGAAATTTTCTTCAAACTTGCTTAAAAAAAAAACGTAGGGTCGACCCTGTTTTGCTAGGGTTGGTCGGGTGACCTGAAACAAACCTTTTTTTTTATTTGGCCTTATCTTTCAAGCTGACGCTTAAATTCAACTAGCCAGCCGCCGTCCACACCACTCACTGCGACAAGAGGAGGTGCTGTTGTTTTACACTTGAGTCGCTTACCACATGGTCTCTACCTCACAGACAGACACGCGCCCCCTGTAGCTTTTTTTTTTGTTTTTTTTTCTATACACACGCTAATCTCATAACCCCCTTATCCGTTATACAGGTAACGAGTATTCTCTTTTAAAATAGCTGCCAGTCAGCTTAGCTCTAGAAGCAAGAAGGCGTGTATAGGTGCCTTATAAGTCGGCAGGGGGTAAATACTAGTGAAAAAGGAAGGCAGGTGTGCAGGTAGCTTTTCTAACAGACACGTGTGTGCACTAAGCTGCTTAAGTCTAAACCCTCCCGCAGTAGTCAGGTGGCATGTGAAAACTTACTTAACTGATCTCTTACATTGAGTAGAGTCTCTGTGCTGAGAGAGCCTTTTCAGCCGTTTAAGAGGATTAACTAGGACAGGGTACATAAGGAGTGAAACGCCGAATAGCGGCTACTCAGTCTCGTGCAGCACAAGCAGCAGCATCTAGCAGCGGCTTCAGCAGCAGCTGCACGTGCAGCACAAGCAGCTGGCAGCGACTTCAGCAGCACAAGCAGCACGAGCAGCACAAGCCGTAGCATTTGTCAGCAGCATCCGTGACATCGTCAGCAGCAGCCCCCATGACCTTGTCAGCAGCACAAGCAGCCAGCAGCTGCTGACAGCTGCTTCAGCAGCTGCTGGCAGCTGCTGCACGAGCAGTAGCACAAGCAGTAGCATCTGTCAGCAGCAGCAGCAGCAGCACAAGCAGCCAGCAGCTGCTGCATGAGCAGCACAAGCAGCACAAGCAGCAGCACCGACAGCAGCAGCAGCAGCAGCAGCAGTGTGGACCACTAAAGTCGAGATGAAGCCTAGTGACATTTGACATGAAGCTTGAAAAACACAGTGACAGGTGACATGAGCAATTCTTAAAATCGACATGAGATATGAGCATAATTAAGCGACATCGACATGCGCCATGGCTATTTTTTAAGACAAACATCATATGTCATAGCCTCCTCATCCAAACCTCCACTAGTAGTGCTCTATAAGCGCAAGCTGTAAACCCTCTCCTCCCCTCGTGCACACAGGCGAATTATCAGAGTCAGCCAATGGTGTCAATACCCCTCTCATACAAGGGTCGGGCGCTGCTGGACTATAATAGATGAGTCAAGGACCGTTCTACTGAGGGTCAGGCAGGCTAAGTCGGACATTCAATGACAGGTAGGTCTTTGACAACCTTGCTTGAAAGTCTGGACAGCATTGACAGACTGGGGCATAAGGATCTCGCATGGTCAGACTTTCAAGCAAGTTTTGCTAAAGTCGCGTTATTGAATGTCCGACCTAGCCTGACCCACAGTAGAACGGTCCTTGACCCGTCTATTATAGTCCAGCAGTGCCCGACCCTTGGCTGAGAGCAGTTTAAGCGCCATTGGGTGTCTCTGATATTTGCCTCTGTGTAAGATGAGAAAAAAAGTCTGTTGAAAGACTATATTTCAAGCCAGAAAACTGTAATTAGCTTTCCAAGTTGTTTATTTAACAATATCTTAGCCTAGCAAGCAGCTGTCAGATGTCATCTAAGAAAAAAAATGTGAGCTGTTAATAGATTCAAGAGAAATTAGTTTACAAATAGCCCGTGTAAGTACGCCCATGTCTTGCTTATTTCTCATAGGGTTGTAAGATAGTCACATCATGATGCACATCATCATAAACGCGATCATGATACCTTTCATTGTAAGTAGACTCGCCTCTCTGCCCTCTCTTTTAGAGAGGGCAGAGAAGCGAGTCTCACTCTTAAAAAACCCTGCCCCTCCCCCCCTCCCCCCCTCCCCCCCCCCATGCATCTTAAAGAGTGCCCCCCAGAGTGCCCCTCTCCCCCCCTCCTAGAAAAAAAGAGCCGTATTTTTAAATTATTTTTTAGCAAGCTTTTTTCAGCTTGCTTTTTTTTTCTTTTTTTAAATTTATTTATCCATCAAAATCTCAAGTGACTTATTTTGAAAGCCAACCTAGTAGTCACGTGACCCCCTTAAGTAGGTCACTTCCCGTCACGTGACCTATTTGAATTTCCCGCCAACATGGTGGTCACGTGACCCTCTTAAGTAGGTCACTTCCGGTCACGTGACCTATTTGAATTTCCCGCCCAAAGGTCACGTGACCGGAAGTAGGTCACTTCCGGTCACGTGACCTATTTGAATTTCCCGCCAAAAGGGAGGCCTCTCATTGGCTGCTTTTGAATTTCCCGCCAAAAGGGAGGCCTCTGATTGGCTGCAGGTCGATTGAGTAATAAACAGTACTTAACTATAGTCCCGTTCCGATACATACTATACTACTCCCACTGATGTCATGCAGTAAATGGCACTTTTAGATGTCAAATATCATTCATGAACCTCCTCTGACCTTTAAACATGTAGAGCACACTGGGGATCACATTTATAACCCAAAATGATGGCAAAGTAGGAGCCATCCTGTAATATATTCTTCAGGCAACATTGAATCCCCCTGGTGTAGACCACAGCCAATATTGGACAAGTGTAGTTAGAATTGATGTTGGTCCAACATCAGAAATAATATGATGGCCCTGAAATGTTCCAACACTGGGCCAACACTGGGTCAATATCAGCAATATCAAGCATGGGCCAGCTCTGGGCCAGCGGTCAACCCAGCAATGGCCCATTATCGGAATTGCCAAGGGTGGGCCATCGTTGTAATTTGTATGTTGAGCCAATGTGTGCATTACCTACAATGTGCCATGGTTGGTATAATGATTGCGATGGAGTAGATCACTGCCGACATTGGCCCAATATACCCTTGCTACCTGGGATAGTGGCGCTGTTGTATTAAAATTCGCCACCATAAGCAGATAACGCCTGGCGCTGCCCCAGCTCCTAGTAATGTTCTATTTAGAGTATTAAATGGTTATGTGTATCTCATGGATACCTCAATCTAATGAATGTTGTTCAGACATATACACGGAATTATTAAATGTATCAAAATAGCTAGGACATTCAATATGAAAACATAGTTTTCTAGGGGGTAAGTACTTCCTGATTTTTCAATTAATTAAGGCAGTTAAGTCAAAGTTGTTAGATCTAATGTACAAGTCGTGGGGGCTCTACACCCCCTCCCTGAGGTGCCCATTCTGGCAAATACATTTTACGCCCCCCCCCCTTACTCCTCCTCACATAGGCCCCCGCCAGGCCTATACACCAATGCAAAAGAAAAGGTGACTTTTCAGAAAAACTGTCGATAAAGTTTATGAACATTTCTGAAGTAAAACCGATTTTTGAAGTATGACCGATGTAACCTCAAAATCCTGCATTCTAATATACAGCATTTAAAAAATATTTATACTGTGACGTTTGCAAACATAGCTATTACAGACAATGCTATGAGGATCCTGGTAAGGCCAACATTAACAGAACTTTATCATGAACAAGTCACCTTTTCTTGCTGCATTGGTCTATAATAACGCTGCCACATCCTGTGCCACTCCAAGCGTGTATATAATGAACGTATTACCAGGTCTCAAGGACACCATGGGCGGCAGCAATTACCGTCCTGCCACCAGCCTATAGATAGTAACCTTTGTATTACTCAGTTTAAAGCCAATATACTTGAAAACATGCTGGTTCATTCAATGTTTTGTAACAATTAACTTATTAAATAATACAACTACCGCAGTGCTTGAATAAGCACAGGGGTCTGATATAAGTGCTGATCTTGAATATGTGCAGGGAAAATGAGGGTATTGAAAAATATGTATTTTGAATAAGCGCAGGTCTTCTTTAAGAGCAGGGTAAACAGTACCATTAAAATCTATTTAAGCGCAGGTGTGCTTATTCAAGCCACTACGGTATACATATAGTGTATACAGCAGTTCAAACAGTCAATAGTTTTTTTGATCATAGGCCGCTATAATATGACTTATGTGGTCTGTGTGCTTGAAATGTTTGCAGCAATATGGTTATGACACATAAGAAGGTACACACAGGGGGAAAGAAACTGCTTTGAAACTCAACATAATCCTAAAAGCCCTGATGTTCTTTGGACAATATTGAAATGAGTCCCATGAGCAAAACAGCTATGAATATCAGGATGGATCCAACTGCTTCTAAGGCATTGTGCCTTCCAGGAATCTCACCACTCAGTATAGAATACTGTGAGACAAGCCCACCTACTATGGCCAAACTCTGAACTACTGTAGTCTCTGCAGGTCCTATACGCTGCACTGCAAAGTTATAGGTAAGAAGGCCAAGGTCAAGAGAGATGCAGTGACCAAGTAGGAAGAACAGGTCTCTCCAGCTTCCAATGAGAGTTGGCTCCTCCATATAGAAGGCAAGCATCAGAGACATCGGGGTGTTAATCAGAGCAGCGAGGACAACTTGCACTATTGGGCGCATGTTACAAATATGTACCCCAACTGTTATAGCATTAACAGCATTGAGGAACCCATCCAGTGCAAGTAGACAATATCCCGTAGCCACGACTGCCCCTATAGAGGCTAGATTTGAGCCATTGACCATATTATCCTGTTCATTCATTGCAGCACCTATTAAGTTAAAATGACTGTCCAGCTGTAGTAACACTGTAACATTGGCTTTGCTTTTCATGGCATTCATGAGGAGATTTTTAGTAGACATGTTGACTTTCCTTGCCATGAAGCGTGGGAGAAAGCCTTCCCCAAAGGATAGCCAGGGTTGACTCACCAGAATGGCCCCTATGCAGGCAACAACCACAGGTATACCTAGTCCACAACCGATGTTTTTCCTCAGCCAGAATCTCCTGAGAAATGCAATGCTAATAAGTCCAAAGATGTTTGAACCACATATGGCATGTGCCACTGGTAGGATCCCAACTGCCCAGAAATAGAAGATGTTGGAGCTTAATAAAGTGATACTCATTAATAGCACACTTGGTACTTCTGTAAAGTGCAGCTGTAGAGGGGTACCAGAGTACCAGAGTATGGGCAGGTAGAGCACTATACTAACAGCATACCTGTACACAGACAGTTGAAAATCAGGTACAGCTCTCTCTAGGAATTGAACGGACGTTGCTGAAATAGTCACTCCGAGAACGTTGCAAAATGCTGCAAAGTAACCAATGAGGAGATCCTTAGATGGCACCTGGCAGGCCCACCCTAGGGCTAATTTCTTCCACTGCTCCATGTAGATTGAGAGTTTGTACATGTGTATATTATATTCTAAATGATTTGTATAAGGTTCTGTCTGGACAATAGTCAGAGCAGACTGACAGGGAGGGAGATTCCTCTCTTCAAAACCTGCCCATCGGCTGTTCGCCGACCATGATAGTGCATCCAATTGCACTGTGATCCATTACCATCTTATGTGGAGGGGAGGTGATTCAATGAATCTTTCCAAACCAGTGCACCAAACTATGATCCTATGACATGTGACTCATGATCCTGAAGCTCACCGATCTCATGAATAAAAGTTCTACCTCTGCATATGAGCCACACTGAACTGTGTTTGTGTCGATCCTTACTTAACGTTATAGCCACACTGACACTCAGTTCACACCGTTTTATCCAATATGCATAGAAACATGCTGGTTGATTCAACATATAGTATCCATTAACATACTAACAATGTGCTTTACAATTTTTCTGTAACTGTATTGCAAAAAATATGAAAAAAACAAATTTGAATACGGCTATTTTTAGAGTGTATACAGCATGAGTCATCCAGTGGAGTATCGGTGTATTGTGAACAAACTTTATTTTGCTGTATAAATTTTCGCGGATTTCCTATTCATAAATCACAGTGTGAAATAAAGTATGTTTACAGTATCCTGACTTGAACATGGAAAGTGTCCATGCAGTTTGCAATCATATTCGAGTGAGTGACACCTCTGAAAACATATTGATATTGGGCATCCCTAGCATTAAAGCAGATTGGTTATGTATATATGAGTTATATAAAATTGACAAAAGAATAGAACTTTACCATTTCTATATTGGCTTAATCAGAGCGTTCCTTGGGTGAGTCCATTGAAATGATTAAAGATTAGAAATAGGCCTATAATACATATTTTAGAGGACTGTTTTTGTTGTTTTTTAATTTCTTTATTTGACACCCACATGGGGATTTACAAGTCAAAACTAGGTTATCTAGGTTCATTACTAGTATATACATCTTTCTTTGAAAATGGCACATTGCAAGCTGCACCAGATGAATACATTAATGAATCCTTAGAACTAAAATCGTAATGATTATTTATGCAGGCGGTCAGACCTAAAAATAAAAATGCATTCTATTTACAGTAATTGCAGCATTTTTCTATTCTCAGACACAAGCTTTGTTGAAGCTTGCTAATAGTAACACTATGAGGAATTGTAATAATTGTTCACACATGTATGTAGAATTGGTACCATGGCAATAATTGATAATTGAATGATTAAATTGTAAATATAATAAATTCTTTTGCATATTTAACCGCAAATGTTCATATCCATATATAAATATTACTTAAACTAGTACCAGAAGTCCACTGAACTGTCTAATAGCTAACTATCAATTACATTGAACAATGTTTACTAGAATGTCATGTCTTGCTCTTATTCTTTGTTGCCTACCGTAAAACCTTGCATATACGCCGCGGCTAGTACGCGAATCAGATCGCTGGTGCGGCTTATAGGATCGTCACAGAGTCCAGGTGCAGCTTATATGTGAGTTTTTGCTCCTATATTACAGTACTAAAGTCACCATAACCAGATCACTGGTGCGGCTTCTAGGATCGGCCCAAAGTCGGGGTGCGGCTTATACGCGAGTTAGGCTTATACGGAAGGTTTTACGGTATTTATATATATTCTCTACTGTTAAGATACAACTTTCTTTTAGCACTCATGTTTGTATCAAAATGTTTTTTAAGAACCTTCTTGAACATGTCTTTTTTAACTGAGTTTTACCATCAAAATCATTCCATAGCAGAACCCCTCTGTAATACGGAGACTTGGCATAAAAGCTTCAATGAAAAATTAAATCTATCCGCACTACAAGTATTTACAGCAGAATGTGAGTTCAATGTCTTTTTGGATTTCCTGAACATTAGGGACACTAACAATTCCTTTCTAATATCCATTAATACAGGAATTTCGCACTTATAGTAGGAGCATTGGGATTATATCAGTCATGTATGTACTTATCATGACATGGATAAATCTGGACACACTGTAAAAAGTTGTTGTTCGTGAACAGCAAAATTTGCTGTAAATGTACTGTACTTTAGCTGTAAATAATAATACAGCGAATTCTACTGTACATGTACA
Source organism: Harmothoe impar (assembly GCA_947462335.1). Lineage (NCBI taxonomy): Eukaryota > Metazoa > Annelida > Polychaeta > Phyllodocida > Polynoidae > Harmothoe > Harmothoe impar. The sequence continues at coordinate 101,717,672 of OX381704.1, read as the reverse complement.
ATTCTGTTACTGTAGATGCAGGTTACGGTAGTGACTTGTAGATCTACAGTACTTTTCCCTGTAATATGTACACGAGAGGTTGTGGGATCGATCCTAGGTCTATCCACCTCTCATCAGGGATCTTTAGCAACAAGGCTGTAGATCATTTAATACAGACATGGCGGAGGTAGCTTATATCCCAATAATTATTATGTCCATTTGTAACATGGGCTCTGTGGTGCAACGGATGAGCGCCTGTCTCCAACACCACAGGTGGTGAGTTCAATCCTCGGTGGAGCCACTTCTCTTGTTTCACCTACATCCACCTAAAATTCGTTTTTCCCTCACATGGATGATTAAAAATATCACCAGCACCAGGAGGCGAACCCCAGACCTTCACAAATTATTATTAATCAGTTGAGAAGTAGAGTAGAGATATATCCCAATATGACCATTTGTAACACCAGCTCTGTGGCGCAACGGATTAGCGCCTGTCTCCAACACCACAGGTGGTGAGTTCAATCCTTGGTGGAGCCACTTCTCTTGTTTTACCTACATCCACCTAAAATTCGTTTTTCCTTCATATGGATGGCTAAAAATGTCACCAGTACTGGGAGGTGAACCCAGGACCTTCAGACTATGATTTACAATCAATTTTGCTGTACAATAACAGAAGATTCTGCTGTCCCTAAACAGTACATAGTGCTGTAAATATACAAAAGCTCACTTGTCGTAGGTCTACAGCACAATCTACTGGAACCAAAGTTGCCCCCTGTATTTGGTGTACAGGAACACTACTTACTTCTAACAGTGCAGACTAACAAGACAACAAATTCATTTTTTACCTCAAAATCCATGTTTGTATATAAGAAAAAAAAAGGTCATTACAAAATCAAAAAGCATGTCCATTTTCAAACATCCATTTTAAAATGCTCAGTCCAAATGTCTCTACAAATCTGGTCTTTTGTTTTGAATGTTTAGCATAGGTATAGCTTCCTACCTTACACACCCACACACAAGAAAGATTTCTGCTCACTCTGAACCTCAACATAATGCTAAAGGTCCTCGTGTCCTTTGGACAATATTGAAATGATTGCCATAAGCAAAACAGCTATGAATATCAGGATTGATCCAACTGCCTCTAAGGCATTGTGCCTTCCTGGAATCTCACCACTCAGTATAGAATACTGTGAGACAAGCCCGCCTACTACGGCCAAACTCTGCACTACTGAAGTTTCTGCAGGTCCTATACGCTGCACTGCAAAGTTATAGGCCGGAAGGCCCAGGTCAAGGGGGACGCAGTGACCAAGTAGGAAGAACAGGTCTCTCCAGCTTCCAATGAGAGTTGGCTCCTCCATATAGAGGGCAAGCATCAGAGACATTGGGGTGTTGATCAGAGCAGCGAGGACAACTTGCACTATTGGGCGCATGTAACAAAGTTGTACCCCAACTGTTATAGCATTAACAGCATTGAGGAACCCATCCAGTGCAAGTAGACAATATCCTGTAAGCACGATTGTCCCAATAGAAACTAGATTAGAGCCATCGACAATATTATCTGGCACATCCACAACATTGCCTGTTAAGTTGGCTTGACTGTCCAGTTGTAGTAACCCTGTAACATTGGCTGTGCTTTTCATGACATTCATAAGGAGATTAGTAGACATCTTGGCTCTCCTTGCCATGAAGCGTGGGAGAAAGCCTTGTCCAAAGGATAGCCAGGGTTGACTCACCAGAATGGCCCCTATACAGGCAATAACAACAGGTATGCCAAGTCCACAACCGATGTTTTTCCTCAGCCAGAATCTCCTGAGAAATGCAATGCTAATAAGTCCAAAGATGTTTGATCCACATATGGCATGTGCCACTGGTAGGATCCCAACTGCCCAGAAATAGAAGATGTTGGAGCTTAATATAGTGATACTCATTAATAGCACACTTGGTACTTCTGTCAAGTGCAGCTGTAGAGGGGTACCAGAGTACCAGAGTATGGGCAGGTAGAGCACTATACTAACAGCATACCTGTACACAGACAGTTGGAAATCAGGTACAGCTCTCTCTAGGAATTGAACGGACGTTGCTGAAATAGTCACTCCGAGAACGGTGCAAAATGCTGCAAAGTAACCAATGAGAAGGTCCTTGGATGGTGCTGGACAGGTCCATCCCCGGACTAGTTTCCTGAATTGCTCCATGTAGATTTCAAGCGGCTTTACTGTCCGTATGTTCGTATGTCTGTATATATTCTGAATAGTAGTTAGAGAAAGAGACAACGCGAGACCAAACGACGCTGGGTTTATGCTCGTTTAGGGAGCGGTAATGTTTTATTACAGGGAGGTTGGAGCCACTTAAAAATACCCCCCTCACAACAAGAGTTATATGCGTAAATATTGTCCCCAAAATCCTAAAGTAGGGGGTCAGCTTATAAGGGAGGTATTATAAAGTATAGTAAATTTGGCTTATAGTATTTGCTCGAAGTGGGGGGTTAAGAGGGGTTAATACTTTTTTGGTTCCCCCTGAAAAGGCCAGAACCCAACAGTTATCAGTTAAATCCTCATGTATATATAATTGAGAATGATATGTGTAGGGGGTCGGGTTTCACCTGTGTTATTACTGTTTGTATGATGTAGCTCCAAATGGGACTGGTGGAACTGCTATATTTATATGTTACTTCCTGCCAGACTGTGCACAGGAATTGGTGTACAGGATTTGTTTGGTAAACTCCTGAAGACAAGTTAGTCAAACATGTTTTTTATATGAGTTTGCCCAGACTCTTATATTATAGAGTCAGGGCCTGAGACTGACTTTATTAGGCTCAAATGTGTGCAGTTTGCTCATAGTCCCTTGTGTTGTACCATGGATCAAGCCCCTGACCACTCACACTTTGAACTTGTATGGCACACTACTACTCAGCTTTGTAGAGTGTGCAAAAACCTTGGTTGATTGTACCAAACTTGTACCAAATTGCATGGACAAGGAACTCTTAGTCTAACCATCTATATATGAGAACTGTACATTGATTAGTACCCTGCAGTGGGGCGGCGGAACAGTTTGTCTGCCCCCCTGCAACATTTTTGGAAACAATAACCCTGTAGACTCAAAATACGCCAGAATACACTAATGTCAAGGTAACATTCCTAAAATGTTTTTGAATGACCAGCTCAAACTCCATCAGAAATGATAAATTTAGATGTTAAATCCAAATTTTCTAACCACTGTTTGCACTAATAATAATATAAATGTCAAATTCCAAAATTTTCCTAGAGCCTTTGGCCCGAAGACCCCAATAATTATTATTAGTGACTCCCTCCACCAAAACTAACAACTGCCTCCTCCACTCCCGTTAAAAGATGACCACTCCGTCCTGCTAAAAAAATCGACGATTTACGTTAACTATTGCGTTAACTATTTAAAGGTTGCATAATGCCTCAAATCTTTATTTTTTGTTTGTTTTCTTGATGCGTCAATGCTGCATTGGTGCATCATGCCACACCAAGTCTATGGCATACATCAACCGCATTGGGTCGCCATGGTGTATGGAGAGTTTCTTGGCAGAACAGCCTTAAAGTATGCTTGCCACAGAATAGTGCATTAAAGCACTATGCAACTCTTAATGGGTTAAAGCAGCATTAAGTTAAGGAAGTAGGGTCTGGCTGTGCTTCGCTGACCCCCTTATTCATATGTTCTGAATGATAGTTAGAGAAAGAGACAATGCGAGACCAAATGACGCTGCGTTTATGCTCGTTTAGGGAACAGTAATGTTTTATTACAGGGAGGTGGGAGCCACCTAAAAATACCCGCCTCACAACAAGAGTTCATATTTAGCTATTAGCTGAAGTAATTCACAGAAAGAGGGGTGCTGTTTATGATAATTAATCCTTTTTGGGGGATCTGAAACCTGATTCCACTTACAAACTTGGCTACAATTGAGGGTCTGCTTTTAAGGGAGGTTTCTTATAAACTTGGCTACAATTTGGGGTCTGCTTTCAAAGGAGGTTTTCCCTACAGGACAAATTAGAAAAATGTTCTCAAGTTGTAGCACATGCATTGAAAATTGATCAAAGAAATAAAGGCACATCTGACGTAGTCTCACCAAAAGTGGTATCAGGTTGCATAGACCAGACGCTATGAAAGTGCAGAAACGGAGGGAGAGGAGGAGTAAATATGCTTAAATATTGTCCCCAAAATCCTAAAGTAGGGGATCAGCTCATAAGGGAGGTATGATAAAGTATAGTAAATGTGGTTTATAGCATTTGCTCAAAGTGGGGGGTTAAGAGGGTTTGATACTTTTTTGGTTCCCCCTGAAAAGGCCAGAACCCAACAGTTATCAGTTAAATCCTCATGTATATATAATGGAGAATGATATGTGTAGGGGGTCGGGTTTCACCCGTGTTATTACTGTTTGTATGATATTCTGGCTGTTTGTGAGGCTGTCACCTGCTGGTTGTTCCCTTCCCTAAAGACAGGATTCGTTGATCACTGTCTGAGGTTCGGAGATCCACTGGCAGGGGGTGACTCCTACTCTCTGTGTCACATCCACATGACGTTTGTTATGAGACACCCAGCCCTACTTTATTAGGCTCTAATGTGTGCAGTTTGCTTATAGTCCCTTGTGTTGTACCATGGATCAAGCCCCTGACCACTCAGACTTAGAACTTGTATGGCACACTACTACTCACCTTTGTAGAGTGTGCAATAACCTTATTGGATTGTACCAAACTTGTACCAAATTGCATGGACAAGGAACTCTTAGTCTAACCATCTATATATGAGAACTGTACATTGATTAGTACCCTGCAGTGGGGCGGCGGAATAGTTTGTCTGCCCCCCCCCCCCCATTTTGGGAAACAATAACCCTGTAGACTCAGAATACACCAATGTCAACGTAAAATTCCTAAAACGTTCTGGAATGACCAGCTCAAACTCCATTAGAACTGATAAATTTAGATGTTAGATCCAAAAATTTCTAGCCACTCTGATTGCACTAATAATAATATAAATGTCAAATTCTAAAATTTTCCTAGGGCCTGTGGCCCGAAGACACCAATTTGTGACTCCCTCCACCAAAACTACCACCTGCCTCCTCCACTCCCGTTAAAAGATGACCACTCCGTCCTGCAAAAAACTGTTATCTGCCTAATAGGCCTAGAAGGAAGTTTCGAGGGGGTGGGGTAATTGGTATATTATATTGTAGCTTCAGCATAGTCCTTGAGTGTGTTATGCCCAAAGTCGGCATGATACACAAATGCTGTCCTGACGAGTAACTTGCCAGTGTTACATTCATGCATCATATTATTCCACCAGGGCATGATGCACTAATGCAGCACCGGTGAGGTACTCACCAGCGATTCCTTGGTGCATCATGATGAGAAATGAATATAAAACATTGCGGCCTTATGCTGCCCCTTTAATACTATATAGGGCTAAGCGTGTACTTAAGAAAGGTTCCCTTGTCCTTGACCCCCCCCCCTTCCCTCCCCTCTCCATATCCCCAAAGCTCCTACAATGGATCAAGTAGTCTACCTCTGCCGCATACAAGTGCTGGTCTTATAACTCTCTCCATTTGCATGGCACAACTGGAAACAACTCCATTCTGCCCCCCCCCCTCCCCCCACCTTCTGCACATAAATCCCCACCTCCCTTCTTGGACCAAACACACACATGATTAAGTTCAGTGCATTAACTATTTAAAGGTTGCATAATGCCTCAAATCTTGATTTTTATTTGTTTTCTTGATGCATCAATGCTGCATTGGCACATCATGCCACGCCAACTCTACGGCATACATCAACCGCATGGGGTCGCCATGGTGTATGGAGAGTTTCTTGGCAGAACTGCGTTAAAGTATGCTTGCCACAGAATAGTGCATTAAAGCACTATGCAACGCTCAATGGGTTTAAGCAGTATTAAGTTAAAGAAGCAGGGTCTGGCTGTGCTTGGCTGACCTACCCCCCTCCCCCTGGGCCAGTCATCATATTTATGGCATGATTATGGGGGTATACTGTGTATAGGGACCTGTATACAGGAGACATTGGAGACACAGGAGACAGGGTGACAGGGAGACAGGAGGGTGAGGGCAGGGGTAGCAGGGATCTCCTCAGCTAGGTCACGGTTGACTTCACACCCCCAGGCCTCCATGGTATTATAAGCAGTACTCAGGTGACGTACAGACAAGTCACCACCACCACCAACAGAACCACCACCACCACCTCACCCCACCACTTTCAAGCACCACCGCCTTTAACTAGCACCACCTTAACCACCTTACACCATCCCTACACCACCACCAGGTTTAACAACAGACTCCACATTCCAAGGAGAACACACTCCTCCTTATTAAGAGGCCTATGTCACATATACCTTTTGGGATCTACCTGGATGACAACCACTGGATGGCTATGTAAGACGTGTACACACTAAGGAGAGTGGTTCTGGAGAGGAGGGTTATACACGACCACCATGGGAGTACAGTGGACTGCTACAAGACCACTATGGTCACTACTATGGTTAGGTGAGTGACCACTATACAGCTATTAAGTACTGCCCCATGATGACCACTATAGCATTGTTTATAACACGTTAAATGTACCCCTGTCAAGGTGGGACCGACCATGACAGGGGTTGTCACCTTCAGATGTCATTGACTGAAGGGTCTATTTATGACACAATAGTTAAGCCACCCCCTCATAAAGCCACTGCTCTAGAGGGTATCCCTTACCATGATAGGGGGATACTGCATGGCAACCATGTGCTCTTGAATCCCAGTGCTATCTCGTGTCCCATCTTTGGTTTTCAAGAGGCGTGGTTTTATTGAAGTAGGAAACTGCAGTTTCGCCACATCATCGGCACATGTGCCTTCATCAAGTGTGGATGTGATACATTGTGTGATGCACGCTGTGTTCTGATGTCGTGCAGCACTCGCCAGTGATGCATTCATGCATCATGCCGAGCCTACAAGTTTGCTACACTTCTAAAGTGCCTGCAGATTAATAGCTGTAAATAATCTTGCCTTAAGGCATTGTACCGTCCTTAAAAGGTTATTGTCTGTAATTCTATGTTGGACCTGTGTTCGTGGCCTCTGTACTACAATTAGATCTATATCCACCACACATACATAGACATACGTCATCGCGGTTTCTAGAGCATGATAATAATTGAGGATTACACGTGGTGCAAGTAGTTTTATGCTGCTGTGCCAAATATGTCATACTGATTCTACACTAATGCTCTGGCATTAAATATTGTTTTATTACCCAGAGACTTGAGCACGCGATACCATAGTGAATGAGAATAGTTCGATCCATGACCAAACACACCACTAAATGCTAGGGCGATAAAAAGATAATCGGTTTCTTTTACCCTTGAATGGCGGTATGTTTTTTTCACTGTGCCATGCCGTGTTGTCGTCAAGATGCATGAATGTAGCCCGGATCGTAAATCACCAGGGCTGCATTCATGCATCATATCAGTCATATAATGTTTGTATACACACTCAAGGGGTGGGCATGATGTATGAATGCAGTCCTGGCGAGTAGATTCGCCGGGGCCTCATTCATGCACCATGACACCCAATGAAGTGGTGCAATTAAGTAGTATGCAGCCTTCAAAGGGTTAAAGGGTCTATTCACCCCGATTTCCTCACACTTGGCTTGACAATAACACTTGCACAAGTGTAAAGTGTACCATGTCACGCGAAGGTGTAAAAAGGACAGTGACATAACCGGAGAAACATATTTAAAGAATCCAGAAAAAATCTGAAAAAGGGGGCTGGGGCACACGGTATGCCACTCAATTCTTGCTACACACCAATGAAGACAGAAAGGTTGACTTTTTTATAATAAAGTTGTGTTTATGTTGGTTTTAGCGGAATCCTAATAACATTGTTTGTAATGGCCATGTTCGCGAACATCTCATATCATCACATTCACAGAACGATTATCTTTCCAATAGTATCGGAGGTTATATTTATCGAGCTTGAGAAATGTTCAAAAACTTCATCAACAACTTTTCTGAAAAGTCACCCTTCCTTGCTGCATTGGTACAGATAGGCGGAAAATTATTCACCCATAATTATGTATTGCAATGAACAACGGTCAAATCACCTTGATGATGGCTTTACCCTTTGTGCTATTAGAAGACAGCTAGGTGCTTATGTTGTAAATTCCCTTTTAGTGACCCCTCTACCCCCGGCGTTCATAGAAACAAGACAGGTTCTCTATCAAAACCAGGCGCTCTATTAAAATCACGACGGTAAGGTACGTTATAATTATGCGGGAACAAAGTTCTCCACTGAGCCTCAATAAGGTCCCCTTTGGGACGATTGTGTTACACTAGTCTTTATATACATGGAGTCTATATAAATGTTTCTACTGACATTTAACTCTTTAGGGATGGCATAATGCATCAATGTCCGTGGTAGTCATGATGCATGAATGCAGCCCTGGCGAGTAACTCACCAGTGCAGTGCTGCATTCAAGCATCATGCCGACCCTAAGGGGTTGATACACTCCTGAATGATCGGCATGGCGACAAATGTCATCTTTTAGCTGCATGCTTAAAGGGTTAAGAGGTTGAGACCACGTCATCGCAGGTGTGTGGAGGATAAATGTGGCTGGTTTACTTAGGACATTGACACATTTGCCAACCCTCTCCCCCGTACTAGATCCCTCTGACCTCCACACTAGGCCAGTCTAGGGTACAGGGCTGGAGACGTTTTGTATATACATCACTCTAAGGGAGTGTTCATTTATTAGTTACAGCAAGGACGTGAAATCTCTATGGTTACAGAGCACGGGGGCTGGTGGGTTTGGGGGGGGGGTGGCGTAAATATTTTTGATCCCTCCTGAGGGGGGCGTAAAAAGTGCTGGCCCCTCTCAAGGGGGGGGGGTAAAAAATTCAGCCCCTTTTAAGCAAAAAAGCCCAGCGGTACTATAGTTCAAAGGAGGGGGGAGGCGAAAAATTTCAGGCGTTTTCGCCGAGGAGAGATGTGAAACGCTCTACGTGCTCTCAAGGGGGGCGTAAAAGGTTTTCGCCCCTCTGCGCAAAATCTCACCATACCCCCCCCCCTGTAATTAATAAATGAGCACTCGCTTAGGGGCTGCATAGTGCTTTGATGATTAATGTTGTTGGTAGGCATGGCGTATGAATGTAACCTTTGCGAGTCTACTCGTCAAGGCTGCACTCACACATCATACCAAACCTTGAAAAGGTATCATTTACATATGGGTGATATGATGCGTGAATACAGCCCATGCAAGTTACACGTCAGGGCTGCATTCACGCAACACAACCATAAAGAGCATATAATTATAACTGCATCATGCTGCCCTTAAAGGTATATTATGTGTTTGTCCTCTTCTAACAGTGTCAGGTGTGTGGATACAGGTATGATGTACCAGAAAAAAGATATCTGCTACATGGTCTAGCAGTGTAATGTGAATCACTCTCTGTGTCTCCTTTTTTAAAGTAAATTCCTTGTCAAAATCTATTTATGACAATATATATATTTAAAGATATATGGTGAACATTTTTTAGGACTCAATCCAAGCATACATTGCAAGCTGTCTCCCTGAAACCAACTTAATACTTATCTAGTGCAAGCATTATCTGTGAAGATTTATAAATGGAATCAAAAGAGTACAATACCCTGTGTATCTGTGCTCTGTTTCTGCTTCAGTCTATATGTGCACTCAGACAAAATATGAGAGACTATACACTGATAAAATGAAGGGATCCAAACTTGTCAAAAGGTCGTCTTATAAGAAGAGTTTAGGGTCTTTAAAGTGACGGTCATAAAATAAACGAGTTAAAGGTTGTCTATTTGATTAACTGTTTGGTTACCATCCAACAAGACAAGACTAGGGTCATCTAACTGACAATGTTAGCCCAGGCAGTGGCCCATTCCAAGTGACAAGTCTAAGGTCGTCAAATTCACAAGCCCAGAATAGTTAACCCTTTATTGGCTGCAAACTGCTTTAAATGTGCTTGAATCCTTTTGTCAGCATGATGCATGAATGTGGCCATGGTGAGTCTATTCGCCAATCCTGCATTCATGCACCTTTGGAAATGAATCAACAGTTAGGCGAGTATACTTGCCAAGGCTGAATTCATGTATTATAATCACATAGAGCATAGCACCTTAAAGCACTACGCAGCCCTTAGAGGGTTAACCTGTGCACTATAACCTCTACTTCACTGCAGGTGGAGCTAACTGGGTTCTGAGCCTAGACATAATTGTTGTCCATGTCTGTCTCTATTTATGAGGTTTCTAATAGCTAGTTCATACAAACATAGAAGTATATAGGTTAGGGGAATTCCTGCCATATCCCTAATTCTATATTGAGAGTATTTCTACCCTTTAGTGGCAGACTGTTAGCACACATGTGAATGTCATACCAATGGGAGTTTCCTTGCAGCTATTGTACCATAGAAATAACCACAAAAGAGGTGTATGTGTCCTACACATATTTGTTTTGTCTCAATTATATCAAAACATTGAATCCTTTACCTTTTCTAGCATCCCCAATAGATAATTCTCAAGATTCTCCATAACATGAATGTGTATTGCCATAAATATGATTAAAATCAACATAGAAATTATGCAATTCATTCCCCAACTTTATACAGAATGCATGTTATACTGATGCCACCTACAGGGGAAATCCTGAATCAGGCCCTGGTTGACGAGTCTAGGGCTGGCATGAGTCAGGTTTTGGGCTGGCACATGCCAAGTGTATCTTTTATCTGACAACTACAGCTAGAGGACCCGCTCTCTTGTCACTTAGAAGAGTCTGCAGACGAGTTTACTTTTTGAGTGTATGCTGGACCTTCATGTTGAGCCTACAAAAAAAATAGACTCACCCAAAATTGCTCGAGAGTCTGGCAATGCCGGACGCTCTTCCCAAAGTCTGACAAAACTGGACTCCTGGAGGATGAAAGAGGCTCCTTAAAGTCCAGCCGTGCTAGACTCGGGTCAGTGTTGGAGCAGGTCACAAGTCAAGTGTTCACCACACACAGCCTTGTGTTTAACTCAGTCCTGGTCCTGGTAAATATTGGTTTATGGCTTAAATGACACAGCGCTGTAGAAACCATGTAAGTGAAACCAACCCAGGTCTGCAATAATTGTAGTAACTGCATTTAGTAGCATTTATTACTCTTTGTTCTCATTTATTACTCTTAACTCTCACACTAACAAATAAAGGGTGCAAGCGAGAGAAATTATGAGGGAGCAATGTTTCATTTATATGAAAACCAACATTCTTCTGGTCTGCCCAGAGAAGTATGTACAAGTATGGGCTAAATGCTGAAGGTTGGTGTATATATCATGAGTTTGTACTTTACAGGAGTTGCCTTCGTTGCAGTAACACAAGCTCAGGAGGAATTCCAAGGTAGGTCCAATTATTCTAAGATGTGAACTATAAGAGCCTAGCTAAGACCCCTGTAGAAAGAAAGTGGTGACTTTTCAGAATAAAGTTGTGTTTAATTTAGTTCCAGCAAAATGCATTGTCCGTAATATCTACAAATATGAGCATCTCATATCAAGAGATTCATTGCACGATTATCTTTCAAGTATAGTGCATATTAGATGGCTGATTATTTGCCTATTTGTGGCTGATCAAGAGACATTTTCTTGGCTGTTCATGTAATGTTTCCATTTGGTGACATATGAAGATATTACTAGCGAGCTAGCATTAGTTCCAAACACGATTTTATCTACCAAATATTTTTGTGAAGGGTTATAAAACTAACATTGGTTTTTGCGTCCCCATCATTAACTTGACGTTTTCTAAACAAACTTTTGCAAACCTTAGGAATCTGAATGCCCTTTTCTTTTTTAAAGAAACACGTTCACACGTTTAAAGCCTAGTAGTTTGTGATGCATAATAATACAGTTTTATGGTTGATGAATTCATGAGAGATCAGTTCCCACAGTAGGTGAATGGAACTGGGTTCTGGCCGTCTGATCGGCTTACAAACAACGTAGGCACTAATTCCCCATGGCCTGAACTCACAGGTATTCACACAGATCTGATGTATGATAAACCTTTAATGGCCATATACTGCTTTAATGCATCATTCCCGTTATCGTTATGATGCGTGAATGTAGCCCAGGCGAGTAACTCACCAGAGCTGCATTCAAGAATCATGCCGACCCTACATGATTGATGTACTCCCAAAGGGGTTGGCATGATGCACGATTGCAGCCCTGGCGACATAACGCAAGGCTACATCCCTGCACCACACAGAGGGGCAGGGGTCACTGCTCCCCTCAAATGACTAAAGTATGTAGTTTGGACCAGTTCCAAGATAATTTTCCTTTAGTCGACCTGGGCCTCTCAATCCCCCCCCTTTTTGTATTGACCTATCTATTCAGAGGCGATTACTTAACAGTACTAATACGAGCTACTAATACCACAGAGCCGTGGACTGGCATTAGCTCTTTAACCACCAGATGATATCTCAAAGGTCATGCTCATTTGTCATAATGCATTAACACAGCGCCAGCGAGTAACCCGCCAGCACTAAATTGGCGCACCAACCCTTTCACCAATGTAACACAAGGGCGAGTTACTAACCAAGGCTGCTTTATAGCTCTGTTGTGAAAAGAATAGGTGATAGTGCATTCAAAATACTCTGCTGCTTTTAAAGTATTAAGGGAAACACCTCCTTAATTATCACAACACCCCCTTACTAAGGTACAAAACGTGGTTGATCTGACAGAAAGCATTCTAGGCTGCAGCAGCTACAGGGTTAAGCCGTCTAGTGTATTACTCTGTAAGGAATTTATCAACATAGTGAAACCAGAGTCAATATTTGAGAGGTTACCCATACTGCACTTGGGTTGGAGGGCAGAGGTGTAAGAAGACTACTCTCATTGACCCAACCATGCAGCTAGAATATATATTCTGAACCACATACTGACACCCACTAGTCTTGAAGTACGTCCATATATAACATGTATATATATATATTTATTTATATATATATATATATATATATATATATATATATATATATATATATATACATATCTACACTGTAAGAAGTTACTATATTTAAACAGCACAATGTGCTGTACATTTACAGCACTTTTTGCTGTAGTTGGTATTACAACACTATTTGCTGTATAATTACAGCATTATCTACTGTAAATTGAGTCTACAGCAATGTTGCTGTACATTTACAGTACATTGTGCTGTAGATTTCTGCCACTAGGTGGCAGCAGTATACCATTTTTGTAGTAATTATTTAACCCAACGCTTCCCCGAGTCAAATAAAGCCTCACAAACTCTCAAGACATTGTAGAATAAGAATGGATGAGAGAGACTGAATGCCGTTATCATAAAGTGTATTGATATTTGCATAAGTGTGTTGAATAATACAAAAAACAGCAAAAGTATAGAAGAGACACCATATTGGTGGGAAAAGTTAAATACTTAAGTGCCTGGACTGGGAAAAAGCTGGTATCACATACAGTTCAGCTGTATTAAAGCATGGATTAAACCATTACATTGTGTAGTGTGTATTTTCCTAGCTGAAATTGAACTATTATGCAGGAAAGTACTCTTCATGCATGCATATCAATTGATATAAATTGATGAAAACAACAATTTGAAACCTACAGTAGAAGTTGATGTAACGTTACAGCACCCAGTTGCTGTACGTGTAGGCCTACAGCAAAATCTACTGGAACAAAAGTTGCCAGCAACTTTTGCTGTAGATGTACGGTAGAAGTTGCTGTAAATGTACAGTAGAAGTTGCTGTACATTTACAGTAGAAGTTGCTGTAAATTTACGGCAAGTCAGTTGCTGTACGCCTACAGCTAAATCTACTGGAACAAAAGTTGCCAGCAACTTTTGCTGTAGATGTACAGTACTTACTTCTTACAGTGTACATATAAATAAATATATATATATATATATATATATATATATATATATATATATATATATATATATATATATATATATATGCATGATTATTGGTTAGACTACCAGTGCTCGACCTCCATCGGTATATCTTATACATATATATACATATATACATATATAGTGAATATTTAGAGAATAGAACACGATATTCTTCACGTCGAGACTCTCTGTTGCTCTATAATGCACGATGGTGTCGAGCCTTCATAAGGCTCGGGACCAGAGTGTATTATAAAGTCACAGAGAGTCAAGATGTGAAGAAAGAGTGTTCTATTGTCTTTATAAAATGTATTTTACAATTTTCATGGTTTAAAAAGAAGTTTTTTTCACAGGTTTTTTAAGGCTTACAGGCTCAGCGTGCCTTGTTACACTATAACGAACGGTCACGTGACTTCTCTGAGGCTATAATGCACGGCCAACCGTTTTATAAATATATATATAATTATATATATATATATATATATATATATATATATATATATATATATGTATATATGTATATATATGTATATATATATATATATATATATATATATATATATATATATATATATATATATATAAATGTATAATATTATATCATTTTATCAATACTGAGGCAGGGATAATTGTCTGTGTGTTACAACATTTCTAGTTTAATGTTCAGATGACAGTTCCATGTATGTGGGTGGAGATTTTGAAAAACAAAGTAAAATCACAAATGAATAAGTATAGGGCAATGCCTGAGGTGAATAACAATTATTTCTTAAACCAATTATCAATATTTGCCCATCTCCTATATAATCTAAATAATCGATATTTAAATAAGTTGAATAATAAATTGTATTTTGAAACTCATTTTATGCACTAAATACACACTTGAATTCACCAATATTTTTACATGCTATTCCTGTTTCTCCCCAGGTCCAATCACATGTTACTCGTGCTATGACCGTGCTATAAACACAACCTGTGGGGAGCCCATGGGGCCGGATGACGAGAAGACGCTGGGCACCATAGAGTGTAAGCGGGGCGCATGCGTCAAGTGGACCTACTACAGAAACAGTAAGTGGTTTTTTTCCTACTGAGCCGATTTTGTAAAGAATTTTCAATTGTGGACCATCAAGAAGCCACCTTCACTGACAATCAAAAAAAAAAAAAATTCTAGTCTTAAAATCGGTTCCAATAAGCCGGATTTTCAAGATCATTTGTGGCATTTTTCTGAAAACTTCCTGAATAATGGCATAAACATTACCACCAACATTTTCAATGAGCATCATGTTATCCATTATGTTGAGCCTGAAGGTAGCATCCAATTGCGCTCCACTTTCTTTTAGAAATAGATGGAAGGAAGGCTTTGGCGAGTTTCTTGCGATGCCCGCATTTAGGAGTGTATCAACCCCGTTTACATGATGCGTGAATGCAGCACTACCAGGTTAACTCACCATGGCTGCATTCATGCATCATGTTAATTAGGGCATAATGCATTGTAACACTCTGTGGCTCTTAAGGCTTAACACAATTTTTATGATAGTCACATCATCACCCGCCATAACATGTCTCCCTTCCCTCTCCAGGTGTGCTGATGATGGAGAGGACGTGTTCAGAGAAGGTGAACATGCACATCCCGCTAAACACGGTGTGCCGCACTGAGCGGAACGGTAACGGCTACCTGTGTATGTGTGCTAAGGACCACTGTAACGCCGCACCAGGGGGCGTGAGGAGCAGCTCACGGTGGTGGGAGCTGCTCATACTAACTGTGGGGTCTCTACTGCTTACTTCATACTACACCCGCTCCTGAGGAAACCTGCACCGTTATACCATGGGAGCAGGAGCAGCTCACGGTGGTGGGAGCTGCTACTATTGTCTCTGGTATCTCTACTGCTCCATGAATACATCACACACTCCTGAGGAAACATGCACCCTTATACCCGGAGAGCAGGAGCAGCTCACGGTGGTGGGAGCTGCTACTATTGTCTCTGGTATCTCTACTGCTCCAGAAATACATCACACACTCCTGAGGAAACCTGCACCCTTAAACCCGGGGAGCAGGAGCAGCTCACGGTGGTGGGAGCTGCTACTATTGTCTCTGGTATCTCTACTACTCCATGAATACATCACACACTCCTGAGGAAACCTGCACCCTTAAACCCGGGGAGCAGGAGCAGCTCACGGTGGTGGGAGCTGCTACTATTGTCTCTGGTATCTCTACTACTCCATGAATACATGACACGATCCTGAGGAAACCTGCACCCTTATATCCTATGTTGAACCATTTAAGAGCAGCATTATGATGCACTGTAAAGAGAACTGGAATACAGGGAAGCTTCAGGAGCATCTCAGTGTGATGGGAGCTACTGGTAGCGTTACCGGCTGTGATTTCTCTACTGGTTAAATCTTACATCGCCAGCTCCTGAAACATCACCTTGCTCATATGGACTACTTTTATTGTCTTTTTAACCCTTTAAGGACGGCATCGTGTTTTAATCGACTGTGGCAAGCACCACTGTAACGCTACCCTTGGAAGCAAGAGTAACTCAGGGAAGGTGAGAACTGCTCATACCTTCTTTGGGGTCACTACTGCTCCAATCCTGGCTTCCACGGCTCCAATCTTACATCACCAACTCCTGAGATATACCTTTAACCCTTTACGAGTAGCATATAGTGTCTTAATGTACTGTGCTAAGGAGAAATGTAACACCGGGGCATCAACCTGCTTATGTGTGGGGGACCAGGAGTAGTCGGGAGTGGTTATAAGCTACCCCGCACTGTCTGCAGTGCGTACCTACCGCTCAACTCATACATCACCAGCTCCTAAGATATATGCTTAACCCTCTAAGGGCTGCATTGCGTTTTAATGCACTATGCCAAGGACAACTATCACGTGGATTTTACTCATTATTAATCATATATATATATATATATATATATGCGCAGTCTTTCATCTCACGAGAATACGTGCCTGGGACATCATTTGGGAACACTAAGAACGCTGCTAGTATTGTCTGTGGCGTCTCTACTGTCTCTACCATGGATACATGACACGTCCCTTAGACATCACCTTGTGTTGTGTTTTAACGGTATATATACAGCATAGTCTGTGAGTGCACTGTGCCATTGTAACATGGAATAATACTCATGGATTATACTGCTCCACTCAGACAATAATCATCATCACCTCCTGAGATATCATCCTGCTGATTTGGATAACTGCTGTTTTGGCCCTTTAATGACAGCATAGCGCCTTAATGCCCTTTAAGCTGCACTAATGCAACACTATAGCGAGTAACTCGCAGCATGAGACATTGGAGCGTCATGTTGTCATTAAAGGGTAAAAGTTGTATTGTTGCTCAATATGTAGAGACTAATTATTGAGATGCTTACTTACCTGTAAACCCTAATAGCTACTCCTAATGTTATTTTTCCTGGGAGCCAACTTCATTTTCAAAATGAGAACTTTCTGGAAATACTGCATCAGTTATTTAACTCCATATTCATTTGTCGCCATGATGCGCCAGCACAGCATTGGCGAGTAACTCACCGACGCTGCATGGACGCGTCATACCGCTCCTTTTGGGGTTGTATCAACCCTGGAGGGTTGGTTCATTTAGGACTGCAGCACCGACGAGTTACTCAGCGTTATGTTACATCATGTACTTTATATCCCTGGTTACATCAATGTCTTCCATGCCAGACTTTTACAGTCAGAACATTGGTTTTATATAAACATCGATTTTAACCATGTCTTTCATGGGGCCAATATAGGCTCTACAATGTAATATGACGGAACAACTTACTTGTTGTATAGAGAATCGTGAATACTTGTGAGATGTATCAAAATGCATATATACATTTATATACAACCGAACTAGTTTAAAAAATGTTTGTACAAAACTTAATTTTATTATTCAGAAACGTTTGTTAGGTTTTAAGTCACACATACGTACACAAACGCAATTTAAAAGATCATATTTTAGTTATAAAACATTTGAGCGTTTTTTTCCCGTCAGCGTTTTTCGTTGATTTGGTTTGTTTGCAAACGTTTCTTTCTTATCGGGAAAATCCCGACATCGTTGCAAAATCTGACTGCTTAATCAAAAGCTTAGCACACATGGTATTATTCATGTCGTTTATGACCAGTATTATTTGTAATAATAATTTATAATTATAAAAGAAATAAGGTCTGGTATAATAGTATGCCACTCCTAAATGAGTTAAAGGAGGGAGGTTGACAGAGGGGAGAGATGGTGTACAACAGTAAAATGTCTATGGTAGCTTATGGTAAAAAGCGCGGACTGACATCTGGTGAGTAACTGGTGAAGCTGCCTTCTGAGTACAACGACCATTCTTAGACCGAGGTCGATGACGGAAATCAGTCTCTGAGAGCTTCAAGCCTTTGACAGAGGCGTCACTCTCCTAACACAGCCTTGGTGCAGATCCAAACATAATTGCATAGATTATCATACATTGGTCGCCAGTGTATAAACATGGCATCGACGTTATAGAGAGAACTAATCGCTGTGGCGCCCCTTCCCGTTATAAAATTACCCTGGGCTATAAGTACTATAAGTATTAGACTGAGGGAGCCAGAACGACCATAGTGCATCAAACCGTACCAGTGTAGTACACTGTATTAGTGCTATATCATTATAATCACACGAATTGGTGATTATTAAATAAGGGATTGAAAAGAGTTTGAAGATCATTGTAATCATAATGTGACTTAAGTAGGCTCTTAACGATTTCTTCCATAAAAAAAAACATGTAATCGCGCATTTTATACGACAAGTTTTACAATGATTCATATTTTGTAAATATGTGTACATATTTGTATAATAAATAACATTTTATATATGCCTTGTATCTTTTACATACAAGTTAGTGTTCTGTGTTTATTCCCCTTTTCGTGTCTGTGGGTGCAAATTTATGCAGGGGATACTATATACATCTGTATGGCGACTTCACTGTTAATTCGAAGTGTAGATGAGCAGTAGAATCTACTGCAGTTTTACAGTTTATAGTACCAGCGGCCAAATAATGCCGTTTTATATATAGGGGAACTACGCTCATAGTAAAGATTGGCAGTATGATTATTATAGAATCTAATGCATTTTACAGTAGAAAATATGGCATTTTCGGATTAACTATTTACAGCGTCGCTAATCAATTATGCCATTACCCATAAATGTACAGTAAATATTGAGCCAACGTAGATGCATTATGCATGATTGGGCTAATGTTTGAATTCTGATTATTGGCCCACCTCTGTTTTGAATATACTGGCCCATTGCTGACCCAATCCCAATGCAAATATTCTGACCCAACACTATACAGCAGTGGCCCAATGTGCAGCCAATGTTGCCCTCTTGAAAAATCAGAACACTTACTAGTATATACTATTCTGCCACCCCCGCTACTGAGGCTAAGTCCGTGCCTGCTCGACCTTTGCCATCCCCCACCTAGTACTACACATCAATATTTCAACCACTACCTGGAAACACATCTAAGTATTTAATGCCTCCTCATGGCAATTACCGCCTTCAAGTTCCATGCCGTTAACTCCAGTACAAACTCCCATTTAGCTGTGTCGGAGGTATACTGATAATGCTACTACTATATGGACGGCTACTCAAATAGCTTTATGAATATTGATCTGCAGAAGTTGTAAAAGATGCATGTCACTTCTCCGCTTACTAGCCTTATGAGCTTTACTTTATTTACCAAATACGCGCGTATCTTTCATTAAAGGGGCATTCTCACCACTCGCACTTAACCAAATAGTAGACTAGAACTGTTCTAGAATTGTGAGTGGGAAACGCTCGGTGATTATGCCACTTTAATGCAATGTTATCATATGCGATTTTTTTTAATCACAAAAAAAAAGTTTGCTATGACGCGTGCAGTGATAAGGAACCAGTCTTTCAGGTGGCTTTTAGATGTTGTTTTATGAATGCCTTCAGTAATGATAACAGCTTCTTTTTTTCTTTATATTATAAGGAACACACCATTTATTACTCAATGCTGGTGCAGGCCCCTCCTCCACCCCCTCCAGGTGTCAAGGCCAAAAAAAAAGAGGTGTGTTTCAGGTTACCCGACCCTACCTAGCAAAACAGGACCGACCCTAGAAATTTTTATCCAATTTTGAAAAAAAAAAAATTAAGTAATTTTGGGGCTATTTCAGAGTCAATTTGATAGTCCACGAGTCAACACCGTTGTCGACGAGTCAGCGCTGAAGTTTGCGAGTCAGTTTTTGGGTACTTTTCAGGCAAAAGCAAAAAAAAAAAAAATCCGACCTACCCTACCTAGATTTTCAGACTATGTAGCCTGAAACACACCTTCTTTTTTTTGGCCCAATGATCAAGTCTGCCCTAACAGATTAATGGTTCCAATAACGACAGGTGTGATGGAGGTAAGTGGCTGGGGCCAGGTGAAGAGATACAGGTGTAACTTCACATAGTACACTGATATTCTGACCGTAGTCAGTACTCAGTCTAGCGTCTAAGAGATTGAGAGTGGATAAATTTTATCCTCTTGTAAACAGATCAAATAGTGGCCACTGGCCGAGGATCGCCGGTCAGTCGTCGGCTTGACGCCTGACTGTACTGGCCAATTCAGTCACTAGTGAAGACCAACAATGGTTACTTAATGGCTGTGTCTCATGAGATCAGGCCAATGTGAACGTCTTTGACTGGGTGCTATCTTTTGACTGGGTGCCATTTTTGACCGGGTGCCACCTTTGACCAGCCACCATAAAAAAAAGATTAAATACAAAATCAATTACTTCCTTGATATGTAAGGGATAACATAAAGGAGATGGCGGTAGTTAGAACTCCATATATACATTTACTTGCCCTAAAAAAATAGATAAACCGTTTCTATCAGGAGGCCAAAGATGGCACATGGTCAAAGGTGGCACCCAGCCAAAGACGTTCACATTTGCCCAATCTCATGAGACACAGCCTAATACTATCTGCACAGTCAGTAGTGACCACCCCGCCTTAGTCATTATAAGGCTCCCTTGGCTATGAATGACAACAGTTAGTTAATACTATCAGGTTGGTCAGTAGTGACCAACCACCTTAGTCTTTCCATTTCTACACGCTCAGAAAAGTCAGTGTCATTGTCGCTGAAACCACCTTCATGTGAGGGTGGTTTCAGCGACAATGACGCTGAACTTTCTGAGTGTGTATTAGTATCAGGCTAAATCTTTTTGAGTATGGTATCAGTTATATTTTGTTTAGCCTCAATCGTTTTTGAATGTCAGTTCGTCATTTTGACCAATATATTTCTGGCTAACCTGGGATTGTCACTACAGACTAAACCCGGAGCATAAAAAGTATCAGTGTACATCAACAAAGGTCTACTCGTTTGAGTTTGTTGCCGGGTTTATCTCACGAGGTGAACGTCGGCTGTATTGCCTGAGGTGGTATGCTGAGGGGACTGTGGCCAACGTTCAACAAGTGAGATAACCTAAATCAAACTACCGTAACGAGTGCTCCCTTTGTGTTCATTACCTTTTTCGATACAACTGTTACAACAAATAAGATATATAACGAAAATTGTAGATAGAACCCACATCATCCCCATTTGACCGCGTCAAAGTGTCATGGAATTCAAGAATTCGGTCAAGCAAGGGTTCGACCCACATCCTGTCTACTAGTTCACCCGAGCTAGTTCAACATGGAATTCAGGTGCAGGTTTAATATTCAAAGGCCTGGCGGGCAAGGCCCAACTTTCATGGGTCAAATCGACGAGGCAGCGGTATAGGCGCTTCTTGGACTTATTTGGTGACTTATAAATCGACGGCTTTTATGAGAGCTACATCTAGAGCCATACATCTGGGTTCATGATGTTGTCATCTAGATCACAATGACAGGTATCATTTATCATCATGATCAATGTATACGTATCGCTGGCGAGCAACACGCAAGCGCATAAATCCATGCCCCAACCCTTTGGGAGTCAGTAATGATTCATGAATGCACCATTGGTGAGTTTCTCTGCATGGACGTTGGCATTTATGGAAATTTTTTATTCCTTTCAGTCACTCTTTAGGCAGCTTTATGTTCAGTGAATGGCATGTAAATGTCACGGAAATGTCATAATCTCTGTTTAAATACCAACATCCGTGTAGTGTCGCCAGAGCTGCATTCATACATCATCATGATGAAGGACGTGTAACACTGATATTCTTTGGCTCCCTATACGTCTAATCCTCAGTCAGAATAGTGCCCACCCAAGTTACTCATTTTTTGGCACCCTATTTGATGAAAGATAAAGCGACAGTTTTTTATGAGAGCTACATCTAGAGCCATACATCTTGGTCCATGTAGTGTAGCCTGCAACACCCACGGCCGCAGCGCACTGCTGTGGGTGTAGAAGTTTAGGGTCCAGAAATCACTGGAAATTCAGCCCAAATGCGAGGTTGGTTTGATTCGCACTCCCCTGGGCTTAATAAACGGGTTTCTGGGCTGAAATTACACAGGAGGGTTCCTATAGCTCTCTTCTACATTACTATGTTTTCAGAATATGTAGTTTGTTACTCATTTCTACACATTAGAGCACTTTGTAGAGAGTAGTCTGTGCAGGCATGAGCTCTTCACAGCAGTAATGCCACCCCTCAATTGGTCTAGACATGCCTATAATTACTACTTGTGTAGATTTCACTTCACCCAATTAAGGCCCTAAGTAGCATGAATGGCCAATCATGGCCCTGTCTTGATGGAGTGTAGAAATGTACATGATTGGTGGACATAAGGATAACAAGAAGCAAAACCAGTAGAAAAGTGACACTTCTCTCCGTAACTCTCAGACAGCCCCCGGCGCCCTACTGAGAGTTACAACCCGTAACTAGGTCCATGATGTTGTCATCTAGATCACAACGACAGGTATCATTTATCATCAATGTATCGCTGGCAGGTAACACGCAAACACATGAATCCATGCCCCGACCATTTGGGAGTCTGTACGTTGGTGAGTTACTCTGTGAGTCACTCTGCATGGACGTTGGCATTTAAACAAACTTTTCATTCCTTGAAGTCACTCTTTAGGCGGCTTTAAGATCGGTAAATATCCTGTAAATGTCACGGAAACGTCATGATCTCTGTTTAAATACCAGATCTGCATTCATACACCATCATGATAAAGGACCTACACTGATATTCTTTGGCTCCTTATATACAACCAATCTCTCAGTCACTATAGGCATTAGTCATATATGTTGTTTTGCCTTAGCCATCTTTGAGAAGAATACTTGGTCATGCCTGACCAATGTCCCTATGACCAACCTGGGGTAGGCACTTCAGACTAAGGGCCGGAGCATTTAGAGTTTCTGTGTAGTGGGTTAAAGTAATTCCCTGGCATTTAGAGGGTTATAAGGATTAGGATACTAAGTACAGCCTTACTGGGTACGAATAGCCTTCATTGTCACTGTGGTCTATTCCCACCCAGTGATACAGCTCTCGGCTTAGACCCTCCCCACTCCTGGCCAGATCCACAACACCCCGGGCCGGCCGACAACCCTTCTATGCTGCTGCTGCCTGCCTGCAAAAATCGATTTCTAATACTCCCCCCGCCCAATATTTTAGTGAGCAGTTCCCAGTGTGTGTATAAATGAGGTTGAGGGAGGGTTGTGGTAGTGGGTGGTTATTATTTAACAACAGGGGGTGTGTCCCCTCCCCCACCCCCTCTTTTGACTATATTCAGGGATTGGTACTTTTCTAACAACTGGGGGGGGGGGGGGGGTGAGGTAGGGGGAAACAAAAAAAGTAGATCCCTCTTGCAGTCTATACGAAAACCTGCCGGACACCGGCTATAGCCGGCAAAAAGTCTGCTGGTCCGGCAGAAAGGTTGTTCCTGCCGGCCCAAATGGCAGGCTGTAATCTACAGATCCTTGCCTTCATGCCATTTTTTACGGCTTGTAAATCGGACCATTATTAAGGTTTCTACAATGTGAAACAGAAAGTTTGAATATTTCCTGCAATCTTCTGCTGTAATTTGAATATAAAAATGATGAATATTATTATGACATACAGAGGAACCCTATTCATTGATGACTATCAGTATAAACACTTGCTTCATATTTAATTCTTAAATAACAAGATCGTACGTCAAAGCCCGGGCCTGCAAAAATGAAGCCGGGCCAGCAAAAAGACATTTCTGCAGGACCGAATTCGGTCCTGCATGGTGAAAAGGTTTTCGTATAGACTGCCTCTTGAGGGGGGGAGCAAAAATATGTTACCCTTTTGTAGCGAAAAATGCAGCGCATTACTATATAACGCAAAAAGGTCAGCAAAGATCAATTTGAACCCGTCTGAGGGGGGCGAAGAACATTTGGACCCCTCTTGTGGGAGAACTGGAAAATTATCTCCCCCTCATGCAAAAGATCTACCGACCCCTTCCCCCCGTTGATAAAAAATGACCACTTCCTAACTCGCTGCTCTTTTTACACAGAGACGGTCCCTCCCCCTTCCTCCAAACCCAATTTCTACGACGTGTTGTTGTTAAATAATGACCACTCCCTTAGTGGGGAGTGAGTGAATGTGAGTGGTGGGTGGTGAGTCGGCGGGGGGTGGGGGGGGGGGGAAGTGGTGTGCTGTTGTTGATGGGGTGGGGTGGGGGAGCAGAAAGGGTGGGGATGGGTAGGGCTGTGGGGGGGGGGGGGGAGGGACTAGGGGAGAGGGGAGGGGGGTCTCACAATGCATTTGATATTCTGAATGGATTGTAGGCACGCACGTTACATTCTGGCTACGTTACTACCGTCCACCTACCCAGGGTGCACCACGCGGAGCAAAGTTGGCGTCTCATGCTCCCTACAGGAAATTGTACAATTAAGGGGCATTGTGTTAACCCTTAAGGCCAATATACTGCTTTAATGCCGCCATGATACATGAACGCAGCCTTCACCACATTTTTATTGGCATTTAAGCAAAGCTTGAACTGCTCAAAGTCACACTTTTTGAATCTTTAATTCAATTTACTGAACGTAAAAAGTGACGTTAAGCAATGAAGACATTTGCTAAAATGCTAAAGTTCATGTGGTGACTGACGTGTCCTTTCTCGGACTCGTCAAGCATCAGCCTTGCCCTACAAGGTTGATACACTCCCGAAGGGTCGACATGGTGCATGAATGAATGCAGCCCTGGCAAGTAGACTCTAGAGTGCTTCATTCATGCATAATAACGACATAGGGATAACACATTATTAAAGTATTTTGCGGTCCTTAAAGGGTTAATAGAATCTATACACAAAGGAAGTGGGGGGCTTCAGTGGGGGAGATGTAGGGCCTACATGTTTACATAGTGGAGATAATGCCATACATATTCATCATCCATGTGCACCATTATACTGTATCAATAGTGTGTCTTGTGAATAGAGTGGTATTGGGTAACATGGCGGTCATGACAAAACGCATTAACCCTTTAAGGACAGCATGTCGCTAATAGAAGACATTAGAAGACAAGTCGTAATGATGCACCAATGCAGCAGCATTGGTACATCATGTCGACCTTTTGGGAGTGACTCAATTCCCATTTGTGTTCACTTCTTAGAGATCTCATCAGCGTCTATAGATGTAAAAGTAACATATTGGAATCAATGTTAACACCTCTTCCTCTTCTAAATAATACCATCTTTAATTCTCCATGTGATACCAATACCACACATGCAATATTTCCAATAAGTGAGTCGTGATTTTTTAACAACAGGGGGTGGGGATAGCGGCCAGTGGGTGTTTGCACGGGGGTGGGTGAAAAAAAGCTTGGTCCCCCAGTGACAGGGGTCAACATATTTTCGCCTCCCCCCCCCCCCCCCCCACCCCCATCCCAGGCAGGATGATATTGAGTACGGCTAACTCTTCTGAAAAAATATTAACGAATGGACACTTCCGATAAAAAAGCGTGAAATGTTATCCAAATCATTTGGTTCCCCACAAAGAAATTACCACTCCCTAACTTCGCCAACATAGATACTATACGGGCAACCATTATGTACCACGAATGCTAATCCATATAGGGCTAGCTGTATGGAGTTTGAGGGGTTAATCTTTTATTAGATTTTTCCTTTTTGTGCCAATTAAATTGTTTACCACGAGTCTAGAACTGCTTCCCAGCGCTTCCCGCAGGCTACCACTTGGCCGCTTCACCAGTCTGCCATTCTAAATCAATTGCTGGCTATCCTAGAAAATTTGTGTGATCTAGTTGGATGGTGTGGTAAGCCTGTTCTCTAGCACTATTGACCATGGGGTTCACACCAAAGCGATCCAAGTTGAACCACTATGACTGGCAATACAAACTATATTTTACAATTTCTAGCAGATAATGAACCCATGGTTTTTTACATTTCTATGTACATCTTTTCTAAATAAGTCGTTTTCAGTTCTGCCGGTCATAAGCCCTGACTCCACTAGTCAGACACTACTATTACTGCGAAACGTTGCGATCTTTTTTTATATATTTTTTTTTCACATTTTGCTTCATTTCGCCTCATTTTGTGGCAATGTCGCCCTAAAGCCCGGACTCCACTAGGGCGACACTGGTGTCCGCGAAACGTTGCGATCTTTTTTTATGTTTTGGTTTGCACATTTTGCTTCATTTCGCTTCATTTCGCCCCATTTCGCTTCATTTCGCGGCAGTGTCGCCCCAAGTATCACCCAAAACAGGGCCACAATGAGGGCGACACTGAGGCGAAATGAAGCGAAATGGGGCGAAATGAAGGGAAATGTGCAAAACAAAACAGAAAAAAGATCGCAACGTTTCGCAGACTCCAGTATCGCCCTAGTGGAGCCCAGGCTTAAGTATTACCCAGAACAGGGCAACAATCAGGGCGACACTGAGGCGAAATGAAGCGAAATGATCCAAATTTGCAAATCAAAACATAAAAAATAAGATCGCCACGTTTCGCAGATACCTGCATGTGTCGCCCTAATGGAGCCCAGGCTGTAGAGATGCGGCGGTCGTAGAGGAGAGGTGCGTCAGAATAGTTTCAACCTGTATCCATTTGGTTAGACACAGCCTGTGATGCATTATGCCATCCTTCAAGGGTTAACATACTATATATCTATAGCATATATAGCATATATCTATGCATATACCACTTGTACAGGTGTAGTATTTAATACTATACCCCCAGTCCTTGTGCGTTACAATTTGGGGCTTTAGGGGATCAGGTAAAGTCGATTATTTTTTAATATGCTTACACAAAGCACGCAAGTATGTGCTTGATCGGTGGTCTTGCTATAGTATAATGCAACTTGGGATTGTAAACATAATAAGTAGGTTTTTTGGTGAGTTTGAACATGTGCCAGACCTCAGAATACATTGTTCATATGTAATGGGATTAGCAAAGTGAGAAAATAACTCGTTTTTAACGTCAGAGCAATCCAGAAAGTTGTTTGTTTGAGGCTATAGTGAGACTTCGATAACCCAGCCGATTACGTTTTAGGGAAAATAAAGGGCCAGATCGTGAAAATGCCGGATTATTAAAGCATATTGTATGCCTATCATAATTATTGAAGGCCGGATTGTCGAGGTCTCACTGTATTCCATGACATTGGTCCGACACTTGCGTGAAAAGCTCACAAAGTGTCGTAAACATTGCATGTGCATGTTATTGTGACGCTCTACTATAAGTTCAGTCTCATGCAGAATAAAAGTCAGGTCATTATTTAGCTGCGAGTACCATAATTTATTAGATGTATAACGGTGACAAACTGTCATCCAAATACAAGGTAGAATTATGCAGTCAGATTCGGACTGAATCACTGTATTCTGCAATATTACTGTGTCCATATATACATGTTCCAATGGGGTTAATCCTTTATGGACAGCATGATGCTTTAATGGACTAAGTCCACTGCATAATATGATGCAGAAATGCAACCACACGCGAGTATCTAGAAACTTGCATCACGCCGACCTTACCGCGTAAATACAATCTGGAAGGGTCATTATGATGTCTGTATGCACTGGTGGCGAGTTACTCGCCACGGTTGGCACATCATGAAGACAAAGGAACATGTAGTTTTGAGGCATCATGCAGTCCTTAACCCTTTAAGGACGGCATGATACCTTAATGCATCATATACCTTAGTCGTCATGATGCAGTTGCTGATCGGGGCTGTATGGGTGCTTCATGACGGACGACCAATGCCATCTTTTAGTGACATGTTGTCCTGAAAGGGTTAACGGATTTACGTCTGTATCAAGTTATGACCTTATCACAGTATCCTGAAGTCTTACATTCATATCTCAGGATCGGCACAACATACACTTCCCCTCAAGGCTTGGTTCTACCAGGGCCTTTTTGCATACGATTTCAGGAGCCATCGATTTTCCGTTCGGAGTCCCCTACCAAGGACAATGTTCAAAATAGAAATACACATAATTAATTTGCTCGATTGATATCAGGGACAATGACGGCCCACAAAATGTAATTAATTTTCAGAAATTATAAAAAAGGTCCCAATACGTCAAATCTATTTCAATCATGCTGCTCATGGTGGAATGAACGCTTAACTCTGAAGATGTCTCCTCCAAAATGGAGTATACTGTATTATCCCCATACCAATTCCAGATCTGCACCTTCTCATAAATTGACTGCATATATTCAGGTTTCATTGAATCTCTGATTGACTGTGTTGACTTTCTGATTTGTTGTATACATTAGTATACATGTATAGCAGCACAAACGGCAATAGGATTATATAGGTGGTTAAATGTCGTAGAGAGAGACAGAAAGAATTTCCTAAATGAAAGGATAAAATTATAATGAAAATCTTTCATCATTGTCAACTATGTACAATGTGTACTTTGAAGTATATGATCAGAATGAGAAAAGGTGCCATTGCCATATGGAAGGCGTATACTGTGATCAACGTGATATTATAGACCAGTATTAATGAAAGTCTACATACATGGATGTAATAAAGTGACCCAAAGTGTGACACAATGCTAGCCTGAACGCAATATGCGTCTTAGATAATGTCCTAACATATCCCTCATCCACAGGATCTCGGGCCTATGTAATTTATAAAAACTTATTAACTAATACCCAGTAAACATAAATAATTTACTTAGATATAACATCATATACGTCATTGTAATGTAGAACTACTTTATACATATATTCATATTTATGAACCATAGATATGTTGAAAAGGGTCATTTAACACTTCCAAAAATACAGTGTTTGATTTAATTGTTATTCTTTACATGGAAAAGGAAAAAACTAAGTATATACCACAGTATATGCAATGATAACTATGCAAGTCTTAATCTAAATTAACGTTGTACCTATACGCAGATCAACAATAACGTATATAAGTTATTCTACGTAAAATACCTATACAGAAAAAAAACGTATGGTGTGCTTACTGGGTAATAACACCAAATGTAATCAGACGATTGAGCCAAGTGTTCAATCTCGACAATGCTGCAGCGTCATTTGCAGTTGTGTAATTAAGACTGAGAAAGTGCAGAATTTTACTGTTAATTCAAGAGCCACCTAGTGCTTAAAACGCTAATCCTCTGCCATCATACACCCTCAGAAAACTACCCTCACCTGAGAGTCAGGCAGTGCCTGACCCTCAGGTGAGTGCCTGACTCTCAGGTGAGGGTAGTTTTAGCGACAATGACTCTCACTTTTCTGTGTGTGTAATGCATGAATACATCCCTAGCCAGTCTACTTGACAGGGCTGCATTCGTGCATCAATACAACGATGGGCATAACACTAATCTTTCAGGAGTGTATCAACGTCGTAGAGAGGACATGATGTACGAATACAGCACTGTCCTACATTTATGCATCATAATGACAAAGTATCAAACATACCAAAGCCCTAGGCGGTCCTTAAAGGGGCATTCTCACTACTCGCACTTAGAACATAGCAGACTAGAACAGTACTAGAATTGTGAGTGGGAAACGCTCGGTGAGAATGCCACTTTAAAGTGTTAAGATTTAGAAAGTGCAGAATTGTTTTTAACATGATTGTATTTATAACATATCCCATCGTAATGGGCGTAATAGAAAGTATCATCTACATTTTGTACATTTGATATCACAAAATCCTGGTCAAACATGATATTTTAGAAATGCTAGAAACAAGGCTCCGATTAGTGAGCAAATGTAACCATGGTAACGTGAAGGTGTTTACACACCAACCTAGAGTGCTGAGCAACTCGCGCAATAGATAATTAGGTCATGTGACCAACCCTCTAAATGATTGATAAGTGTCTAAACTAAAACCCTGTATTGTATCCACATTTAGGGGGTGAAGGGGTGTTTCGGCCAACCTGAGGATCTAAAAAAGGGCCGACCCTAGCTCTTGTCTTATTTTTTAGCAAAACATTAATGTAACCACAAAAAAGATAGTTACCGTAGTTTATTTTTGAGCTATTCACATTTGACTTAGAGTTCTGCAAGTCGACCAACGTTATGCTTTAGAAATTTGACCTACCGATATCTAAATTTCTGACCATGTTTCCTGAATTATCTTTTGCCTTACAACATCTCTCATACACACACGGAGTAATCGACTGTTGAAGCGCGTCCTGTCGAGCTACTCTCATTCCCAAATCCTTCCGAAGGAAGGCTCTGGTTGCTACTAGTGCTATGACCTTTGACTTGGATTTTGCTGGGTTTAGGCAGTCCCTGTGGTTAGTTGGAACCGGCGAACAGGAACCAGAAATGGGACCAGATAGTATGATGGTAAAATTACCATAATACATTCTGGTTCCTGTCCACTGGCACCAAACCTGGGTTCCAATCATCCAGCAGGGATTGCCTAGACTCAGCAAAATCTCAAGTTCAAGGTGATAGTAGTTATTACCAGAGCCTTCATTCGGAAGGATTCGGGAACGAGAGCACTGTCGGGCCTGCATACACTGCGGGGTTAGACACAGGACAGCTGCTCGTTTGTACTACACTACCCTTTGTACTCAACTACCCTGGTCCCATGAGGCTTCCCTCCGGAGGGAGAGTCAGGCCAAAAAAAAGGTTTGTTTCAGGTAACATGGGCAGAAAATCTAGGGTCGGTAGGTCGGGTTGTTGTTTTTTTTTACTCTTTTTTTTTAACATGAAAATACCAGCTGGCCGGTCAGAAAACCCGAAAATTGACTGAAAAAGGGTAAAAATACAGAAATTTCTTCAAAATTGCATAAAAAAACGTAGGGTCGGCCCTGTTTTGATAGGGTCGGTCGGGTTACCTGAAACAACCTTTTTTTTGGCCTTAGGGTACCAGGGTACGTACACTGGCCACCCAGCAGTCTCTCCATGCCCCTCAGTGACGTCACACACATACAGTACACGACCTTGACATGCCAGTGTTAGGGATAATCCGGTGATTACCCGTGGGATCGATCCTCCCCAGTGTACGCCTGATTACCATAGACTGTATGGCCAATTAGTCACAACGCTGGTGACTGTCCTTATAGAATATAGCTACGGTGCATGTGACATGTTGTATTAGATACAACTTGAAGTAATGAAAAAGTAATGTGGTAATAGTAAAAGTGTGAGCAAATGTAAAATTGTTGTTGTTCCTTTGTCCTCAGATATCTTGTGTTGACACAAGTATGAGCCATGACATGAACTATGTTCTTCTGCGAGCAATAAATAGTGAGATTTGCTAATGAAACTTTTGTTATATTAGAGGGGTTCCCCTATGTAGGGTTGTTGACCCTTTAAATGCCCTGCTGTCGTCATGAAGCATGAACGCAGCCCGGCGAGTGCAGTGCTGCATTCATGCATCATGCCTATGCGAGTTTGATACACTCCCGGTGGTCACCATGATGCACCAGTGCAGTGCTTCATGACATTAAACGTCGGCTTGAGATACCGTCCTTGGAGAAGATAAATCTACAGAGTGTGCCAAGATTAAAGGAGATATCTAGCTCTTGTAACTACTGGAATGGTTGACAAGGATAATAAATCCACACGTGCACAACACCACTCACATTTTGGCGCACTGTTTCCTGCTGAGGTTATACTGATACTCAAAAAGTTCAATATCATATAATAATTTCTATAGTATATACACACTATGTAATAATGAAAGTCAATCGATTCTTTGCACCAATAATTAATAAATAATATCTAGATATGGCGTCTTCAATTGATCACTTTGCCAGGCGCATATGTTATAATAACCCTATCGGACAAGGCCTGGCAATATCACATGTATGCACAACCCTTTCTGTAGTGGTCACCGGGTGGTCATCTCAAACCATGCACTGTCTATGTGAGCATGAACCTTATTGAGGCATCATGCTGCCCTTAAAGGGTCAAATAACTAATGAAAGCTCCATGGTCACCCTGTCCCTTGAGATTGACTGACTTGTGTGCCGCTCCGCTGTCGGAGATCGACTCCTTGTTGCCTCTCTGTGCTTTTATTAATTATCGAAGGATCTGTGGTTATTACATTTTTCATGGATAACAATGATGATGATGATGATAATGGCGATGATGATGACTCAGCAATTTTAACATCTGAGCTGCTCTTATCCTCGGTATTATCGCCCACTGCTCCTGAGGGGCAGCAGCACTCGAGTTCAGAGAACTCAAAGTTGTAGCTATAGCCGAACCATACAATGGTAATGGTGAGGGTGCTGAGGAGGATAGTCCACCAGGCGATGGTGTTAAGGGCCATCCAGGTGTCCAGGCTGGCTCGGGGGTTCCCCAGGGCACAGAAGAGCAGGGAATTCCAGCTCCAGCCCCAGGGGTAGAACCAGGATGTAGAGGCGGCCATTGTGTGGTGACCAGTGGCGCCCTGGTGGAGATGTGGGGTACTAGAGGTGGAGGTGATGATGGTGCAAGGTTCGCCATCTGTCTGCCCCTGCTGTATGGTAGCCCGCCCCCAGGGCATGGCATCATCCGGGTCGCGGGCGTACAGCATACCGCTGTGACATGCAATCTCCTCCAGCATCAGCCAGAACTGCTCCCGGATACTCGTGAAGACCAGGATGTGGAACCACTGATGAGACGACCCGATGTTGTCGAAGCGCCCGGGCCAGAAGCGCTCCGGGATCTTAAGGACATTGATAAGCGCCCCGCCGGATAACATGAGTAGATGCCGCGTGTACGGCGTCTGGAAGTCGTAGTCCAGCTGTGGGTACCGGTACAACCCTGTATCCAGGACAACCGATGCAGTTACATTCGCAATGACATCCTCGATGATGTTACCGGAAGAAGTACCCCCAGAAGAAGTGTTGCCCTCGACGACAGCCGGGGGACCCTTCAAGACCGCCCCGGCATGCATCCATCGCATAATGGCCGGGAAACTTCCGGTGACGAAGGGTAGCGTGAAGGCGACTGTCCGGATAGCGTAGCAGTACTTGTTTGGCCTTAGCCGTGTGATACAGCTAGCGTAGGTGGCCACCCAGGCAGCGGCCGTTGTTAAACCAAGAAACTGACCCTCACCGGACAACATATATCCGATAAAGGTGCCGCGGAATCTGGGTCGACTGTAGAAGTAATAAGAGATAGCGGATGCAGTCCCGTAGACGCTGATAGCGGCGTAATCACACACAAAACACACATTGCTCCAGCGGCGATGTCCGGCACAGTGAAACAGATGTGCGAAGCTGCTTGCACCAAATAGCGTGCATATCCCGACCTAAAGAAATGTAAACAATAATTTTGTATTCATATTTCAGTAAATTATAGATGATATTTGAAGTTTTTATGAGGCATGGAAAATGTTCTGTTTCTAGACCAGAATTTTAGATATTTAAAAACCAGATAAAAGAAAAAGGATAACCCCTCTGTTTTCATGGAAAAATGATTGTACCTTTTTTTTTAGCCAAACTAATTTCCGAATCAGATTCTTCAGGTTAAAATAACCTTTGATGCTTACACATTAGACTTTCGGGGGCATGAACACCTGATGCATTTGTTCCCACTGCATAAATGTTTGCATTTAAGCTAAGATTAGACTGCTTAAAGCCGCCTACAAGTCATTAGGGCCTTTCTTTGAAACTTACTGAACTCAAAGTCGCTTAAAGAGTGACTTTAAGCGAGAAAATGATTTACTTAAATGCCAACATTCATGCTACTCTACTCACCATGTATCCATAAAAAGGGTAGCGGCCCAGCCCAGTAATGAGTGACAGCCGCAGCCATGGACCCTGGTCTATAAACAGGAAGTAAGCAAAGTACAGGAAGGGGATCATGTGTGTCCAGAAGTTTAGTGTCTCGTTGTGGAGGTAGAGGGCGCTGTAGGCACTAACCGTCACGCCGATACCCGGCGGGCGGTACCCGGTCCAGATGTAGGACTCACGCATCTCTATAGGCACCTGCAAGGTAAGAGAGAAAGGAAGGTTGTTTAATTTACAAGGTTGTTTAACATTACATGCAATGAGGAACCATTTCATATGTATCACTGCATGAATGTTTGCATTTAAGCAAATTTAAGATGCCTTAAAGGAACAGTTAAAGTGGCTTTAAGTTTAGTATTGACATGTAAATTCATGGAAAGGTCCTTGAAGTGCCTAAGTGGGATTTTTTTTAAAGAATATCACTTATATCCTTCAAGTGTTCCCTTAAGCATATTTAGCTAACTTAAATGTTAACATTAATGCAGGATATAGCTAACTTAAATGTTAACATTAATGCAGTACGTCACAGTAGTTTTACCCCGTGTCAGACATATACCTTGAGTCAGACACTACAGTTTGTGGTCATTCATGCATACGATTTGAAATGCACTGATATACTGCTGATTCCGTGTCAACTCAACCAAAATCTGGAGAAAACCCAATTTTAGCCACTTTCAGAGGACCTCTCAAGATTACAGGTCTATGTGTCATTGCACTGGTATTACATATCTAGAAGAGATCAGGAAAATATTATCAAACACTACCCCTTGTCTTGATGTACAGAGGCTTGGAAATGGGATATAAGTTGGTGGAAAATAACAAAAATTCAAATAATCAAAAATTTGTCAAAATTAGAATTGTACTCCTAGCAGCTAGCCTGAGGCTAGTAACTAAGATAGATGTGGGGCTTGTCAAGGTATGGTACTTGTCCTTTAAAATAGTTCACAGATGGCACCACTGGTGGCTAAAGTTGGGCAATTTACTCAAATGACCTAGTTTTGGTGGCCATTAAGGCCATGTGGCACCATTTTTTAGACTTCTAATATTTTTTCCCTGAAGGCTCTCTTCATTACCTTTCCTTTGAATGTAGTTGCAAAGGTGTTCCGTATTTCTTCATGTGTGTATATATTATGTACTAACACTGCATGAACTTTGGAATTTCTTTTCTCTATAGTGACTTAAAGCAGCTTGGAGTTAAAGGGAAATTATCAGTTTATTAATGTAGTGAGTTTCATCACTTACCTGCTCTGCCCTCAGTGACGGCCGCTCCATGTTGGACGCCCCGACAGGCAACCCCCAGGTGGCCTCATACTCCTCCTTCTGCTGGTCCCGCTTCCGGGTCACGTGACGGTGACACGTGACCTGCTCAGGTGGTACTGAGGGGTCAGGGCTGGGGTGCCGGAAGCAGCTCTCCGCAGTGCCTTGTGGGGTGGGGCGCGCAGACGGTGGGGCCATCTTGGTAGCGGCAGTTGGGGCCGGGGTCTGGGTAGCGGCCGGGGTCTGGGTAGCGGCCGGTGGGGCCGGAGTCTGGGTAGCGCCAGTTGGGGCCGGGGTCTGGGTAGCGGCCGGGGTCTGGGTAGCGGCCGGTGGGGCCGGAGTCTGGGTAGCGCCAGTTGGGGCCGGGGTCTGGATAGTGGCAGGTGGGGCCGGGGTCCGGGTAGCGGCCGGGGTCTGGGTAGCGGCCGGTGGGGCCGGAGTCTGGGTAGCGCCTGTTGGGGCCGGAGTCGGGGTAGCGGCAGCTGACGGGAGAGAGGAGCAGCTCATGACGACAGGCGAGCAGCTCGGTGAGGAAGCGGACATTGAACCCACTTCCGGCGGCGTTGGCGGCATCTCTGTCTGGAGATGACGAGCGGGGGCAGCAGTTGTCATGACAGCCTCATCCCCTTGCCGACCGACCACAGGGGGTGAAAACAATGGCGTCTGCTGCTGTTGTCCTTGCCCCTCCTGTCCCCTGTCATTGCCGCCCTGTGACTCTACCCCCACTGGTGGTGGAAAAACCCCTATGGACGGCTCTGTGCTGGCACTGCCTTGATGACCTCTATTGGTGGCGGACAAGTCCTTGCCTTCCTCCATGGCTGGCTGTTGTGAGCACCCTTCTGGTGGGCTACTGGCGGTACGATCCATCAGGGGCTGTTGGTAGTCGGCTGGTACTAGTGGTGGTGGCCTGATAGGGTCTGTGTTAGAAATGATGAGTGAAGCCTTAGTAGTAGGCCTTACAGTAGCAGTAGCTAGCAGTGAGGCCGGCTGTAGCAGCAGCAGCAGCAGCAGCAATAGGCGCTATCTGACAGGAGGCAGTAGAGAGGAGGCAGCAGGGCTGTGCTGCTGTCTGCAGCAGATCAGTGTTAACAGCAGCAGCTTCACCCAGTCATGATGCTACAGCATGAGGCAGTGCAGTACACCTGCCCAGTGTTTAACCTGCAGGCTGCTGTAGTACTGGCGGCTACCATCCTGTCTATGTCCAGACACAACCTCCAGCTCTGACACTGTACAGGCTCCTGATAATAATATAAGCCCCCCTCTCCTCCCTGCAGTATACAGGCCCCTCCCACTGTATGTGCTGGTGTATGAGGCTTACTGTATACCAATGTAACTGCAGTAAAGGGGATTATAAAGCTGCTGGGTGGTGCTGGGTGGTGCTGGGTGGTGGTGGTTGGCGCCCAGACTTAGAGCAGTGAAGGTGCTGTTAGTATTAGTGTAGTATTGGTAATCCCCTCCTCCAGTAGGTCCCGCCCAGTCAGTATAGTCAGTAGTCAGACCTCCAGCTCCTACTCCTACAGTGTTACAGTCCTACAGCCTCCTCCTACCTCAGTGTTACTATGAGGAGTCCTCCTCCTCCTCCAGCAGCCCTAGTCCCTCCTCCAGCAGCTGCTCCCCACACGGCGGCATAAATCCATCAGTGTGCTGCAGCCTGGGGCCGTGCCAGCATCCACCCAGCCGTCATTGCTGCACTACCCGGGTTGCAGCAGCAGCAGGAGCCATTCTCAACCAGACGTGGTGATCGGGAGGCCTCTCTGTGTGGTTCAAATCTCCATCAGAGTCCCCCCTCTCCCAGCACAGCCTTAGTTCAGACTCAAATCCAACTGCGTAAATTGACATACATAATATAATCATTCAGGTCAATAAAGATGAGCGTATCTGTACAGAGCCATTGTGCTTTGCGGATGGCACCATCACTCACAACAGATTGAGTAGTACAGCAGCAGTGGTAGTGAGCATTGTGGCAGGCCAAATGACCACTCTTGATTATTATCAATAGTTAATTTCAATATCGGAAATTGCACCTTTGAATGTACTGGAGTTCCTTTCTTCAAGAGTAGATATTAATTGGACAAACCAGCCTGGTGGTGACTCAATAGAATCACAATGTTATTGGCCAATTAGGCACATTATCTAAAGAAAATACTAAAGGTGCAGTGATTGATTCCTCAGATTTAAGTATGTACAGAGGGTAAACCTCCTCGTCTCCTAAACACAATAATCAATATCTATAATGTTTCAATATTCGACGTATCAGAGTTTGGTATTCAATATCGGTTTTTCAAAGTTCTTCTAAGTTCTTTAATGGATACCAATCATTCAATATTTGACATTGCCTTTAACTCTTTGCGATTAATTATAATATTAATCAGAAAATTCTATACACATACTTTGAATTCAAAAACATTGATATCAAAGACAGAATGGGCACATGGCTTGCCATAGGCGACAATATCATTACGGCTATAAATGCTGCGGCCACTGCAATGTTAAACCACTGGTTTTGGGCAACTTGGATATTAATTAGTGAAGTATGATATCTTTAAACTCTCATATCAACATTTCAATTGTATAAACTGATGTTTTAAACATGAATATGACGGTGGTGGCACGGCTTGCCATAGCAGGCCAGCCTCTATGAGCTGCTCTGTGGGCTGCAGCTAGACTGCTGGGGGTGGGAACAGCTCAAACAGCTGCATCATAACCCATAACGTGCAGGGTGGGGGTACACAAGGTGTCACGGTACTAATCCGCCCAGGAAACCTAGGACAGCCCAATAGTCCCTACTAAAAACGGAATTCTAGTAGATATAATCAGTGCTAGGAGACCTTATTTTTGACTGGGAGTAATAATAGGCATACCAGAAGATGGGCAATGCTTGTTTTAAAAAAAGTTTTAAAAAGTTTTTGGTATCCATGGTAACAAAGGGGTCACGCTTTGAGGTCAAAGTCAAGGTCACAGGTCGGTGCGGCACTTGAAAAATTGATCATATTCAGACTATGCTTTTTCCATGGCAACTAGCGCAAAATCTAATCTGACTCCCCTATTGACGGACATTTTTAAAAGATGGGAAATGACGTCAGCTTTTGTTTAAGGCGTCATTTATGAACGCCATCAAATTTTGAACCACATTTGGAGCCACTTGATAGTGAAAAAGAGGAAAATATTAGAACATCACTGTGCCAATTAGTACCGTGACACCTTAATAAGGCCAAATGGGTGGGTTTTAGACCCGTTTTTGATGTTTTATGAAGGATTTAGCTGTTTTTCTCTGGATTTCTTGCCTTGATATGGATAGAAGGGGTATTGATGCCACTAATTTTACCATAGATCATTTGTTTCATTAAACATTCACTTCCAAAAGAGACAATTTGGGCCCGGAGTGAGGTTGGGGCTGCTTGGCACAGAAATTGATGTCGAGGCATTTTTTACAATTTTGACTTCAGAGGCCCTAAAAATAGTCATAAATAGCATGAATAATGTTCGCCCGATTCAAAAAAGTTGGGAATATCCCTTGGAAATATGATTCAAGAGATTTTGTTGAATTTTTAATTGTGTTGTTAAGGGTTGTCAAGGTGAACTTATGACATATGTACCGGAAAATCCCTCATTTTCATCCAAAAAGTGCAAATTTGGGCCTAAATCTCATGACATTGGCCGCATATTGATTGTTTTTGTGCTCTCAGGATTGAGATGGGGCCTTAACCACATGAAGAATATTGTTGCCAGTGTTTTGGGGCATCTGGTCAGTGTAGTCCGATATATCTTAGTCAGATTCAGTTTTTCACTAGAGGTCACAGAATAGAGGTAGCTGTTTTTACATCAAAAACTGCAAAAAATAGCCTTAAAGGCACCCCTTAGACATACTTTAAAGGGCTCTGTGGTCAAAAATAGATACAGTTTTCATAAAATGACTTCAAATTCATGTTAGGGGAGAAAATATCTTTATTTTGTGGCAAAAGTGAAACTTTTTTGGGAAAGCCCCCATACCTATTAAGGTGTCACGGTACTAATCCGCCCAGGAAACCTAGGACAGCCAAATAGTCCCTACTAAAAACGGAATTCTAGTAGATATAATCAGTGCTAGGAGACCTTATTTTTGACTGGGAGTAATAATAGGCATACCAGAAGATGGGCAATGCTTGGTTTAAAAAAAGTTTTAAAAAGTTTTTGGTATCCATGGTAACAAAGGGGTCACGCTTTGAGGTCAAAGTCAAGGTCACAGGTCGGTGCGGCACTTGAAAAATTGATCATATTCAGACTATGCTTTTTCCATGGCAACTAGCGCAAAATCTAATCTGACTCCCCTATTGACGGACATTTTTAAAAGATGGGAAATGACGTCAGCTTTTGTTTAAGGCGTCATTTATGAACGCCATCAAATTTTGAACCACATTTGGAGCCACTTGATAGTGAAAAAGAGGAAAATATTAGAACATCACTGTGCCAATTAGTACCGTGACACCACAAGGGTTGGGGGAGGGTTTGAGTAGGGTGTAGGGGTAGGGCGCTTAGGGGTAGGGGGTGTTAATTTTGTTGTACGGTTTTCAGGGACAGGCTCAAACTATGCATTTTGGACCCAAAAGTTGATTCAAAATAGCTGATTTAGGCCAAAAAAAAGAAGGGATGTTTCAGGTAACATGAGAAGAAACATTAGGGTCGGTAGGTCGGATTTATTTTTGCTTTTTAACATCAAAGTACTAGCCATTACCCAAAAAGTGTAAAAATATGAATTTTTCTTCAAAATTGCATAAAAAACGTAAGATCGGGCCTGTTTTGCTAGGGTCGGTAGGGTGACCTGAAACAAACCTTTTTTTTTATTTGGCCTTATCGGTATTTCACTGAGGTTGAACCACCTCCACTATAATCACAACAATATGACTTTAAATAGTCTCTTTGAGTCCCATATCAAAGTTTCTGACTATTTCTTTTCACTATTTGGCAGATCTTCAGACCCCAGGTTCACGGGGGTTCGCAAATGAATAGATTTTGTGATTTCCCGTGTTTTGCGGAATTTTTTGGGTTAAATTGACAATTATAATCTTTTCAATCTCATGTTTCCTGGAATGATTTATTTGAGGAAATCTAATAAAAAGAAAGTTTTCCGTTATGCCCCATACTCCAGGAAATAATCTAGAGAATTACAAAGTAGGAATGGTTATATGTTTGTGTAGACAATGGCATACTTAAGTATGGCCTTGTCCACACAAAGAGTGGTTTAGCAATCACACACTGTGAACTAATGCTATTAACTGTAGCATACTGGGTTTGCGCTGATCCAGCTGTTAATGACGTACATGTAGTGAAAGTAGGTAGATATATGAATAACCAACAAGTCAAGACATGGATAACTATCAAGCAGACTTATCAAGGGATTATTATCAAAGGTCTAATCCAATTATCTGTGGGATTAACACAAAGACATAAAATCCCTTATAAAACAGCGTGGTTCTTTCTGTAACGGGCTTTAGCTATAGTCTTGCATATACATTGTATAAATAACAGCATAATACTTTAATACTTTTGAAATCATGATGCATGAGTGCAGCCCTCATATAACAGTAACTCGTACAGGATATATATACGTTGATGTGGCCTAATGCACAAATACAGTGCTAGCATTACTCGCTATAGCACTGCGTTGGTGCATCATGAAAACATACCCTTAACAATTTAAGGATCGCATAGTGCCTTTGGTGGGATACATAATTATGCATGTCCTTTATCGTCATGATGCATTAATGCATCATGCCGACCCTACGAGATTGTATCAACCGTAAGGCCAAGGTGCAATAAAACAAGATGGGCCCCTTAAAGGGTTAAGTGGATAAGGTTTGGTATCACAATTATGCACAATGTGTTATTACCACTGATTGCATGTTATTGTCCAGCTGACCTAATTGGGACATTATCTGGGGCGTGGCTCGGCTATGTGTTTAGCTGCAAGCAGGAGGAGGCTTAGTTCTCTTGCTGTAGGCAGGACCACTACCTTATGGTGACTGATGTAACCTATAGGGCGTGTAGGCTGCCAAAAGCAAAGGCCGTTTCATTCTGATAACTTAGTTTACAAAAGGAGTTTATCTTCACCTTGTACATCGATTATTTCAGAGTTTTACAAAATATCTCTACTGTAAAAAGCCTGCAATCCAAGTTATCAAAAAGGATTTGAAAAAATATATCCATGCACCACCAATTATGAAGTTAGAATTTCTCACACAAAACCGGACAAGATAAACTCATAAACTATATGTTAAATAATGACCAGTCCCCATGGCACCTTATCGTTGTATAAATGGTTGCAGCATACCCCGTAGTAGTATGTACACCCCCCCCCCCCCCACCCACAACAAGCACAGTGTCTATTCCTGGACCCACAGCTGGCTCACAGCCAGGAGAAAAGGCTAATTCTGAGGTTCAAACCGCCGCCGCCTTCACACCAAGACGTATTCCCAGCCTCTGGCAGCCCCAGAAACACTGCCTTGGGGTAAATATAGCTCACTGCCTGGCCGGGGTCAAGAGAGGTGCAGGGGGAGTGCTCAAGCACTTAGGCAGGGGGCATTTATTGGATGGGGGGTGGGCG